>JAVYIG010000034.1:0-1234763 GCA_035222895.1 Strongylocentrotus droebachiensis | reverse complement strand
GATGGCGCTATTTCACATAGCTTTCTGATTGTTTTCGGAGATGCTTGCAAGTTTTTCATTTATACTGCAAAACGCGAGGATATCTTTTTGTTTTCGCAAATTAATCTTTATTTATGGCTCATTAGAACGAATTAAAATTGTCATAGACATTCTTTTTTATTATGACTGGATAAAGAGTGCTCACAAAAATCCCTTATTCCGGAACAGAATGAGATACAGAGTTTTAAGAAATATGGGCACTGGCCCCTGGGAACGATTTTTTATCACTGGGGGTGCTGAGATATATACGTATATATATATATTCTTCTTCTTCTTCTCCTTCTCCTTTCTATTTTCAAGTCATTATGTCAAGGTGCATTTTCCCATCTGGTGCTAATATTTTCGTCTGAATGATTAATCTTTGTGAAGATTAAATAGTTTACAGAAGTTGTAGCAAGCTGACCTTCCTGCCTAATATCGTCTAATCATAATTTGCATATATCCAAATTATCCCATTTATTCATGGTTTCCATGGCAATTTAAGAAATATATCTTTTCTTCATCTATAAGCTTAATGTGATCACCACTTCACAATCACTAAAAAACAGGAACACAATGAGTAAAACTTATCTGAAATCTGAAATATTAGGCCTACCAGCCTAAACATAGCTTCAACTTTATTACAGCAATCAGTCTTCGCCACTAAATAATAATCATTCTGTCTGCGCGGCAGGGTATTATGAGGCTGAGCCTGAACAACGTTTGTAACAATATAGTTTATCAAGTTCTCAATTCTCAAATGTTCAGAAAGATACATTTTACTTCAGCGATGTTTCAGTGTGTAGGTGTTTGTCTTTCCATTCAAATAACACTGCATAATTTATTTATAATTCAACAAAATGTTTACGATGTTACGTCATAGATTGATGCACAATATTAAATATTCAAACTCAATTGCTCATGGCATGAATCTCATAGAGTTAAGAGTTTGCGAGAGAGTAAGAAAGTGGATGCATCTCTCCCATATCTTACTTCTGAGTTGATTTATTGGCCTTGTGATACATCTTGTATTCTTGTAGGCATTTAATCATCTTCGATCATTCATTTTCAGACCAGCATTGACATGAAATGAAAATGTAGTTTAGTTCTGGAGAAGAAATATTCATCTAGATGACTTGTAAGTAAGTTCATAATATCAACTTTTGGTCCCACTGATTGGAACATTTTTCCACTGGATATTCCTTTATGCCCTTCAGTTGGATCTTACAAGAAAAAATCAAAGACGTAATACAGTCTGTGTATTAATTTAAAACATGGTACAAGCAGAAAACATATATATACATGAAATGAACTTTCACAAGGCTTTGCTAAAAAGCAGGTATGTGTATTTGGCAGGCGCGGATCCAGGATTTCTTAGGGGTGGGGGCCAAATTTGAAATCAATTTGAAATTTAGTGTGCTGAAATATGTAAATCGTGCCGGCCAATATGTGGGGGGGGGGGGGGCGTAGTGAGCACTAATTTTTTTTTTTTTTTTTTGGTTGTCCTCTACAATTTGAAAAATTGCACCCCCCCCCCCCCCTTGAGCACCGGGGGGGGGGGGGCATCTCCCAAAAAAGGTAAAATTAACGTTTAAAAATGTAAAAATGGGGGGGGGGCCCATCTCCGAAAAAAAGGTAAAATTAACGTTTAAAAATGTAAAAATACAAAACTAAATTCCAGGAGGGCGGGCCCCCCGGCCCCCGCCCCCCCCCCCCTGGATCCGCCACTGGTATTTGGCATCATGTTAAACTGGAATGATTACTATTGATGTTGCTCCTTGAATTTAAAGCATATTAATTTGATTATGTAAATGAAGAGTTCTGTCTCGTTTTGCGTGACGAGGCGGAATTCTGTATATTACACTCTTTGCATTCATCGAAGAAATCGTCCTGAAGGTTCCAACATTGAAAACTATGTACTGAAAAGTTAAAACATGTAATTTGTGAGGGAAAATAATGAAATAGATAAGCGAAGTATCAGTTAACATAATATTTATGACTTTGTAGCACCTGACATGTACAAACAAATACTAAAACATGCTTCGGTTATGTCATTATATTCCTCACAATCAACCCTTTTTTGTATGGTAACAATACTGTTTCATGATGTGAAACCTTCATGAAGATTTTGTACGATTTTGATTTGATTTGATTTTATTGACCAATATAAAAACATATAAATAACAATATACATGATAACATGAGAAAATAACATTGGGTGGATCGCCCTGCTCAGCTGTGCCAGTACAGCACAGCTGTTCTACCGAGGGGTCCAGTTTACAATACAAAACAAATGAGAGAAAATGATATATCACAAAATAAATTCTTAACATATTGGTAAAATATAAAAACAACATCGTTCACACAGTATCATGCCCCCACCCACCTAAGAGCAAAACCCAAAACCCCCACCCACCCAATTATTTATCAATATTAAAATTCTTTTATTTCAAAGGGAGATAGTTTTCAACGTATGTTTATTTAGTAATCTTATGAATTTATTGTAATTTCGGGATGATTTTCGGGATGATTTTAAAGGATGAATAAAAAAAGTTAATAAACAATTATCTTCGAAAGAGTGTACGGTAACGAATAACCCAGAAATTATGCAGCAGTGGGGTGGCCCACACACACACAGAAAAAAAAAACGAACACTCGATACAGTCGATTATTCAGGACTTAGCTCTAATCATCTTTTTGACTAATTCACTTTGCTGGATAGAGCACTTTTCTCCATTATAATAACATCAAGATCATCAAATTTAGTTGAGAACTTTTTATTTTATGAGTAATTTCTAATGGACTGTCATTTCGGAATTTGCCCGTTTTCCAGAGTTTCGAAGCGGATGACAAATCAATGGCAAATCTCGAAAATGGCAGTCCATAAGAAATTACTCGTAAAATAAAAAGTTTTCAACCAAATGTAATGATCTTGGTGTTGAAAAGGTTTTTAAAAGTTGTTCTATCCAGCAAGGTAAAACAAAATTGTTGATCAAAGCAAAGTACTAAAAAGTCAACTACATGTATTCCAATTTTTTAGGGGCCACCCGATAATTTTCAATTTCAATTTCAATTTCAAATTTATGTTTCCAACAAAACATTACAAAGCAATAAGCATTTAAAACAAATGTAAGAAATAATGTAATAACATACTTCACCATTTCTTCTACTCATTAACAACAGTCATGTCCGTTTGGCTTATGGAGCAGCTGGGCCGTCTGTGAACCTGGAAACACATTTAAGACTTTTTTTGCTATGCATGCAGTATGCTGACTTTGATCGGAGCCGATTGTTATTTTATTAATGTTGTCAAACTTCCCCTATTCCACATTATTAAAGAAAATGATTAACGTGTGCTATATACGTCTTTGACTTGTTACATAAAAAATATATGATATGCTTTCGTCGTAAATTCTACCAAAATTCAAATCTTTGCACTGTCAGTACCAAGTTCAGTCAATAAATGTCCTGCCAACCACAGTAATTCTATATATTCAATACACCTGAATGGGTATATCCGCTTTCTTTTAAACGTGTGTGTTAACTTGTTAAGATTAGGAGGTACTGGTATATAAGTACAGTACATTATTGTGATAAATAATTACAAAGTAACAAGTGAGTGATATGGTATAGGATTTCGTGGAAGAAAGTTTTTCTTTTAAGCGACATTAATTTTGTGGCTGTCGGCTGTGTGACAATTTCGTAAACGAAGCATAATGGTATACATTAAATATATCATACACAAAAAATATCCGGGGGGGGCTACAGCACCCCCAGCACCCCTGCTTCCCAGGCCCTGCTATTCCCCTATATTATAGAAACTGATGTTTTAAAATGTTTTATGCAAGGGAGTACTGTAAGTTGTGCCCCTCCCCCTTATTTTCAAATTGGGTATAGTAATATTGCCAAAAGTCGGAGAGGATAACAAAAAGTAATGAACTTGTAAGTTTACCTTTTTTTCTTCTTCCCCTTTTAAGTTTCCTTCTCATTTTGTATTTGTTTTCTTTCTTCCTTCTTCTTCTTCTTCTTCTTCTTCTTCTTCTTCTTCTTCTTCTTCTCCTTCAGCTCATTCTTCCTATATTCTTTACTATTTTATTTAAGCGCCCCATTTGTTATCAGGAGTAATCTTTTCTTTCAGAAGTTACATCCAGGAGTGACGAAACATGGTTGTCAGTTTGTGAACTATTAGGGACTTTTAGATTCTGCACGACGAGAACGTGGACTGCCCTTTTAAGGCAATGTGACGTCCTTTTAAGGCACTGGCAGTGACGTCACATTGCCTTAAAAGGGCAGTCCGCGTTCTCGTCGAGCAGAATCTAAAATTCCCTATTATCATGATTTCTTCATCCTGATTCAGCGATTCTCAATATTAATGGATATGAAGGCTTTTACTTCCAATATTGTCTGTCTTGTGATTGATGTATATAATGCATTTTCAGTGTTTCAGTGTTATAATTAAATCGTGTATCTTTTAAATTTCGTGAATCAACATTCCCCTTAATAAGTTATTAGAACATAGGGTGAAAACACATTTGTAAACATTAGTAATCTATAAATGCCTAATGAATATGCACCAAATTATCTATCAATAATTTTAAACACACCCCTGGATCACAATATCCTCGATTACCACAATATCAACTCGAAATTGAGGGAGGTGTATATATTTTCTCTCTTTACGGCCCCCAAAATACGGGATACAACCCCCCCCCCCCTTTTTTTTCCACCGAACTTCCACTTTGAAGGAACCTAAAGACGCATCTCTTCAACAACTGAATTTTCCTTTTATTTATTTTTTTAATGTTGTTGTTTGTCTGTTTAGCATTCATTTGTCACGTAAAGCGCGTTGAGCAATATATGTTTCTGTATTTTGCGCTATTTATAAAACAATAATAAAAATGGATTTTATTTATGCACAATAAAATAACTCTTGAATGATAGGAACACAATATATTCAGATAATGGTTTTTCTTATCTCCATCGTCTTCATTGTCATATAAGCAGCAAAATCATTAATATTGTCGATAGTAATGTTGAAATCAGTATCAAATAATGTCTTACTCATGAGAATGTAAAAACGTAAGTCATAAAAAAACAAAAGTAAAAAAGAAAGAAAGGGAAATGGGAGGAATTGAAGAGGGGGAGGAAAAAGAAGCAGAAGAAAAAGATTGAGGAAGAGAAATATCAGAGAAGAAGGGGGAAAAAACAATGAATAAGGAGAACAAAAAGAACCAAAAAAAAAAGAAGAAGGAGAAAAAGAAGAAGGAGAAGAAGGAGAATAATGGTTATAATAAGAATAAGAATAGTAATAAAATTAATAACAATAACAATTACAAGAAAAATGAGAAGAAGAAGAAAAGGAGGAATAACAGATTAAGGAGAAGGAGGAGAAGAAGAAGATAAGAATTCAATTCATTCAATTCAAAATGTTTTATTTCAAATAAAACTTTCATCGCGGCGTTTAGCCGAATTACAAAATTTACAAACAAAGTAACTAGCACATAATGTAACCTATAGCATAACAGGATATATTGAATCTGAAAAAATAAATCAGTATGAATACGAGAAAATATAGCTTATTGCAACAAATTAGACAGAAATCAGAATTAGCATAAGTAACAAAATGTAGCATAGTTCTACTGAAATCATGCGCATTTCAAGGACTGAAGTAAGCAGTAAATGGTAAACGGAGCAAATGTATGTAGTGGAAAATATCGAGAGTAGAACTGAAAAGTGAGAAGTAAAGTTTGCAAATACAATGTAACTTATTGAAGTTAAGAGTGGGAGAGATTTAAAGAGGAAGAGTAAAGACTGAGAGGGGGAAAAGTATAGAAAAAAAAGCAGACGAAAGCGACAATGAAAAAAAATGCATACAGAAGGATATAATATATCAAAGAGTAAAGGAAGAAGAAGAAGGAGAAGGGAAAGAAGAAGAAAAAGAAGAAGGAGAAGAAGAAAATAAGCCTAGAAATAAAGAAAAGAAGAAACAAAAGGAAAAGAAGAAAAAAGGAAAGGAAAAGAAGAAATAAAAGGAGAAGAAAAAAAAAGGAAAGGAAAAGGAGAAGAAGTAAAAGAAAAAGAAGAAGAAGGGTGTCAACAAATTAAACAACAAAGCAAAAAAAACACAAAAAGGGTAATTAAATTTCCAAGCCTGAAGAAGAGGAAGTAGAAGTAGAAGAAGATGGATGAGAAGGAGAAGGAGGAGAAGAACACATAGAGGAGGAGCTATACGAGGAAAAGGAAAAAATGATGAGGCCTTTCCCTTATTATAATTATCACAAACTGACGGTCCAATCGAAAGTAGACGCATCATGATTATGACGATGTAGTAAAGTAAAATAAGAATTCCTGTATTGTTCTACTGACTGTTAAATTGCCAAAATAATTTAAGAACACTATATAAACATGAGAAACAAAATAAAACAGCTCCAACAACACCCTCGCCCTTCCCCATTAACATCAATCGCGTGCGGATCTTGTATTGTTGAGCAAAAGACAAATTGTATCCAGGAAAATATTGGTATAGCGCCGTCTACCGGTATTGGTATCAACTTCATCTCCATCTCGTTTCGTCAACCATTTTTGTGGTGTTTTTTTCACGTCGTAATTCAGGAAAAATCTATCAGGTATAAAATAAAGATAAAACGGTATAAAACGTACATTTTCATCAATGAATGATGATTACATCAGGTTAAATTGTTTAATTGAAGAAAATAATTACTATGAAAACAAGGTCTAATTTTGACGACTAGCTGGCCATTGACGATAAGCTAGGTTGAGGCGGGATCTCCTAAAAAATTGCACTGGTCTAACTTTGAATTTTCTCCAGCATCATCCTGCACTTCCGGCGTCCAGAAAATCCATCTAAATTCGGCAAGGTTGATCTTGCATCTTGTCGGGAACCACACCATCCTGTAGCAGACATCCACCTTTAGTCATGGAGGAGAAGATAAAAATGGACGCAAATGCAAATCAGGTAAGAGTAATGAAACAAGATGGGGAGCTTTTGCGAGGTTGCGGCGGAATCGCTTGCAGCAGACTCTACGGTGCATAATTTAGACCCTAGCGGTAAAGTAAACAACGCCGGGCCAGCCCGCGCCCCTGCGTGGGCAGGGCCGTTGAATCCGGTTTCGCCTGGCCTGGTATACTGGTTGTGTAGTAATACAATGCTTATTGATTATTCTATATATCTAGAAACCACATGCATCATCTAAATGAACCAACTCTCTTAGACATGACTCTATAGTGCATTATGCCTGGCATTCATTGACAATAATGCAAAACTCGGCATTGCCTTTGAATTGGATCATATTTTGTCGATTTTTGTTACCGTTTCTTGAGCATAAGCCCTGTCCCTGTTCATGCTGATGTCTGATGATTACTAGTATTACTAGACCTGATACTTTGATAGACTAAACCTTGAACTGATGGACTAACCTCTTAGAGTATACTGTTTTTAGTCATCAGCAATTCAGTGCATTATTACTTTACATAGAGGTGTGCTCTTGAGCTCTCTGTTTGTCTATAATTTATCAGATCAATTTTTGATCCAATTCCATCATGTGATCTATTGATGATGTTGATAATGATGATGTTGGTGATGTTGATGATGATGATGAAGGTGATTATGGTGGTGGTGATGATTGCTGGTGATAATGATTGTGTTGATGATTGTGATGATGACGGTGGTGATGATGACGATGATGATGATGACAATGATGATGGTGATGATGATGAGGATGAGGAAGATGATGATGATGATGATTTTAATGAAGATGGTGATGATGCTGCTGCTGATGCTGAATCTCATCTATTAATTAAACATGCTCTAACTAGTATGTTGAATGTAAAATCGCATCTGATAAGAACCTTCCAAACCCTATGAAATAGACCCTAGTCTACTCTAGATGTCTCATGTACAGCTTCAAGTATAATTGGGAGCCATTCCAATTTTATTATTCTGCAATACAGATGACAAACCTCACTGTCATGTAGAGAGCATATTATGTGGTATACATACAAATTGCAAATTTCTTATAGCTTTGGCTCAAATTAGAACGTTGAAGAAAGAATGTGTTCATGTTCTATGGTAATAACATTAAACAGGGAGAAATTAGATGTACAGGCCGATTACTGCATGTGGATCTGTACAATGTAACTTGATGTATAGATACATGTACATTGCATTGTACCTGCCAACAGTGTACCTGCCAACAGTGTCCTTTTAGGCACTGTTGTACAAAGTATATTTACTTCCAGATATGAACAAACATTTGCTTTCTATTGAACCTCTATTGAACCTACATGTATATTGTAAACATGAAGCAAGCATTATTTTGTACATGTCTTCATGTTCATGATGTACTGCACAACATTTGATTTAGAAGTGCAAATAGAAGAGGAAGAAACAAGGAGAGACAGAGAAAATACAAAAGGAAAGGTAGACAGAAAATGGAAATAGAAAGTTGTAACAATAATAGTGGAGTCTTGTATAGCGCTCATGGCTGGCACATTAGACTTGGAAGAAAATTAGACTTGCAATCTTGCATACAAAAAATGTGAAAATGTAACAAAACTAAAATGCAAATTGAAATAAAAAATAGAAAATGATGTGCATAGAGATGAGTGATTTGGATAGTATTTAGAAAAGTATTAATTGTAAGCCACTTTACACATTTGGAAGTGATTACAAATATATAAAAATGTATTTTTTTGTATAGATCTCTTACCTTGCAGGTCTTTTGAAAAAGAAAACAAACACCTACAGTACTTTTCTTTTAGCTCCCAGGTCTATTAGGCTTTGCATTATATAATTGCAGATATTGAATTCCCTTAAAAAAAAAAAAAACAGAGCTCTTTCAGGCTTCCAAGAGCTCATCACTATCTGCTTGCCCTTTTTGTTTGCCAGATTGTTTACCATTATCATTAAAGATGTAGTTGAGTTCTGGTCATGCGATTGCATTGTGTAAGAAACGCTGTGGAATCGACCATAAAAGGTTGATCATCTAGCATATAAGAATTTGTGTGTATTGCAAGGTTCTGGAATCATCAAAATGATAAGAAATTTGGCCAAGTCTTGGTAAAGTTACAAACACTGTACACAGAAAGAGGTATATGGGACTACACGAACACGTGGCATAAAAATCCTACCCTGGAGTTTTATGATGTTACATGACATATTTAGAATATGAAGGCATTTGAAGAGCCATGCTTTTCAGGGAACATGTCTGATATCTGATGTTCTTCCACAATATTGCATAATAAGAATGATAACGCTCACAAATTATTTTTCACCTCTTCCCAGAACTCAACCTTCTCTTTAATTTAAGTTCTATTGAGACTATTTTTCAGTTAAAATACGAAATTACTCAATCATTTTAAATGGTTTAACCGGTAATATTGAAAATATAATGTTTCACTTGGGCCTATTAGATATACGGTAACACAAGTACAGTAGATGCAAATTGAGAATGCCATAGTGCTACGTATGATATAAACATTTAGTCAATGTAAAGGGGAAGGACCCATAGATATTAGATACCAGTGAGATGCTGTATGCCAAGGACCTTTTAAAGCACACGCACAACACGTCCATCACATCCATTAGTTTACAGGCACAAACCCTTGTTACATGTAGTCGTCTGCGTTACGTCAAGACTACAATAGCCCCTGTACTTAAGCCGCTCCTGACATACCGGTAGCCAGAAACTGACAGATCTAGGCTCTGCTCAAGGTTGTTGGAATTGTGGTTAAAGAGAAGGTTGAGTTCTGGGAAGAGGTGAACAATAATTTGTGAGTGTTATCATTGTTATTATGCAAGTGTGGAAGAACATCAGATGAAAAATGTTCCCTGAAAAGCATGGCTCTTCAAATGCCTCCACATTCTAAATATTACAAGTAACAGCTTAAAAGTGAGGCGCGATTTTTTTATGCCACATGTGTTTTGTAGTCCCATATACATGTACATCTTTCTGTGGCGTACAGTGCTTGTTACTTTACCAAGACTGGGCCAAATTTCTTATCATTTGGATGACTCCAGTACCTTGCAGTATACACACCAATACTTATATGCTACATGGTTAACTTTTTCTGATCGATTCACAATGCAACTGCATGACCAGAACTCAAATTTATCTTAAAGTGTCAAATCGGAGTCTGTGCTTGCAGACTGTACGTCCATCCGCGTTCTTTGCAGGGTAATCGCAGCCTATGAAAATGTCAAAGGAACACAGCGAGTGATGAACCGGTTTAATTCTGGGGCCCCGGCTAGTCACAAGTAACTAACAGTATTATGAGCCGGATAGCATCTTCTCATACTTCTCGCTAGAGGATGAAGAGCTCGGTAGTGCAGTGATCTTTAAACAGAATTTTGTGCCAGTGTCTCCACTGCCTTGTATATGCACATGTGCATGTATGTCAAGAAACCAAAAGATCCAATGAAGGAGATTTTTTGTTTGTTTACATTTGCATTGACTTTGTCAGTGTCCACTCTTACATGTTCATTTGTATCTTATCAGTACAGGGGGCTGAAGAGAGGAAAAGGGTGTGTTTAACCTCAAAATCTGATTATCAATGCTAAGCTTACCATATTATTAAACCTTAGGTTAACCATTTACAAAAGAGATTTAAAAGTGTCAGAACATGAACATGCTTATAATTAAACTGGAACCTTTTCAAAACTACATGTAAGTTGTGTTATTACGGTACCGGTATTCATCGTGTTTGGAATAATTTGATGTTCTTGGCCTACATTTTAATGTAATTGGCTGGTTATTCATGAAACAAATTTCAAGTCCAACACAAAACTTCCATCTAACCTTGAAGGTAGCCCAGCCTAAAAGTGCCCCAATTGTAGTCTTAAACCTTATCCAATATCACTGACGGAATAAAATCTTGAACTTTTTTTGCTGGAGTAAATTTCACAGCACCAATTCATCATACATGTAATTGAATATTCAGAAATGAATGATTTATTTTCTCTCAGAAAAGAGTGATGCTATCGCCTACATGTACTTTAATGATCAACACCTAAAGACCCTATCCGATGAAAATACAACTTGATATAAATGGAAAACTGAATGAATGTAGAATAAAAAGTAGTTACATGTACCTTTTATTATTGCACAAAAGCAAATTAAAATCTGATTTTCCTCACCCCTCCAGAAAACTTGCCAAAGTTACAGTGACGACATAACATGTGGACCAGATCGGTTCACCTACATGTATATAGCTGAAGGGATGAGCCGTACTTATTCAATGCAAAGTCATTGTGAATATGCGTAATCCACAGAATATTATTGTAATCTATGGCAAATAATCCGTTCTATTTTTCAGTTCAGAAATAATTAAAGAATAGCAGAATTCCAGCTGGAGTGGGTTTCATAAACTTTCATTGCTATTGAAGTACATACAAATCATGACTTCAACCTACAGGTGATTCGCCAAACATTCATAAATCATTTTTAGTACACGTAACCTCCCATTAACAATGACCTCGATGCGGCACATACATGTACAATGTACACACACACACAAAGGTACTCGTAATAGACAAGCTGTGATGTCTGCAATGAATTGATATTGATCCAGTAATGAATTATCTCTTAATTCTCTTTCCTTTTTGTATTCATGGGGGGGGGGGGGGGGTGTTTTCCCTGGGGTTAGGCCTGTGACAGGTACCCTAGTCACATTGACAAGACCGACAAGACCAGTAGATTGAAAAGAAATGCTAGAAAAAGGCCAATTAACACAGCCTCAAAACCATTTAGAAAAATCTTTGATTTATAGGACTTCTGTTTCCACTGCTATAAGAACCCATAAAAAAAAAAGTTGGTATTTGCCCATTCCAATTTTTTGGTGAGTGGTTCACATGCGTGACTTGTCACTCTGTATGTAATTTCAGAGAAGCCAAAATAACTTGCAGCAAGTGAATATTATCTAATATCTAGAGATAAAATAACAACCGACAAGATTCTAGACTAGCCTGACACTAGAATACTCGCTGCTTCTCTGAAACTTTCTCTGAGTAGTCCCAATATCTACTGATTCATGAACAGGCCCCTTTTACAAGTGTGTGGGAAAGGATAAAGGATTTGATGACCCACTCAAACCTGTGAGTAGGTGGACAACACGGATAGACAAAACCTACTATAAACTGACATGGTGAATGGTTTTGGATCTGTTCCATAATGGGGGCATTCACAACTACAGAAAATAGTAAGATTTGCAAATCAATATTTACATCAATAAATCAACGTATCTACCTATTCTACTTTGCTATTGTTGCACCTCAACATTGCATAACCGAAACTTAAAACACATCGCCAAATTGCTCATACCCCCCCGCCCAAAGGCGCCCTCCGTGACCCTTGCGTCCGAGCGCCGCCAACGTAACCTCTTCCTCTTATCTCTTCGCATCCGAACGGATAAGTTACACTAAAAATCGCTCCCAAAAGTTGAAGAGTTTTTCCTCTTTAGTCACTTTTTGGTTCGCATTTTCGCCTTTTATATTATTCTCTACGATTTCCTGTTCGTTAGAGAGTAGTTTCACTCCGTGAATTTATTTATTTATCAGTTTTCTAGAACGTTTTCTTGCCGACTACTGTTACGTTTCCGCTTTCGCGTTTGCCCGTCCTCACTCCTCCGAGGCCTCGGGTGCGTGCGGGGGTAGTCGGTGGGGTGTTTTTAGTCACTGGTAGTTTATTTAATTCTTTAATTCTTGTTGATATTTGCTCGTACCCTTTGTTTAATTTTCTTTCCCGCAGGTTATAATATGTCTCGCAGTTCTTATTTTCTCTTAGCAGGTTTCACGAAGAAGAAATCAAGTTCTGTCGCGAGAAAGAAGACGAAGGATTCTAGTAATAAGTCTTCGTTAATTACGCCCCTCGGGAGCGGTGGTGACACCGCAAACCCCGGGGATGCAAATGTCAGCAGACATTTTTGCGGGCAAGGCAAGCCTATGAGAATGGTCGAGGGGGCGATTTTATCTCCTCTCGGGACGGTTCCCGGAAACCCAGAGGTATTAACTCTGGGTGGAACGGGCCTTAGTTCTGCACCGCCAACACATTGTTCCGTCAGGTCTTTTGTTGGTCGGTGCACAAATTCATCGACGGATACGAAGACGAAGGATTCTACTAATAAGTCTTCGTTAGTTACGCCCCTCGGGAGCGGTGGTGACACCGCAAACCCCGGGGATGCAAATGTCAGCAGACATTTTTGCGGGCAAGGCAAGCCTATGAGAATGGTCGAGGGGGCGATTTTATCTCCTCTCGGGACGGTTCCCGGAAACCCAGAGGTATTAACTCTGGGTGGAACGGGCCTTAGTTCTGCACCGCCAACAATTGTTCCGTCAGGTCTTTTGTTTGGTCGGTGCACAAATCCATCAACGGATATTTGGGTTGCTTCCGTGGATCCGGACTTGAACCGGTCACCGATCGGTTCTTCTGTCCCTTTGTCGGATTTGCCGGTTCCGGATTTCGGTCCGGGTACCCGTGCAGCCGAGTCGGATCCTGGGGCTTCAACTAACCGCGCCTCTCCGTCGGTGCGTGTTCCGTTTTCCCGATTCGGTTTGCGGGGAGCTCCTACCGTCGGGCTTTTATCGGGGCCGGTTCTTCCTCGGATTTTGTTTATCCTTCGAAGAATCCGCGCTCTGATTTTACGGAACCGTTTGCGGCTCCTCGAGGTCCGCCTTTGGTGGCTACTCTCCCTCCGTCGGTGCCTCCACCCCCGCCGGAATTTTCGGATTGGATGCGGGCTTTTGCTGACGCTTTTCGATCTTCGGTGCCCGAGTCGGCTCCTCCGGTTCGTCCTACTTCACTTTCGGTTCCGATCGCGGTTGATTTATTTTCGGGGTTTTCCGAAGATGCATCGATCTCGCCTGAGCAGTCGCCGGTGCGGGTTTCGAGTTGTCGTATTCAGCCGGGGTCCTCTCTTTTTTGCTTCTCCGCCTCACGCTTCGTTGGGCGCTCCGAGAGGCGGGGATCGTCCCTGTTTATCTGGTCAAGATAGGGGGGGCTCGGTTGATCGTTGGGACACTGGTTCCATCGCTCAGTCGTCTGGTTCAGTTGCGGGGGATGATGCGTCTACTCCGTTTGTGTCTCTGGCGGCGGATTCGTTAGCCTTGTTTCACAAATATGTGCCCGATTCTTGTGTCGTCCCGGAGTTATCGTCGGGGCGGCGGGGCTTCCTGTCTTCTAATTCGGACTCTTCAGCGGTTCAGGGACTGTTTCTTCCTGATCTACACAAAGAAGAATTTGTGAATGCCGCAGAAGACTTGTCGTCATCGACGGGATTTTTTAAGCGGCAGGTGGACAAGTACGCTTTCGTTCCTCAGGATGCGGTTTTGTATTTGTGTCCTAAACGGGTTTCTCCCAAACTTGTGGCGGTGGCCAGTCGTTTGGGGAAGAAGTTTGGGACTCGTGGTCCTTTTGATAAAAGTGACAATTTGTTGTTTGATCTTTTCTCACGGCTTGCGGTGACTTCGCATTCCATCGAGAAGTATCGTCGGGAGGCTGTGCTCACTTATTTGGGCATTCGACCGCATCAAATTCCAGGACTGCTTCCGCAGATTCCAGTGGCCAGCCCCCACCTTTGTGGAGATAGTTTCACTACTCTACTGCAAGCCGAGATTGATGGTGAGAAGCAGGCTCGAGACCTGTCCGTTGCTTTTCGCGATGTCCAAGAGCCGGTTCCTTCCTCCAGACCTCGTAAGAAAAGTTGAAGATTTCGGGTTCTTTTCGTAAGAACGTCGGCCAGTCTAAGGGCCGCCCTCAGGACTGGTACCCGGCCGAGGAGGAATACCAGGATCGTGGTCGTCCTTCGTCTCGAGGTTCTTCTTACCGTGATTCTTCTATCTTCCCGGACTCCCTTTCGTGGTGGTGGGAAGTCATTCTCTAGATGATGGCTTCCCCCGAGTGCTTGGGTCTTAGGTCGGCGGGTGGCTCCGGAGATTTCTCCCGGCGTGGGAGAAGATCACCAGCGACGCATTTGTTCTGTCGGTGGTACGAGAAGGGTTCTTCATAGATTTTGTGGAACCTCTTCCGAATGGCGTCCTCCGGAGCCGCTCTCCGATCATGTCCCCTCTTTTTCAGAGTCACATTTCCTCCGAATTCGTGTCTCTGTTAGAGAAGGGGGCAATAGAGGAAGTAGACGATCACCCGTGTCTTTGTTTGTCGCCGGTGTTCGTAATTCCCAAGTGCTCGGGTTCTTTAAGAATGATTCTCAACATGAAGCGGTTTAACCTTCATTTGGGAAAGGTTCATTTCCGAATGGATCATCTGGCAGCCATCCTTTCTTCATTGAATCCCGCAGACGTCGCGGTTTCTTTGGATCTTCGCGACGCTTATTTTCATGTGCCGATACATCCGCGGTCGCGGGATCTTGTGGGGTTTTGCCTTCCTGGGCAAATTCTACCGTTACAGAGCGCTCCTGTTCGGTTTGCGCCCTGCTCCTCGGATTTTCACGAGAGTCGTGGCGTCAGTCATGCTGTTGGATCATATGCAGATTCTGATCAGCACGACTCAAGATCTCGGATTTCTCATAAATTGGGAGAAATCAGAATTCGTTCCGACTTGCACGCCGTCTTACCTAGGTGCTCAGCTGGACATTCGTCATCAGCTGGCTCGTCCCAGTCTCGACAGGGTCGAGACGATAGTCAGGACTGCTCGGTCTCTGAGATGTGCACGTCGGGTGAAAGCCGAGCGTTGGCTTCAGTGGCTAGGGTTTCTCTCCAGTCTAGTCGACATGCTTCCAGATTGTCGACTATTGATGAGTCCCTTCCAACTCTTTCTGTTGGAGTTTTATCAGCCGAGCGTGAGTTCTCTTTTGTCATGGATCCCCCTGTTGTCCAGAATCAAGGGTCTTCTAGGTCCTTGGCTTCGTCGTTCCTTCTTCCTTCAGGGCAAACGCTTCCGAGTTCCTCTCCCTTCCGTGACCGTCACCACGGACGCGTCGCTGTTGGTTTGGGGAGGTCATTGCCAGGGGTCAATGATTTCAGGAGACTGGAGTCATCTGGAATTTCTGCCCCACATCAATGTGTTGGAACTCATGGGAGTGTTTGCTTCGCTTCGTCACTTCCGTGCTCGTCTGGTGGGTCGTTCGGTTCTGATTCTTACGGACAACGTATCGGTGATGGTGTACATCAACAGACAGGGAGGCACTCTTTCTGTGGCTCTGAACGAGTTGGCCTCTCAACTCTGGGCGTGGTGCAAGGGGGCGAGGGTGTTCCCGATTGCATCACATATCCCGGGCGAAGAGAATATCTTAGCGGACTTTCTCTCCAGAGGCAAGTGCCTTCCCTCGGAGTGGACTCTGCCTCCGACTGTCTTCAGGCAACTGAGGAGAGTGTTCGGTGTTCTCGACATCGATCTCTTCGCAACTTCGCTCAACCATCGTTTTCCTCGATATTCTCGAGAGTCCGGGAACCAGGAGCTTTTGCTCTGGACGCTTTCGCGATCCCGTAGAGGGATGGAGGGCTTACGCCTTTCCCCCGTTCGCGTTGTTTCCCCATGTGCTCTGGAAGATCAGGGAAGATCAAGCGGTGATGATTCTCATAGCTCCTTGGTGGCCAGCGAGGTCGTGGTTTCAGGACCTCCTGACCCTCCTGGTGGGGACTCCGTGGTCGTTGCTGTGTCATCCGGATCTGGTGTCGCAACCTCTGTATGGTTTTCTACACCGGCGGCCGGAAATCCTCCGTCTGACCGCTTGGCGGTTATCGGGAAGAGGGCTCGTTCGTCAGGTTTCTCCGAACGTGCTGCACAATTTCTAGTCCAGAGTAGACGAGAGTCGACCAGGACGGTTTTCAGCTCCTGGTTGGATGCTTTTCACACTTGGTGTGAGGAGGTGGGCGTCGCCCCTAGAGAGGCGTCTTTACCTTCTATTGCTGACTTTCTGATCTCTTTGTATGACAAGGGGAGAGCTCTGTCGACGATTTGTGGCTATCGGTCTGCTATCTTCGGTTTCTTCTGCTCCTCAGCTAGCGGCTCTTTTGAAGTCTTTCTTCCTTAAGAGACCCTTCTTCAGACCTCTGACGCCAGTGTGGAGTTTACCCAAGGTTTTGGCCCTCCCTTCGAACCGCTGTGTTCTGCGACGCTTCTGTTTACTACGGTCAAGACGGTTTTTCTCATGGCAATCACTTCTGGTCAGCGTAGGAGCTCACTTCATACCCTTTCAGTTACCCCTGGGCATATCCGCTGGGAAGGACGTGGGGTTCGTTTGATTCCCAAGGCTTCTTTTATTGCTTAGAATCAGTCTGACACGTCGGGTTCAGTGGAAGTGGTGCTTCATCCCTTGTCGGATTTTTCTTCGGTCTTCGGGGACGGACTGTGGTGTCCCGTTCGCGCCCTCAAATGGTATCTTTACAAGACGAAGCCGTTTCGCAAGTCGGATCAGCTCTTTCTGGTTTCTCGAGAGCCACTTTCGGCGGCATCTCGGGATAAGATCTCCAGGTGGTTAGTCTTGGCTATCAAGGCGGCGGGCCCTGAGGCCTTGACGCCTGGCAGGACTCCTCGTGCCCATGATACTCACAGTGTCAGTACGTCTTGGGCTCTTTTCATCGGAGTTTCAGTTCGAGATATCTGTAAAGCAGCTTTTTGGAAGTCTCCAAGTTCTTTTACTGTTTTTTGCCTCAAAGATGTGCCCGCGGGCGAACGAGCTTTTGCGGTCGCTTCTCTGAAGTCGGCTTCGTCGTCTATTTCTCATCAAGTTGATATGTTTGCTTGGTTTTTACCACCCGGCTTTAATCTGTGCTGGTCTTTAGCAAAGTAGAATAGGTAGATACGTTGATTTATTGATGTAAATCATGAAAATCAGTATTGATTTTATTATTTACGATATAAATCTACGTATCTACCTATTTTCCCTCCCTCCATCCCCAGCGCCTTTACCAAGGTGTGTCCTAGGGAACTCGTGATAAGAGGAAGAGGTTACGTTGGCGGCGCTCGGACGCAAGGGTCACGGAGGGCGCCTTTGGGCGGGGGGGTATGAGCAATTTGGCGATGTGTTTTAAGTTTCGGTTATGCAATGTTGAGGTGCAACAATAGCAAAGTAGAATAGGTAGATACGTAGATTTATATCGTAAATAATAAAATCAATACTGATTTTCATGTTTTGCATCGTGATCCAATAATCTCTTTCTTTTTGCGTGTGTGGACAGAATAATTTCACTAACCTTTATCGCGATTCAATTTGCAATAAGTCTTGCGATTTTTCAGAATAATCGATAGTTTCCCAGGTGTTGTGTGTGTAAATGGTATTGAGAATCAAATATCGATTTATTTAATCCCAGGATTCCAAGCGCGCATACACCGTCCAGATTCAAGCATGAGCAGTTCAGATGTTCTTGCCGTCAAGCAAGTATTCTCCCTGTGTGTGAATGGTCGCCCCCCCCCCAGAAAAATCTTTGCATCGCGATCCAAATCGCACTAACTGTTATGTGTGAACGGGCCTAGTGTAACGAGGGTCTAAGGTCTCCTTTAAAAGAGGAATAAAACATCCTTGAACTTTGTCTCTGTATGAATGAACGAGTGTCAGACACCTATTCAAAGTGATCCTGCAGTTCTGAATGGAATTATCTGCTGGGGACCAACCTTCTGGATACAAAGTGCGTTGCGTGGGGGTGGATTTTTTTTCTTCTTCAATTCATTTTTTAAACACATGTTTGCATTGGATTTTGTCAAATATGCATTATTTAGATTTGGGAATTAAAAGAAATATTTAGAGGATTTACCAGTGCACATGTAGTTTGTACATACATCTGTGAACATGTACATGTAAATGTCAAATGCTGTAGTCAATTTGATAAGATAAGATATAAGATAAGATATTTATTTGTCTTTCTTTCAAGTGACACATAGAGCATAACATTAGATCATTACACATTTACAATGCAAAAAGACAAATTATGGCAATGATAAAAACAAAGTTAACTAAAAGAAAGACGAGGAGACCCTGGTAAAAGCAGAGCTTGTGATGTCAGTATATATTCACTTGTTCATTTATGTATTACATGGAGAGATGAATTATTGTTTGTATAACTTATGGAATGATATAATATACTGTACATATACAGAGAACAGACAATCAGGGTAAATATTGAATTTCAACTACATGTCAAATAAAGTTAGGAATTATATACAAACCTAAATACACATTGAGAGTAACTAACAGCCAAAAGACTCTGCGATGCATCTCTGTAAGTAATACAAATGTATATTGAGATAGCAAGAGATACATACCGGTACTTACTATTGCATAAATACTGTAGGCCTATATGTATACTTTTTAATATCTTTCCTTTAATGGACCATCCATTTGTGGCCGTTTTTTAATTTTGTTGTTGAATACATGTACAGTACTTTCTGTGCCATTAGATTCGTGGGTGTGGGCGGCACTAAAAATACTTTGTTTGCTACACCGTGCAGATATACATATTTTATGAGAGAATAGAGATATAGCACTTTATAGCCTACGTATTCAATTTGAATACTCTATCTGCAATGTATGAAGGATTTTTAAAAGACTATTAGAACAAGAGCCCAAGGGTACATGTACATTGTACATTGTACATGTATCTGCCTACGAGTATGCACGCGTATCTTGTTTTTGCTGTTGACATTTTGGTCTGTTATTCATCATTTTAGCTTCAATAAAACAAAGCGATATGTAATTTGCAACAAGTTAATAGTGGTACCATGAGAGGAATGTGTTAAAAACGAGGAAACTGAGGAATTAACGGACTGTTTCAACTTTTGTATTGAGCCATGTGGTAAGAATCTTATCTTCAGCCCCACTAACTCAATATTTTGTTGTAACTCATGTGTGATGTGTGCAAAGTAGTGGATCTGTGACTCTACTCTGGGCTTTGTGTATGCAGCTATTGTATTTATACTTCAACCTCTACTTCACCTACTTCTACTTCTACTATCAACCTGTTACAACTATGGCTGACAAAACAAGATCGGCTAGGGAGAAGAAGGAAACTGCCTCTCTCATTCAGGCAGTCATGACTGATATACTTCATGATGAGAAATTTATGCAGCTAGTCTCAGCACATGTTGACTCAAGTCTAGCTAAATTTCAAAAACAGATTGATGAGCAAGCAGCCATGATTCTTCATCTTCAGGATGCTTCCACCGAGAGGGAGAGAAAGCTTGAGGAGTCGATAGGAAGGCAGGAGGCAAGGATCCTTGACCTTGAGATTTCTGAAGAGAGAAATAAAAAGGAAATCAAGCTGTTGAAGGAAAGCCACGATGGCACAGGCCAACAATTCAGTCTGCTGAGAAGGGATGTAAACTCCCAAGAGCAATACAACAGGAGAAACTCTCTCAGATTTTTTGGTATCCGCGAGGTTGAAGGGGTGACCTCAGATGAACTTATAGTTGATCTAGTCAACACCTCCCTCGGCGTTCACCTTCAGAAGGGGGACATAGACCACGTCCAACGGGTGAATTCCTCGGTCAAGACAACTGGTCCAAGTCCGAGCACAATGATCGTCAAGTTCCTGTCGTTCAGGAAGAGGAACGAGGTCCTCGGGAGTCGTCGCAAGCTCGCAGGTACGAGAAAATCCATCCAGGAGGACCTCACCCGCGATAATGCCAAGCTCCTCAAGATGACCCGTGACCATCAACGGGTGAAAACTGCTTGGACACGGGATGGTCGAGTCATCGCCTTATTGCCAGCAACTGATGGCAAAGAAATTAAGAAAACCATCTTTTCTGAAGGGGACTTGGCCAGGCTATAATTTTAACCTTTGTCTAATAACTTGATAGCTCTTGCCACATGACACTTTAAACATCTCTTTTTATTTACTACACTATTGGTACTATCTTTTTCATATGAATTGTCTTTTAACTTATCTGCGCAATGTATCCTGTGCGCAATTACATTTATATATATGTTTTCCATCCTGTTCTTTTTTGTCTTCCTTTCCCTGTTTATACCTTCCTTTTTCCTCTCCAATTTGCTGTCTCTTATTCTATATGTCTCAAGTGTTTATCTTTATAGTTGTATTTAAGTTAGCTGGCCGTTTCCTTATGTCTATGTTATCAGTACTCGTGTTTATCCTATCACCTATCTTGACCGATCATGGCTCAAATAGATGACCAAAATATTTGCAATTTTCTTGAAGCTAGCTTGAGTGATATCAGTGACAGCATTGAAAATATTTCTTTAAGATGTAATTATTCTACAGAACAACAGTTCTTTGAGTCAGTTAAAAATGCCACAGATAAAGAGCTCTCCCTTCTTCATTTTAATATCCGCAGCATGAGTAGAAATTTTGAACATGTGACATCATTTGTGAACAAAATCAGCTCAGGCTTAACTGCCATTGGTGTCACTGAAACTTGGTTCACCAGTGAAAATGATGCAAATTTGTTTGTTATTCCAGGTTATAACTTGTTAAGCAATAGTAGAGTAGGCAGACGTGGTGGTGGTGTTGCCCTTTATGTTCCATCTGGGCTCGATTATCGAGTATGTCACGAACTTAATGTCATGACTGAAAATCTAGAAGCTTTATTTGTTGAAGTGTTTATTTCTGGTAAAAATAATATCGTGATTGGAGTCGTGTACAGACCTCCCAATGGTATTTTGAACATTTTTTTGGACGAAATGCAGAGAGCTTTGGAAAACCAGTCACTTAATGGTAAATCCTTATTTTTGGTTGGAGATTATAATATAAACCTTTTACAGCATAATGTTGATGCTCATGTTGATGATTTCCTGAATTTGTTGTTGTCGTTTTCTTTGTTGCCCTTGATAACAAAACCAACAAGAGTAACTGAATCATCTGCTACTCTAATTGACAATATCTTTAGTAACTTGCAACCTTTTCCTTTATCTACTATTGTAGTGTCAGACTTGTCTGACCATTTCCCTGTGTATACTACAATTCCTTTGGGAAAAAACCCTGTAGTCACCCAAAAGAATATTTATGTTAGAAGAAACACCCCAGAAAATATTAATCAGTTTAGAGAGGCATTATTGGCGACAAACTGGAGTGATGTTCTTTTGAATCAGTGTGATGAGAGTGCCTTCGATATTTTCATGAATAGGTTTTTATCGCTGTATGATGCTAATATTCCAGTAGTAAAGTGTAAAAACAACCGTAGAAAAACCCCACGTTTGCCGTGGGTCACCAATGCTATGCTGAAATCAATAAATAAGAAAAATGAGCTGTTTTATAAATATAGGAAAGCAGGGACGGAAGCTCTAAAAAGGAAATATTCCGTTTACAGAAATACTCTGACTTCTCAGCTGCGTGCAGCCAAAAAACAATACTATTTTGCACAGTTTCAAGCAACTTACAATAATATCAAGGGCACGTGGAAGGTGATAAGAAATGTATTTCAAAAAACACCTAAAGTAACAAGTATAATACAAATGAATATAGATGACCAAATGGTTGAAGATAAAAATATTATAGTGGAAAAGTTTAATGAATATTTTTGTAACATTGGTCCGAATCTGAAAAAAAATATTCCAAACAGTCAAACTGATTTTCATGATTACTTAGGAGAACGTAACATGCAAAGTTTATTTCTGGTGCCCACAAATGACGAAGAATTGCTTGGTATTGTTAAAGCCCTCAAGAACAAGAAAAGTCCTGGTTATGATCATATTGGGAACGAACTTATTAAGCAAGTTATTGTCGGTATCCTTCAACCACTAGTTCATATTTTTAATTTGTCTATGTCAAGCGGAGTTGTTCCGATAAACATGAAGATCGCAAAAGTTGTACCAATTTTTAAAAAAGGTGACTCTCAATTACTGACAAATTATCGTCCGATTTCTTTGTTAACGTGTTTTTCAAAAATTCTGGAAAAAATTATTTATGTAAGAACTATAACATTTTTAAACAAAACATGTGTCTTCAGTAATTATCAGTTTGGTTTTCGGGAGAAGCATACAACAACACATGCAATTTTACACCTTATAGATAAACTTGCTTCTGCCTTAGATAGTCGCTTACACACCATCGGTACATTTTTAGACTTTTCCAAGGCCTTTGATACTGTAGACCATGAAATTCTCTTAAGTAAATTATGTCATTATGGTGTCAGGGGAGTCGCCTTGGATTGGTTTAGAAGTTATCTTACTGATAGAAAGCAATACGTGTCCTTAAATGGAATTGACTCTTGCCCCCAAAAAGTAACATGTGGCGTTCCCCAGGGCTCCATTTTGGGACCACTTTTATTCATCTTGTATATTAATGATTTTCAACGCTCATCAAGTGTATTATCATTCATATTTTTTGCTGATGACTCAAGTGTATTTTTTTCTCATAAATGTCCACAAATATTGTTGAATACTGTTAATGAAGAGTTTCGAAAAGTAATGAAGTGGATTAATGCTAATAAGTTATCCTTGAATCTTCAGAAAACTAATTATATACTGTTCAGTAATTCAGTTAATATTTTGCCGGGCGAAGTGGCATTTAATAATAACCCAATTGAGAGAGTAACTTCAACAAAATTTCTTGGGATTTACATAGATGAGAAACTGAATTGGAAAACTCATGTGGACAAATTAAGTAAAGTGGTGTCAAGAAATACTGGTGTTATTTATAAGTTGAGATCATGTATACCTCAAGAGGTATTGTTCATTTTGTACTCTACTCTTATTTTATCATATATTAATTATGGTATGTTGGCATGGGGCAAATCATCCAAAACTCAAATCCACAGGCTCTTTGTTGTGCAGAAGCGGGTTATTAGAATAATTTGTAAGGCGAATTATCGTGCACATACAAATCTACTTTATTATGAAAACGGTATTCTAAAACTAGAAGATCTCTATTCAATGCAACTTGGAACGCTCATGTTTAGCATTCACTCTGGGGACCTCCCTCCTGCCCTTGCTCAAATCTTTAGAAGAAATAACCAAATTCACAGCTATAATACCAGACAGGCTTCTGCTCTCCATTTACCATATGCAAGGACAACATTCACTCTGAATACTCTAATGTCCACTGGCCCCAGGTTCTGGAATTCACTTGATACTACTATAACAAATGCTTCAAGTATCTCAGTTTTTAAACGTAGACTTAAGTCATATTTACTTCACAAGTATGTCGATGACACATGAATGTGTTATCAAGCTTCATTTTTCGTGTACTGTAGCATATTAAACTCTACTCTCGATCTATTTTTTTGTTATTTCTTGACTTTGACATAATCCCCTTTTATCCCTTTTCTTTTTTTCTTCTTCTTTGTCATCTGTACATATACCATATATTCCTACTTGTCGTTCTTGACCTCTGCACTCAGAGAGCAATAACTCATCAATGTCTCGACTTGGTGTCAGCTTGGGTTTGTCCATATTAGATCGCCCTCCCATGGGTGGGTTGATTTTTGATTTTTTTTTTTTTTTTTTTTTTTTTTTTTTTTTTTTTTTTTTTTTTTTTTTTTTTTTTTTTTTTTTTTTTTTTTTTTTTTTTTTTTTTGCTCATATGATACATTTTTTCACACACACGGTGAGCTTGTTAGCTCACCCGGTGTGATGGGGATGTGCGCATCTTCGGGTATACTTGTTGTAGTCATCCATGCTGTGGTCGATGCATCGTTGGGTAGTTGTTCTCTGAGAGTATTTTGTAAATAGTTTTTTATATATTCCATATTTGTTGTTGTATTCATGAATCAGTTATCTTTGTCACATCATATGAGGGGGCCTTAACTTAACAAGCTGTGCTTCAACCAAGGTCTCCTCGTCTTTCTCTATTCTACATTGTACTGTTATTGTTCTGTTATGATTATACTCTATTATATTTTGTCACATGTGTTTTCTGGAAGACAAATAAAACTTGAACTTGAACTTGAACCTTCTAGTATGAAAACACAATGATTCTATAATTTCTTGATTAAATAATTCTAATCAATAATTAAAGGATAACATACAACCCTGGGTACATGTATATACTTATAGGCTGGCACAGAACGCCAGTCGGACTTGGGTTCCATGTGCGGCCTATTTTATGCGAGAACATCCAAGTGCGTTCTACTCAACAAGGCACAGTTCACTGGCAGTGTATTTAAACTGCATTATCTCTTTGCAGAAGAACGATTTGAAGTTCATAGTTTGACTACAGTATCCCACTGCTGCCACCATGTTGTGTTATGGGGCAAGGCCTAATGTCAAATACACAACACACTGTAGATTATGTACACAATAATAAATAGAATCTTGAGAAGATAAATAGACTCCCATCTTACTCCGGTAGACGTTTATTTGCGCGGACCAATCGGCAGAGTTACAATAATATGCGTGCACGCTCATGTAGTTCCGTTTACAATACATGGTTAAACTGTCATAATACTACACTTCATGGAGCCCCTTACCTCAAGAACAAATCATGTTTTGGCGATTGGTACATATTCATAAGCAATTTCAGTGAACATGTACATGTACAATGTACATCATGATAATACCCTTTTTAATCTTGACTTTTGTCTTTTGACTTTGTCAGTGTCCACATGTTCATTTGTGTCTTATCAGGGGTTTAATAGAGGGAAAGGTGTGTTTAGCCTCAGAATCTGATTATCAATGCTAAGCTTATTATTAAACCTAAGGTTAACCATTTACAAAAGAGATTTAAAAGTGTCAGAAACATGAACATGCTTATAAACAGGAACCTCTTCAAAACTAATTTGTGTTAATATTCATCTTGTGTGGAATAATTTGATGTTCTTGGCCTACATTTTAATGTTATTGGTACATATTCATAAGCAATTTCAGTGAACATGTACATGTACAATGTACATCATGATAATACCCTTTTTAATCTGGCACCTTAAGGCTCTACCTCTATTTGCAGGATGTGCACGGTTCATAATAAAAAGAATCGGAGCGTGGGCTGTTGTGTCAATAGTATAGTACTCCTCTTTTCATTCATGTTTATTGTATGGAAATTTGAGAAAGATTGAAGGCCATGTATTTTTATACAGTACTACACAATCAGAGTTAGCTGTGTGGAGAAGTTAATCTTTCTGGAAAAAGAAAAAGGAGAACGTTACAAAATTAGCTAGAATTGAGGAATTATGTATTTTATAACCACCTTCTATTATGAAAGGAAATGGGTGGGAATTCTGCATTTTTGCCATCACAATTTTCTTAAGAATTAACCAGGTATGCCAGTTTTCAGGCAATAGCCTGAATTCAGGCCCTGGCGAGTTATTTTAAGACCATAGTTTAAGCTTTTTGTGTGCAAAATAGCTCATTCTAGGTGATTTTCAGGCCCACTGATCGGTTCTAACTGGCATCCCTTATTAACCCCTTCTGTGCCATAGGTGCTCATTTCCACCTAAGACTGATAGCCTAGTTCAGACTAGGATATTTATACGAAAATCGTCTAAAGAAACACCGTATAAAGAATCATCTTATAGCGAAAGGAACGAACAGACTAGAAAACAATATTGTATTAATAAACTTATTGTAGAGCACTGGTCTCGTAACCGGGAGGTCCCAGGTTTTGAAACCAAGTAGATGGATGCGCTAGGGCCCTTTGATAAGGCATTAATCCTCATTACCAAGTCCTTTGGAGAGGACTTAAAGCTGTCCGTCCCCTGGTTGCTTACTTACAAGCATACACATGCTTTCTTTTTAATAGCCACATAAAATATACCATCAAACTACAAACCAAACACATAGGCATCAAGGCTACAGCCTACAGTAAACATGTACCAAATGCACTTTGAAATATTCAGAATGCAAGAATACTTGTGGAATACAAATGCATTCGTCAAGATTTAGAAAGCAGTAACTCTTACATGTACTCCATGTACCGTATAGTGATTTATCAGGCACTACCATATACTGTACGTGCAGTGGTGGATTCGTAATGGTGCGGCATACATAAACATATTCATGTAGGGAATGTGCTCTGTATGAGAGGGATTGGAGTTGAGATCTTTTTTATTTTCATTTTTTATTTTGCTTTACATTATCGTTGGTATTCTCATGTACAGTATGCGTACATACATACATGATGTAATGAAATTTGTATTCATGTCTGTTCTTGTGGAGAATGCTGAAATGGATTCTCAATTGAACATACTTTAGAAGAAAAAAAATCTCAAGGTTTCTGTTTTGTATTCTGATAAAATGAAATGTGCATTACTGTCACTTTGTATAGAAAAATGTAGATTGATTCTCTGTGTATCCTTTATTCATGGTAGTTGTCATTTAAGCCATTAACTACTGAAGTCTCTGTTCAATTTTTGCAATACAAGGATGCACCTACATGTAGGTCACATAGGCAATTAGGCATTGTATTCAAAAGCATGGGAAAGATCTATGTGTGAAACTGCCAGTAAATAAAGTGATTTACATGTAAATTTGGGAATACAGGTATTTTGAATGCATACAATTCATGTTGTAACCCTTAATTTCTCAATTTCAAATCTGATATTTGGATTAACTTTGTTCAGTTTATAATACCACAATTCATTACAAAAGTCATTCTTTAGTCCACGACCTATGAAAATGTTTTTAAGCCTCCATACCGCACAGCCCATGGAAATACCGAACATACGAACACAGTAGTGTTTTGTACAACATTGGTACATTTACTCCAGGTCATCTGATTTCAAGTCCGCATACAAATGTGCACCAACTCCATAGGGTGCGATCCCTGCCATTATTTGCTCCGTTGAGTCATTTTATCTCTGGCTTTTTCAAATTAGTTTACGGGCACAAAGCTTTGTCATTCGATCGCTATGCATAACAGTGTCTGCACCGTGAGACTAAACTGACAGCATACTGCATAGGCTCTGTACTTTAGCTTCTCCAGCCAAAGCACAGAGCCTATGCAGTATGCTGTCAGCCTAGTCTAACAGTTCAGACACTGTTACATGCAGCAACTGCCTGTAAACTACTTACATGTAGATGCATGCAGGGCAACGATCAATAATATACAGTATATCCTACTAAAGGAAACTATAAATACAGTTGTATATCAAGAAATTTGGCATTTGTTTAGTACTGATTAAGCTTCCCCTAGACTCCAGTCAGGCCAGACATGTCATGAGTTATGTAACCTCTGCTCTGCAAACTCTTAGTCAGATGTTTGTCCAAGGTTTGTTGTAAAGGTGTCAAGTCAATAAAAGCATTGCTCTTGAACAAACCAGAGAGTTTTGTTGTTGGACCTCAAATAAAAAAGGAGGAAGACATGAGATACAAGAATTTATAGCTAATCTTGAGCTCTGGTATAGGAATCGTATTTTGAGAGAAAACTGCTATGATTCATTCTCGATTGTTTATCCTGCAGTAGATTGGTTGTTTGAACCAGTGAAATAAAAACAAATGCACAAAAACTTACTGAGCATCATCTCCAATCAAAAACACAACTCCCATTTGCAGTTTGCACATAGTGACCTGTGTTAAGCACATGGTGTTGGGCCTACTTACCCGGATTTCCTTATCTTTCTATGCTCATTACTCAGCCACTATATATTTTCCACCAAAATTGTTGTATTTGTAATCTTGAACATTCAGTGTAAGTTACTTTGGATTATGTGAGAACTTATTTTCTATATCTACCAGAACTCAAGTTTATCTTTAAGCTACAGGCATTTATATACATGTATGTTTGCTTTTGCAACTATCTGCAATAAAAACAAACTTTTAGGGAATAATAAAACCAGATGCACACTGTGTCATCTTTGAGTTCTGATTAGTCTGCATGTTCAGACTCTAATTTGACAGTTTACCACAATTCCTTAAGCCTTGAGCAGAGCCCAGCTATGTCAGTCTCTGACTGTGTCAAATGAGGGTCCAGAGTTGGTCTGCAAGCAAAGACTCTAATCTGACACTTTACCACAATTCCTAAAGCCTTGAGCAGAGCCTAGATGTGACAGTCTTCGGCTCTGTCAGGAGTGGTTATACATGTAGTATAGAGCCTATTGTATTGTAGTCTCATAAGTAGAAACAAAAGCACAATTAGGAAATTGAACTTTTTGTCTGGAATATTTATTTAAAAAAAGGTCTTGTAAACCAAATCAACAATATACATTCTCTCTCCTATTTTCTTCTTCAGTGACATTAAGTGCACTATTGGATTAGATTATGTGAAAAACTGTTCATGGATGCAGTACAATTTTTTTCTTCTGATAACCACCCCAGGGGGGGGGGGGGTCACAAAGTTCCTAAGTCAAACTTAACTCTAAGTTGGACTTTAAAATTATGAAGAGCCATTTGTAGCCTTAAACTGAAATATATTCCAAAGCAAAAATTTAAGTATTTTAGATTTTTTATAAATTCCACATCAAGAACATGAAATCTCCTTGATAATAGAAAATATGAATGATTTAAATCAACATTTTTATGCCTTTTGAAAATAACTTTTACAAAATATTTTCATAGATTTCCATAATTGTTAAGTCCAACTTGGAGAGAAGTTTGACTTGGGATCTTTGTGAAACACTCCCCTGAACTTGCAACATATACATGTACCACCAGCTTTGATTGAATAGAAACTGGGCCACGAGATTGGTTTACAGGAACTAATCCATTCTTAAAAGGATTTCCAATTGGGTTCATTTCTTCTCTATTAATGACTTCCTTTAGTGGTGTGAAAAGCTTCCTCTTTCTGTCAAACGGAATCAGCCGAGCATTTTCTGGTACCGGTACTAGTTTGCAGATGCAGGAGGTATTCTTTGTTTAGTTCTAGTACTGTATACTGCAGTGAAACCTGTCTATAAAGGCCACTCAAGGGCCTGCTCACAAGCTTAGCTTCTAAAGGGGTCCTAAAGCCATTCATTTTATGATGTATTCAAGTTAACATATGTTGTTTATTAATGTACTATTACCAGTCTCTTTTTTATGTAAAAGATTAAATCTTGTTTTGTGTGGTTTTGAATAAAATGAACTTGAACTTGAACAAAGAAAAGTGGTCTTGATAGGCAGGTGGTCCTTATGAACAGGTTCCTTTAGTACATGTTTCAATGAGAAACCATTTTCAAGGGGAAACAAAAAATGTAGTCTTTGTAGGCAGTCACTAAAGCTGGTTTAACTGTATATAGGAAAAAGGAATTATACTTGTGAATCTGGGCCCTGTTACACAGAACTTGTTAAGAATAACAAATGCTAAATTTCTATGAGAAACTTGTTCTCAGTCAATCAAATGCCATGATTTCAGTAGCTTATAACAGTAGTTGTTACTTATTGTGGGTGTTTGTCCCCTTTAATAGCACAGCATGGTTAGTTTTAAAATTCTATGGTATAATTGCATGAAAAATGGTTTTAACATTCAAAATTCCCCCTGTTACTTTTTGAGAAATATGTCATTTAGATATGCATCTTTAGCTGAGGAATAGGCTTGTGTTTTTTTATACAACCATTCTTAGTGTGACTCAAAATTCATATTTCATATTGAAGAGTCCACAACTCCACAAGTGAACATTTGGGTTGATGAATTCTACTCTCTGGAGTTCCTAATCTAAAATTGCTAATATTTGTGTTCTGCTACAGTCACGTCTTGTAATATAATGTATATTCAGATCAACTGCCAGATAAAAAACATTCTTGGAACATTAAATAAGCTTAATGTACACCGACTGCATTGATTCTTTTTGTCAGGGATTGTTACACTTGAAGAAAAGAAATAAATGCATACTAAATAAACACAAATCAGCATACTACGTTCTCACACTACTTGTCTTCAGTCCTTTGGACTTTTTAAAATGTATTCATTTTAATCATTAGCGGCGGCGGCGGCGGTGATTGTAATAAAAGAGAGAATCTGATAAAGGAACAGAATGTAGATCAGATCATGCAAAGAGATCTTACGGCAGAGAGCAAGGTTCAGTTTTGATGAATGGTCTTGTAAGCACATTCACACGAGAGGAAACATGGTATAAATGCTCACATACATGTACTTGTAAAATATGGCAGAGAGTAAGGTTTGGTTAGATGAAAGGTCTGGTAAGCACATTCACACAAGAGAAAACATGGTATAAACGCACACATACATGTATGATAAACATATAATAAATATACATACATTTAGGATAAGGATTGGGTGTACTCGCTCTGACGTGAAAATTTTTTCCCCTCTCATATTTCTTTTCCATGATCTTTCGGAGTTCCTGCCTCGCTAGAAAATAATAATTTTTTATAAAGAAATGTTGTAGAAGACTATAAGTACATGTAACTAGTGTGTTTACATTTTATTTGTCACTCAAGGACCTTTATCCATGTTGTGTTGTCTCTTCCTATTGATTGCTTAAGATATTCCTGTCCAGTTGTACAATTGTATTGTTTATTTGGTGTTTACAAGGATGATGGAACTTGATAGATTACCAAGTTCTCACAAGTTCTCACCATTCTCATAACTCTGTTCTACCTTCCAGTGTTAAAACATGAAAGAAATTAATTACTTATCTTAAAGATGTATGCTACAGTTGTTGTATGACACATACAGCTTTTCTTGTCTGGACGGGGTATGGGTCTTGCTGTGTTTGAGAGCCCAGGGTACCTGTACGATACATGACTTTGATAAGACCAGATGTAATCAATGATGAAAGCTTGCTGGGAAACACAATGGCGATGTTCTGAAAATTCTCAGAGCCTCGAAGGACAAAAGATTTTGAAGAAGAGTTACAACCTCCCTTTCGTCAAATATATGATGTTTTATATTTTTCAGATGTTTTAAATGGCCTACAAAGTAAAATTAATGTGTAGTTTGAGGTTAATTCCCCTTTAATATTTCATAAACATGGTGTGGGGTTAACTAAAACAAGTAGGACCGTGAAAAAAGAGATTGATGTTGAACAAATTCAAATATGATTTAAAGTTTGATAAATCAATAATGATACTCTTTATTTTTAATTGGGGAGGGGCGATTGGGGGCTCGTATGAAAAATACTATTAAACTTAGGAATGATTTAATATTTCTATGAAAGACTATTAAAACTCACCACTTATTTTTGTATGACCCACTCATATTGTTAATCTCTTTGTAATGCAATACACATAGCAATGTTAAAAAGAACAATATACATTTACAAAGTTACAAAATACACTGAATGGGGGGTGGGGGGGGGGGGGGGGGGCAGTGATAGTACAGTGCACATGTATATATTTCAAAACAAACGACAAAAGTTCAAAGTAGCAAAGTTACAAAGAAGTGAAGTGCAAATATGACACCAATGGATCAATCATACCTTTGTCAGTTCAATCTCTTTGGTCAGTTACACATGTAGCATATTATTTGTTCCCAAGAAAAATTGATGCATCAGCAATAGCTACTACATCTAGCATAAGAGCCAGAGACTACCAATTCCTTTTACTTGTAGTGCAATCTTGTAAAACTTGGTAATTTATGTGTATGCTGTGCATTTAGGAGAGAAAAAAGAAAATTGATCAATGTAAAACAAAATGGCCATAATCTGATTCAAATTATCGATCATATTGATAAAAACTCATCTGAGATTGAAGCTTATTTAATTCACAATCTTGTAAATTTCTACACTTCAGTAAATAAAGCAATAAACTCATCTTTCGACAGAGATGTCAATTACATGATAATAATGAGGAAATTTATTGCTATTTTTGTGTGTAAAGACATTGTCATAATACATGTATGTCTAAATCATCAACCATTTTGGGAAAAATAAGCAAAACAAAGTATAACATTTATGCACTTGTAAATCCTTTTTCAGTTTGTATGCAATTGAACAATATTGTAAAGTTGGACTTTTCCCTTTAAGCTTGGCCCATGCATCAACAAGAATATGCTGTGCTGTGGTAAAAAAAACCAACGAAGAAGAGCTGGAAATATCTGAGTGTATGACCTTGCATAATGACCTTCGAGCAGCGCTTAATTTTCCAAATTGATATCAAGCTATTCCTGTCCCTGGGACCCATTCACAAATATCACATTTGTAGACCTTTATCGACCCTTGCATACTATACTTTGGTCCAGGTTTAATCACTGACGCTGTAGGTTGGAATAAAAAGTGTCCAGCTCTTCTTGCACTACATGTACATGCCAAGTATAACAATTTGACTTTTTAAATATAGGACTATTTAGGGGGCATATGAGATAATCACACAAAAATGTAAAAGCCAAAAAATGACTTATTAACGGGCAAAATGAAATGAAATAAAATGAAGACAAATTCTAACAACATGTTGAGCTACACATTGTATATTTATGGAATTTGTAAATGGTCTCAGGGATTGTGAGTCCAGTCAGTTTGGGTTACTGTTTACATTTTGCTGATTAGAAATTTAAAATTCAGAATTGCTTATATAGTTGTTTTTTCTCTCAAAAATGCAGAGCAATCACCAGAATTCAATCTGAGCTGTAAAATAATTCACACAATAAAAAAGAAGGTTAGATCATTTGTGTCCTATAGGTAAATGTACATTTTAAACTAAATTATTCATACCCTGTGTAAATTTGATGTCTTTGGGGTTTTCTTAACTCAAGAATGAATGGTAGACTATTTGAATTACCGGTAGGGCCATTGTTGAATACTTTTAGATGTAAACTTTAATATGTCACATTCTCAAGAAACACAAATTGGAACAAACAGATCTTAACAAATAATCATCCCTGGCAAGGGTATGCATAATCAGTTGTTAACTGCATATACCGGTATACACGTGTTAGTGCTTATGAATTCTGTAAGATGAAAGTTAGAGATATAAAGATACATATCAGGCGCGGATCCATGGGCCGCCCCCCCCCCCCCTAGCCTCCCAAACCGGTAACAAAAAAATGGTTTTACAACACAGTGGCAGAATTGCATGGCTGAGATTTGTAAAAGTCATTTTTACAAAGCAGATTCTGGTGAAAAGCATTGCTTATTCAAAAAAAATCCTTGAACACCTCTATCTCTCTCTCTCTCTATTCATTTTAATCATGCATTATCAACTACATATAAAGCAGCAACAAAAAACTTGGGGTTATCTGGGGTAGGTAAAAGTGAGAGTTAAAAAGAAAGTCATGCTAAAATGAAGCTTCACCCCCCCCCCCCCCCCAAAAAAAAAAAATAGTGGTCCTCCTCTCCAGCAGCCCCCCCCCCCCCCCCCCGCTTTAATATTCACCAGCCGGCTGAGTAGGCGCAAAAATGTTCCCCCCAAAAAATATATGTTCTCTTATCCACCCCCCCACTGCTGATTCGCCGCTAAATATTTTCTCAAGATTTTGGGTCCCCCTCTTGCCACCGGCTGGATCTGCCCCTGATACATTTAGAAGATAGTCAATGTAATTTCAGTTATAAATTGTGGGAACATCCCAAGTATATATTGCCACAGCTAAATATATAAAATATGTGATTGTATTGTTTATGAGAGGTGACGAGGGTCATAAACTATTTAGCTCTCATTTCATCCCATCATAAATCAAAAGAAAGGTTCAAAAGTACACTGTTTATTTATTAGGGGGCTACTGGTTTTGATGCTTCCTTGTGTCTTTGAAGGTCATCGCTTTCAGCATGCAGTTGACCTTTAAGTATTGAATGGTGTATAAATTGATGTGCAGTTGTGTAGTACCAGATGACTTCATGTAGCATTTGAAGGAATTTGAATTTGAATTTGTTGTGTTTTAGAGAAACATCCCTAGACTGAATCGTATGGTTTGCGGTTCAAGTCGTGCTCCAGCGCTATTATCCTTTGGAAAGATATTCATCTACACATTTGCCACTCTCCATCCAGGTGGAGTAAATGAAACCCTGGTATTAAAAAATTCCTTGAATGCTTGAGCGCCTTATCACGGTACATTAAAGGTACTTTGTCCCATTTGCAGGCCAAAAAAATGAAAAAGTTAAATTCCAACTGCATTTGAAAGATAATACTTATTTAGAACTTCCCTAAAAAAGGTGGGGCTTGAAAATGTCTTTAAGTGGGAAAATAATGACTATTAGTTGTTGAATCGACTTTAGGGCTATAGAGCCCAAAAGTAATAGTCTTGATTTTCAGACAATTGTACCGAATGGTCATACGTTTTATGCTGCGCAAAGATTCAATCAGTTTAATCTTGGCCATCACAAGAAGTGGGTTATTGATGTAGACAAATGCTCATGTACCCTTTACAACTCTTTTCATGTATGTTATTAACAAAGAAGAAAAAAGCCAGTCAGTCACTCAATAGTGTCTGACAGTGAAGTCTAGCAAGTAAACGGGTTTCCTTGCATAATTTGAATATGAGGACACTGCTAACGTTTAAATTTCACAGATAGGACATACATGACATATTCATAATTCCTGCAAAGTTCTACAGAATTTGAGGTTGGCTGCAAAAGGGACATACCGTAAATAACGTTGTATAAACCGCCCTCGTGTATTAACCGCACCCCTCTTTTTCGCCCTTAAAAAAAAAAAAAAAAAAAAAAAAAAAAAAAAAAAAAAAAAAAAAAAAAATTTTGCCGAGATTTTTTTTTTTGTGTGTGTAAGATCATTACGGTACTGTAAATTAAAAAACAGTAGGGATCTAGGATAGAACCTTGTGGTACACCATGTAATAGAAAAAAAATTGGAGGAATTATTATTATAAACTACATATTGAGTTCTATCAGAAAGATTACTTTCAAACCAAGATGACAGACAAATTTGAGTGTTGTTCTAGTTTCCGAGTGGTGAGTCAACACACCGATTACCGAGCCGGGAGACATTGCCAGGCATAGCGCCAGGTGGAGGGGCATAAATTGAAACTTAAAAAAAAAAAAAAAAAAAAATTTTTTTTTTTTTTTTTTTTTTTGGTGTACCGTGTATAAACCGCACCCCCGACTTTGAAATTTTTTCGGCGGCAAAAAAGTGCGGTTTATACACCGTTATATACGGTAGTACCTTTAAGCTTGGCTAAAGCCTAGGTAATGATATGATTTCAGTTAAAGATGGCTAAGTCACATTCTTTTTATTCAAGTGTGCTACCGGTAATCATCTGAAAAAATAATTAGTTTAAAGCCAAAAGGAATAAAATTAACATAAATTTACCTACGTGTAGTATTCTATAGGTTATAAGTATGAAGAAAATAAATGATAACACAAAATGGTGGGTATGGAACCCAACTCTGACGTGGGTTCTGTGCGCGCCCTATTCTATGGGAGTCTACTCTACAAGTTGTTCTTATGTATACAGAGGGTGTATTTAAGCTGCCACATCTCTAAGTAAAAATACTATTTAAAGCTCATATTTGTATTATGGTTAAGCCATATGGAACCGCTTAGATCAAGAGCATAACATGTTTTGGTGATCCCTACATCCCTACAAGAGTATATATAGTAGCTCCAATCAACTCCAAACCTTCCAATCTGATTCATTTGCATCTAGAGAAAGAAGAGGGGGTGATTTTTATTATTAAACCACTTAGAGGCGCATGGTGAGTCACCAAATTTATTTGAGAGAGCGTGTGTTGAATTTGACATGTTGTTAGCATAGATCGGTGCATGTTACGTCAGCTATGTCGTGTTTGACTAAAGCTTTATTAGTTTTTATGTATGTGTAGAATAGTGCGTTCACATGGTATAGAAAAATGGGCCAAGGTGAATGGGAGCTGAGAATAGATTACCTTTGCTCATGGGTCAGGCTGTTTCTCTATCTTATTACAGTAGGCTGTTGCTACATTCATTTTCATTGTACTACAGTCCTAGTCTGGAAGCACAGACTCTAATTTTTCACTCTGCTCCCCAGGGAGTGGAGATGGTGCACATTGTTCGTGGATGAATCTGCTGACCGGGGTGACAGTCATCTGTAAAGTCCTCAGAGACAGTATTTCGTATTAGCCGCTATATAAATTCAGATTATTATTACTATTATTAGTTGCCACAATTCTTAAAGCCCTGGGCAGAGCCTAGATATGTCGGTCTCTGGCTTGCTTGTCAGGAGCGGCTGAAGGACAGAACCTTTTGTAGTCTCAAAAGACCTGCCTTTCTCAGACCGAAGTTGCAAAATAACCCACTATTTTCAGACTCTGGATATTTACCCGAAGCTTCAAATTGTGTCTTCACAAGACCGATACACTCATCACAAACTACATGTACCCGGTAGATGAAGACGGGTGCAAATTAGCCCGCTATTTCCCAAATGGTGGCTTATTTTGGAAACAAGACCAAAATTTCTCAGGATATTTTTTTTACCAAATAACCCGCTAATTGCAACTGTGGTCTGATGAAGACGCAAATTAACTGGCTAATTTGAGATCGGGCTAGTTAAAATAACAAGATATTTTGCGACTTCTATCTGATGAGGACAGGCCTATAGTGCAGACACTGTTATTCAAAATGACTCACGTGGGTTAATGCCTGCAAACTAAACTACTATAGCCCAGTCATGTCTTCATTTTTTATGTATTCAAATCTATAAATGCTTCTATCCCAAGGCCATTATGATTGCATTTGCATGTACATGTACTTGATGAGAGAGTAATTCAATATTCACAATGCAGATCTCATGAATGCTCTGGTTACTATATGTTAGACACTCCTTTCGCAAGCTCTAGGTTGCCATGTTGCAGATTGTATCAAACTAACCATTCTCGTATAGATCTACAAAACTGTAAGCACCACACCTAAAATTAACATTTGTGAACTGGACTAGTTGGACAGCATCTTGAAAAGAAGCCTGTTTTTGTTGTTGCAAATGAGTTTAATATAGCAGGTCTTTGGAAATGGACACCTATCACATTTTTCTTTATTTTGCTGGTCAATATAAATTGAGGAAAAAAATGTGTCGCAAATACAAATTACATTAGAATTTATTATAGATATAGATACATGTATATATCATCTGTCAAAAGGGCGTTAACTCTGTGTTAGAGTAAATATGAGGTATTTAAATGTCCTTCTGGCTATGAAAAGATGCTATACATCGTATAGGCCTATGTTTTATATGTTGACGTGTAATGTACATTTGTTTACATCTGACTCCATCCATCTCTTGGCTTGCTCATGGCTGTAATACATCTCTCCCTCAAAATATTAGAGCTGTGATTGAGTTACACATGTACACCTGATAGAGGGCCCCCTTCCCATTTGCATAATATGCCAATAGACATGTCTCTCTGGCACGTCACCCCTGTCCTGAGCGCCAGTTTAACATACCACAAGGGTCAGCCCCCAACATGCATGTTTAGTTGTTTACATCTTTTGATGGAGCTACGCCAGATGATATATAATTATAGAGGTGCTATGTAGGCAAAATGTTGTTTAAGATAACCATGTAATTGATTTCTATTTAGGGTTCTTTAACTTCTTTCCAATGTAAATGTTAGATAATGATAATTTAACATACCATAAGGGGAAACCCCAATAGGCTTGTTTATGTCTTTAGATGGAGGCATGGATGATGCCTGATGATATAGATTTATAGAGGTGCTATGCAGGAAAAATATGATAGAAGATAAGGATGTAATGGAAAGTGTTCTTTCCTATGTAAATGAAATATTACATTTTGAAAATGTTAATGACGATATTTGAACATACATGTACTGCATGGGTCAATTTCAACATACGGCTTTTGATGGAGCTACGCCAGTTGATGCTGAATTATAGAGGTGCCCATGTAGATAAGACCTTTATATATATATATATATAGATGGCCAAAGATTAATTCCCATTATTGCTGATCTGCCTATTTAAACATTGTTGTTTTCTAGTTTGTATGCTCCTTTCGCTATACGATGGTCCTTCAACCAACGTTTCTTTATATGAGTTTCGTATAACTTTCCTTTAATCTAAACAGGCTATGTCCTTTAATCGTAGACACCTTTGGTTTTTCAAACATGATTTACGAAATCTCAAGTGAATTGTGTTGTTGAAAAGGCTCTCACCAACCAACCCACAAATACCTATACGGTACTTTGAAAAAAAGCCTGCACATAGTGCCTTATATAAATATCAGCCTGAAATGATTTCTCAAGATAGAAATATGGGAGATCTTCAACATCGGTAGTTCCAAAGTATGTTAACATTATAAAGTCATTAATTGATAAACAAACAAAGGAAGGGCATGCGATGTATGCATTTTGTCATTTACAGAGCATGAAATGGCTTCTGGTGTATTTAATGTCCTACGTGATTGAAAAGCAATTTGAAATGAGTTATTCAGGTTGGAATGAATGCATTACTTCAAGGGCTCAGACAGAATGTACACATCAATTTAGTTATTTACACATGGGACAATTTATAGAAATGATTACAATTAAGGCTGCGACGGGTAGTCGAATGCTCGATCTTTGGTTTTAAAACAGCATTGTTTACTGTTATTATTCTTATTAAATCGGCGCCTTCAACTGCAACTCAAAGTAAAATTGCATGCGTTTTGGGCGAGGGATCTGAGAAACTGCCGAGTGGTATGGTAGTGGCAAAAAAAGTCAAAAAAGAAAAAAAAGTCAAAAAAGTCAAAAAAATCTAAAAATTCAAAAAAATCTAAAAAATTCAAAAAAATTCAAAAAAATTATAAAAAAAACATGGCGTCCGAATACTCGAGTATTCGCCTGTAAGCCTGGGAGTGTACTCGGGTACCTCATTACACTGTTGTGCACAGCCTTAATTACAATTTACAAATATGTATTTGTGTTTTATGTATTACCTATCTCACATCACATCATGATCAATCTGCAGTGACTGAAAATACAATGTCTACCTGATTTTTTAATAATAGTTCGTTCTTGTATAGCGCATAATACTTAGTCTCTATGCGCTTCCAAAGCGCTTCGAAAATTAAAGGCCATTTGTCCAGTTGTAATTTTCCAACTAGAGTACATAGATTCCGAAGTGGTATATTTGTAGTTATTACATGTAGTTCTAGAGCTGTTCATCCAGGGCCTGTCTTATAAAGAGCTGATATCAATCACAAATTATTTGTGATTGATATCAATCGCAACTATGTACATAAGAGATAGGGGACTGCAATCTTGCAATTGAATCAAGGACTTGCAATTGATTTGAATCATTTGCAACTCTATAAGATGAGGCCCAGGGGTATACCTTCCTGATAACCACTCTTCACAACAGTCGGTGGTTTTATAAAGCGACATTTTCCCACTGCTTTAGCCTATGTATCCACATCGATTCGTGAAACCGCCAACAAATTATCTTCTCTCCTCCATCCCTCCCTTACTAGCATCACTTTCTCTATATATTTTCACAATCTGATCAGCTTATCCTACTCTGGGATATCGGGCAAGGATAAGGAATATGGTTGATTAAATCACAACACGAGTCTGAAGTATTGGCATGATACCCAATCAATATCTGGGGGGTGTTTCACAAAGACTAAGATCGACTTTAAGTTGGACTTAAACTATGGCAGGCCGTTCATACCACTGTTTGCTCTCACCATTTACTGGCATTTTTCTCTCAAGGGACGTACAAATCATGGTCACAAATCTACAGAATTAACACTTTTTGATAATTCATTATTGAAGGAAAAAATATTATCTAAAGATCATAATGGTGAGATCAACCAGTGGTATGAATGGCCTGCCATAGTTAATCCAACTTAAATTTGATCTTAGTCTTTGTGAAACACCCCCCTGTATATAGGTGGGCTGCTGGCCTGTGCTAAGGTTGTCCAAAAAAGATGTCCGTCTTTTCTCCATCAGCACCAGCTCCGTGCAATGCATTTTTCAACTCAACTTTTGATTGTCCTACAGTGTATATAAAAAACATACAACCATCTCTGAAATTGTTTTTTTATTATGTTTTTCTTGAGTAGGGATGAAAGATGCAATCATTGCAATTTGAAGTTACATCCATTTATCCATTTATCTCTCTCTCTCTCTCTCTCTTTCTCTCTCTCTCTCTCTCTCTCTCTCTCTTTATATCTATATATCTATCCATCTATCTTTCTATCTATTTTCTGTAGAGAGAAAAAACAACAACCCCAAAACCATTAGGTTATAAAGATATTGACATTGATAAATAGAATCTAAAGATGATAAATAAAACAAAAGATTAATGAACTATTGAATTAGGATATCAGAAAAGTTGAGAGCTTTCCTCCTTGATATCATGAGAAGGAGGGAGGGAGGGAGAAATACAAAGCTAAAGTGATGAAGTGTTTCAGAAGAAATGGAAAAGAAAAGCTAGAGAAAGAGTTCTCCCTATTGACAGAAATTAGTCAAATAATATGGTGGAAATTAAGTACATGAATCTCCATGTCATGGATGCCCTAGAACTTTTAGGTTGTAATTAAAATAGAAAACCAAGAAAGTGTCAATATTGCATCAACCTTATTCGTGTCATGGTGTCTTCTTTCTGCAAGTCAACACTAGGGGGAGAAGTCTGTCCGTCGTCGGAATGATGGTGTCTCTTTACAGACAACAGAAGAAGAAAAGGGAAATGATTGTGCAAGGAAATGTTGACGACAATGTTTCATATTTAGTAGATAACTTGTTTAAAATTCAATATTTGGCAGATTTATTTTTTATTTTAATGCTCAATTTGTTTCTGAACAAATTGGATCACAATGAAATATTCTGTGAAGAGTTGTTCAGATTCGATTATGATGTATCCAACATGACTGTTCTTATTTTTAAGACCTGTCCAAGACAGGGGCTTGAATATCAATCATTAAATAAAATATCTTGAAGTTTTTATTGCCTATAAATTAAATATGATTATCATTAATTACTTTTCTTTACCATAAAAAGAGAGACTGTATATGTAGCATAACACAGATGCCAATTCTCATCTGTACTGAAAAGAAATGAGTAAATTGGTTAATTCATCATGATCTAATTTGGGCAATTAGAGATTATACTCAGTGTTGTTTTGGATTAGATGAGGAGGCATTAGTTGACAATAGAGGGCACTATCACTCAGCAGGCATAGCTACTTGAGAGAGATAGTTACTTCACTGGAAGTTGCTTCCGATGGGTCAGGCATTTCATGAAGCTCTAAAATAGTTGACTCCCATGGAGATTTGTGCATAGGAGGGAACCATTTGGAAATCGTATTTTCTCGCAAACTGTAGATGCAGTGTCACAACTTGTGTCACAACTATCTCTGTCAATACGCTATGCCAGCAGTAGCTGAAAACTGATGAAGCAAGCAAATGCTTGCGAAGGCACTCAAGAAATTCACTGATCAGTGCTTTTAGAATTGTTTCTTTGAGTGCGAATTGGGCTTGGTTTAAAGTAGCTAAAACTGATGAAGCAAGATCAGTGCTTTTTGAATTTGTATCTTTGAGTGTGAATTGGGCCCAGTGTGAAGTAGCCGAAAACTGATGAAGCAAGTAAATGCTTGCGATGACATTTGAAAAATTCTCTGAGCACTGCTATTAGATACTTTGAGTGTGAATGGGGCTCCTTTTAAAGTAGCTGAAACTGATGAAGCAAGCAAACACTTGCGAAGACATTCAAGAAATTCACTGAGCACTACTTTTAGACTTGATGCTTTGAGTGTGAAAACGATCCAGTTTAAAGTAGCTAAAACTGATGAAGCAAGATCAGTGCTTTTTAACTTGTATCTTCGAGTGTGATTTGGGTTTGGTTTAAAGTAGCTGAAACTGATGAAGTGAGCAAACGCTTGCGATGACGTTCAAGAAAGCCCTCTGAGCCCATCTCTTGTCAAGCTAATGTTTCTCTTGACTAATCAACCCCCTAGCAAGGTAGGGCGGGGTAATGCATCTCCCAGGCTTCATACATTATCAATACTAGATACACTAGGTGATAATCAGGTGAGAGTGACGAACCGGGTCAAAGGTCATTTTAGTCATACCACAAAATGGAGGATCTTTATTTGTTGTTATAGTTGGAATGAAATATGAATGGAGGCCTACTCTCTGAAATACACAGTGACCTAAAAACATATATGTTCTCAATATATGATGTGAATACAAGAATATGCTGTAATTCATGTAGCTTGATAGTTAAGTATATATTGTGTCTATACTCATTTTTAAACAGTTGTATTGTGAGAGAAACTAAAAGTGAAGTAAACAAGTCATACATGTGCAAAAGAAAATATGAGGGGATCAATTGTAAAACAGATGAGTTCAGTCTTGAAGTTCATCCATAAGTGGATATCGAGAACTCCATGAATAATGATAATAAATTACATTTATGAAGCACTTAATACATTGTTTCTAAGCGCTTAAAAAAACAAGGTACAACTGAAGTAAACATACTGCAAGAATAATACATAATTATAATAATAGCAATAACAAATTATAAGCAACTTACTTTAACTGCCCTCTAAATTTCTGTTAAACAAAAAAATAGTTCAAACTTTCCTTAAAAGACTCTACAGATGGGGATTAACGGATACTAATTGGTAAACTATTCCATGATTTAGGGGCTGCAACAGCAAAAAACGTGACACTACTCTATTGTACATGAATAATTGGTATCCAAACGAACATCCCAAAGTCATACTTCTATAAAAAGTGACCAAGAAACCACAATGTTCATTCTAAATACTGATATTTCACTACTATACTTGGATCCAGGGTTCCAGATACTCTCCTAGATTTACGGAATATATACTTCATAAAAAAGACAAAAGGAGTGAGAAAATTGATTGAAGAGAAAGGGGAAAAACATAATTTTACGGAATGTACTTCATGAAAAAGAAAAAAGAAGCTAGAAAATTGATTGAAGAGAAAGAGGAAAAGCATAATATGAAGCTGATGGAGTAGAGTCCTTAGAGTACTTTCTGTAGGAGTACTTTCATTGAGATATTCATATGTTTAGAGCCAGGAGGTCATTAGCTCTGTGATAAATGATAAGACTTAATGGCCTTCTGGCACCAAACAGACAATATGATTGATGTCAATGTCATTATGCATTTGAAATCCGTTCAGTTATAGTGCAGTCGGTAAACATGTATTTATAGTCATGGAGGTGCATGACTTCCTCATACAAAAATATACTTTAGGTCTGTTTTCATCAGTTTGCCAAATAGCCCGCTGTTCTAACTACCAGGTATCCCGATCGCAAATTAGCCAGTTAATTTGCGTTTTCATCAGCCCATTGTTGTAATTAGCTGGATACTTCGTCTTGTTTCCAAAATATCCCGTTATTTGGGAAATAGCGGGCTAATTTGCGTCTGTCTGAGCTAGTTTGTGATGGTACAATTTTGAGCTTCGGGATAATATCCACAGTCTGAAATTAGCGAGTAATTTGGCTAACTCGAGCTGATGAGGACAGGCCTATGGAGGTGACTCCCTTCATGTAAAAATTCACTTTGGGGAATTTGGATTTACGGGATGATATTTGAGAGATATTAAAGTGGCTGTCATTAGGAAGACCGAACTCACCGAAGATTCGGTTACCCCGCGTTGGAGTATGGTTGTTTGTGAGATTGCTATTAAAGATGAAGTTGAGTTTTGGTCATCGATTGTATTGAGAAATTTGTATGATTTTTATGATGTTACATGCCATATTTAGAATATTAAGGCATTTGAAGAGCCATGTTTTTCAGGGAACATTTTTTATCTGATGTTTTTCCACACTTGCATAATACAATGATTAACGCTCACAAATTATTTTTCACCTCTCCCCAGAACTCAACCTTCTCTTTAACCACTGTGAGCCATGTTAGATTTCTGTGTGTTTTGATTGATTTTAGAACATCTCCCTCGAAAAGTACTGCCCCTAAGGAAATGCCCAGCCAGGGTAAATGACTTGCCTAGAAAATACCACTCCCTCCTTGAGACGACCATGCCTACCTCTTGTGCCGCTAGCCCCTAAGTTACATGATTATATTAAACTGAAGAGAGTTGTCTGAAGGGATAAATATATTAGATTTAAAAGGGAGTATTTGTTGGGGCGAGGTAGTATTTTTATAAATAATGTAATAGGGTGTCTACAGGAAACTTTAAGGTGTACAAACTTTCATGTTTATCTGGTATCCTGTAATGATAAGAATGCAAAAGATAAAATACAGTGAAACCTCCTTTAGCGACCACCTGTATAAAAGAAATACATTAAAAATAAAATTCCTTTGAACAAACTTTGTCATTGATGGATGAATTACAGAAACCTGTACACAAAGACCACCTGCATATTAGGACCACTTTTCTTGTCTTCCTTGAGTGGTCTTTATAGACATGTTTCACTGTATAATGAGAGGATGATGACATTACATCGTTGTTTCATGATGGGGATGCTGTAGTCAGAAATGGGAGTGCAGGAGACAAGCGGGCCAAGCAGCAGGTTGGGATACATTACATGTTTACCACCCATGACCAGGGGGTGTTTCACAAAGATCCTAAGTCGAACTTAACTCTAAGTTGGACTTCAACATTATGGAAAGCCATTTGTAGCCTTAAAATAAAATATATTCAAAAGCAAAAATTCAAATATTTTAGACTACTCATAAATATCACATCAAGAACATGAAATCTCCTTGATATGAATGATTTGAATCAGCATTTTATGCCTTTTAAAATAACTTTTTCAAAATATTTTCAAAGATGCTAACAACTTTCCATGAATGTTAAGTCCAACTTAGAGAAAAGTTCAACTTAGGATCTTTGTGAAACACCCCCTGGCTTCATGTAAGAGATAATAGACTACTGCTTAACAAGGAGGGGTTCCTTGCTCTTTCATTTACCGGTATCGATTAAATCTTCAATATTTGGGGAGTCATTTACAATGGGTTGTTCTCATTATACCGTAGCATTATCAGAGACGAGGAGTTAAAAAGTTCTGTCAGTTCCACATGTCAGCCAAGAGCCGCTAGACGAAGATCATACCCGACTGCCATTCGATCCGATCAAATCATTTCATTCAATATCAAATGACACGCACCCGCCCATATCACAGTAATTGAAAGGCGAGAAGATGCGTGGTGTAGAAGTGCTGGTAGATGTGCTGGTATACCCTCAACCTGTCTCTCGACACCTCCCTGCATGCTGCTATTACAGGAGGTGTTCACACCATGCTAAGTTGCATTGTTCCTTTTACAAAATCTGGTCTTGTTGGCATATCCTTACTGCTGGACGAACTGCAGGTCATATCTTTGCTTGTAGAAATCATGTCTGAAAAATTGACATACATGTATATAGGCCTATGCACATGTATTTTGCGAGTCCATGAAAACATGTTCTAGCCATAAATTCCAACAAAAATTCATTTTCCTTACCAGAATTTCAAAATTATTGGGAACTTTTCACAGAATAACGCCAGTTGGAAAGCCTACTGACAGAACTTGTCTGTAAATTTTGTCTGGTTTGTGTAATGGTAAGAGATTAGAGACAGCGTACAGCCTACCTGAAATAGGATTATCTGGAACCTGGGCCCTGTGCCTAGAAACTTCTTGACTATCCCATTGAAACGCGTGTTAATTCTATAACACACGTTTCAATAGGATAGTCAAGAAGTTAGACTTATGACGGTTTCTAGGAACGGGCCCCGGGCTGGCCAATTAATGGTGTCTGGAGTGGGATACATGTGCACTAGACACAATAGGTAATCACAACAAGTGTGCATGTTCTGGGGGTGTTTCACAAACCTTGCCATCAGTGACAATGACAGTTGTTGTTATTTGCTAGTAAAATCCTTGCTTCTGATTGGTTAGCAGCAGAGTTGTCACTGATTTTTGTCACTTGTCATTGAAAAAAGGCCTTGTGAAACACCCCCTGCCCCTGGTCTGGTCCTTTTTATCAGCAAGGAATGATCCTTTTAATCAGCAAGGAATGGACATACACTAACACCCTTGCTTGAACTGACCTGGGACTTAGTACTAGGAAAGGTCATTATCCTCTTAATCCCTTTAGGAAGGGTTCTGTAAAGAAGAGATTATCATTGAGCTCATAACTGTTAACTGGTTTAATATATACATGTATTATTTGTTTTACAAGACTGGGTGTGCAATACGAGTATAAAGTCTATAGATTGACTAAAAAGACAACTAAAAAGCCAAGAGTCACACAATGATGGAGGCCACCATTGCTTTATTGGATTTAACTTCCTTGAATTGACCTGGGAATTATTAGGAAAGGTCATTGTCCGCTTAATCTCTTTTGTAAGGGTTCTATAAAGAAGAGATTATCATTAAGCCAATACTAGAGCTCTACTATAACTGTTAACTGGGCAAATAATTATGCCTGATTAGGCAATGATGTGATATGAAAGGGATCATGTGAATGATCTTATGTAAGGTCACACTGAGTTTGTGAAGGGTTTCCTTATCTTCCACTAATATGTGAGTGTAATTGCAAATTTAATTTAGTGTTGTTTTACCACAGTGCCAAAGAGAAAGCAAGGTGGCCTTCTTATGGAAAACAACCAGGGCTCTATAACATTTTGAAGTCCTATGCACCCTTACACCTCTAGGCAATTTGAAGAAACAGAAAAGTTAGAGAATTGGTCATTGTCGTTACCCCTGTGTCCTTGTTCATCCAATTTTACCAAAGCACCCTTTAAGTTTTTTTTTTATATAACACACGATTTTATGAAATCCCACATTTATAATGAATAATAATAAGAATATTGCTTTATTTTGGCATAGAAAAATATGTAGACCAACATTTAAGATGTGAATGTAGAATGAACCAAAACCACTGAATTGCTGTTTATTTTTTATTTATGATTAAATGATTAGTAGACAATATGGATAGTAGACAAAATTGGCATTACCGTAGATGTATTGGGAATTATACAGACTGGAAATTAGACTTAATGAACAATAGACTGATTAGATTGTAGACTTATTGGAGATGAGACTATATGAAAATTAGACCAAATGACTATTAGCCTCAATGGTCATTGGACCAAATGATAAATAGTAAAATTATTATTAGACCATGTGGGTAGTACACAGGCTGAGTGTAGACCATATGGGAATAGACCAACTGGTCAGTAGACAAACTGGTGGAAGACCAAACAGCTGAACCAACAAACGAACAATACCCAATGTACATGTGTGTTACATTCTTCTTGTGCAGAAATACATTGTATGTATTCACATGTTTTTTGGACCTTATGCATAAATATGTATTTTCATATTTTACAAGAAATCTCTGGTCCGGATTTGTTTTCCATTCATTATTATTCCAGTCTCCATCAATTATGATGGCACATGTTAATCAATACTATTCATTGATGGCCTTCACCTACAACTCTGCTGGATGGACCTCGATCGGCCAGACTACATGCCGAGTCTGTACTCTCCCTGTACACCGAGGGCGCGTGTTTTTCAATTTGTTCAGGCAGCGTGAGATTCGGCACTTTTCTTCCCTCGCTGGCTGCCGTCGTCCCTGAATGCTCACTGTCCCTGAACGTGAATAGGACGTTTCTAAATCTGTAGCGGCAGCTGCACGCTGTCTACTCGGGAGGGGAGTGAGAGGGGTGTAATTCGATAGTATGATATTGCTAGGTTTGTTTCTCTCAAAGAGATTGCAATATCCGTTCATGTCCTCATCTACCTTTGTGTCAGAGAGAATGAGCTCCATGCATTTCAATGCAATTTTTACATTTGAAATTTGATACTATACCTTATATGAGAAATTAGATCAGGGCCATGTATTATAAAGCCTTTTGATTGATGGTAAGGTTAATATTGAGTCTATGGCTCATCGTGTGTCGATCAAACTTTAGATCAATCATAACTATTTGTAGTACCGGTATGCGGCCCAGAACTACATTGTGCACACGTTTTTTGCAATATAGCTGTGTTGCATGAAGATTGGATAAAATAATATGATTCATTTTGGTGTAAAGGGGACCTACTAAATCCATTTGTACAGTAAATTATATGAATAGTTATAATGTATGAGCTGTGCACATTCTGAAAACAAGATGGATAGTATTATAAACTGGAAAGCAAAATTATAAATGAAATACAAAATCTTAGAAATATAAATACCGGGTAGATTAAAAAAGAATTTTTGGAAAAAATGATAAATTCCTCATGAAGTGAAAAATACCATGAAAATACATTTTTCAGTTTGATGAAGAAGAACAAGTATACATTAAGGCTTTTAGCAGTTGTATTCAAATTGATTTTTCCCTCAAATTTTTCTGTTGTATCCTGATTTTAATGGGGAGGGGAAAGAGGTTGGCAACGAATATCCTTCTTGTGAATGCACTTTGCTGGCCGCATCTGTGTAAATAGACAGGAGCCCTGTGTGCGTGTAGGATGCGGCACGTATGTTTGTATGGCTAGTGTACTGCCCTTTCTCCAGACTTTTTAAGCCTTGGTGTAAATTGCGCCCTAGCACCTGTACGAATGTGCTAAACGAAAAACTTAGAATATGTATCTCAATATTTCATAAGTAGAACATAACCTTATAGGCTACTGCTAGAAGTAATAATACTACTACTAATAATATTCCGCTTTCATATAGCACTTAATACATCTATGATACATCTACGATACATCTAGCGCTTTACAGATATACTATTACCCCGGTCATTAGATTCAATACTTGCATGCACACAATGTGTGCACAATCTCCTCTCCCTGGGGAGCATTCCAGCCAGGCATTACACAATGTTTGTTAACAAGATATAAGGGATCAAAAATGCGTATCCAATACGATCAAAAAAACTTTTGAGAAATCAAATCAAGGTTTTTTTCTCCAATGCACGGTTGTATATTCCATAGAAAACATGCTTGGAATATATAATACCTTGTTGTCATGTTGTAATGTTTGTAAATCTTGATAACACCATTGATTTTTGAAATACTTTGCAAACCTGTTACCTGCAGTTTTCTAATTTTTTAAAACTACACAGTCTAGTGTCAATGCAGAAAAATCATGATCCAGAATCGGACCTGCAATACCCAAGTGCGAATGCAATTTGTGCATCACATACCAGTATGCAGCCTCCCTTGTATATATATATATATATATATATATATATATATATATATATATATATATATATATATTTTAATGAAAAAATACCTAGGTTTGGTTCCAATTTCAGCTTAATCTCATTCTGTTGTCCTATTCAACATGTTAGCCATTATGTACTTGGGTGTATTGTACTTTTAGGGTTGGTTTACGCCTACACAATATTTTGACTTCTTTTCTGCAATGTTGCATAAACATAATTGGGGTGTTATGAATAGAACAGTTTTCTCAAGCTAGTCTGACATTCAGGAAAAGTAAATGGAAATGAAAATAGATGTCATTATTTTTGGTGTGAAGTGAATTGGGTCTATTGAGGTAGACATGAAAACATGATTGACGTGACAAGGATTCAATATTCTTGTTTCATAAGAGTGGTTTTATAATGACAACAACATTTTAGTTGACTTATTAACATTAATTCATCAATTGCATCATATCTTACTATTCAAATGCCAACATTTTATACTTTAAATGTGGGTTTGTATAGAATACCTGTACCACTACCTCAACATTCATACATGTATCTCACAATACCAGATGTCTTTAATTTAATTAGTTCAGGTTTTGATTAATATTTTGAGATTAAGACATTGACCGCATTTGACTTACAATGTTTTTCTCTTTCTCTCCTTTTATTTGCATATTCTGTTGCCTTGACTGATCTCTCCTGTTCTTCATACTTCATTAGGTGAGTAATAACTTCTCTTGATGTAACAATCTATTTTTGTATGCCTTCCGTGTACATTTTCCCTGAAATCTTTTCCTGTATTCTGCCCATGTTTAATCTTGGTGTTGAGTTCGAGCTCAATCTGAAGTTAAATTAAATAATAAGATGAAAAAAATGTTTCCTTAGTTTACAATACACAGATAAGGTTCACTACATGTACATGTATGTGTTGATAAATCTAGATAAAACTTGCCATTTTTTCATTTTTTTTCTTCTGATAAGTGAATTTGATAATTTTTGTACCGAGAATAGAATTGAGTTTGACGTATTCGTACCCTCTGCAAATCAGATAACCATTTGTATCTCGTCCGTTTCGATGCTAATTTGCGGGGAGCATTTCGGATTGAAAATGCATGGATTCCCTGGGAGTTTGGTTTAAGCATGCACGAGTGTACGACCTAGTCTGCAAGGCACAGACTCTAATTTGGCAATTGAATAAAATTCTACGAAGCAGCCTTTAGCTGAGCCTAATCCTGTCAGTCTCTGTTTGATGCATCTATAGAGTGGTGAAGCTGTGACGTCATAAAAATCAATTTTTAGAATTTCTCAATTTTTTCTTCATATTCCGAAAGAACATCAAAAATAATGTCAAAATGTCGAAAACCAATTGAATATGTTAAGTATTGGCTGAGATATGACCATCTGAATGAATATATGTCCTATGGGAAATCAGTGTTATATGCTCTGGCTCCTAACCATTAGGAGCCAGAGCATATAACACCAAGTTCTGATGGTTATTCAGATGGTCATATCTCAGCTAATACTTAACATATGCAATTGGTTTTCGACATTTGGACATTATTTTTTATGTTCTTTTGGAATATGAAGAAAAAATTGAGAAATTCTAAAAATTGATTTTTATGACGTCACAGCTTCGGTACTCTATAGTACAGAGCCTATGAGGCAAAGTAGACCATGCATTCTGCTTACGATAGTCTCATAGATCAGGGGGGGGGGGGTGTTTCACAAAGATCCTAAGTCAAACTTTACTCTAAGTTGGACTTAACAATTATGGAAAGCCATTAACATCTTTGAAAATGTTTTGTAAAAGTTATTTTAAAAGGCATAAAATGTTGATTCGAATCCATTCATATTTTCTATTATCAAGGAGATTTCATGTTCTTGATGTGGAATTTATGAAAAGTCTAAAATGCTCCAATTTTTGCTTTTGAATATATTTTATTTTAAGGGTACAAATGGCTCTCCTTAATTTTTAAGTCCAACTTGAGTTAAGTTCGACTTAGGATCTTTGTGAAACACCTCCCAGACATTGTTATGCACAACTACTGACAAAGGGTTTATGCCCGCAAACTACATGTATGTGCGACCAGGGCAACATTAAAAATCAAGAGCCATTTGCAGATAGAGGGAGCGTGTTTTTTCTCTCCATACTTTCATGATGCATTCATGATGCCCGGAGCTAGAATGCATTATGTAGAGACAAAGCAGGGATCGCTGAAGACATTTGTGAGAAACGTGACACATTTCGCAAGGACATTTACCTGACTTGAATGTCTGTTGAGCGCCATAAAGGCATTAATTAATCGTAGAAGGATATGGTTTAGCTCCCTCATTGTTGGAAATAGATATTATGGAAACGATGGCCATGCAGGTGAACTGGTATTAATATAGCTTTTTATCCACTTGAAGCTTTAGGACCCATTCGCTTCATTATGGATGGCTGTATTATCGCAGTATACAGTGACCTTTTCCATGATTTGGGAAGGTTTGTTCTTGTTTTGTCTTCAATTCAACCATAGATAGACGTTCCTTTATCTGTCCTATCCCATCAAATGAATGAATACAAAGCTGGTGGTATATCTGTCTGCTGTTTAGTTCTTTCACCTCTATGACTATGTGGGGGGTGGGTAAGGCACCAGGTACTGTATACTTTCACACAACGGGAATTTGTATGAAGAACACCTGATGATTGTATAATATTGATAATAGTACCGGCTTCTTATATAGCACTTTTCCATTAACTGACCAAAGAGAATTTACTGCTAAAGGGTGCTGCACAGTGACGCCTTCAAAGAAAACCATAAATATCTTTTTTGTTTTGTTTTTTGGCATGTTAGAGGGTTAATAAAATAGAAGGAATATAATAAGTAATAACATTTAATGCAAAAATTATTCAATTTTTTCATCAACCTTCAACAATGTTACAGAGTCACTTTAAGTGAATTGACAACTGTGGCACTGATTCGCATTTATAATGCACTAATGGATTTTGTGCATAAAGAAGGATGCTTGAACATTTTCAATTTAAAGGAAACCAAAACCTTCATAATAAGTTACTTTTATTGTAAAGTTTAAGATATTTAAAAAATATCAGTGAAAATTTGAACAAAATCGGGCAAGGAATAAGGAAGTTAGAGACTTTTGAAATGACTAGTCACTAGAGGGCGGTATTCAATTTGATGACATCATCTGTGAACAACTCTCCATGCCTTTTGTACATCAAATTTCACAATTTTTTTGTTTTCTTCGTATTTATTTGTGTTCTTGATCCGAATTCATAACATGTGAAGTAGAATATCATTTTGCATTCTATATCTTGCATTCAGGGGAGTAGATTATCTCAATCACAAGAAAGAAGGAAAAACATGAAATTTGATGTACAAAAGGCATGGAGAGTTGTTCACAGATGATGTCATCAAATTGAATACCGCCCTCTAGTGACTAGTCATTTTAAAAGGCTCTAACTTCCTTATTCCTTGCCCGATTTTATTCAAATTTTCACTGATATTGTTTAAATATCTTAAACTTTACAATAAAAGTAACTTTGTATGAAGGTTTTGGTTTCCTTTAATGTTTATCTCTAGCTGTAATTAGAGCACAGCGAATTAAGCAGAGTGGAAAAACTAATTCCCTTTTCATTAATCTGTAAAAGGTAAACACCAACATTATTAGATGTAAATGCTATTATTAGGCAAGAGATATTGACAAATTTTGCATCTTCATATTTAATGAGATTGTGTAATCTTGCATCCACAAGTGATTGCATCAGATTGAAAATAACCATAGTAGATGAACAGGAGAGGAAAAGAGAAGAAACTTTGTAATAGATGAGAGGAGAAAAGAAAGGGACATGAAATAGCAACAAAAGAAATGAAGGGAGATGCAGAAGTAAGGCTACATGAAGCAAAAATAAAATATAAGGAAATTAAACCTGATGAGAAGCAAAGTCTGTTTGGCACCAGAAGAGCATTAATTGAGATACTTTCACACAGACTTAAAGATGAAGTTGAGTTCTGGTCATTCGATTGCATTGTGAAAGAAACGGTGTGGAACTGACCAGAAAAGGTTGATCATCTAGCATGTAAGAATTTGTGTGTATTGCAAGGTTCTGGAATCATCAAAATGATAAGAAATTTGGCCAAGTCTTGGTAAAATTACAAACACTTGCACAGAAAGATGTATATGGGACTACACGAACACGTGGCGTAAAAAGCCGGCCCCCCGATTTTTACGATTTTACATGCATATTTAGAATATGAAGGCATTTGAAGAGCCATGCTCTTCAGGGAACATGTCTTAACTGATGTTCTTTCATACTTGCATAATAAGAATGAGTAATATTCACAAATTATTTTTCACCTCTTCCCAGAACTCAACCTTCTCATTAATGCTCTTTTGGCTCTAAGCGGAAAATACACGGGACAGCCTTTCTCCGTCAGTATTATCAAGGGTGAAATTATTCCAGAGTTCGAGCCTGAATCAGGCGCTGCCCGGCACGCACTTCCTCTCTTATTTATAGACTCGAAAGTGAAGGTTTAACATGCGATTGTGTAAACTAGAAGGGGCTGCGGTAATTTGCACTGCTGCGATCCAGCCCATGCCCCGCATTATAGTCCCATCCATTGAAAATCACGTTTGTTTACACTCCCTCTTTAGTAGCATCTCTGCTAATGACCGAGCCAGACACTACAAACAAGACTGCTACATGAATGAACATTATCACCCTTCTAACCTTATCTTATTATACTACAGCAATGAGCTTTATTTAAAAATGAAGAGGGAAAAAAGGAGAGATGGAGAAAGAGAGAGAGAGATAGAGAGGAGTGACTTCAAAGTAGAGATGTGGTGATCGAGTGGTTTAAGCACTTGACTTGAAATGCAAAGGTCGTGGGTTCAATCCCTGACATGGCACTTATGTCCTTTGGCAATGCATTAATCATTATATCATAGTGTGGTATGTGCTGTACATACACAATATTTTGATTATCATTAATAATTCTGTGTGAATTTCATATTTTCTCATTACGAGAACTTGAGATTAACTATATTAGCAATGGTCTGTTGGCTTTCTGGCGCGATGTCCACGCTGACGCTTTAGCCGATGTTTATTTTTTCTCCCTTTCATGCCACACCGCTGGCTGTAATGAAAAATCTAATCCATAAATCCTATCTCTAATGTCCATGAGCATTTCTTCATCTGGATGAGACTCATCCATCCCCTAACCCTGGAGGAAGATGCAAAGATGCGATCCAAGGGAAATTAAAATGGGAGGAGGAGGTGGAGGAGGATGGGGGAGGGAGGGATGGTGAAATGATTATAGACCTTTGGAGCACTGATGAATGTTATATGTGGAGGGGGATGTTGATGACTTACAGAGAAAAGGATGGAGAGAAGGAGAGAGAGAGAGAGAGAGAGAGAAGGAGAGAGAGAGAACAAGAAAGAACGAGAGAGACAAGGAAGAGGAAGAGTAGCTGAAGGAGAGGAGGAAGAGGATATTTGTGTTGATGACCTAACATTAACAGGTAATCAGGTTTGAAATAGAGAGGGAATAGATTATCGATTGCAGAATAGAATGTAGCAGTAAAGCCGATTAGAGCGAAGATGGTTTTGTACAAGGAGAGATCGATCAAAGGGTGTGAATCTCTAAAATATTCACATAGAGTGATAGTTAATATTTAATGAAATGCAACTACATTGCACGAAGTAGAGAAATGAGGTCGGGGGAGGGGGGGGGGGGGGGGAGTCAGAACGAGCTGGAAGGGGCCTTAAAAGAGGAGTTAGAAGAAGAGATGAAGAGAGAGATAGAGAGAGCGAGATGATCTATTTCTTTAAGATTTGAAATTGGATGAGGGCTGGAAGAACATTTTTCAGGATGCATTGTTAGCAGAATCCAAGGAAGTTGAACGGATTGATTTCTATTTCGGAGGATGCTCCTGATAGGCAGGTGTTGAAAGAGAAACATACAAACAAGGATCAAAAGCAAAACCTGGGAAACAACTTTATGTTATATATAACATGTATCGACAGAAAAAGAAATCAGAATTTCAGGAAAGAAAGTGACAAGGTTACAGGGAGAGTGATAAACAATATGAGGATGGAATGTGATGCAATGATGAAGGGAAATACACAAGTTATCCATGGATGAGGAGGAGTAAAAGGAAGAGCAGGAGGGAGAAAATGAAGAGAAGAATAACAGAAAGAAAGAGAATGAAGAGTAGGAGGAGGAGAAATAGGAGAAGATGGAGAAGGTACAGGGAGAGATAGAGAGAGAGAGAGAGAGAGGGAGAGAGTGAGAGAGAGAGAGAGAGAGGAGGGGGGGGGGGGAGCAAGCAAAACAGATGTAAACAGAAAATAGCCTAGAAAAGGTTAATCAAGGCAAGTCTGGATTTAAAGAGCAGTCGAGAAATTGATTGGAGAGCCGAAGGGTAAGCAATATCTAGGAACTCATGAAGAATTTGTAAGGGAGGCAAGAGAGATTAAGAAGGAAGATGGATACTACCAAAGATAGGGTAGGGAGGAGGATGTTAGGGGGGGGGGGGAGGATCTCTATTGTAAGGACAAGCGAGATGGAAACCTGATGAGCAAACATCCTTGAGACGAATTCTCTTCCGTATCCAGTCCAGATTGTGAAACAGCGATGCTCACTCCGTGTCCTCTCGTCGTCCGACCATCCAACTGACGACTTCCCAACCTCCCTCCTTGTTTACAGAGCGCTGTTGAATAGATCAGGCAAGGTTTTAACCACTTTTCTTAAGAGTCCCACCCATCCAGTCTTCTTCTTCCCTCATCTCATCATCAACGTTTATTAAAGCGCCTGAACCTCAACTGTACTTGAGGTGCGTTCGAGGAACACCCGCTTCGTTTATTCACAACCATCTGTTTCTAAATCGGATTGATGTGTCTTTGATTGAAATCATTCTGCATTCATCATCGCATATCTTCAGACGATCGTCAATGTTTACCTACCCATCTTATCAGCTGTATTGTTTTAGGAAACTTTGAGCACTGTTGTGATTTGTCGCCGCTCGCCCTCGCTTGCTTCAACCTTTTTTTCACCTCTCGATGACGAGGGATACCGTACGGTCTTGTCGATCACTATTCTGGCAGTGTGCATGCTGAAGATCAGGTCAAAGTTTGCTCGTGTTAGGATGAAGCGCAAGGTAATGGTTGCCATAGTGATTGTCTTTGCTCATCTCATAATGTACATGTAATGTTTTCATGATGTCAGACTTGATTAATTCCCCATCGACAGGCTAGATATATTGGTAAGGCCTCTAAAATCAGATTAGAGTTTTGCTCTTTAAAAAGAACCTTAATCTTGTAGTATAATATGTTCATGACTTAGGCATAATCTATACCCAATGGCCAAGCACAATAATTAGTATAGGGGCTGTAATACCTGGCCTCTACACTATTTTTAATGTAAGGGATTCATTTTGAGGCTAAAAAAATATAATTCTGCTTTTTCTCATTCAGAATGATAGTTACAATTTGGGTTTCTTTCTGAACTTTAGAGCCTTATTCAAGAGGGTCATTGTAAGAACAGAGGAATGGATTCTGCTTTAAATCTCTTTAATAATAATGGTTGAAATTTGTGTCTTCTGTTGAATTTGAGAGCTTTTGAATCATTGTCAACCATTCTTGTTTACTTCAGTTTCAAGAGCCTTTTAATTGCCTACCGTATTTAAGAGCATATTGATTGAATATATTCAAGTCATATTACAGAACCGACTTTAAAGACATGGCTGCATCAAAATCTACTGTAACTTGCCCCTTTAAATAATACAAATTGGGGGTCAATACTTTGTTTTTCTGTGTTTGAACTATTATCATTCTTACTTAAGAAGTTATTAAAGTGTATCCTTAGAGAGGTATTGTTCACATTTTTTCTCTATGTTTTTATCATGCTTGACAATTTATTTGATATATGAGCGGTAACCTCCATTGGAAAAAAAGTGGGTGTGGGATGATTTAATAACAAGAAAAGGCAGGTGTGGGACTGAGGATCAAATTTCAAGTACTTGAATACACCTTCGATAGTGGAGCAAGCTATCATCTGATGCAGTATTCAGTTTCCCCTCTATATTTAGTTAAGTGGTTTATGATATAAAGTTTTTCATGTAATGGTAGTCGGCCCAAACAGGTGTATTTTATGTAATATGAAGTTTATTCACATGGCAGATGTTAATGTTCAATCAAGTATTCAACGATCAAAACAGAATTTTAATCCAAACTTTGAATAGAGACTGCAAAATTATTAACATTCTTTTTAAAACTTGGTGGCACAAAAGCCGATAATTGGTTAGGGTTTAATTTTTTACAAAAGGACCCCATAAGAAATGGAGAGCACTTATTATTCAGGAGTTTAAACTAGAAATTCTTGGAGAGCATTAATGATGAAGGAGATCTGCTGTATATGTTAGGAGCTGGTTGAGAAAGGGGGATGAAAGTGTCTTGAAAAACTCATTACCGGGCAATTTTCAGTAATTGTTTTCAAATTGGGTAACGTCACGTGCTGCATTCATTAGTTCATCACCATCTTGAATCAGATCTAAAATCCATTCATCCTCTGGATTTCAGTCGTTAGTCAAACCAAGAAACCTCAGGGCAGCGCCAGTATTCTGTTCAAAGTAGGGGTAAGGGGGGGGGGGGGGGGTGTCTATTTTCCCCCAATAGTCTAACAAACCGAAATACTATCAAAATTTCAATTCAATTTTATTTTCATTTTTTTCCACAGATTCATAAAAAGACAATATGAATTACAATCAAATATAAAAGCATTCAAACAAAAGATAAACCTGCAGAGGGAGTGATAAAAACCACAGAGGTTTATCAGGGATAATCCCCTGCTTAAAACTACAATATTAAAATGCAATTCTTACAAGCACCAAGCATGAAAGAAAAAGCAAGTTTAGAAAAGCAAAAAAGAAGAAGAAGAAGAAAAAGAAGAAGTTTATGGCGCATATGAGGTGGTGGTGGTGGTGAGGTGGTAGTCTTAATTCCCTCAAACTGTAACAAAAAACAATGAGAAAAAGGAGATTTCAAGGGAACCAATTCCCCAAAATGTCAACTAAAATAAAGGGAAAAAAAAAGGGGGGGGGGTATTATACTTCTAGCTCTATCCCTGATCATATATATTTTGTCCAATCAAAGAAGATCCTTCCCATCATGCCTCACCGTCTCCTCTGTTTTTCCGACACATATCCCATTTCATGTGGCAACCGCGATCGTCGATTTGAGGTGCAGACGAATGTTATTGGCGCTAAATTAGGTTATCTGTCAAGGCATTTAGTATCGAACCCCATATGTTTGACGCAGAATATGGAAGCTGTTTTCTTTGGGGATGGAGCAGTTGATTGCCAATTTGATGGGGGATGAGTCATGAGGATTTTTATTATCTGATGATTTGTTCGAGAAGTAACATGAAATCGAACCATGTGTTGATGTGAACATGTTTATCTCTGGGGAAGTAGAGAGTATAGATCCTTTTCGATATGTAAAGATGTTTTGAGATAAAAATATATTGTCATATAGAAACTATCAAGTAGATTTCTTTATATACGAATTTACATACCATTTAATATATAATAAATTTGTAAAAATAGATATGTCCCATATTCTCTGTGCAGAGGCAGAAGGATGTTAACACTGTGTTACTTAAAAGTATATGAGTTAACGCCCTTCTGGCTCCAAACAGACAATAGATATAGAAGTATAGAAAGAAAAAGTATTTATTGACATATTTTAGAATATCCCTCCTACATGAGTGTAGGCCTATTTTGATGCCTCCGCTACAAAGTAGCCGGAGGCATTATGTTTTCTGGTTGTCCGTCCGTCCGTACGTACGTACGTCCGTACGTACGTACGTACGTCCGTACGTCCCGTTCTCGTGATCGCGTTATCTCAAGAACCAATTGATGGATTCCCTCCAAACTTGAATCATGTATGTATCTAACAGAGCCAATGAACTGATTAGATTTTGGGGTCACGAGGTCAAAGGTCAAAGGTCACAGGGCTCATTATGTATACAAAAATAGCTCGTGATCGCGTTATCTCAAGAACCGATCAATGGATTCCTGCCAAACTTGGGTCATGTATGTATCTAACAAAGCCAATGAACTGATTAGATTTTTAGGTCACAAGGTCGAGGGTCAAAGGTCACAGGGCTCATTATGTATACAAAAATAGCTCGTTATCGTGTTATCTCAAGAACCGGTAGATGGATTCCTGCCAAACTTGGGTCATATATGTATCTTGCAGAGCCAACTAACTGATTAAATTTTGGGGTCATGAGGTCAAGGTCAAAGGTCACAGGGCTCATTATGTATACAAAAATAGTTTGTGATCGCGTTATCTCAAGAACCGATCGATGGATTCCTGCCAAACTTGGGTCATGTATGTATCGTGCAGAGCCAATTAACTGATTAAATTTTGGGGTCACGAGGGCAAAGGTCACAGGGCTCATTATGTTTGACTATAAATAGCTTGTGAATGCATTATCATTAAAAGCGACAGATTGATTACAATCAAACTTGAATTTTAAAAATTGCTTCCGTTTTGGTTTGTAAAATTGCTCTATGGCGGAGGCATCATTTTTGACTGCGCGCAGTCAAAATTCCATCTAGTTTATATTTTGTTTATAGATATGTTGTGTATGCTCAAGATTTAAAAGTTTCATGCCGTGAAACAATAGTCAAAAGTTTCAAAACACTGTCATTCTTTTGCACACTGCTGCAAAAGTGGTCAATGTATAATAAACATGGAAGCTTCATTTAAATTTGACTGTTAAATTTTTGCCTGTAAATTTCACGGTGTTTAGTACTGCATTGTTATTGAGAAGGCTAACTAAATGTCCATATGATTCATATTATTGATATCGTTTGTGTTATTATCATAAGCCTTGAAGGAGGATAATATACTCACAAGTCTACAGGATTGAATTAAAAAGGTCAACATCTACATCAGGCCTTCTCAACTGGCGGCGCGCGCGCCACTCGTGGCGCTTGCGGTCAGTCAGAGTGGCGCGCGGCTGTTCCAAAAAATTAATAAAAATTAACAATTATAAATTAAAGAAAGAACAACATTAAAACAATTTATTTTAAAATAAAAAAACTCAGAAAAATCAAAAAGTCGCAGTCGAAGTTGAGCCCAAAATGTAAGCAAGCCATTTTGTTTGTTTGATTTTCACTTCATTTTGACATTTTCCGTGTTTATTGCACCAAAATAACTACATATAAATTAACTTCCAGTGTAGATTTTAGCCAGGAATTGTACTAATTAATTCACATCAATATGAAATTATGATTGATGTTTTATGGAACAAAAAGGTGTTAAAAATGCCACATCTGGGCCTCAAAAAAGCCCTAAAATCCACTAGCTTCCAAGGGCTTCGCCCCCTGGACCCTATCCGGTATCGGCTCGGTCGCTACGCTCCCTCGTAACACAGTCACAAAACATACAGGTTGGCACTTCAACCTCAATTCATTTTTGTTTTGGCGCTTCTAATAAACTAGTTGAGAAGGCCTGATCTACATAATACTTGTTTTATTTGTAGAGTGTTAGTGGTGGGAGTAAATATTCACTCTAAGGAAAGTCTTCCGTTGCTATGGTAACCACCCAGTTTTCAAGTTTTATTATATGCCTGAGTCCCTTTACCACCCACCTAAGTGAATTCTAATGCATTAGCGTAACAATAGGAATATACCATAAGAGTTGTCATGGTCTAGTGTGCGTGATGGTTTTTTTTGTTGGCGATTGATTCGTCCCCTTTAAACCTCGGTCTCCTTTTACTGCTCCTTAGTAAATCCAGCGCTTCTGCACTGCAAACATAGTAGAGCCCTGTGTTTGAGGAAGACCTACCGAGCCATTTGGGAGCAGGTTTATGGCCCTCATTGGCGCAACAGCAACATGAAATCAAAACATTGCAATTTATTTCCGTTCGCTCAAGTGATTTGACAATTAAACCTTGCCCCAACGATTGCAAAGATATGTGGGGGCCAAAGTACTTTCCATTTTTGGGAACAATATAAGAGGTACATGAGAATGATTCAGTCGATTGGTGAAATGGTCCTTAGTTGAATGAAAGGTAATTCTACAAATCCTCATTTATTATACAATTCATTCATAGATTGGCCTCCCTTTATGCAATCAAAGATAGGATTTTACTTTTCCCTTTCAAAAAATTTACTCAAAATCTGCTGAAAATGGAGATTTGAAAAGTACACTGCTTATGTGCACATGGTGGTTTCATATTTGTTTATTTTGCAATTCTGCAAAGGTACATTCTTTTGGGCTTCTTCTGTGTTAATACTTAAGTCACACCAATGAGACCGAAGCGAGAACAACAAAAGACCGAAAAAGAGATCACATTTCCCTCAAATGGCCAAGCGTCGGTCAGTTAAAGTCAATTTTAAAGAGAAGGTTGAGTTCTGGAAGAGGTGAAAAATAATTTATGAGCGTTATCATTCTTATTATGCAAGTGTGGAGGAACATCAGATAAGACGTTTATCCTGAAAAGCATGGCTCTTCAAATGCCTTCATATTCTAAATATGTCATGTAACATCGTAAAACTCCAGGGTAGGAATTTTACGCCATGTGCTCGTGTAGTCCCATATACATCTTTCTGTGTACAGTGTTTGTAACTTTACCAAGACTTGGCCAAATTTCTTATCATTTTGATAATTCCAGAACCTTGCAATACACACGAATACTTATATACTAGATGATCAACCTTTTCTGATAGATTCCACACCATTTCTTTCACAATGCAATCACATGACCAAAACTCAACTTTATCTTTAATACTTAAGTCACACCAATGAGACCGAAGCGAGAACAACAAAAGACCGAAAAAGAGATCACATTTCCCCCAATGGCCAAGCATCGGTCAGTTAAAGTCAATTTTGAGTCGGTTTAGCTGTGTGACAGAGGTGTAAGCAGGGAATAATTTTCCTGGTATCGCATCGCAATTTGCTATGCATTTTTGCATGACTGCTATACAAAATATCTTTTGTGTAGCAGTTTTCTTCCATAGAAATGTACAGAATTTCATTTGAAATATTTATCCGTCGGTTGAAATTGCTAATCAAAAAATTTGAGGAAAATTATTCCCTGTGTAAGTGTTTATTGTCAAGTATCTTCAATTCTGTAAAGTACTTTGGAATGAAAGTTAATAGCCAAGTGTTTAGAGATTTTCTTTCTTTTCCCCCTTAAGAAACAGTGCAGATTGTGGAGCATTAGCAAGGTTGAGCTTCTATCCTTTAAGTCTCAGGGGCCCTAGGAGAGATGGATGTGTTTGTGGCAGAGAGAGGACATGAGAGGAGGAAAGGAGAGAGGGAGGGGGAAGGAGGAGGGGAGGGGAAAGGAGGAGGAGAGAGGGAAAGAAAGGAAGGGGATGTTAGTGGGTAAATATGTATGGGTAGGTACTAGGTACAGAGAGAGAGAGAGAGAGAGAAAACAAGAGAATATACATGTATGTGTGTGTTGTGCCTGAGTGTGTTGATTAAATGAGCGAGGGAGAAAGAGAGAGAATATTTGAGAGAGAGAAGGAAGAGAGATAGAGGGAGGGTGAGAAGAAAGAGAATGGAGAGAGAAAGATAGATAGATGGAAAGAAAGAAAGAAAGAAAGAAAGAAAGAAAGAAAGAAAGAAAGAAAGAAAGAAAGAAAGAAAGAAAGAAAGAAAGAAAGAAAGAAAGAAAGAAAGAAAGAAAGAAAGAAAGAAAGAAAGAAAGAAAGAAAGAAAGAAAGAAAGAAAGAAAGTAAGTAAGTAAGTAAGTAAGTGAGAGAGAGAGAGAGAGAGAAAGAGAGGAAAGTAAATATTGACTAAAGAGACAGGCAGGAACAGTAATTGAGATCTTGAGATGCAGAAGTGAAAAAGGAAGGCATAGAAGATCTAAAGTAGATATTAAAGAATTGCCTTATTATTTGTAGAAAATAACTTTAATCAGAATAGTGTTTTCGTTTGCAACAAACTAAAATAACTATATTTCTTGAACACATTTGGAATCACTTTTCTGAATGCTGTATTTAATAAAGATGCTATTTTAGGTGAATGCAAGAAACAGGTTGTTCAAGATTACTCATCATCTTGAGATACATGTATTGAATGCGATGTAAGATGTATAATGTGATGCGAACAAGCTGGCATATGCTAGACAATGACTCATTTGTTGATATGCAAACTGCATACATTATTTTTGTCATTACGTAAAAAGATACCTATCCTTATCAACAGTTTGTACGGGACTTTCATCTAGAAGTGTAATCATCTTTTATGCACTGAAATTTATCCCCCTCACTGTCGTAAATCATCACATTACCCTCAAATTCCCCACAATCAGCCTTCAGAAATTATCCTTTTGTGCGCCAGCCAGCTATGACTAATTCCTCAGTCCCACCCATACCTATCTGTGTGATCTCATTTTGACGATGCCAATAATGGCTGCATTTTAAGCAACCACCGAGTGCGGCGGGTCATATATTCTCCCATCAGTGCCCCGGGGGTAATTCCGTGCTTCGTCGAGAACTCTCTCCTGAAAACTGTTGGATGGCACGTCGCCGTGCAGGTTTCGTGGCTGGCCGATCTCTCTTTGTCAGGCGCTCGTTTGGCCATGAGTCATGTGTTTAGAGCTTGAATAAATAGACATGAGATTTCAGCCCTTGTCTCGGGTCGGTCGATACCCCTCATGTGGAGGTGTGATATGATAGAAATGGAGATTTTTTGGCAGCCTTTTCAGCATTTTAATGTATTTCCAAGAAGATGTGATGTGATAGAAATGGAGATTTTTGAGCAGCCTTTTCATCATTTAAATGTGTTCCCAAATATATTCTGTTACGCACATTGATAAGATGTGATTCGGGTGAAGATGTGAATGTGATGAGAATTAGCAAAACATTTCTTGTAATTTTGCTTGAATTGGAATTGTTGTTCTCTTCTCTTAATATTCATGATATAAACAAAAATGACTATACATTGATTTGAAAATTACGGAATTATGTGTAGAGCTATTTTTTCAAATATTGATAGTAGGTTCATAGTCCATAGCATCTGAATGCTGATATAGTAAGATAGTGAGACAGTGAAAGAAAGAGAGACAGAGATAGAGACGAAGATGGGGAGAGCAGAAGAGAGAATTGTTCATCTTTATAAAGAGGTAGACAGGACAAAGCAGGCTTGATTTATTGTCTGTAAATCTCTGTATCAGCTCTTTTCTCTCAAAGACAAAAGCACAGACAGAAAGAAAATCTACAAAGATTTTCCAATCAAGAGCATGACGAATGATGCAATTGAACAAAGAGACTAACCAGGTCAGTGGCATCTATATATACGTCCCACGCAAACAGAAAAAAAGAGGGAAGATTTCCTATCTCATTTCGAAAGGGTTTTAAAGGATCGTGCCCATTTTGATATTGTTTTGCCTCGGATCACTCTCTACTCCAAGACGGCTCCAAGAAGATATGGAGTGGAGGTGTAGGTATGTGGGAGGAGGAGGGATTGGGAGGGTGTTCACCCGTAGAGGGGTTGTCATGATGACTTGCGGTTCTCCTGTTACAATTGTTCCTGGCTTGATGATGATGTCAAAAGTATAGGGTCAGGGTTGCAATTGTGTTTTAGGGCTATGTATGATGTTGGGGTCTTGGGTTGAAGTTAAGAATGTTATTTTGTAGGATATCGAACATTTTGATATTGTTTTGCCTCGGCTCACCCTCTTCTCCAAGACGACTCCAAGAAGATTTGGAGCGGAGGTGTTGGTATGTGGGAGGAAGAGGGATTGTCATTGGGAGGATGTTCACCCGAGGAGGGGTTGTCATGATGACCATTGTTTTTTTTGTTTTTTTACTCCTGTTACAATCTTCGCATGCTTTAGTTACTTCCAAAGCCTAGCCATTTGCATTTCTAGGCTTTTTGGGGGCTTTTTCTTGCATATTTCATACATGAGGCATTTAAAACTTCAAGCAATAGCCTGGGAACATCAATTGCTAGTTACTGTACATCAACCAATGTATCAGATGAATGATAACGCAATTAGAAACTGGGTCGTACCAGTCTGTATTGGAAATAGGACTGGCTTTAAAAAGACTGCTTGGCTGTGTCAAATGAATTCTAAGATTTATGGAGAGGAAAAAAATGGCTAAATTATTTACAGGTGACACATGCAGGAGAATATCATATAACCCAATGGTGTAGCCAATATACATACATTTTTCAGAGTTGACTAGGTTTGTACGTGTGAGGGTGGGGGTGGTGGTTTAGACGGTAGATTTTTTTAAAGGTGTTTTAAAAAAGGATGTTCATCTTCTAGACTGTGAAAAGGATCAATGCATTAATATCTAGTGTTTAATATATTCAATTTATGTATTTTCTTTCTCGGAACTCCTTGGCCATGTTCAAAATGCACAGTGGCTCGCTGATTTTGTCCCTAGAAGTAATAGAATATGAATCTCGAAATATTTATCCTGCATGGTATTAAAATATTATTTTTCTGTGATGGTTATGTGTAGATATTGACTGTAAACAATCATTTCATGTCTTCAAAAAAAAAAAAAAAATTGTGACGGGAAAGATGTTTACTACCCATTTTTCGTTTGAATGACACTGCAAGAGTGTACTAGGATGGCAGAAAATAGAGATGTGTAAAAAAAAAAAGATTCTATCAACCTGCGAGCTGGGAGAAAATACCAGCATAGATAGATAGATGAACTAAATCGCCATAGAAACAATGGAAAGAAAATATTTAGAAAACCATTCCTTGATTAAAGGTAGACTATATTTGCTCTTTGAAATAACACAAAGAAGACTGAGACTGTAATGACGCCATAAAGGATGTGTGCCAAGGCAGTTGCTTGAGAAGGATTCAATTATGCATTAATATTAACCCTTGTGCCTCGTTTAGATATGACGCACCAAAACTGCAGCATTTTTAAAAGATGGTGACATGAGTGTAGTACACTGCCCATTCTGCATCATATTACATAGAGCTCAGTGATTACAGGTAGGACCTTGATTGCGCGCAGTTGCCATTCAATTACGTGTACAAATCTGAGTCTGTTTTTTGGTGGCGGTTTAACACGTCATATCTGAACAGGCCTTTACTGTTGTTACAAATTGAATACAAATGTGTGTTTACAAACAAGTGCAGTTCACACTAGGTGTTTCTAATGTATTCTGAGCAAGACTATAGAAAGGGAAAGATTACATGATTGCAAGAATTATGATGTAGGAACAAGCTTTGTGTAAAAATGAAGGATTTTTTTTGGATGAAGACACTCACTGGAAGATGGAGAGTTATGAAAATAATAATTTGCTTGCATGAATTCATAATGCTGAATTAAGTAATCTTGTGTGAAAAGTTTTTTTTCCTGTATTGGAGTGATTATAATAATGAAAAGATAACATGCTTGCATGGATTCACAACCCTGGATTAAGTAATCTTGTGTGAAAAGGGTTTATTCTTGTAGTGGGCTGATCGCGTGGGAGTAGGAGAATTATGAAAAAAGATAACATGCTTGCATGGATTCACAACCCTGAATTAAGTAATCTTGTGTGAAAAGGGTTTATTTTTGTATTGGGATATGATAGCGTGGGAGTAGAAGAATTATGGAAAAGATAACATCCTTGCATGGATTCACAACCCTGAATTATGTAATCTTGTGTGAAAAGGGTTTATTTTTGTATTGGGCTGATCGAGTGGGAGTAGAAGAATTATGAAAAAGATAACATCCTTGCATGGATTCACAACCCTGAATTATGTAATCTTGTGTGAAAAGGTATTGGGGTGATCGAGTGGGAGTAGAAGAACGATGAGGAATTAAAGGGTATGCATGTATTTGCCACAGTCATTACAAGATGGGCAGATATTAAAAAGCTAGTTTGCTTGCATGGAATCACAACTCTGAATTATTAAAGTAATCTTGTGTGAAAAGGGTTTACTTTTGTATTGGGACGATAGCGTGGGAGTAGAAGAATTATGGAAAAGATAACATCCTTGCATGGATTCACAACCCATGATTAAGTAATCTTGTGTGAAAAGGGTTTATTTTTGTATTGGGCTGATCGAGTGGGAGTAGAAGAATTATGAAAAAGATAACATGCTTGCTTGCATTGATTCACATCTCTGGATTAAGTATTCTTGTGTGAAAAGGGCTTATTTCCGTATAGGGATGATAGCGTGGGAGTTCATCGATTGAAAGAATTATGAAAAAGATCACTCGCTTGCATGGATTCATAACCTTGGATTAAGTATTCTTGTGTAAAGAGGGCTGATCCTTGCATACATTATAAGTGTAGGATTTAAGAAGATGGTCTTTTGCATCAGTTGACAACCCTGGATATTCAAGCACATTACCATTGTCTGCAACATACAGAATCACATACAAACTATACACCACTCTCCCTGTACATGTGGGTCACGTATTTATTCTCCCCAGAGAGAAAAAAATGTCAGCGATATCCGTCCAGAATATATTGTTTGTGCGGCGGGCCCTGTACAACTTCACAGGGCGAGAGATGCAGCGCTTATCATATCGACTTACACAGATTTTTTCGGCCAGGGGAATCTATGATTAATGGAATTTTTAATCAAAAGGGAACATCCTTGGGAGGGGGGATGTCAATCCAGACCCCCCTTCACAATCATATTTTAATCCCTAGAGATTGAACGGTGTCAGAATAAATATATTGCCTGCTTTGGGCCAAAAGGGTGTTATCTGGTATACTGTAAAAGTAAAAATATTTGCGGTGTATTAATTTTCGCAGATTGTGCGCTAAGATTTGCAGGCGCAAATTTTAGAACTCGCGAAAATATAAGCATGACTTCTTATGCGTGTTTTGAATTGCATGCAATGCCAATTTAAGAACCAACGAATATGTTTGGGGGTTGCTCACCGCGAAAAATGAATCATGCCCTTCTGGCTTCAAACAGCAGATATAATGAGTCACTGTAATTGGATGGTTGGACTATGTTTTAAAAAAAACATATCCACTATTTAAAAAAAAACACTCTCAGATGCAAATGATAGGTTTGGTAGATATTGGATGATAGGAAAGATATTGTATTTAATGTGACTGAGACATTTTCAGAATTTTTATTTTCAATTTTAGCAAGGGAGGAACATTATATAAATACAAATGGGGGATGGGGAATAAAGGAAAGGGATAGAGGGAAGGAGGAGAGGGAGGGAGAGGGAGAGAGAGGGAGGGAGAGGGAGAGGGAGAGAGAGCAACAGAGAGAGCAACAGAGAGACAGAGAGAGAGAGAGAGAGAGAGAGAGAGAGGGAAAAAGTGGGAGAGAGGGAGGATGAAGAAAGGGAAAGAAGGGGAGAATACTGGGATGATGAGAGATAGAAGGAGGAGGAGAAAAAATCAAAACGAAAGAGAGAGAGAGAGACAGAAAGATAGTTGAAGAAGGATACCATAAATTGGCTGAAATGTCAAATGTTGTATAATTCAATAGCATCCATCCTGTTTACTCAAGACAAACGTTCCTCTTGGAATAATATCCTGAGGGAGATTTGGAGCACAGTCAATAATTCATACTAACAAATTTGTTTTAAACATCTTTTAAAAGGACACTCAGGACTACCCACATCGGTAGTTGTTAAAAACATGTAGATGGTTGAATTCTGGCAAATGAAAAATTTACAAGTGAGCTTTCTCATTCCTCATTCCTGATTTTCTGTGATGTTTTAACCAATCTTTACTCAAGAAAAGGATAAGGTAAGAATTTTTGATAGATTTTTGTGTCAATTCGGTATCTGAAAGACATATTGAATGTTTTAATATTCGAGGCCTGGCTGTTGGCTCTTATTAGAAATTGCATTGACTTACCGATATATCATTTAGCTCAAATGTAAACTCTCATCAGACATTCAGCAGACGACATTGTCTGCCAAAATAAGCATCTTTAAAAAATAGTCCAATCTTGCATCTGGTGTACATACTACATCTACTTCTAGAGGGAAAACTTGATTATATGTTAATCACAGAATCTGAGGCTTTGTAATGGAATCTCATATAAACAATTCCTTCTTGATTCCAACTTCATCCACATTCTAATGATGCAATGGCCCTCTCCTCCGGCTATTGCTCTCTTGCTCTCGCTCTCTCAACCTGATCCCTTCTTAATGTGCTGCCTCTGAGCCTCCAATGATCGCATCACTCCCATCGCCATGACAACGCTCAATTTTCGGCGCCATCTGCTAATAAGCGTGCACTGCCAGCAATGGTCCTGGGTTTCAGAAGATGAGCTTTGTTTTCGAATCGAGGAGTTGTTTTTTGAGAGAGGAAGCCCCTCCTTGGGTAGTAAGTGGCTTGTTCATATTCTTACTTTAAAGGGATCCGGTAACTTTGTCTCAGATTCTGAAACAAATTCCTGGATTTACCTCATGCTGCAATGGTAATTATAAACCTTTAGGTCAGTAAGGAACCCCATGACTTTTACAAGCTGATCGCCTGTCTGATTATCAAGAAATTTTCCATTGGAAATCGAAATTTCAAAAAACATTTTCCTAACGGTTTTTATAACACTACAGTCTATTGGGAAAAAATGAGTATGGTAAAACAGGTCATTCAAAGATTTTACTCTTTTGAGGCACTTCATGATCATTCTGAAGTGCAATTTTTTTTAGGGCTTTAATATTACACCATATCACAGACACTGATGACATGTAGGGCCGTGCATCTCAGATTAAACATTGTTAAACGATGCCTTTAATTAAAAAAAAAGTTGGAAATAGTCTTGGCTTGCAAATCAAGGGTTTGAAATGTTTTTATCGTGACAGGAAGCCCCTCCTTGGGAACTAAGTGGCTTTGTTCACATTTGTTCACTTTGAATTCTTACATAAAGGCACTAGTCAACATTTTAAATTTACTCAATAATTTTACTATTAAATGCAAGGAAAAGATGTCATGGTTTTTTAATCAATGGTTTAGATTTTGTTTTGTGAAGCCCCTCCTTCAGTAATAAGTGGCTCTTTTCACACTATTTAACCTGAATTTTGATGTGAAATTACTATATAACATTTTAATAAAGATTGGAATTGTTGATAAATTTAATCAAAAAACAAAACATGTAGATTATCTTGGTTTTCTAATAAGGATTTATTTTCAGTATGAAAGAGGAGTCTCCTCTTCAGGATGTCAGTAGCTTAGTTCACATTTTTCAACCTAGTTTTCTTCACAAAATTATCCATTTATATCATTAAAATTTTTTTTTTGACCATTGACTAATGGTCATAATACTGGAAAGAACTGTTAGTTTGTTCTCATTTTTTATATAAAGAAATGTTTATGATCAATTACCGTAGATGCAATAAATGGGTAAAAGACATGTTTGTATATATGACAAATTGCACAGTATCGCTGTAATACTGTGTAGTGAGAAATACCTAAAAGCTTTAGCGAAGTAGTGAAACAACCATAAGTGATGAAGCGCAAAACTGTGTTTTAACATATCAGATGCTTACACATGTATGCACAAATATAAGCGTTGTGGTTATCGTTACTATTCAGGGCATTCTATATCTGCACTTATATTTTTAGATGTTACTTGTTTTTGTTCTGTGGTTTTTACATGTACCGGTAGTGCTAAAAATAGGCTTACCATCACGCAAAGCTGGATGTATGACGTAAATGAAAGGGGGGAAACAATCAAAAAGTATTTTTATCATGGATGTTTGGCCTAAGATTTCTATTGTTTTGAATGATGGAATGTATCAGATATCAAGCAGTATCTGTGTCATATAGAAAAAAGTGGAGTAGACATTGATGTTGGCTTTAAACAATGACAACCCAATGACCACCCAATCCAATCCACGGAGTATTTGGTATCTAGCACCTTCTCGTTGCACTCTCCTTCTCCTTCTTGTTCTTGTTCTTGTTCTTCTTCTCCTCCTCCTCCTCCTCCTCCTACTCCTCCTCCTCCTCCTACTCCTCCTCCTTCTTCTTCTTTTTCTTCTTCTTCTTATTCTTCTTCTTCTTCTTCTTCTTCTTCTTCTTCTTCTTCTTCTTCTTCTTCTTCTTCTTCTCTTCTTATCCTCCTCCTCCTCCTACTCCTCTTCTCCTTCTTCTTCTGTCTTTATCTTGACTGTCCTTTTTATTTTCCTGTCATATTCATTTCCTTGTTGATATTTTTGTGTGCAATGTCATTCTATTTTTGATACATTTTATCCACCCAATTTTTAATGTATTGTATTTCAACGTAACTTTTTAGTTTAAGTGAATTCAATTTATTTGAGCCTTTGGCTGCTATTTTGAATGTACGTTTTAAGTCAATAAACCAATTCAATCAATCACTCAATTCCACCAACATCAAGTCTTTGACATATGCATTTGCTAAATGGATGAAGAAAAAATGAAAATAAAGAGTCAAAATTATCTGTTAGACACACAAAAATATTCTAACTGTGCTTAATGACTTTTCATTCCCCCCTCGAGACTTCATTAGATTTATGTACCATTTTAACGAAGCGAAAGAAATAACTGTTTAGTGGCAGCAAGATTAGTTTTTATATAAGCTTCTTATAATGTGGTATATGAGTTAATGCACTTCTGGTTTTTGACCAATTTGTAAAAAAATGCCTTTTTAGAGGAAATTGCTTGTTCGTCTGACATTTAGGGATAATCCTTTGAGTGGATCGAGAAGACAATATATTTGTGTGGGAAGATTGCTTAAAATTATGTCAAAGTAGAAGTAGTTTTGGTCTAAATGGATCTTTTTGATGGATGTTGTTTTGAGAGAGAAAGTCACCGAAATCGGTGTCAAATATAGAATCCATTAAACCCACGTGTTGTTGGGAAGTGGATCCTTTTATAATGACATTGTGCCTGGCAGAAAGATGTTCATATAAGTAGAGGTGACGTAGTCATGTGGTTTATTTCGCGAGATGGCATAGATGTCTTTTGCCAAGGCATCTTCTACAGTAGTCTCATAACTGGGAAGACCCAGGTTCAAATGCAAGTGGATCTATCAGTGCCCTTTGGTAAGGCATTAATCCTTAAAATAAACCATCAAACTAAACATTATACAAGTTAAGGCCTTTCTGCCTCTCAACATATACAGTCTGACAGGAAGAAGGAGGTGGTTGATTCATTTAATATAGTCAGAACCAGAAAGGCATTGTAGAGGTATTATTTTGTAATTATGGTAATTATTATGGCGTAGGTGGCGTTTAAGCCTTGCATAAGTGCAACCTTCACCTTAAACCAACACAGCACTGCTATATGCAATAACTTTTAGATAGAGAACTGTATTTCCTGTCATATTTGTTTTTCCAATTAAGCTGTAGATAGCTTTTAAGCCTTACATTTACATTCAGATCTGGTAAAAAACAAATAGTCTCTATTTTGTATGCATTCTTCACCTTAAACCCACACAGTACTGTTGCATGCAATAACTTTTAGATAGAGAACTGGGACCTGTTTCACAAAGCCTTTTTTCAATGACAATTGACAAAAATCAGTGACAAATCTGCTAATAACCAATCAAAAGCAAGGATTTCAATAGCTTATAACAAAAACTGTCATTTGTCACTGATGACAAGTTTTGTGAAATGGGGCCCAGTATTTTCCATTTATATTTTTTTGTTCCAATTTAAATTTGATTTCCATGCTATCTACCAAAGATATGAAGTTATTGTGATTCATAAATTCTTTGATAAAAATACCAGTTTTTGTAATCGGCAACCATAACGGTTTATGAGATGATACCCTTCCTCACTCTCAGCAGACAATGTGAAGTATAGTTAATCCATAGCAGAACAGTGTCTCCTGTTAATTATGATTTTGCATTATCTTTTGATCTAGAATGCTAGCAATTAAACATATACATGAGCAAAAAGAGCAAAAAATAACAGAAGATGTTGAATTTATTTTCGATGCATTTATTTACATTGTGTGGTTCTTGAATAAGAGCAGTTGAATTGTAACTAAATCATTAAACTCTCTAAATTGGCAACACGGTGAAAGATATAAAATCACTATTTTTGGATATTATCATGGAATAACTGCTTGATGAACATTGAGAAATTGAGATTGTACCAAAGAGTTAAAAACCTGCCGTATGAAATCTCATTTGCGATAGATACTTGAGAATTTCATGGCACAGAGAGGGTTAAGCATGACAAAAAACATGCCAATTCGCAGGTGCTATCATGTATTGACGATGTACCCATATCATTTAATGTCAAGCGTCACTTTCCGACGTTTCCGTCACCATCATGTTCCTAGGAAGCACCCTTCACGCAGAGCACTTAACCCCGCTCTGCAACAGGAAGCGCAAATCTATAGTTGAATGGCCTCCCTTGTCCTAAAGGGTTATTTATGTGCAGGGGCCCACCTGCCTGTGAAACGCTATGCCGAGCGGTGGAGCGGCCAAGTGGGGGGAATTATCGGGCTGCGTTTTAGTCGACTGGTGGGTGAGGCAGGCATTTTGGCTTTCGTTTCTGACACGTTATACATTGGCGTGCAGGAGAATGTCATTGATGTGCGGCCGCCGATTCTCAAAAGCCAGAAGAAGGATGATGCAGAGTGCCTTGTAATTGTATTAAACTCATAAGTGCCTACTGTGTTATCTCCTTACTATTTCTGTGTCATGTTACTCATGTACAACATTTATTGGCAGTTGGTAGTTGGTACCATGTATATTTTATTGTAATCATTGAAAGGGTTATATTTTATTTTTCCAACCTCTTAATGCATCTCACTTTAATACAGCATATTCTCAAATTTAAAAGTGTTGTTTTTTGGGCTGTGACTTTTTAAAATTGTTATAACTGGACTTGATACACTGTCATGAAACATTTTTCATCTACTGTACCATTTATCTTGTAAAAATCTATCCAATTTAATCTAATATAAGAACTCCTGTTTAACATCATCTTTTTAATGCATGAAGTCATGTTCTCCTTTCTTATGAACAAGTTTGTTATTGAACTACTATAAGTCCATGTTCATTTTAATGTAAATATTATTCTGTTCTTGTATAGTGCATATCACATTATAACGTCCCTATATGCACTTCCAAAGTTTGTATATTTCCATATACACATTTTTGTGTACATTGCATGTGGCATTTAGCAAAACTTTGGCGATTTCTTATCATTTTAATGAATCCAAAACCTCACAATAATAAATACTTGGTATACACCCATAGTTATCTGCTCCACGAGCAGCCTTTTTAGATCACTTCCAAACAGTTTTCTTCACATTGCAATCACATTTCCAGAACTCAGCTTTATCTTTAAAGATCCAATGAGATTCGATGGCTCCACGTTGTCCATCAATATGCAGAAATCAAATCATTCAAGTTTAATATTTACCCAGTCTGGTTAAATTTATTGATTTTTCTTTCACAGAAGCCCCATTTCCAAACAAATGTCACTGGATATATTGGAAAATTTGATTAAATGTGCATCCATTCACCGAACATATATATTGAATCAAGCAAATCAAGCTTATAGTGAACTGAATATATATAGTTGCCCCTTTTACTACTGCATTCTGTTTTTCCCTTATTCTGCACATATGTGTCCAGTTTTTGTTAGATGACCACATTGAGTTTGACACCAGGAATTTTAGAAAATGAAAATAACATTTAACATCTTTGAATTGGCAACTCGCCAGACAAAAACACAATCATTATTTTTCGACCAAAATTGGTCATCTCACAACTTTTGGACAAATTCCTTACCCATGTACATCTAACATGTAGATTGTTTTCACCGACATTGCATTTTATTAGAACAATTAAGCAGTGTAAGAAAAATATAACTCTTGCCGATTTGAAGAACAATATATGATCAATTTAGTCCCCCCCCCATAAAAATGCCTTTCCTGAAAGGGTTAGATATTGCTGCAATATCAAATAGTGTTCCATTGCATTGAATATATGGAACTATGAAATAATTCTGTAGAAAGAAAAGAAACCTTCAGAGAACATCATTTAAGGAAATGCAAAAAAAAAAAAAAATCTTAAAAATAGGATTATGTTGCTGTTTAATTTTCCTAAGTTAATAACTTTTGTTTTGCTTCAGTTGTATTGTTTTCTACATAAACAGGTTATGAATACCTTTCATTCTTGTGATATACGTTTCATTATTTGCTTGCCAAAAAGAGGTGAGAAGTGATCAATTTGTCTGCCAGATGTTCAGCAAAAAACTATAAATTCTATTACTCGAGGCCCCTTTTAGATACAAGGTTGTAATTACAAAGCTTAAAAAGCAATATGATGTGGCAAAATTAAATGAGTTTGAATGTTGCCCTTTTCTACATTTAACAACATTCAGATCAGGGAGTAGGCAGTAAATTGAGGCTGGTGTGTCATACTAGTAGTATTATCCCCTAAATATTGCCACTTATCTTTCATTATCTTTCATTATCATGCAAAGTTTTGCCGCGGCATATTTTTAGAATTTCAATTTCAACTTATTTCACTGTGCCATAATTGAATGAGTTTTATATTAATAAAATGTCTGAAGGTCATTTTCACCCTCCCTTTCCCTTACCGTTATTAATTAGGATAGAAGCTAGTATATATTTACATTACATTATAGGAAGGTTCAATACAAGATATATATAAATAGTGTTGTCTGTTGAGATCCAAAAGGACTTTAAAGCTGTATAAAGTCATATATGAGGAACCAATAATGTCCTTCAGGTTATTAGATAATGTATAAAGTATATTATAGTAAAAATTTCCCCTTCACAAATACTCTTTGTAGTGCTCATGAATTTATGCCACTATAAATATGTTTGATGTCAGAAAGGCATTCATCTATGTTAAAGGTATATGAGTAAGCACCCTTCTGGCTCTAAACAGACAAAATGAAGTAAAACCATCCCTTTGTCATGGTCACAAAGAGTGTGTATAAAAGAAAAATAGCAAATCACACTCCACTCAACAGTTTGCATTGGTAATGTATTCCAACTTGATTTAGCTGAACTCTAAATTGGATGTATAGTCCATCTGTTTTACGGACGTCCATAATAAAGCACCGTGCCTCAAATTTGGATTCATCCTCAGCCATTGTGGCCTAATTCCGCCTGAATTACTGTCAGGTTTTAGAAGCAGGACGCCGGGAGTATTTATTCAGAGTGGCGTTGCATCTTCTTTTGGATCCCCCTTTTTCCTCCGTGGCGTTTCGCTCCCTCTCATTTTTTATGAGTGCATTGGAGCAAACCCATTCAGGGTTCCGCAGCCTTAATATGCACCATACTACTGTAGTCCCGTGTATACATATTGGTGTGTGTGGGGAGATAAGAGATAAGACACACACAATGTACAATGCATGCATCCCCAACCCATCCCTCTTGGGTTGCTTTCGAGTTCCATACACACTCAAACACACACCCATATCATCGCACTAGCTGTGTTGCATGCATAGCAGACGATGGCGGTACACATCCACACACATGTGTTACACACACTGCAAGCTTAGATCCCAGTTGACGTACCCCATCCGCATGCATTGCCACAGTTAATATCCCACGCTTGCTTTACCGAGAATGCAACACGAGACCGAGGATTTTGCACTAGCTCGCTCGCGCAAGGGTGTGTCGGCTGTAGGATTCGCCAGGCAGCTATTCAAACGGACTTAAAGTAGTGATAGGCGGATAAGATAGAGAGAGAGAGGGAGGACACACAGCGGCGACGGAGTACACAGGATAAACGCAGTCCAAGCGTGGCATCACCACAAACCAGGAAAAACGCTTACTTTCTACCTAGATGTAATGAATGTTAAAAGTGCTTGACAAGGACATTTACAGCTTTCTCTTTCAACAACTGCATCCAAGTAACGACGACAACGCCAGTTTGAACACACAAATCAGGATTTATTTCCACCCCACTGGTTTATAACTTGAGGATAATCACGCTCCATCAGCAAAATGGTTGAGGTAAAAAACGAAATCTTCTTTTACATCATCTCCTCTCGGCTCTAAATACCAGTTTTCTTGTTTTTACCCTAAAAAAGGGGTGCCTGCGCTCAAACGTGTCTCTCTTTTTTATCCATGATACACCTGTAGCTCGTAGTATTCATGTCTTGTATCGCTCATGCTTTATTTGGTTCCAGAAAATCAATCTTCTTTTGGCTTGATGCCATTAGGTTATTGTCACTGCATCGTTTTCGTTCAAGCTTTAAATACCAGGAGACTAGATATAAAAGTTCTTGGGGATATCATCTTTGCATACCGATCCTATCACTCAAACTATGCACAGATTCTGGACCATTTTCTCCAGATATTAATGTCTGTATTTATTTTGAAATGGATACTATTGTTTTGATATATTTATGTTGTGTAACGAGAAATCCTTGTCCTGATAAAAAAATACTCATTTTGAATAATTTGTATCTCTGATTAGTGCTGTAAAGCTTACTGTTAATTGAATATATGAAGCATATTTATGTTGTTTTTTAATTTCTTATTTCTTTTCTTATATTATGTAACCTTTAGACATTTCTTTTCATGAAGAAAAGAATAAATTGAACAATGATGTCTTGAAGATACTCTCACATTTCATCTGCTTTTTTTGCGGTGTTTTGCAGAAAAAAGGACTTGATAATTTATACCAAGGCAAATGCTTATGTAAATGAGATGCATATAATATTTAAAGATGTAATAATAGTGAACATGATGAATCTGTATCTGTTCATTTGGTAGTCATTTTAAGATTTCATTTTACATTTTCTTTGAAGGAATGTGTATGAAGTATTTGAGCTAATTTACTTAAGCTTAAGGGTGTATTATGAGAACAAAGTATGCTTTGATACTGATGTTACAAGTAAATGTATGCCACCTTACTAGTAGTACAAGTAATAAGGCCATTCGTAATTTTGTACTCTAACGGTTAAGCATGAACATGTACATACAATGTATATATGTACATTGTACATACAAACAGTCATTCTGGTTTGGAGAATATTTTGATGTTGGACACATTTAAGATCACAAGTCTTAAGCCTGAGGCATCTCATGGCATTTAATGGCAAATTGATGCATTTGCAGGAACTTTCACTCTTTCACTAGACTGTATCATTGAAGTAGGCATATAATAGGTTAACATCAGATATAGATCAACAACACTAAACAGTATAAATACAGAAATCTTTATGTTGTGTACAGGTCTCAATTGAATGAGATCAAAATAAGGCCTCTTTACCTTCAGCCAATGTAAATCACATATCACTTTTTTTTTGTATAGGATTGTGACATGCAACTTAACAGTTTAACATCAGATATAGATCAACAGTAAACAGCATAAATACAGAATTCTTTATGTTGTACAGGGCCCGTTGCATAAAACTTACCATTGATGATAACTTTGCCATCAATGGTAACTACCAGAGTAACAGGGCTCAACAGCCAATCAAAATCAAGGTTTTCATGGTAGTTATTATTGATGGCAAAGTTACCATCGATGGTAAGTTTCGTGCAATGAGCCCTGGTCTTGCTTTAATAAGATCAATTAGGCCTCTTTACCTTCAGCCAATGTAAATCATGTAAGAGTAGACATTCTATCAGATGACTTAAGGGTGGATTTGTAAGCAGATCACTTTAAGAATAAGGATGATTTTCATTTGATGTTAGGATGAAATTCGAAATCAGCTCACTTTAAGGACGAACATTCTATAAAGTAGACATTCTATCAGATGACTTAAGGGCTGCATTTGACATTATATGATTTAAGGTGGATTTGTAAGTAGATAAGGATGATTTTCATTTGTATCTCTGTTCGGATGACATTCTATCAGCTCACTTTAAAAATGTATATTCTATTTCACCACTTAAGTGGAGAAGCATCCATGTTGAACATTTGACGATCAATTTGATGCCACCAGGTTGTAAAGCTCGGTGATGCGTTGGGCCATGAAAAGAGACATGATACATTGTTTATAGCTTGTACTTACAACACGCCCGTTTTCATCAGCTCGAGTTTTCCAAATAACCCGCTCTTTTCTGACTCTAGATATTATCCCAAAGCTCAAAATTGCGTCTTCACCAGACTGTTATGCTCATCACAAACTAGCTCACCACAAACTTGCAACTGCGGGCTGATGAAGATGCAATTTAACTGGTTAATTTGTGATCGGGATAGTTAAAATAGCGGGTTATTGGGCTAACTCAAGCTGATGAAGACAGACCTAGTACTGAGCCTTCCTAGGAATGTAAGGACAAGGCTGAAGCAGTAGGATTACATGCAGTGTTCACACTTGATAACATGTTGGTTGTACGCCACATCCTCTGGCGACTTTTGCTCTGCAGACGAATTCAGACCTTAACTAAACCTTGGATCGAATGCTATATACCTAACTCTAACCCTATGTCTTTTATGAAATAAAAACCAGAGCGATTTACTGCTGGGGCATAATTTTATCAGAGCATCAGTTTGTTTCATGCTATAATGATACCTTAACTCCATATGTGTTACTATTAGTTGATGAAAATTGAATGAAGAGTCAAGTCTCTCTCCCATTTTCTTTTCTTTTCTTCAGAGGGGGGGGGGGGGGGGGGGATTGAGGAGGTAGAAAGACATACGACATACACTGTCTGCACAGTATATGATGCATGCCATACTAGTTCATGTGTAGATTAGAAAAATAGCTGTCATCAGTGTAATGCATAGATTTGAAAGGATAACCTCACTATAGTAAGCAGTGACAGTAGAAGGTTTTGAATGATCCCCCCCCCCCCAAACAAACAAAAATACAAGGACCCCATTGCTGGGCAGTGAATTCATACACCAGCAACCAACCCATATACTTCTAAAGGGGGGACTGTAGTAAACATGTGCACCGGTACATGTAGTGTGTGGCAAATCACAAGTTTGGATGTAAAAATAAATTTGCAAATGTTCTCCTTTACTCAATGTACAAAAAAGACTACTTTTATCTAGTTTACAGCCAATTTTGGTAAAATTTGAACTTTTAGAATCATTCTGCTATTTTGAGAAGAAAAAAGTGAATCAAACATTTGACAATTATTTCTAATTTTATTCAGTGGTAAGCCAGGTCCTTAAGTACATGTACATTTTGAATTTTTGTTTACAACTCACATTTTCTATAGACCCCCTGCCAGAGATCACTCTACTCTGACACCATTATCGACACATGCTATTGATTATTGTGATGTTTTGTGGTCGTGTGAACACCCCCTAGATGCGTACACACATGGAAACATCACATGTGGTATGTGTTCTGGTATACCCATTACCGCAAATGGGGTGTTGAAAATAGCTTTGACGCATGTGCTCCATCTAGCAGTTCGAGCATGCCAGCACTGATTCTCCAAGACTGGAAAAGAAAAAAAGATGAGAAATATGTCATCAAAATGTCTCGAGCAATTGCGACCAGAAGTGTTTCGCTGAAGTGTGAAAATCTGAATCGATTCCAGCATGTTGTGCTTGACAGTTATGGATCGTATCCTAAATGGAAATAGATTTGAATTCCCAGGTTATGCACACAAACGTATTTAGGAAGAACAAATATTTCCTCTCCATGGATTTAAGTGACATGGAAATGGATCCATTTTAAAGCATATCTTTCAACCTTTCACAACAAAACTTAGGAATCCCTTCAAGGCAAAATTAGGAACTCAGTCTATTTTGTTTACTTTTCAAACAGAATATTTCAGAAAAAGAGAGGAATCTAGGGTTCAAAACAAAAGCTTGAAGTAAAAAAAAATTAGGAATCATTCCTCCAACAGCAATGGTCGGCAGCTATGTCAATGGTACTATTAAAATCTTGACATGGGCATGAATGAAGTCGAATTAATCATTTTGATCTAGAATAAAATAAAAACGTCCCTGGAAGTTTGAAAAGGATAAATCAGTGTTTGTGAGAACTTAGTAAAAGAAATATTGATGGAGAAAGATACATGTTGAGTCTGTGAACCTGTTTACTACTGAATTATCTAATCCCCCATAGGCCTAATACAGGGAACACCCAGTTCCAGCAAGCAATGGGTTTATGTGAATTAATGTCATGTTCATGAATTTCCACACTAATTCTGAAGCGTCATGATGGAGTTGCAGTGAGTTTGATCAAGGAGATCCATGTTCTTGTGTGTTATCGGCAGTCTGAACATTTTCCCTCACATCAGCCTGTCTCAGCATCCTTTCCCATCAATGCAAATTTAATTTCTTTTCCCATCATTTGGTAGGAATTGCAGTTTATCAGCGGAAAATTTGTTACGATAGAAATCAATGACACTCTCAATTTGAATCTGTTACTAGAAAGTTTTGATGTCTATATGCAGTGAAAGAGTAGATGCATATACACAGCATGCTATTTTTTAGGCCTGAGTCATGTCGGGATTTTCATAAACCGGGTCCCGACGGCCTTGCACCGATCGGGACCCGGTGTCCCGAAATCAGCTCGCAGGATTTGTCACTTGCCTCTATAAAAAGCGCATATCATCAGTATGTCCCTTAAAAGTAACCTTTTTTATCAGTCAAATAAATCAACACATGCATACCTCGGCACAGATCGGTATATTCTTCCATTTGACATTATTTTTTATCCATGATTGGCGATGTTTAGTGCCATTATCGTGCCTCTAAAAGTAAAAAAACTGGAGCAAAAATAGAAAGACAACGATCGAGCCGCCATTTTGATTCATGCAGGTTGAATAAATCGGGTCAAAAAACGTTAATGTTTGAATGATAAAACGGCTTTCTAAAAAGTACTCCTTTAAACATTTTCTTAAAACGTCAAATGTTGGTATTAATTTCACCGCCACCTGAAATTTCCTTGGTCCCTATTCTTTTAATTTATAAAGGTGAGGAATTGAAATTGAATTGCGAGGGTTAGTCTGAGTCTGAGATTTCAAACCTTCGGTAGATTCACAAATATTTATTTAACAATGGTTCTTTGTTTATTTTCATTGCCTTTAAAAGGTTAAGGGAGAAAGTCATCCTAAATTCACTTGTATTTTTTTCTTCATTGCCTGGAAGAAACACTTCAAATTTAATGCACAAGTAGATGGTGTGTACAGTGCTGGGATCATTTTCTTAAAATGTCAAATGTTAGAATTTCTTTCACTGTCACCTGAAATTGTCCTGATCTTCATCCTCTGTGGGTTTAATCAACAGCCCAGGTCCATCATTTTGCCCTATTTGGCGCTCATGGCCTGGGGGTGTTTGGAAATGTCACGCCAATTCATCAGGGCCACTGTTCTGTATATTGTCTCGACTTCTCCCTCTCTTTATTCTGCCCTATATACATTCGTGATACCGATTTGGAGAGATTGGCGGTCCCTGTCGTCGGTTGGAAGATGCGATCCTTTTCGGGCTGATGGAGATCGTTTAAGTGCTCTAAGATTCTAGACAAATGTTCTAGAAACTATTAAGGGATGCATAAATCAAGGAAGGGGTCGTTCGAAACCAGGTGACAGTGTTTATCCTTAAAGTGACATTGCCTAAGATTCTGAAACAGAATCCTGGATATAGCTCATGCTGCAATCATAATTATAAACATTTAAGTCTGTCAGGAATCCAATGATTTTTACAAGCAGATCACCTGTTTGATTATCAAGATATTTATGATTGGAAATCAAAATTTCATTTTTTGTTTTCCTAACGGTTTTAATAACACTACAGTCTATTGGGGAAAATGAGTATTGTAAAACCGGTCACTCAAAGATTTTTACTTTTTTGAGGCACTTCATGATCATTTTGAAGGGCAATTTTTTCAGGGCTTCAATATTACACCATATCACAGACACTGATAACACGTAGGGCCATGCATCTCAGATTTAACATTGTTAAACGATGCCTTTAAGAGCCTAGGGACACGAGATGCCACTGCAGTTTTAAGAAACTGTTACTTCAAACTCTTTCATTTTACTCAGCTGCACACTCTTGTTTTTACTTCTGAAAATGTCACTTTCTTGGTTTATATCGTCAAATAATTTCTTGGATGCTATGAGAGTCCTGCTCCTTTTATCATTGTACCCTATCATTTTCATATTTCAACAAGCCTTGTGTAATCAATTTGAAAATGTCAGTCATTACTGTATAAGCCAATATTTTCATGTACAGATATTTTTGGAGATTACAGGAACAATAGTTTCACTAGTTGTTTACAATACATGTTTGCACATGCATTGCTAGTTCAGTGTTTGCTTATTGTTACATTCATGACTTTACGTCAATTGTGCATTTCATGAAAATAAACCCTGTTGAAATTAAAAGCCTATGTAGAGTTCTAAATATGAGCAGTCTCGTATATATCCATCTGCCTGTTTTGTTAATCATAATGTGTAGAATTATTCAACAAATTTCAATAAGTCTTGACATTTTTGCTGGTTAAAACAACTATGTAATAATAATAATGTTCCGCTTTTATATAGCGCCCAATACATTGATACAATGATGTGTCTAAGCGCTTTGCAGATATATTATTGTATTGGATTTTTTTTTTAAATACATGTACATCAAGCCCCAGTTACTATCCAGAATTACTCCAAATGCAATTTGCCAGTACTCCACCCTCCCTTATTAGCTTACCACGTCCAAATAAACCATTCTCCATTACATATTAATGGCCTTTTTTCAGCCACAATTTTCCCTTTCCCTCGGTACTCTCCCCCGACACCACAATCAGATGCACAAGGTCGCTACGCACGCTCCTGGTAATTATCTACGGGGCCTGACGTTAACGAGTTCTGGCACGTTACGCGAGGCTGACCCGTGCCGTGCCGAAATAATTCCATTTGATGCATGGCTCCATTCATCGACACTCTGCCCGGTGACTGCATTTATAATTAGCTGCTGTTTTACACATCGAAGTGAACCCCCATTAATGGAATGTGTAGTTTGCGTATGAATTCAGGCAGCAACCTGGGAAGCTCATCTGTACGATATAGTTTGATTAAGTAGGCAAATTGCGCTGCATATGATTAAGTGTGTTCACCCTGTAGCCCCTGTCTCATCTTGACTAAACTTCTTGTTCAATGGAATTTGTCATAAAAGCAGATAATTTTCTTTCTTTCATAACTTAACTTGGATATAAAGTGGAGTTCTGGTACTGCGATTGCATTGTGAAAGAATCGGTTTGGAATCAATCAGACAAATTTGATCATGTAGCACATAAGGATTGGTGTGTACTGCCAGGTTCTGGAGTCATTAAAATGATAAGAAATTTGGCCAGTCTTGGTTAGTAACGAGCACTGTACACAGAAAGATGTATACTACACAAACATGTGGCATAAAAATCGGGCCTCATTTTTAAGCTTTTACTTGTCATATTTAGAATATGAATGCATATGAAGAGCCATGCTTTTCAGGGAACATTTTTTTATGTGATGTTCTTCCACACTTGCATTATAACAATGATAACCTTCACAAATTATTTCTCACCTCTTCCCAGAACTCAATCTTCTCTTTAAGTGTAGAGGTAGGAAAATAAATGCAAATGCTAAGAGCCAGAAGGTTGTAAACTAACAAAGGTCATAAGTCTTTCTAGCTGTCACCATCGGGATGAAAATGATACAATTAGCATAGCCTGTGTGGCATATGAAATGGAATTAGACACCAGGCGTTCCCTTGTGTTGTGTACCCTCATGACAGAATGATATACAAGACAAACATATTGCCTATTCTATCGTAAGAGACAATACAACATTTTTTTAATCAGGTGTATCATTACATTAGTATCAGCAATATGTGCATGATTCTATGAACTGCCAGAGAACATTTTCATCCAAAATGCAATATAACCTTTCCAGTTGTCATCTCAACGGCAACTCTCCAGTCCCAAGACTACAACTTGATAGGTTTTCTTGGAAAGATGTGCTATTTTTATTTCAGTGAAATCATTTTTTCCCCTTCAGACATCTTGATGTAACCAGTTTGTTGATTGAAAATGACATTGGCCTCAGGATTCTGATTACAAATGGAACTTAGAAGATTTGCTGAGGAGAGGAGAATTTGAATTGAACTATTTTCCTCCTTGCTACATATGCATATAACCGGCCTATGTTAACAGTGCCTTAAGAATTTTAGATTCAGCATGGAAACCAGAAAGATTTTCTTTCAAGTGCTATTTTTATGTAAGGTTAAATCATTCCCCCTTTGCAAAGTAACCATGCAATGAAGAAAGGTGCCAAGGTCTTTACCATTTCAGATTTAGCATGGAAACTGACAAAAACATTTTCTTAGAAGGGCTATTTTCAATCAAAATAAAAACATTTTTGTAGCAACATATCTATGTGACAAGTCTATGGAATACGATGACCAGGCCATTGGCATTTAAGAATTACCGCAGAAGAGTAGTCCGTGAATTTATTCTAATCAATCCTGTCGTTGGAGGCATTATCCCTCTTGAGTATTGGGATGGATGTCAGGCACTGTCCCTTTTTGACATCTGAGTAAAAAAGGAAAGTTTTTTGATAGTAACTGTTTCAAAAAATGCTCTCAGGAGGGGATGGCTAGAGATTAAACACACCCAGGTTATCATAACATTGCTAAGAGTTATTTCCAAGAAAAAATAGAAATTTAATATGATTTTTTTTCCCCAGAAGGACATGAGTAGTGATGCAGTGATAGTTTAGAAAGTGTTACATTGAAATAGAGTCCTATAGTCTTCCTTGTACATCACCCATGAATACTCTACTTTTTAGTCTAGACATTGAATGTTCTATAGGCTTATACCACAATAACCTTACATCTCCTAGTTGAAATGAAGTTGATAAAGCCATACAGAGTTAAAAATTGTCTTTGCTATGACTTGAAAATTATATGAGAAATATGAAAACATTTGGGGACCTCCAAACCTCTGAGGTAAAAGAGAAAATAGAATGACTCAAGCGATTTGTAATGTTATTAAAAAAAATAAAAATGTATGAATAGATTGATCTAGAGTAGATGTAGACATACTCATTGATGTACGTACATGTGCTGAATTGGAACAGCAACATCATTTTTGGAATTTGATAAGTCTTTGTGTCAATCAGGTTACCTGATACTGTTAAATAAGATGCATGGAATTGTGGTTAAGAAATGGCACTCGTTGTTGTAGTCCCATACATACATCCATGTGTGGTGTTGACACTGTTTTTAGGGTTGGAAAAAAACACTGCATTTATGATGTGGTCGGGTATAGGCCGCACCAGACTTTGTGATCCTATTTAATGGGAAAATACAGCGTCCTGTACGTTGGAAATTTTGGTAATAAGGACTACTTGATTAGACTGAAAGTAATATAGAATATGGCGCTCTTAATAATGATACTATGATAACTGAAGTATCATTTTAAAGTTATTGTACAACACATCCTTTCAGAAATTGAGAATATCACTAGACATGCATTATAGGCTCCAAATCCATCTTCAAATATTGCTTGTGATGGCATCCCTCATGAAGAAAATACTCATCATTAATTGATTCCAATGGAAAACAACATAGGAATGAAGAGTATTTAAGCTTGTTTGCATTTATAGATACATAAATACGTAATAATCGAAGAGCTGGTAATAACTGGACAATAAGCATGTAAAACAAAGAATTAATATTTTCATCTGAAATGTAATGGAGATTACTGCACTGAAAAAGAATAATTGCCCTCATTCTTCAATGGATAATAACTATGCCACTGCTAGAAAATACCTTGATTGATGAATTGATAATAAATGACATTAGCCACTTGATGATTTTGAGTTTATAGTCGCATAAATCTCCCAGCCACCCACGTATATTTGCCATCTATGACATAATGACACACAGCTTAATATACTGACCTAGATCCATGCTTTTAATCAAGTAGATATATGCTCTGTATACTTCTGAAATTATTCTGTGCCTACAAGTTTGCGAATGTATGACTCATTGGCTTATAAATTTCTAATGAACATAAGCCTCCTGGTGTTAATTATAACTTAAAAGTCATGTTAATCTTCTCAGCAATCCATAAATATTTACCATATAACACAGAACTTAATTAACTTTATTAGATCTATGCTTTGTTTATTCAAGAACTAGTGCTGAAGCGTTATGGGCGCAGGTTAGGTTTATATGTTAATTATTCTGCACAGCCACTGCTAAAGTATGTGTTATTGTAATATCAATTTATAGTAATCATAATCTTCTTAATAGTCTTGAATTTAAAGTCCTTTTGAGCACTTTGCAAATGTCTGCCGTTGAACATGAAGCCTAATTAACTTTCGAAGACTCTGTGTATTTAATTTCCAAGACTGTGTATTTAAGAAATAATGCTGTATTAAAACTGCTCCATCAATTCCACTTTCCCCAATGACATTGAGTTCCCATATGTTTGACTAAAAATCCATATTTCCATATCAATATTGGCCTTCGTCAGCGAGAATAGTTTATTTTCATGACACTACAACTCTCAATGGCCTGCCCACGCCTAATTCATTCCGCTTGATTGTGCGTACCGTTTATTATTCATGAAAGTGAATGGAGAATTCGCTGTTGTTATTAATCATTGTAATCATTCTTTACATTGCTGGACATGAATGCATTGTTTGGTTAGAGGCAGAAGGGCATTAGTGTGTGCTGTAACTTAAAGCCTTTTGGTTCTTACTCACTTAAAACTCCATGTTAACTACGAGGTATAAGTACTTCATAATTTAAAAACGTCTAAACATTGAAAGAAAATGTTATTGAAAGATTGATTTGTCTGTTGAATGCCAAAAAAGGGCACAAAGCTATGATCGCTCCCTTGATTGTGATAGCATTAAATTTGTTTTTATTTTGATACAATGAATTATGCAGTTTTTAGGGGAGAGCAATACAATATATATTGAAAGCGTGAAACCATTTGATGATTCTCCAATTTGATCTGTCTGTATAATATATTTTGTGTACAATGTTCTTTTATATTGACATCCAGTAGATTATATTTGTATGAAAGCCACGCCTCATTGAGTAATGTAAGAAAAGAACCTGTATATTATGAAGACCACCTGCTATAAAGACCACTTTTCTTATTCCCTTTAATTAGTCTTATAATACATACCGGGTTTTACTTGTTGGTGTTTTTATTTCTGAAATCGATAAAATATTATACAAAGATAAAAATATACAAAATGAAATATTAATACATGCATACATACATGTAGATAACCTTCAGAAGAAAGCCAAATTCAGCAATGTTTATAGAACATTACTGTTCTTCCTTGGGGTGCTGTAGGCCTTTGTTGTGTATTGTTTCTAGGGATTAATCAGACTTCATCTCAAATTCAAAATGTTGGAGCTCTGATGCAAGTGATAACGGAAATTGGATGGCTACTTTCATCTCGGGAGAGTTTATTGATGAAAGTAATGTCACACCTCTCATAGTCCCATGTGTGTAATATTTCATGCTTTAATGCTCTGTTGCTCCGTATAGACTTTAAGATGAATCATGCGTTGGTTGATGGAAATTGTCCAGTGGCAAGAAGGATTAGGGTTTTAAGGAATCAGGTGGGGGAGGGGGGGGGGGGGGGGGGGGTTAAGATACACTCATGCTTTTCAGGTGTGTATCTAGGAATTTGTTTTGAAATAAAAAATGGGGAGGGGGTAGTGGGGTATTTTTCTGAAAATTGGCTGACAAGCAAAAATTGTATTTGTGTACTTAAGAAATGCCCCAGAATGGATTTTAAAACAATTTTGGGAAGGGGGGGGGGCAGGATGGGTACGTCAAGAAATAAAGACAGTTCCAGGGACTACTTGGAGTCAAGTCTTGCTCATCTATTTTTCTCTGGTTTTTTATATTTCAACCCTTTGTGTGAGACTACTGTTGCGGTTGTTACTACATATTTTGTTTACCTTTCACTTCTATCGCTAAATTCAGGGGGAAAATAGCAATTGGTTTGAGTTCACACATGACATGAAACATCACCTAAAACAAAAATGTGGTGGCAAAATAGAATTATTCAATATGAGAATGAGTGGCAAGCGAGGTGTTAAAAAGAAGAAGAAGATGTATTACTAATTCCCTTAGGTGTACTTGAATACTCATCTGTCATAAGATACAGCCATATGAAGCATATTCCGCTCACATCATTTTCATTTTGCTCCAGCGTTTTTTTAATAGGCAGTTTATCGCATCGTGTGTGAACAGAGCTTTAACCTCCATCTTGTTTTGTCTTAATAGGAGATTCGACCGAGCAGTTAATTTCTCACTCCACTTCCTCCCCTGTTCCCTGTGGAAATCAGATTATTACCTCCGACAGAAAGTAAATATAAGCCATTTATAGAAATATCAAAGTAGGTCGTCTCGGTTGGCAAGTTTGTTTAGCATATTTGGTCTACACTCCATTTCTCATTCTTCTACTTTTCCTTTTCCCGTTTTGAAAAATTTGAAGAAAAAAAAAAGGATTGTTACTTCCAATAAAAAGGTTGTTTGTCTGTATTTTAAATTACTTTAAAAGGGAGTTCCAATTTTGCCAACTATTTGGAATAGTTGCAATGAAAATAAGCAATTTTTTGGGCAACTCTGAGGTATTTTAGCACCTATGTTACTGACAAACTGAAGATTGTATCAAAGATGATTCAAGCCCTACCACAGCTAAGATCAGACAAACTATCAAGAAAATAAATATAAATTCATGTCTTCAATTCTGTGTTTCTTGATAGTGTATTGGACACAACATTACCTAAAACATTGGACTTGCCAAATTAACTATTTGGTAGCTGCTGTTTTTTCCAACTAGAATTCAACTTAATTTATTAATAACAAATTATAGAGCTGGGATAATTTATCAAAGTGTGGCTGAAGATGTAAAACTGATTGAAAAAACTATACAACCGTTAGATTCACTCCGTTCAATTGATTTTACATTTACATGTTCATCTGAATCTCCACCTTTGTGGCCTCAATTAATTTGATGTATATTAAAGGAAATTAATTTTTAAGAGGAACAAGAATACTTGATGGGAAAATACTGATATGGATGAAAAGTATAGACTAAATATTAACTTGCTGCGTTGCTGGTAATATATCATAAGTTCAATAGAGATGACCGTTTGGGAGAAGTGGCCGAATATAAAGCAATTAAATCCAAGTCCACCAAAGCAATTAAGTTTTATGAGATTTCTAAAAACCTCTCGAGCTTGAGTTGGATGGATGAGCGGGTCCCAAGGACTTGGCCACTCCCGAAATATTTGAATTTTTGACCTGCTGGAAACGATTTAATTTTTAATATGATATTCTGCATGTTGTTGATGGAGGAGTGAGGAAGCACTGCCGGGAAGGGGGGGGGGGGGGGGGGGGACACAAATTGGAGGGGAAAAAAAATCTTTGATAAGCAAAAAGAAGGAGAATTTTTTTCCAACTAAGAGAGAAAGAAAAGAAAGTCATTTTCTTTTTAGGTGCTGTTCTACTTTAAGATTCTTTGACAAGCAAATAGAAAAGTTTTTTTTTTCCGGGGGGGGGGGGGGGGGGGGGGGGGGGGGGGGGGACTTGTGTGTTTATTTACATAAAGTCATTTTATTGACATGATCTTATGTTAGTTAGTTTGTTTTACTTCACTGCTAAGCAAGCAAGGGACCGACAGCTTCATAAAGTCCTCTCCAAGGGACTTGGTAATGAGTATTAATGTCTTTTCAAAGAGCACTAGCGCATCGACTTGGTTTTGAACCCAGGACCTTCCGGTTACAAGACCACTGCTCTACCACTGAGATATATATTTGCCAGGGGGGTGTTTCATAAAGCTGTTCGTAAAGTTACGCATGATTTTACGAACGACTTGTATATGAAATGCCAAATGGGATGCTCAATCATCATTAGCTGCATCAACTAAAGTTGAACTGTGCAGATATATAGATTAACATTATTATAACAAGCATTTTAAAGCATAATTTAATTGAGGTTATTGGCAATATCAGGAAAAACTATGGGCATCCTATCTGGCACTTCATATACAAGTCGTTTGTAAAGTCATGCGTAACTTTACGAACAGCTTTATGAAACACCCTCCAGATTGGGTTTTGGTAGGGGGTACTCACATGTCCCTCCTCTCCACTCTTGATCTTCCTACAAATTGTAGGTATGAGTCATAGCCTGTAAGGGGTTGAGGCTAATGGATTTAAAGGTATCTCATCCAGTATTTAAATGTGCTACTTAAGCCTTCTACAGATATGACGTGGCAAGACTGTGGCGTTTTGTTGTTGCAGAGATGACGCAAAGTGTAATAGGTTTCACATTTCTCTATCTTAAAGCCCCACTGTACTACTTGTAGCTACTTGCTCCCTCTATATAGAAAACAATACCTAAGTGGTGCCTGTTGGTCCCCCATGATCCTCTTTTTCATATGTTAACCAAGAGCTGAGTTGATGATATAACCACCTGTCAGTGACCACGCTAGGTGGTCTAATCCCTCCTGGCAAAACTAGTACAGACAGGCTTTAAAGATCATTGAAGTTGCATAATTCCTTTGTTATGCGCAATTGCCATTCATTTAAACATGAAAGATAACCATGTTTTTGTATGCAGTGGTTTACCATGGAATATCTGACCAAACCTTTAGTACGAAATCATGAATACCAAAGTCATGTCACACTTTTTCAAGAGAGAGGGGGAAACCCCTGCTATTGACTTGTGGCCTCTTGGTGCAGATAGCACAATCTTCATCTGGAATGTATTTTCCTCTTGAAATTCATTGCAACTGCACCCGACTTGCACTCGAGTTGCTGTCCTAGGAAGGGAGAGGATGTTTAAAGGCTTAATTAATTCGTAAATGGTCACAAGTTCAATGTCGACAGAATCCAAATAGTTCAAACCATATATATTCTGTGAATGTTGGAGACTACAAATATGTATTCTATGCCAACTGAATTTGGTAGAATGTCTATAACAGCTGCATAGCTGAGTGAAATAACTGACTCAAAATCAAAGAGAAATTGAGTGATTGTAACATACACCTCTTCAATATATACTTTTGAGGTATTTTTTTTCTCCTCAATGTTTGTGAATTTTAGGTTTTTATGCATTTCTCATTGATATTCTATTGCTTTTTAAAGCAAGGAGTGCTAGATAAAATCATGAAAGCTGTTAAGTAATTTTCTTGACGGCATTAAAATGAGAGAAAAGAAGACAATTGGGCAACCTGTATTTAAAAAATGGACATACATCATCCATGTAGCACTGTCGCTTCGTGGGCAGTGGAATGCTGCCATCACTCGTATAGTGTTCACATCATCGAGGGCTCGGCAATGGCGCTCATTATGTACAGAGGCTCAGTCAGCGAATGAATTTATTCATGGCACTGCGATGCGTTGCCAGGTGCCACCGCGGCCTCAGTGAATATCAAGGGCTGCTGGTGGCCCCTCGTTTCCAAGCTTTGGTTTCCTGTCTCGTAAAGACAGTAGGAGATGGGATGTCTTTTTTAATCGATGTGTGTCATTTGCCAAGGGTTTGGAGGGGAAGGGGAAGTGAATGACATTAAAGATAATTCTTTTGATAATGAATTTATTATGTTAGGATTTTATAACCCTATATTTATTGAATCTTGTCGTGATTAATGTCGTTTTGTAAGGGTTTGGAGAGGAGGGAGTTTGAGTTGTTACAGAGGCTGCTCAGGAGGTGCCTGTTTGTCTGTAGCTGTATTATTCAGGTCATTTTCAGTTATATTTTTGCTAGTAATTGATTATTTACCAAACTGTCCAATTTCAGTACCTTCAGTAAACCAGTTGCAACAAACAAGATACATGTACTCTTTATTTTTCAGTGTTGTATTAATCCTGATATTTCCAGAAATGCTTTTGCTAGAAATAATGTTTATTTTTCAAGATCTACCATTTTGATACATTGATCAAACCATTTACCAGTTACATTTAAATGTACATGTGTAATTGATATAGCTTTTCCAGATGATAGAAATTAAGAAGTAGAGAGATGCTTGTGTTTTCAGCAGCTTTGTTTAGTTGTAAAATGTTGTACTTGTTGGCTATAAGTTCCTCAAATGTATGAGGCTTTTAAAATTTGCTACAACATCAGTGTTAACCTTTAAAACTTAATCCAGGAGAAGAGTAATCCAACCATTCAGAGAGACAGGAATAGAATCCCATTTCACATTAGGAGACATATGAGGAAAGGACAGGTGGAATTTTTTAAATTCACTGTCTATAGGCTTGTAGAATGTAAATCTTCACAAAGCATGAGATGAAGAACAAAAAGAGATTGAAAACTTGTGTTGGATGCATGCGTAAGCTTCCTCAACTTTTGCTCTAGTGACAATTGCTCCAGGTTTTATTTTATCAATAATAATGGATTAGAGTTGGGGTTGCAAATTGCAATTGGGTTTTAGGTTGCACTCTAAATACTAAAATGTTAAATCACCATTTATGAGGGTTGGGGAGTGAACACTGTTTTCAAAATGGCTGAATAACTCTTTGAACCTAATGGATTCAACACTATAAAGGTTGAATCTAGCAACTACCAAGCGTTAATCTGACATTTTGAAAAAGTGGTTACTCCTCCGCCCTTTTGAATGTTGATTTAACAGTTTAGTTTTAATGAGTCCAGGGGGGGCGTTTCATAAAGCCGTTCGTAAAGTTACGCATGACTTAACAAACGACTTATGTACGAAAATCCAAATGGGACGCTCAATCATTTTTTAACTGCATCAACTAAAGTTGAACTGTGCAGATGTAGATTAACATTTTTATTATAACAAACATTGTTAATACAAAGTATATTTTTTCCATGATTTAATTGAGGTTATTGAAAATATAGTCACACTTTGTGAAAACATCAGGAAAAACTTTGGGCATCCTACCTGGCACTTCATATTCAAGTCGTTCGTAAAGTCATGTGTAACTTTACGAACAGCTTTATGAAACACCCCCCAGTTTAGCTTTGGGGTTAGGGTTAGGTGTAGTCGTTAGTCTAGGGTTGAGATTTATAGGATTGGAGGTCATGTAATATGTTGACTATGAAGCAATTGGTGGGGTAGCATGTGTCTCAGAACCGTAATGGGAATTTGAAGCTCAGGATGGAAGCCTGATGAGTCATTGTGGTAATGAAATACGAGAAGTATCTTCTTCAGAGTGTGAGGGCACCCGAAAGGGTAATGCCAAATCCCATGGTCCCATGCATGCATTTTCTGGTTGGATATTATAGACATGAATACATCTTATCTTACATGTGGTGCCATACACTTCCTCTCTAGTCTTAGTTTTCATCAGTTAGCTTTGAAAGTAAAGAGAGGACAATGTAAGTCAGGCTGATACCTGTAAATGTAAGTTTGACGGGACAAATCAGTTATTTCTTTAGAAACTCCACATATTTTGTGATTTTTCAAAAAGCGTAAATTATTAGCTATATCTGTGGATTGTAAACTCAGAAAAATTTCATCTTTGCCATATTCACAATTGAATGAATCAGCTGTAGCACATTGAATTTCATCTTCATAATGGATACATTTTACTGGGATTGCTAAAAAAATGCAGGCGTTCTAGAGGTTGAAGAAAACTTCAGAAAATTAAGTGAATTTATCTTTTTGAAATATGCTATATATCATATTTTATCCAATACTGTACCTTACCTTTAAAAGATGAAATGTAGATGGCAGCTTAGCAGACAAATAAATCGCTTGCTGTGAGAGGTTTTAGAAAATTAGGGCCTAGGGATACAACATTTCTACTAAAAGCTTTACTGAAGATGGATGGAATGGATGTTTGAGTAATTTTCTCTCCTTGTGGAGAGCAAAATGTCCTAAACTTGGCATGCAAAAGGTTTTCAAGATTTTATTTGTGATGAGTTAAGTGCAGCTTATATGGTCTGTTCAGAGCCAGAAGGGCTTTAACTCTGTGCTAAGAATATATGAGTTAATGCCCTTTTGGCTCCAAACAGACACTATTTAGTTCAGAATGACAGAGTTCAAAGAGAATAAAAGAATTCAAAAGAAGATGAAATGCGAATTTCTAACTGTAGAAAAGCAAGAAAACCTTTGAATGTATAAATCCTGTCACTATAATTTGTTAACAAATGTCTAATAAAATGTTTTTCCTTTCTTTTTCTTTTCATGACATCTTTCTCATCGTTCCTTCTGTCTCCTGTTTGTGCTTTAACAGGTGAGTCATTTAAAAAAGTATTTGAAGAACTGGTATGAAAAATCATCTTGCATTTGCCGGACAGATTGGTATTGTAATGAACCTTCATGTACATTAAAAATGCTACCACTAACAAAGGCACAACAAAGTAAAATACAGAATTTTAATTCCAAATCATTAATTTTCTTTGCCTAAAAATGTTGTGGCACAAACTGACCATGAAACATTTTATGCTTACATAATATTTGTGCTACTTGGGTCATTTCTTAATAAACTTAAAAAAACAATCAACCAACTTGCTTTAAGATTATTAAGTGTCAATAATGGAGCTCCCTTGTAATTATGGAGCCTCGGTCGTTATCTCTTATGAAAATCAATGACTCACTCTATTCTTGTGGAGTCAATTAGTCATTACAGTGGTATATCTTTTGCTTTGTTGACAAATCTTCCTTTTTGTGTGCAAGAAGTAAGGTCATCGACAGGTATTTGTATTACATAACATAGTCCACTGGTGTATAGAGAGCCTAATGTGAAGCTCTTCCATTTCTATGAAAATTTTGATTTTGATTTGATTTTGATTTTTTTTTTTTTTTTTTTGGTATAATAAAATTAATATAGTAATAAGGGAGTTACAGATAACACATGGTACAAATAACCCCAAATATCCACAGATCTTTTACACATGGAGAAGTTCCACTTTGAGCATCTTAGAATAATAACTGCCAAAGTCCTACATGTGCTTCATGAATACCTTTTGTTTGCCCTCTTGAAAAGAATACTTCCACCTGCGTATCATAGAATGTACCGTTGGTGCATGAATGAATTATGTTACATAAGGGCAATTCCATGGTAACGGAAGGACACTCAGACAAGATTTTTGAACTTCAGGTTCATACTAAAAGAAATGTTTTATTAGTATGTATTAAACTATGGGGAACAAAATGTGTTTCAGTCAAGTAGAAAGCTTCATCAACTTCACAAAGTTTGGATAAACACTAATTAACTGGAAAAACCATGTCCATTTTTTGTCCTTCCGTTACCGAGATAATTAATATGCACATTCTTAAACTACTTAACTATAATGACAATTTTTTTTTGGGAGAATTAAAGGCACTTATACAGTGTGTCTCTAAAAAAAGTAAACCCAACTTCAACGGCAAATTTTCAGAAAACTATAAAATATTTACACATTATTTTTTCATGGTTAGATAGTCCAATAAGTCCTCTGTCCAATTATATCACTTAGGTTATCTGACGCTCATGCATGACTGAGCATGATTCAACTTAGTGAACTGGTGTCAAATCATCACTGTGGCAAGTTATTTCTTGCTATTGTCATGCATTCAGGGCCTATTTGAAGTTAAATTTTTGTCACATGTTAGGCCTATGATTACATAACAACTTCAGCAAAGGTTGTTCCTAACACAGGCACACTTCACATGCTTTCCAAACATGGTACAGTTGACAATTGAGCAGAGAGTTTTCCTGGTAACTCGATACCAGGAAACAAGAAGTTTCGTGGAAGTTCAAGATGCTTTTCGTGTGCAGTTCCCCGAGAGGCAGCCTCCAACAAAAAGAGCCATCTGGTACAATGTGAGAAAGTATGCTGATCACGGAACCAGTTTGAACAGGAATAAAGGACACTCTGGCCACAGACGAACTGGGAGGTCTGCTGAAAACATCCAAGTGGTAAGAGAGGCCATCCAAGCCAACCCACGCATAAGCACCAGGAGAAATGATACTGGAATACCACGCGCAACTTTTAACAGAATAGCAAGACTGGATTTGCATCTCCATCCATATCATGTTCATGTTCAGCACCAACTTCTACCAGCTGATTTTCCCAGACGACTTCAATTTTCACAATGGTTTGTGAACCGGTGCAACCGAGATCGACAGTTCCTCCAGTTTTTTACCATCGGGGATGAAGCAACGTTTTCCATGGATGGAATGGTAAACACCCACAATGAGCACGAGTATGCTGAACTCCATCATCCACCGGGATATGCTTTTAATAAGAACATGAGCAGGGAGAAAGTGAGTGTCTGGATTGGTCTTTGTGGCAATGGTTCATTGGTGGGACCTTACTTTTTTGAAGGCAACATCAATGGCAGGGCGTACCTTGACATGCTGAACAATTTTATTGTGCCTGAGATGGAACAGATCTTCCCCCGACAACGACGTGGAGCATTCCGCAGGGCCTGGTGGGCTCAGGATGGGGCCCCAGCCCACAGACTTATTGCTGTGAGGAATCGTTTGACTGAACTCTTTGGCAATCGCATCATTGCTCTTCATTTCCCAGTTGAGTGGCCTGCACGTTCACCAGATCTGACACCATGCGATTTCTTTCTTTGGGGGTATCTTAAAGGAAAAGTGTTCCAAACCCCACCGGCCACAATTCAGGAGCTGAGGCAACAGATAACAGGTGAAGTGAACCGATTACGACAAGATCAGGGAATGATCAGGCGTGCTGTCAGGGACATGAGGAGGCGTTGCGAGCTTTGCATGGAAAGGAATGGCGGTCATGTCGAGGGTACACATCCCTAAGCTATGCTTGTAAGAAATCAGACATTTCCTATGTCATTTGATTGATGAACTTCCAGTGCAATTCTAACTTGCCACAGTGATGATTTCACACCCATTCACTAAGTTGAATCATGCTCAGTCATGCATGAGAGTTACATAACCTACGTGGTATCATTGGACAGAGGACTTATTGGACTATCTAACCATAAAAAATAATGTGTAAATATTTTATAGTTTTCTGAAAATTTGCCGTTGAAGTTGGGTTTACTTTTTTTAGAGACACACTGTATAGGTATTATATCTGTACTGTTTCACATCTTATAATAATAAAACAGTTCTTTTAGTATGAACCTGAAGTTCAAAAATCTTGTCTGAGTGTCCTTCCGTTACCGTGGAATTGCCCATAACTATCATGAGCGCATATCCAGTATTCATCTCTTTGGGCTTTGACCTTTATCTGCTCATGCTCAGACTGCAATCGTAAACTGGCTTATTGTAGTAGTAGTAGTGGTTATTTTATCTGACTGCTACGAAAGCATAAATGCTTGTTAGTAAGCAACTGTAAAACTGAACAAAACTGACGCGACACAAATATTTCATGAATTGCTGAGGACAGCCATTTCCATGACAAGAAACTTATGTGAGTTGCAAATATTAAATGCTTGCAAAATTTGAGAACATTTTATGCACACCAATGTTTCGGGTTCAATAGTAAACAAAATGAAACTTAGTCATGAAACAAAACTGAAGAAATCAGTATCACTATCATGGTGACAACATTTCATTTATTAATGTACTTGCAGGTCAATTTTTTTAGACTACTTTTTTTTTTACTCCGACCCCTTTTCCAATATGCTGATACGTTTCATTCATAGACAAAGAGATTGACCTCAATTCAATGCTGGTTAAATACAGATCAATTGGATAAACCCAGGCATGCAAGTTCAATTGAATTATCCCATGAGTGAGGGGTCGAAATTGCAATAACGAGTCATATAACATACATTAGCTACTCTGGATAAACTGATTGAATTCTGAAATAAATACTCCATGTTTCCAATTTGGGGGAAGAAAGGCTTTTCAATTTTGCAACCAAAAGATTCCTGTCAATTAATTATCTAATTAATGATGTTGCAATAACGAGTCATATAACATACATTAGCTACTCTGGATAAACTGATTGAATTCTGAAATAAATACTCCATGTTTCCAATTTGGGGGAAGAAAGGCTTTTCAATTTTGCAACCAAAAGATTCCTGTCAATTAATTATCTAATTAATGATGTTGCAATAACGAGTCATATAACACACATTATGTTTTATGGATTAACTGATTGAACTCTGAAATGAATACTCTGTGTTGCCAATTTGGGGGAAGAAAGGCTGATCAATTTTGCAACCAAAAGATTCCTGTCAATCAATCATCTAATTAATGATGTTGCAATAATGAGTTATGTAACACATTAGGTATTCTGGATTTACTGAATGAACTTTGAAATAAATACTCTGTGCTGCAAATTTAGGGAAGAAAGGCTGATTAATTTTGCAACCAAAAGATCAATAAATTATCTAATTAATGATGTTGCAATAAGGAGTCATATAACACACATCATCTACTATGGATTAACTGATTGAAATTTGAAATGATTACTCTGTGTTGTCAATTTGAGGAAGAAAGGCTGATCAATTTTGCAACCAAAGGATCCCAGTCATTAATTAATGAATGGGGATATTGCTTTCTATAATGAGTCATACGACACTCATTAGCTATGCTGGATTAATTGATTGTGCCGCAAAATGAACACTCAACCGGTGAGTGGTCCGCAGCCAATCAGAATCAAGATAACATGGTTGATGATAGGGTCAAATGAGAGTCAATCTTAATGATATAATTTAAGGATCCAAACAAGAATTCACTTTTTATATGCTATGGATTGTCATATTATGGTGTAGCGGCTTTATACACTCAGCAAAAAAAGAGAAGAAAGTTGACACTCTTTATTGTACATAATATAAGCTGTCTCTAAAATGTTATAAACTATATCAAATTAAAGGAAAATTAACACCCTACCAACATCAAATAAGATCAAGTTTAAATTTAAACTTTCATGCTTGGATGGGCACATTCATCTAACCATTACAAGGTCTCACAAATAGAATACTAATCTTTGGAAATTAGTACGCTGGATATTTTCACCAATATTTACCAATCTTTTAGATGGCAATTTACATTTACCTCTATGTATTTAACAAGAAACAAGCAAATTTGGAGTAGGAGACTAAAAATTTACAAACCAAAATCTTTTTCAAGCTTTAAATGACGATGCAGTGTTTACAATCTATAGTAGATGTGAAGTTACACATAAAAGCTAAATGCACAGGGTCCCATTTCACAAAACTTTGACATCAATGACAAATGACAGTTTTTGTTATAAGCTACTGAAATCCTTGCTTCTGATTGGTTATCAGCAGATTTGTCACTGATTTTTGTCATTTGTCATTGAAAAAAAGCTTTGTGAAACAGGTCCCAGGTGTTCATACATGACATACTGTAGACAAGGATAAAATACATCACTGAAAATGTTTGTTACTTTTGGTAGTGGAGCTGAAAATAAATGTATGATCTGGTACATATACTGTGTGTACATATAGGTGTTAGTTCATAAACCCTGTATCATAGTGTAAAAAGAAAATGGATTTAGAGCTTTCTTGTACTATCAGATATTAAACATTCATAAGGTAAATGATGTAGATTTATTTTGTTTCCTTTACAAAATATCAGAGAACAGTTGCTCTCCACACATTATATATCTCAACTTGAAATGGTTTGTGAACCTTCAGCTTTGTTGATGTCACCGAGATAAGATAAAGCAAGCACCCCATCTGTTGTTGAGATAGGGACAGGATAATATGCTGATGTTGTCGGAGCGTGTTCGTCCCTATATGAAAGTTGTATGGGATGTATTTGCAATTCTTATTAGGGAGCCGGGGATGTACAAGGTGTCTAGAAAAAAAAATGAAGATGATCCAAGAGTTAGAGTCAGAATAAGGTAGAGTGTATGATGTTTGAAATAAAAAATAACAAAGATGAATCTATATGACTGTAAGTCTACTACAGTCAAACCTGCTTTAGTGACCACCTGTCTACAAAGACCACATTTTTTGTTTCCCTTGAAACTGTTTTCTCATTGAAACATGTACTGTAGGAACCTGTACATAAAGACCACATTTCTTGTCTCCCATGGGTGATCTTTATAGATAGGTTTCACTGTATCTACAATTACATGTACATCTTTAATCTTTAAGGCAGACATGCCAACCGTTCCGATTTTAACGGAACTGTTCCGTTTTTGAAGTTTTTATAGCCCTAAAAAACAGAACGTTCCAATTTTGGGGAATTTGGCTTTCCATACATAGCATTGATCCGATCGAGTGCTGAACGGATTGCATTGCGCAAGGTGCGTGCAGCGTGCACTGATATGTACGTACAGTGGCAGCGTGTTGCTGCGCGTCACGTGCACTCTGATATGTGTTTCCGTACGTAACATTTCCGTACGTAAATACTTGCGCTGGCAAATCTCGTAAGTATAATTTCTATACGTTTGCATGCGCATATCAGCATGCATGCATTCGCTATCGCGGCTAGCGCACCGTATATGCATAGGGTCCCCATGCAAAGTACGTGTTTCGAGGTACCGTATACTTTGTGATTTGTGATTTGTCTCGGAAGAAAATCTGTCAGAATGAGCGGAACAGCAGCAAGACGAATTCAGAAGTACAAACAGGAATACAAGGAACGATTTCCCTTTATTAGAGCAAGCACAAAAGGGGAGGAATATGCATACTGCATTTATGGTCGGCAAGATCTAAAGATCGGTGGTGGAGGAGCCAACGACATTATGAGGCACCTATCCAATAAAAAGCATAAAGACAATGAGCAAGCCGAAGTGAATGCATCCAAGACATCGAAGAAATTTACATCATTCTTCGGCAAGAAGGAAGACACTTCCGTTATCAATGCAGAGGTTTGTTTTACCGATTTTTAGTAGAGCATAATATTGCCTTAAATGCTTAAATAAATTAAAATGTGGAATTCACTTCAATCACTTTTTTGTTTGGTATGACACAAAAATTACCCATAAACTTGGGTTGAATTTTAGGGGAAATGGTCCCTAAAATAGGCTCAGATTGCACCAGAGAGCATAGTGAAACCCAGAGCTTCCAGGGCCCTAAAGCGGGCCCTGGACCCCGGCTAAAAGGACTTCGCGCTTCGCGCTCGTGATGTGCGCTTTGCGCACATAGTGTACAGATTTCTGATTTTCAAATGTTGGCATGTATGTTAAGGGAAAGATATAGGATCAGCAAAATAAGTACAAATAAGTACAAATTGCAGCTGGTAACTTAGCCTTTATCCCATTGCTTTTGACAGAAATGTCACAATCATGATTTCCTTCTATCAGAGAGACAACATTTTATATATTCGTAAGAGGAACATAAAAAAGGATTACTATTTTCATTGGATGGAATTAGAGATAACATACTTTGTCAATTCACCACTGATAATGGAAGCTTCAATGTAAGTTGGAGAAGCCCTGGACATCCATGGTGCATTATAATTATGTATGTATAGGGAGTACGGACTAGATACATGGATACTGGAGGGATTTTGTGCAGAAAAGTTTCACAATGAATAATCTCCTACTCAATTATGAAACATCACAGCAGTCTTACCCAGTGTGATGAACATTTCTTGAGTCACCCTATACTCCTGGGCTGCATTATAATTACATGTGTATGGGGAGTGCAATCAAAATTTATCTGTGCTCTTTTAGGCATACTGGTTGAAAACATAAAGAATAATCTCCCACTCCTTCGTGAAACATCAGATTAGTCTTACCCAGTGTGATAAACATTTCTTGAGACACCTTGTACTCCCTGTGCTCTTTTGGGCATACTGGTTGAAAACATAAAGAATAATCTCCTACTCTATTATGAAACATCACTGCAGTCTTACCCAGTGTAATAAAAACTTCTTGAGGCACCCTGTACTCCCTGGCTGCATTATAAATGTACTAGGAGGACCCGTGGAAAATCCACGGGATTCTAGGGGGTGGGTGGTTGTTAATGATGTGCTATCGATTTTTTAAATTTTCATGTTTGTTTTTCTGTTTTTTTTCCCCCTTTTATTTTCAATTTCATTTTCCCTCTTGGTATAGGCCTACTTTTTATCCTTTTATTCTTTTTCTACTCTTGTTATTAATATTTAATTCGATAGACTATTAACCTTCTGTTTGCTGTTTCATATATCATTTTGAAATGTTTTTTTTATTTGTAACATATATTAAAACTTGAAGATTAAAAGAAAAAATGAAATTAGTAATTTGTAAACAAACTGATGCAAACTATTTTACGCTTTAACTTTCGTTTTCACTTTCATTATTTATGATTATTGTTTTTCATTCATTCCCATATATAGGGCCTTATTCTCATTATCCATTTCCCGTCCAGTTTCTTACGAATACTGTTCTCAATCCTCCCATTCTCATTTTTCATATTTTCACTCATCTCTAATTAGAACTTGTCCCAAATCAAAACATGAGTAACAATAATTGTTCAATTTGGCTTAACATACATTATTAAAACAAGAGTCTAATAGGTCCATGGTTTGCGCCAATTGTCGCAATCGCCACGACTCGAATCGAGTGTGTGTACGTGTGTGACGGTGAGCGTGAAATACACATACACTATGGGCGCCTGGCCTACAAAGCATATCCTATAGAAAGACGCATAACACGGGTAAGCCCCAGGCAAAAAATTAAGTTTTTCATTTCGGGGGCTCCATTTCAAATTTTGGGGAAATTTTCGGGGGCTACTTTTTCAACTTTCGGGGGCTCTTTTTTCCATTTCGGGGGCTCTTTTTTCTGGGGCTACTTTTTCATTAATTCATAAAAGGATAGGCCTACAGTTTGTTGAGATTTGTTTAGTAGACTCTAGGCTAAGGTTTCGGGCTTCCTGCTTCATAATTGCCTATTAAAAAAGAAACCCCTTTTTCTAGTTCAATAACTAAGTTTTCATGTATTGATTTGATGCAAGAACTGTAACATAATAGACCCTAGATTGTGACTATTTCTGGCCATGAATTTCGATAATCATTTTTCAAAGTAAAATTTTCACAAGATAATCAGACAGTCGTTTAAAAACGTAGAAATTAGTAATACTTTTACTAATTCTAAGCTCAGGTTTCGTAAATCTATCCACGAAACTATATTGAAATCGCGGCAATAATGATGCAAACCAACAGATAACAATTTCAAAGTGTCAAATCTCTTCGACTCGAGCTCAGCCCAACTCACACACACACTGCAGCATAACTTCAACACCGCAGGCGTCGGACGCCTGCGCTGCCGGACGCCTGCGCTGCCGGTGTTGGGGCTTTAGCTCAGCTTCACTCACACACACTGCACAGCGGCAATGCACTGTATTGTATGCGTGTCAGTCACTTTACTTTGCTTTGCTTTGAAGAAATGATTATCAAAATTACGTAAACATGGCGAGAATATCACAAAATAGGCTTTAATTTCATACCTCTATTTATGGAAACTTTATAAAATTGCGGCAATCGTGAATTCGTGATGGAAATTGATTGCAGTTTCGCCATCATTTAGTGGTTCATGGTCTAGATTCAGCTTCTACCAAAACAAAATCGACTGCCAAAAATTCGACCCCTACGCTCCGTCTCGCTCTCGCAACTGCGAAAATGTATGTGTTCTGGCGTACTTGCGTGCGACATGGTAAGCCAGGTAAGGTATGGAATATGGTTCGAGTTTTTTTTACGACCGATTTTTGTGTATACAATTTTACACAGAGATTCAGCGCGCGGACCAAGAAATGCACGCAATGAATACGAAGCTAGAAGAGAGCGCGCGACCGCTCGTAATCGTTACGGGGGCGATTTGAGATCATTTCACTTTTTGATGTCGCCCCCGAAATCGGATTTTGAGCCTATTTCGGGGGCTGTTTATGGTCTTTCCGGGGCTAATCCGCCCTCCGCCCCCGTGTATTTTTTTGGCTGGTAAGCCCAACCCGTGAGAGCGTGCATTTCTTACACCCCCTCACCCGCGTGAGTCATCTGTTAATGTGTATTTCTCTTACACGCTACAAAGCGAATCCTATAGCAAGAGGCCTTACTCGAGATACGCCGCAGCCTTTACAATGAGACTTGCTACACCCGTTGACGCGAGTGAATTCTCGTCCATCGTGTGTCTCTTCGTCTCTCTTTGATAATTAGACAGAGGGCAGGTGCACGCCTTGTTGACTCGCTCTTGCGGGTTTGTCGCCTCCTCGCAATCCACGACGCCCGCCGTGCTCTCGTCCGCCCGTCCTCCCCGGCACCCCGAAACCGCGTTTAACGGCATGGACGTCGATCGGGGGTCGAGGTGGCACGCGGGTTACGGGAGACAGGCCTCGTGGAATTGTGCCATCGTTCCCGCGCCACGGCGGAGGCGAGCGGAGTCAGGGAATGACGTTTTTGAGGAACCGTTTTGGACCCCCCGCGGCGATTTTGCGTATTAGTAATATAGATGTGTATAGGGAGTGCAATACAAATATACCCATTCTCTTTTGGGCATATGAGTTGAAAAAACAAATAATAATCTCCCAATCCTTTATGGAACATCAGATCCAGTGTAATAAACATTTCTTGAGGCACCCTGTACTCCCTGGCTGCATTATAAATATCTGTGTTTGTGGAGTGTAATCAAAATATACCTGTGCTCTTTGAAGCATACCAGTTGAAAAAAAAATTAAAAAATTCCTTATCTATTATGAAACATCACATCAGTCTTACCCAGTGAACTAACATTTCTTGAGGCACCCTGCACTCCCTTGGTGCATTATACATGTCTGTGTGTATGGGGAAATCTAAATGTACTGTACCCATTCTCTCTTGGGCATACTGGTTGAAAAATGAATAATCTACTACTCTAGAGTCTAACCTAGTGTAATAAACATTTCTTGAGGCACCCTGTACTACCGGGCTGCATTATAAATGCATGTGTATAAAACTGTATACGGAGTGCAATCTAAAAATACCCTTGGCCTTTTGCGCAGACAGGTTGAAGAGTCTAGAATCTCATACCCTAGGCTCTGCCGTTAACGCTCGGCTGAAGACACGAAATAACGCTGCTGCAGAGGAGTGCGATCGCTGTTCGTCCATCACAAATTGGAAGATGCGCCCGAGCACCTCAACGGCTCTCCAAGAATTAAATGAAAAGAGGATTTTTTTTTGTGGGTAGGCCCCAGGAAAGATATATGGTCTGGTAATCTTAAAATTGAAACCTGGTAGGTTCTTAGTCTGTAGAGAATTGGAAAGCTAATGAAAGATGAGGGAAATATACAAGAGAAATTCAACACTCAGAATGTAAACATGATTTTGAATTAGATTGAATGTTGTGACACTAACAGTGGCCACTGAACCGTGTGGTTAGGTATGAAAGTGAGATGGGAATTGTTGAAATGAAAATAAAATTGATCAAGATTTTTCTTGTTTATTCAGATGAAAGCATTTAGATCACATTTCTCAATAATATTTAACTTTTCTGCCAGTGATACTTATTAGCTCTTTCAGGACAGGATTTATTTTTAGGGCGAAATATATCATATATTGAACACATCATATCAACAACAACATTATTTTTTAATTCCTACATTGTTTTAAATTAAAATGTCTAACATCAATACATATTAATGTGTATATATGTATAAATATATGGGTGTCAATCTTATCAGAAAGTGTAAAATATGACTCATTTTGATCGAAATACAATGATTTTGAATCTCTTACTGTGTTGCCATTTCAAGAATTCTAAAGCTTAATTTTTGGTTCTTTTTTTTAATTCCTGGAATTAAACGCAATATAGTCATGAAACTAAAATGGTGCAGTGTGGTGCAGCAATTTATATGCCCTTTCACCTCGTGCATTTGGCCTACTTTTTAGGGCTCTTTACTCAAAGAATATTAAGCCAAAACACAAAATGTGTAATGATTGTCCCAAAATCATTACACAAGTCATGTTTTTAGAGTGTTGATGAATTTGGGGTGAGATACTAACCAGGACACTATTTGTTCATATTTTCTGGGAAATTTAAATTTTGAAATCTGATTAGACATAGGATACTATGACTCACCTTTCTTCTAAAAATGAATCGTATCAACAGAGAAATTAAAAATGAAAGAGATTTGTATGACATTGAGTGTTTGCTCTTTAAAGTTAATGAACTCTAGAAAATAGATAAATGATAATATTGTGGATGGCATTAGTTAGTTCTTCAATACTCAAGTGCATGTTTTAACACTTAATTAGCAAAACGTGACAAAAAGCTAATAACAGCATACATATGAATAAAACTTATGTGGAAGATATTGGGCTCTTTTTGGGGTCTTATGAACATGGTACTCTTGGTTGACTTTGATTTTGAGCTTTCAATAAAGGATGTACATTAAAAGTGACAACTTGCTGATAAATATCAAGACAGCCAGACATATTAAAATGAAATAAATATGCTGTAGTATGCCAGCTGCTTACGAGACAATTACGAGGAGATTGCTTCGTCATGGAATTGGCCTTGCGCGTGATAGATGAGCGGTTCGTCATGGAATTGGCCTTGCGCGTGATAGATGAGCGGTTCGTCGCCGCTGCTGCTATCCCCGTTGCGCTCTTACGGTTAGCCGGCGGTGTCATCGACATGACGTCATTACGAAAGCACATGTCACGCCCTTGGTTCTACTAGAATGACCGAGCGATGGTTGTATCGATGAGATATCTCCAGAGACAATTGTGTTGTGGAAAGTGCTCAAGATGATTTTATGAAGCCTCTAATATCTGAACTTTATGCATTTCTCCCGATGTGTACATGGAATTTACCTGTCCAGTTTTCTATAAATTTTATATTGATGGAAATGTATTGTTATGACCTGATCTTCAGAATCTCTTGAAATATGTAGATACCTGAAGGAGACATATTAATATCTTCTTGTTCTCAGTAGTTTACCCCTTCCTGGAATTGTCTTATTTTCATTTATGTGATCTCACAAACAAACTGCGTTGGATAATTCATGTTAACACATTAGTGCCGTTTCACTGTAATGTTTCCTTTAAATGTTATGTTGATGGAAGTGTTGTGTTATGACATGATCTTCAGAATCTCTTGAAATATGTAGTTACCAGAAGGAGACATATTAACACCCTCTTGTTGCTCTCAGTCGTTCACAGAAAAGATATCATCCCTTCTTGGAATTGTCTCATTCTCAATGATGTCATCTCATAAACAACCTGCGTAAGATGATTCATGCTTACATATTAGTGCAGTTTCGCTGTACTGTTTTGCTGTACAGTTTACTTTATATATTATGTTAATGGAATTGTTGTGTTATGACATGATCTTCAGAATCTCTTGAAACATATCGATACCATATGCAGACATATTTACCCCCTCTTGTTGCTCTCAGTCGTTCACAGAAAAGATATCATCCCTTCTTGGAATTATCTCATTATCATTTATGTCATCATCATCTCATAAACAAACAGCCTAGGATGGCTCATGTTTACGTATTAGTAGATCTCTGAATGATTGAGCATATAATTAATTCCTGGAAGCGACAAAACCTCTTCAGTGATCTCTCATGATACACACAGCTCCATGTAAACAATTCACTTCATTAGGGTCGGACTTTATCACATTCTATTTTTTTTCTTTTTCCAATTACATCTCACATCTCTATCCGTCTCTCTCTGTCTCTCTCTGTCTCTCTCTGTCTCTCTCTGTCTCTCTGTCTCTCTCTGTCTCTCTGTCTCTCTCGCTGTCTCTCTGTCTCTCTCTTTGCCTCTCCTACTGCTCCTCTTTATCTCTCTCAAATGCATTTTTTGTTTTCTGTTTACAGATATACACTGACATAAAAATTGTATTATGAAAAGTAGTCCAATCCAACACAGAATGAAACTGAAACTGAATCTACAATCTACACAATATCCTCCTTCTTAATGTTTGCAGATCGAATCATGACTTTACCTTTGAACCCTGTTTGAGTTTGTTTAGGTTACATATTTTGTTGTTGAGGGGGTGTGGGGCGGGGGTGTAGTGTATGTCATGTGTGGTGAGCAAGCAATTATAATTGTTTTTTACCTTTCTATATCCCTCACTCTCTCTTCATCTCAACCCCCTCTCTCTCACACACCCCCTCTCACCTTCTCTCTCTCTGTCTCTCTGTCTCTCCTTTCTTTCCCCCTCTCCTTTCTTTCCCCCTCTCCTTTCTTTCCCCCTCTCCTTTCTTTCCCCCTCTCCTTTCTTTCCCCTCTTCTCTTTCTCCTCTCTCATTATTCAACGCTCTCTATCTATGTTAGTTTGTTCCCTCTGTTACAACAATCATTGCAGTTGATAATTAAAAGGATGTTGTCTTTAAAAAGTTTTGAAATTGATCATTTGCTTCCACCTTACATTACTTGGAAGATTTTCTTGCTCATCATATCTCTGTTAATCTTTTCTTATTCGTGTATTTTCTTCTTATTATAATACATTGTTTCCTGTATGTCTTCTCAATGTTTCTGTCTTTTTCTTTCTCTTTTCTCTTTATTGTAATCTCTCTGCTTTCTATTTTTTCCCCTTATGCTTTCCTTTCGATTTAATTATCTTTCTCTCTTCCTTTTCTGCTTTTCTCTACTTATTTTTGTTCTCCTCTCTTTCTGTTCGCTATTTCTGCTTTTATTTTTTCTTTCCTTTCATTTCCTGTCTCTATCCCTCCCTCTACTCCCTTTTCCTCTGTATCTCTCCCTCTTCTTTCTCTTCTCTATCTCCTCTGAAGATTTCTCTCTTTTTCCCTATCTCTCTCTTTTTCACTCTCCCTCTCTTTTACACCCTTTTTCACTCTCCCTCTCCTACCCTTTTTCACTCTCCCTCTCCTTTCATGCTCTCTATCACCCCTTAGTTTCCCCAATACAGCAAGCATGGCTAATTAGATTGATGCTTTCTCTAATAAGTTTTTCAATCAGCCTTTACTTCCATCTCTGTTCATAGCATCCACAGGGAACCATTGTCCAGAGACTAATACCTTATCTCCGCTCTCGAAGGAATGGGCTATAATTCATTCAGAGGCGAAGAAGGGGTTCCACTCTTAATACGAGGCAGCTTTTAAACACGGACTGCACACGGGCAGAAAATTGTATCTATTAGTGCATGTAGGCTTGCATTAAGAGGTTGTCTGCAGTTTGAATTACTGTCTGAAACTTTTCTGACTTGAAACTCTCACATAAACTGAATGACTGCTGGTTAGCGGTAATAAAAGAAAACTCTTACAAATTTAAAATGTCAGTATTTTGATTTGTTCACTTTGCAATCTTAAACTTCTTGAAGTGACACCTACGATGAAACTTTATTCATGATAATGCCTTTGCCTATAAATGTCATCACAGTGATCATGTGTTAGGAATACTCCCCAGGGAGTGGGAATGGTGCACACATCTGATGATATATAGGGGTAATTAGAATAGCATGTTTTGTAAGAAGACAAAAAGACCCACAGATGGGTGGACAGTTTTATTAAACTGATCAAAAACAGATACGCCCTAATAATTAGGCATTATATAAATCTGGATTTATAATGGTTATCATAATTATCTTTAAATAACAAACATCGGTGGGGTGACAAAACCTCGTATAGTCAAAAGTTCATTTATGATGCTTGCTTATAAAATTGTTGTCAAAGGAAAGGTTAAATTTCCAAAGTTGCAATATACACACAGGTGTAGGTAGATCACTTACATGCTATATCGAGCTTCTCTTAATATTGCAACTCCACGCCCTCATTATGCATGAGTGTTTAATATAGCATAGACTCGTTCGTAACCGGTCTGTGGCCCAAGTCGTCGGCTTTAATGAAGGGTGGCTCTCTACCTGCCGAGCGTCCAAAGGTGATATTGAATCCACCTCTAGAGGCCGCCGCAACCATGCATAATTGTCGGTAATCTGCTCCGAAGCACTCGCTCATACCTTGCCCGAAAACCCCGGAGATAGTGCATATGACCTTTTGTCCCTTCAGCTACCTTCGCATTTGTAATAGGAGATTGGAGGACGCTATCGAGTGCTATAGATTTGATAAATATTGCCTTCGGATGATACTTGAAGGCCATCCCGTGTACATTTATTGAAGTTGTTTTAAGTGTTCACTTAGCATCTCATAGCCATTGCACACATTACAACTCAACTATAACTTCTTTTTCAAATATGTAGGGTCAGATATGTAATTACAATTATTTAAAAAAAGAAAAATAATGTCAATTTATAAAGCGCACATATCCATTCTGAACGACTGCAGAGATGCCAACCCTCCCGATTTTATCGGGAGGCTCCCGATAATTCACCCCAACTCCCGACCTTACGATCATCATCCTTATCCTCCCGATTTATTTAAAAAAAAAAAAAATGATTTTTTTTTTTTTTTTTTTTTTTTTTTTATTTTTTTTAATTTTTTTTTTTTTTTTTTTTTTTTTTTTTAATTTTTTTTTTAAATTTTTTTAATTTGTTATTATGATTTTTTTGGAGGGTGCTTATCAGTATATATATATCTGTGAATTGAATGAGAAATATCATCTGCTAACTTAAGCATGTAGTAATTCCACTATGTTAAAAGACAAATTAAAAGTAGCGAAAGATTGTTTCAGCATATGGATCGCCGTAACCAATGCGTGGATATTGCCACAGAATCCAAATGGCGGAAGATCAGCAAAATAAGACCAAGAAATGGTCTCGGAAGTATAAGACCGAATACAGTATCAAGTACCTGTGTAATCGGAAGTCTGAAAGGAATTCATCATGCATTTTGTACAATTTTTATGTTATTTTAAAAAAAAGGGGGAATTATTTAACTAAATACACATGTAAAATGCTCCAAAATAAGGCTCAGATTGCACCAGAGAGCATCTAGAATCCCAGAGCTTCCAGGGCCCTAAGGCGGGCCCTGGACCCCGGCCGCATGTGTCGGCGCTACGCGCTCGAGATGTGCGCTACGCGCACATTAATTGGTGTCGATTACAAATCCTCCCTATTTCTGATTTCCAAAAGTTGGCATCTCTGCGACTGCTCAAGGTGCTTTGTACAGTATCAAATCAATTATGCAATATTTAGACCAAGAAATAATCATACAATATTGAAACTACAACATCATTATACAATATTAAAACTACGACATTAAAAAATGGTGCTCAAATTTCTTCTTAAATATTTCAATATATCTCAAAGAGACTTTACATTTTATTAGACCTATTTAGTATGTACAAAAACATATTGTTGCCAATTTGAGGAAGAAAATGTGATCTATTTAGCCCTTCAAAGTTCCCATTCTGAAAGGGATGTTGTAAAAGAATCAAGATAGACTAAGAATGTTTTCACATCATCAGTAGATGTATCACATGCAATTTTTAAAAAAACATGGTTATTACTAGAAAAATGCTGTGAAGCTATTGAAATTAAGCACATCATTCAAAAAAATTATATGATTCTAGTTCATCACCATACATTTATTCATAAATATGTTGTTTAGTATATCATAATCATTGTAACAGACACAAAATATAAAATGCATGTGTTGGCTCTTATGGGAGTTGCTAAAAAAACTGCCCATGTGCACTAATATGGGTGTCGTAGTCGAGTGATTTAAGCACTTGACTTGAAATGCAAAGGTTGTGAGTTCAATCTGCAACATTGCACTAACAACATCCTTTGGCAAGGCATTCATCTTCATTTGCCACTCCATACCCGGGAGAGAAACAGGGACATGGTAGGATGACAAAAAAATTCAATAAATATTGATTGAATTGATTTTATAAGTGTAGTTCATAATGTTAACCAAGTCTTCTTTCATTTTTCTCCCTTTCTCCATTCTCCTTTGCGCACCATCCCTGCGGCTCTGCCTGGATCTCTCACATTCAACCTACAGGTAAGAACAACAATATCATTGAGATTGTTTGAATATCATCCGCTTAGAGTCAAAAGGGCTTTAACTCAGGATTTCTACACAGAGTTAATACCCTTCTGGCTTTAAACAGATGACGTGTAATTTCTCTCTATCTTCACTGCTTGTGATTTTAATATTTGAACAGATGATACCTACATGTACCATGCTGTGTGCATTTATTTGAGTTTAAGTGTGTCTGGGTTGATCCAACATATATGCACTGGTGGTATTCACATTGTCATTTGCTTCAATTACTTAATGGTATATTTTTTCTTCAATTTATGGGTACCGTATATAAGTTAATGGTATATTTATTCAAAATGTGTTTAGCAGCTGATTTGGCTGATTTGCACAAATTTTCTAATAAATAAAAACGAAATACATGCTACAGCACACAGCAATACTGAACCAATATATTACAAGGAAATGAAAATGATCCTCGAAAATGATTATCAAAGATTTAGGGTTAGGGATGTCATAGGATTTTAAGTTATTAGTGTGGGATGAAGTCTAGATTATTATACATTGCTTGCTGCACGTCAAACGCAAACAGGTGTTGGGATGTACTATAGCTGTATTTAAAATGAAACTCTACTACATTAAATACACCATTCTGTCAAGTAGGCCGTAAAACGGAATAGAAAACATTGTTTATTCATAGTATGCTATGGTTTACGGTAACTTGTAAATAATTCAGATTAGTCTGATGACTCCAGTTTATGGTTGTATATATCATCTGTTTGGATCCAGAAGGGCATTAATCATGTACTTTAATGAGAGAGTATAACGCTCTTCTAGCTCTGAAAAAACATTTTGAAGATTTTTTTTTTTTCTTGATGCATATCAAGATGTCATCTGTTTCTTTGGGGGTAGTATCATCTGTTTGGAGCCAGAAGGTTGTTAACTTCAATACTTCAACATACAATTAACGCCCTTCCGGCTTTTAAAAGACGGTATGTTGGACTATTATAGAGAACCCATGCAATTCAGTCTGTAGACAGCAATCATCTTTTGGCTAGACTGCAGCCATTTCCAAACCTCTTTCACACAAGCCACTCTCTTCTCCATGTCCACACTACAAATATTGTAGAAGGATGTTCTTTTTAGAACTCTGACAAAATTCCATTCATAATGATGAATTCATATATGAATGGCATTACGAGTAAGAATACAGAGCTGAGGTCAACGATAGCCTCCATGCACATGCCCTACTAATCTGTGTATAATAAACTACATGAAGCTGAATGTGAATAGGAAATTGTTTATATCTCATTCTATTTTGCTACTGCCATCTCTTGAAGCACTTAATGCATCATGTCTGAATAACCCTGTAGTCAGAGCAATGCCTTCTTTCACAATGTATTCATAATTGAAAAAATGAGATCTTATTACAATTACAATTACAACTTTATATCAATAACAAGTAATCGTTATGAGGTACTGAAATAATTATATTTGATTGGTGGAGAGAACATTTTTCATATAATTTTAGCATTTGAATATTGATAACAAGTTTTGCGACAGAGGGTCATGACCCTGCTTATTTCTCAAGTGTGAATCGGGTCTTATTCCTATTTGTCCGAGCCTATCTCTTACCATGTCGTCACCATGCTAATGGGGCCCCTATACTCCCACGCAGCCTATAAATCGCTCATTCACGCATCATTTCATACCAGCCCAATATACCCAACCCAACATCGTTGGGGGAAAATTTCATGAGGACAGAACAGCAAACATATTAAACAACATTGTATTCTCCTTTTTTGAAAGAACTCCCCGGCCCACTCCTTGTAACCAATTTTATTGGACTCCATGGAAGAATAGAGCTGTTAAGTTAATGGCTTTGAAATAGACTATCCAACCGTTTTATCATTCTATTATTGTTATATAAGTCTTTGATTCTGTTATATTGTATTAATGTTTCATATGATTTTCAGAAATAAAACAATCAAACAAGCCCACTCCCTATAATTTTAAATGACCCTTAATGACCCTAAATGACCCATGCAATGTAGTGTGTACTGTGTTGATAGTATATCCATGGTATTAGGCTGAGTAAATTTGATTCCTAGTTTTTTTTCTGATTTTTTTTTAATGAGGAGGCGGCAGTTCCACTTTATTTGATAGATGATACTTTTCCTGCATAAGGGCATTTGAACAATGATCTTTTCACTTCAATGATGTTCTTCCAAACTGACATTAACAAAAAATGAGAAAGGTTACAAATTATTTTTCACCATTACCAGAACTTCACGTTGTCTTAAACAGATGTTCATAACTACAATCATTTACAGTTAGGCCACGTGTGAAAAAGCATATCGGTAGTATTATTTTGCTCACCCATTGCGTTGTATAGTTGGACTTTGAGTGTTGACTTTTGAAATAGTATTAATATAACCATTGTCTGAGTCATGTTGAAAATTACCAGTCTTTATTTGCTATCCTGGAAAATTGACTTAGGAGGGTCAAAGGTCACTTTACCCGGTGGGTACTTAACAAGTAATCATTCATATCATACGATTATTATGGGAAGTATGATAATGGTGAGATATAGGAGATTGGCTTCATATTTGTCGGGCTTTTACAATCGGTAGGCTTATCTTCACCTTATTACCGTAATGAACATGTCCTATTGGAAGAATTAATTTGATAAATACCCATATACATACAGAATTGTAAGAGTTGTGGACTAGAATCTGCCCAATAAAATGCATCTATTTCATATTATTGATTTATATACAACATAAAAATGGGGATGGATGTGAGAAAGAAGATAACGCTGAATAAAAACATGTCCCCCATGACACAAATTCACACAAATAAATCAACAGTAAAGATCTATCACCCAAATGAGGTGGGTATTATAGTGAAAACTACTGGTCAAATTATGTTCATCAAAACATTGTGTTCACTAATGCTTGAACTTAAAAAACACAAAACACTTTGGATTTAAAAAAAAAGGAAATATATTTTCTCTATTGGACATCAATACATTATTGTATTAGACATCAATACACTATTGTGTTTTATTTTACTGAATGCATGTACAGGCCCATTATTGAGTAGGTAAAAAAAATACAACAATAGCGCTGTGGGGCTTCGAATAAACTTCAGCTGAAAGGAACGTTTCAATGATGATTAATTAGTCTTTGTTTAATCACCTGTTTGTAAGCTGATAACCCACTCACACACAGAGAGACATTGATGTATTGGCCATGAAATTGTATGCTGAGAGCTAAAAGGGCATTAACTCATATACTTTAACACAGAGTTAATATCTCTCTGGCGCTTAGCTGATGAAATAATTTGTAAAGGGACAACATGTATACTCCATCATGTATACTCCATCATGTTATTTTTTTAATGGCCTTAGGACATGTTGTGTCTGGATCGCCTAAGCAGACAGAAGCAGACAGAAATGAATTCTTCAGGGTGTCGTTGGCTCCGTATAACACATGCATTTATATAAATATATGCATTATTCCCATTTTGTTATTTTTAACATGGCATTCTTATTAAGGTATCTTTATTTTCAAATAAAACTAGTTTAATGCACCAATTTTGTTATTCTAAATGGGATGTTTTTGTTTGGGAAAACATGAAGTCTTTGAAGTTCAAGACAAGACATCAGTCTTTGTGGAAAATGTTTCCTTATTTCTCATTGGTTAAGTATCAGACTACAATACGGCTTTATAACAATGATACATATATTTTTTTCAATAGATATTGCAGCCCAGAGGGCCAGAGTTTATTGAACACTGTTGTTACAGGAGCGATATAGTATTATGCACATGAAATATCATGTATATGAGGAAACCTTTAAATTTAGGAAAGAAACAAAATTAGCAAACAGCTATGACATTATGAAAAGAAAAATTTGATATTTACATTCAATGCATTGACAATATGTCTAGCCTTACAAACAGTAACATTCATGTTGTGAACATGTTGTGATGACAGGAACACTTAAACTATGTGCATTTTCTATTTGGTCTAGCATAAGATGTGATAATGAAGCGCACTTAAAACAAACCTTTGAGTCTCTTAAAAATGTAACATACATGTAATGAACATGTTATGCTGAAACAAACTTGTGCAATGTCTGTCTGGTATGTCTAGCATTGAATGTAATAATGATACGAACTTGAAATAAACCCTTCAACGCATCTGCTTGGTATGTCTAGAATTCATTAATCCGAACAGCAGGCCTTTACATCAGATACTTTGATGCTCCACATGAGATCATTCAGTTGACAGTTTGGAGAGAAAAAAGATAAATGGAGAGGAGATACAGAGAGGGGGAAGGGAGGTGAAATTTATTGACTCAAATTCTGCAATTTCTCAATACTTTTTAGAAAGTCTTAATTACAGATTGTATGATTTATGTAGGTAGTGTTTGACATTGATGAAAACAAGACCGAAATTTGGATGTGTGATGAAGTTTAAAGACTTTTTTTGAGCTATATTTAAAAAAAAAAAGTGCCATTAAATAGTTTTGTAGTCTTAATTTTTGTGTTCTATCATTCTTGTTAATATTGAACACGTAGAAAGTAAATACCAATGTTTTAAATTGTTTTTGAGTTCAAATACATGGGACTATTTCAAAAGTAATGTTTTGCAAAAAAACTGGAAAATGCAAAGTAGAATTGAGATAATGTGGAAAGAAGGGTGAGGCATTATATATTGCGGGAAACTCAAGGGGTTTGTGAACGATGTAGGCCATATTTGTTGATCAATAACGGCTTTGTGTGGGTGTGCAAATTGATTCAATGTATGGAACATTTACCAAGTTGAAATGTCATCATATAGCACAAATACAGTCAAACATTTTGTAGTGACACCAGGGAATAGACTGGAATAAGGGGTGTAAAATGTTTGTTCAATTCTAATTTGTAGTTCTCATATTCAGAACTAAACATAATGTAGATAATAAAGCAAACTACAAGCCTGCAGGTACATGAACACTGAGAAAAAAGCATTAAAAGGAAATGAAAATATTAAGACATCAATCAGTTTGACATTCAGATTTCCTGTGCATAGAACAGCATTGATTTAAAAGCCCCACTTCTTCCAGGGTTGTGAATGCATTGTAATATGTCTTCTAGCTCACCACTCCATAATAACACAAGATTGTTTGTGTTGCGAAAGAAGACTGACTTTGTTTGTGATGTATACCAGCCCCAAGGATTATTGTTAGAACCTTGAAGAAAAAATGAAATTCGTCTTTAAAAAAAAAAAAGGTTTTGGAAACCCAGACACGTTTCGCTTGCCTGGAAAATAAGATTTGGTCAACTTCCCACGAATGAGTCATACCTTGTGGATGGACCAATCACTGGAGGCCTTGCATGCAGGGTTGGAGGACCCCATGCTTGACTGGCCAATACCAGCTTGCGTTTGATAAGGGGGACAGAAGATGAGTAAATATGTTCAGTCTAGGGCTCGGCAGCATGTTTGTTAATGTACCGTGTAGACATAATGTGGGGGTGGATAGTTAGCATTACAAGCATTGCGAATGTATGTGTAGCTTTATAGTATGGTAGCCTGTAGGTGGCATTTGCTTTTTATCTCACCATGTACACATGATAATAGATTCAGATTCCTTATTCGTACCCAGTAGCTCACATGGCGCTGTGAAATTCAATTGCAAGATTTGTCATCGCATATCTGAAATGAAAGAGAATATATGTCCTCGACTGAGATCCAGAAAGGCTTTGACTCTGTGTAAACTGCTACACTGTAGGAGCTAATGGTCTTCTGGCTATGGAGAAATGAAATAGCAAAAATACTGTATGATGAGTGCCAGAAAGGCCTTAACTCTGTGTAAAATGCTAGGAGCTATAATGCTCTTCTAGCTCTTGACTATTGAAATAGCAAAATACTGTATGATGAGTGCCAGAAAGGCGTTGACTCTGTGTAAAATGATAAAAGTTAACATCCTTCTCGCTCTCAGCAGATGTACTTGATGTACTTTTAGAGGAAGAATGCAATGCGATACATAAAATATAAATACCGGTAAGGATTTATATTATATTTATTATATTTATATTTTTGTGTGTCTATATTTGGAGAACAAAAACAACAACAACAACAATCCAAAACATTTCCTGAATTCAAAAGACCTACATCATGTCTAAATTCTGTAAGATATCTATCTTTTTCGATGGAAATGCATTTCAAAACTCAGAGATACAATCGCATTTTTCATGGAATGATATGTAGCATACCGGTAAGTAAATAAGGTGTCGGTAGTATTTGTGCATAGGCTCTTAGACTTAGGGTGACCAAAATAGAATACATGTACTGGCGTCCGTAAATTCATTTGGTATTCACAGCATCATGCCTCATGCCAGGCCATTCCTGCTCACCCATTTGGCAATAAACCCAGATTTCCCTCAATCTACTCGATGCAGTTGTCATCTTGGCCGAACGGTTTGTCGAGAGCGAGAGGGGCGTCAACTCTATATAGAAGTATATGAGTGGTCCCTTTCAGGATAGGCTTTACGATAAGGGCTAAATTTGATCACATATTCTTCCTTAAACAACAATATCTTTTTTTTATTGCAAAATTTTTGAAATAAAACATGTAATGTCTCTATAAACATTAAAAAATACGTGGGTAGAAACTCACTTGAAAAACTGAAAAGTTGTAATAAAAATATAATGATTTTGACATTGAACGACCAATCTATAAGTTTGTGGTAAGCAATATTGTATGGGTGGAAGAGATTTCATTTTTAATCAGTGTACTTCCGTGATTTGGATTTCATGATTTTAAAGTTACATTTCTTGTTCAGGGTCAATCTCCAATAGTCAAATCTTCTAGTTTTTTACCATACCCCCCCCCCCCCCCCCGTCCCCATTTTGATCCCATCGACCCAACCCCCCCCATGTCTCTGCCCCTCCTCAGTTTATCTATATCTAGATGTGTTTAGGAGTTTATCATCTTCTCTAGCTTTAGCTGTACCCCACCCCTTAATTTTCATCCTCCTTATTTGCTCCACGTTGCACACATGTGCTTACATCCATAATGTGCGAAAACACGAACAACACATGCAGCGCTGTAAGATTTCCATCCATCGTCCGCGCCCATCTGCCTGCTAGCGCTTGCTTACTCCAACCAACCGAACCCATCCCATGCTGTGAGTATTTGGATTGAAGCTAGTAGACAAGCATCGAGCACCCCTACAGCGTGGGCTTACCTTGTTACATACGAGAGAGAGAGAGAGAGAGAGAGAGAGAGAGGGAGATATTGAGAGAGAGAGAGAGATATATTGAGAGAGGGAGATATATTGAGAGAGAGAGAGAGAGGGAGAGAGAGAGAGATCTGTGTGTGTGCCTATGTGCAGTGTGTCTACATACTAGCATGTGAGCTCCATGCGTGTGTGTTTTGGTAGACACGCCTTTGAGTCTGAGCTGCTCGCTGCCTCACAACTAAACACCAGTGTGGAATTTGTGCTGCATCTCACTACCGACAACGACGGGGACATCCATCCCTACGAAACATCCTCTACTTGGGATTAAGTCTCGATCATGGATTATCCGACGACCCTCATCTACTTGTAACTGATGATCACATCTGGATTAATACCTGCTGGATAACATATCCCTTCTCTACCCTTTGGACCCATATGCTGTTGCATGCATCTCGACTATAAAGAGGATCACTGACGTGACTTAACTATACATTCTATTCCTACCTGTATATCATCTCCTAAAGAATCTTATCTTCTCGACCTTTTACTCCAAGTAGACGATACCGTCACACTAAATTTGGATTTTCTCGATTACACCTCGGATTAGTGCTTCTAATCTCTTGGATTATCTATATTGGATCATTTTCCTGGACATAGACGTGGTGGCGGATCTCAGGTGGATTTAAGAAACGGATTTAATGCAAGATGAGCGTGGTAATCTCCAATGAGAAGCGAGTGAGGATCGCAGTGGAAGAAGATGAATATGAGGTAGGATTAAAATGCAAACTCCTCATAAAAATAAAAATAAAAGATAAATTATGCTTATTTGAGAAGTAGAAAGGTGATTGAGGCAGGCCTGTTGATAGCAAATGGAGTTGTAACAGTCTTTCCATGTATTTTTTGTTCAGTGTTTTTATAGGAAGTTTGTTACTATAAACATGATCACGACTTTCCGTCTTTCTTCTAAGTTCTAATTAAGATTATTAACTTTGACTTGTTAATTAAGCCTGTATGGTAATTCACCTGCCATAAAGCATGCTTCAGATGCTGCCATTTTCTTCATAGATGACTTTGTCAATTGAGAGGAAACACACACAAAAAGAAAAAGAAAGAAAAAAGACCCCTAAAAAGACTCCCCTTAACCCCCCCCCCCCACACCTCATATTTCATCAACAGTATGGCTATGTGGTTCACTTACTTTTAAAGTATTACAGTTTTAAATACTTCTAGAAATCTCTCTTGTGATCGCTATTGATAAAATGTCATTTCTTTAAAATTATTTTTGAACATAAATTATCATTTTATTTACCACAGCTTTTTTAAAGCTTTCCAGAGTTTTCTTGGGCACCATACATATATATCATTGATTTATTTCACTGACGAAGTGTAGGAGAAAAATTTGCTGAGTGCCTCATGTCCAATTCCCATCAACACCTACTACTAGACATTCATAAAATTTGCCAATAAATAAACAACAGAATTGTTTACATTTCTCTGTTTTTTATATTCCACTCCCTGATTTTGTGGTTTTGTCATGACAGTAAAATATTTTGCAAATCCAATTGAATTATTTACAGTAGTTTGGGCTGTCAGATTTGACAAGATCGACACCTTTTATACAGTCAAGCTTTGAAATTGAATTTCATTTCATTCCAACAAATTGTGTTTTCTTCAAAGCAAAATATTGCCTGCTGGCTGCAGTATAAATACAGACCTGGATGTATTGTGTGATTTTTTTTAACGGAAGTTTATTGTGAGAGCAACAATGAATTTGCCTTCAAAAGCAATTTCTTACCTTGTTTTCATAGCATCTAGTATGCCCTTGACACAGAATATATCATCAAGTCATATTTCTAATTGTACTTCCTTTGAAGGAATTGATAGAGAGAAAATGTACACAAAAGATGGCCAATTTACCAGTTAATTGAAAATTCAATACATTTCTTTCATCCTTGACAAATTATAATTGTGGTTCTGCAATTATGATTGAGGTCTTTTTGTCCAGAATCACAGATCTGTCTGAATCAATATTATTTACATTTTTGGGGAGCTTGCAAGCTTGTGTTTTTGGTAAAGGATTTCATGTATGATAATGTCAGTAATTTTGAGCCTCTGTCCAATGTAAGCTCTCCCTCCCCCTTAGAAAACAGAAGGGAAAACAAATCAATTCAGCAGATTATGTTCACTTTTTATTTTGATCTAACATGATATTTGTGAACTATTCAAATTGATGCAAGTTTTATGTATATACAGTTTATATATATATATGTTAATAATATAATACCGAGAAGATTAGGGGTAGGGGAGATTACACAAAATATTAGGACAATGATCATAATCTTGCTTGCCAATGAAGATATATAATTTGTATGGTTATGACCTAAGAAGACATTTCATTCAGATTATTTTTTATCAGTTTGACTTTGACCTGTAAACCTTTGAACAATGTGATTGAAATTTGCTAGCATTGCTGAATCAGAAGACTGTTTAGACAACAGAAAAGTACACTATAATATTTTCTCAAGACATAGCCTCTAAAGTACATTGTACATCTATTGCTGTGTAGTGTGTAATTTTTTCTCAGGTACCGTAAATATTGAGTATCTGTTCAAAGCCAAAATGGTATTAACGCTGTGTTAAAGTATATTTCTAAAATGCCCTTGTGGCTCTAAGATATCATGAAGATGTGCATTACTACTTTATACTATAGCCTATATAATTATATGTATATAAATCAGGCATCATTTTATGTATTGAGAGCCAGATGGGTGTTAATACTGTGTAGAAGAAATAATCAATGCATTTCTAACTCGAGCAGATGAATTCATCTTTCTGAAAATGAGCATGTACCTAGAAATTAGAAATCCTTGACTTTTTATGCAGAGGTACTGAGGAGCTTTTGAATGTATTTCTCATTCATTTTTGCTAATCACCAGATTACAGTATAGCAAGTATTGATTTAGATATAGATTGAAGATTCAGATTCAGATTCCAATTTATTGATCTGTATTGATAAAATACAGAAATTTGGCCTCCACTGGCAATCTGGCATAATCAGATAAAACATTTTGTTATTGATGATTTTATGGAGTGGTTCAGATTCAGGTTCTATATGGATCCAGATTCTAATGTATTTATCTGTAGTTTTTCTGTACTAAAAAGGAAACCTGGAAATTTGGCCTCCACTGGCATAATCAATCAGGTAAAGAACAGTTTGTTTTTGATTAATTATCTGTCTTAAAAATGTCCAATCACATCTGAAAGAGATCAGTAGATAATCCAGCAATCATACAAAGGTCTTCAAGGAATCGTTATACTTCAGCTTAAATCAGGGACAAGGACATCAATACAGTGATTGATATCAGTGAGCTGTAATGCATAAAATCACTTGAAAAGGTTGAGTTCTGGGAAGAGGTGAACAATAATTTGTGAGGGTAATCATTGTTATTATAAATGCAAGTATTGAAGAACATCAGATAAAAAATGTTCCCTGAAAAGAATGGCTCTTCAAATGCTTTTATATTCAAAATATGGCATGTAACATCATAAAGATTTTTATGCCACATATTCGTGTAGTCCCAAATACTTATTTCTGTGTACAGTGCTTGAAACTTTACCAAGACTGGACCAAATTTCTTATCATTTTGATGATTCCAGAACCTTGTAGTTCACAATATGCTAGATGATCAACCTTTTCTGATCGATTCCACACTGTTTCTTTGACAATACAATTGCATGACCAGAACTCAACTTCTTCTTTAACTTGTAGTGAAAATGTCTAGGAGTGGCTGACAATTTGTCTCAAAAGTCTATAAATATCTCTTAGGGAATTAAAATGACTATTTACCACTCCTTAGAATTCTTTCCATATTCCATTGAAGAAGAATAATCCTTGGAGAGCACACATGAAGTAAAAAAAAGAAGACAAAACATGTTGTGAACTAAATGCTCACGTCTATTGGCTACATGTATATGCAGCTCTAAAAATACCACATATTTACTTCATTTTATCTCATTTATGTGCATCACATACATTTAACGCTACAATCACGAGAGATACAATTCAACATGCGCCAGACTCTTCTAATGTATTATTGGCCATGGCTGGGTATTTGTAAGGACGTGAGATGGTTTAAATGTTAGCTAGCTCTTGTCAAATATTTAGCGAGTCTCTGTTTTGTTAAGAGCCTCCTCGATCAATTATCCATGGGTCGTCTGCCTAGTCTCTCTTCAAAGCTGGCTACTTGATAGGGTTTTTTCATCACTAGTAGTTGCAAATCTTTATATTGGTTGTTCAAGCTCTATGTTAATGAACTGCAATATTTCTCACTGAGAACGCAATGAATTTTATCTGAGAATTATCTGAGAAATATGATAGCAGGTTATTCAAATATAGATATAGGATACAGTTTCTGCATTTTATCTTGGATGCATTTCTAGACTATGATCAAATATATATACACCACGCTGTTTACTCTTTCTAAAAGCCTGTTCACACTGTTAAACATTTATATGAAACTTGATAAAGAAACGTCATATAAGACATAGGTTATAAGCAGTAGGTTATTTGAATGTGGAATACAGTTTCTGCATTTTATCTTGCATGTTATCTTGCATAAAGCTGTAAACTATGATCAAGTATATATACACCATGCTGTTTACTCCTTCTAAATATCTGTTCACACTTCTAATGACTAGTTCACACTGTTGGAAATTTAAATGAAACTCATAAAGAAACGTCATATAATGTTTTTAACGTGTGACTCTTGTTGGTTAAAGTTCTTGAACCATTCTAGTGAGTCTCCTCACAATTCACTTTTATCTTTATTTTATTTTGAATGCAAAATGAATGCAAGTTTGAATGCAAGTTTGAATGCAAGTTTTGTATTCAAACATGAAATATCTCTTTTACAGATGCGTAATATTGAAACCTGATATTTTGAATTCATATTTGACGCCTGCATGTGGATGGAACAGTGAAAAAAGTACACGGGGGCTAGGGGCGAAATAGCCCCCGAAATACCTAAAAGAGTTCAATGCAAAACAAATTTCAGAATTTTATTTTCAGGCAGGCAAGCAAGCTTGAAAAGTAGCCCCCCAAAAATAAATATTAATTTTTCCCCTGGGATGGAACCCCAAACAAACGTAGCAAATAAAGTCTGGTCCCCTTTAATAACCAGAGAATGGAATAAGTTGGATGAAGGAAATGCGTAATGAATCGTGGACCGCTAATGAAACACGATGCAAGTTGATAAGCTTGCATGATAATAAAGATGCAATTAAGGCCCGCCATGCATTATGCATTGTTTGACATTTAGCTGTTATCTCAGTCGTTGGGTCTTCATAGTAAGAAAGGCGTTACATCTGTCTGTGAGTTAATGTCGTTCTGACTCTCAACAGACATCTTATCTTGTAGGGGATGCTAGTCAATGTGTAATACATGTAATCACTTTTCCATCAGCTCATGCAGGGAGAGTCATAAAGGTACACTTTGAAAGCGGTTGTTTATGTATTCATTTATTTATTTATTTATTTATTCATTTATTCAAACATTTATTTTATAATTTCTTTTTTGTTGTTGACTGATTTGTAAAAATGATAATGTTCAAAGAAATTTTGCCTCAGTCTGCCATAAACACCTGAGGAAAAACATCAGAAATATTTTCTGCACAGTTTCAAGCGAAATAATCTTGAACTTGAAAAAAGAAAAGAAAATGTATATCCTTTGTCTTTGAGAGCAGTGTGTCAAATACTCTGAGGGTAAAAATTTCTAAAATTATCTACAAATCCATTTTAAAAGAAAATATTTCATAATGTGCTTATGGTTACTTGTTGAAGCCTCCATTTTAAAGAAAAATCCCCAAATTTGAGCTACATGTTGATTGCAACCATTGTGGTTGGTAAAAAAAAAGAGAAGAATATTCGCATACTGGTAGAGAAAATTAGCCCTTCAAATTATGCAGTTCAGTCAAGTTGAATAAATGCATTGCATCAAAAATTGTACAGGCAGTCAGGCAGACTCGAATGGGAGATTACTCACTGTATATGTACCCATGCATTTGATTACTTCTACCATATTCTAGGCCTTTCTAGAATATAATGTGTCCACACTGCTGTTTTCGTTTGCGAATAAAAAACGAGAGACTAAAGTATACCTCATCTTGTACTGCAGGCAATTACATGCCTTTTAACTTCTTACTTTAGTATTGTTCGAAGAGAAGCACATCAGATTTGTTCATGCCTCAAATTTAAAGGTTTTAGTTAATTGATGCGTAAGTGTAGCGTAATAGAACGATCAGCCGCGGAAGATTTGACAGTGACCGCGATGTGAGCACTCTTTCTTTGCCTCTTCCTGCATACATTTGTTAAATGCTGTGTTTTAACGTGTAAATTTAATGCCCTTTTTGCTTTCATTCCTTGTGTCAACAGACTACAGATAGATACATTGTAGGTTCATGTAAAAAATTGGGTTGTATTTATATGGCAGCAGCCTAAGCAGTAGTTACATTTTTTAGCAAGTGCCATATACAGTCAAAATATAGGCTGTGCTTTGCATGCACAGTTGTGTATGCAACAAAGCCTCAATATGATATTCTTTCATGTAATACAGATATCATTGCAAAGATAAATCGTCTCTAAAAATATACGTGAACGTCTTTTGTCACTTGCATTACCCACGCATTGAAGTCCGGGCGATAGACCTTGCTCTGCATGCACACTCTCAACGTTTCATGCGTACATAACAAAGCTGCTATCCAATGCTCTTTCATCCTTAGAGATGGCATCTAAGTTGATTGTATGGGCATGCAGCAAGCGATGAATATTTCATATCATTAATGGGAGACTCAAGGCCGAAAAATAAACCAACTGAAAGATGTTTTGATAAAAAACATTTGAATGTAGCTCTTGACATTGAAATGTATTTTTGATGGCTGTGCAGCTGTATGAACTTTTCTTTCTTTTCATTTGATTAGTAAAGGCAAACATTCTGTTACTTTTTAAGGACTTCATGAATTAAGGGTACCATTTTGCATACAAATTTAAGCATAAAAAATGTGTGACCTATAGTTCGAAGAATGGCCTTATTCCCCTTATTTTGATGTAATGCACATTACATAAATGTGTCATCTTTAAAGGTTTTAAATGTTTAGTATTCTCAAAGACATCCAGCCTTTTGTTTTCCATCAATCTCCAAGCTAAAGAAAAATGTTTCTTTCTTGAACTACTTTGCAAGAATTATAAATGCGGTACCTTGTAAGGGTTTCAATGTATGTTGAGAAAAATTGCTCTCACATTGTTTGCAAGTGGTTGGCACTCCCTTTAAACTGGCACTGTGTTATTTATTCCCCCGCTGACATCAGAATGCAATTAAAATTGGGCAGCTTACAGAGGCGCTAATCAACCTTAGCTGGTCCTATACACATGTTAAGTTTTTCTCTGCTAGCACATGAAAAACAATATATTCCACATGGTTTCCATGTTATTTCTCTCACACTCGACTCACCCTCTTTGTCTGTGTCTCTCTTTCTCTCCAACTCAAGTGAAATTTTTACTCATGGGATCCATCCCCCAAATTAACCTGGAATTTTTTTGAATGACAGAGCTTTTTCTTGAAAGATTTTTGCTTAATAACAAAAATTCATGTCACTTATTTTTTGGGTAGGCCAATTTGTGAAAATTCTGTTTTTGGTAAAGTGAAAGATTTTCAATCGAAACATGTAATAAAGGGAAAATAAATATATTCACATATTTGGTAGGTTTGTTGTGATATAATTCAACCATTTTACATGTATTTTATATTTCGTGTTAGCATTTTTTAAAGATTGCTGTAAAAAACTTCATTTTCAAGTGAAAACTGTATATGTTGCAAGATTCAACAATAAATATCCACCGTAAACTTGATTTGAACTGTGAGTAATACACTTTTCTCGCCCTTTCTGCATCTAATCTATCCCTTTAAATGCGGGAAGATGAATTTGAGGGGGTGGGCTAGCTAATAATACTAGATAAAAAAGAGGTGATGCAATCCAGAAATTGGCCCAATTCTTCTGCTTGCACTGCCTGCTCGCTTCTCAAAAACATGAACTTCTTCTACGCTTCCTCCGCCTTCACACTTCTCCTCGAAAATCACCCACTTCTTGGAATCCCACAGGGAGACGGAGACGTTTTTGAGATTGCCGCAAAAAAATTAGCAACTTCCGTTCCATCTTCTGCAAACCATCACCTCTCCACTTACCTCATCTGGGGGCAGCACGTGCAATAAATACGTAACGCCCGCCCCGGACGAAGAGGAGAAAGACGAGGCGCGGGGGTCAGGTGTCGGGTCATGAAAAGAGAGACTTAGAAAGGGAGAAAGTTGAACATGAAATTCTATAACCTTGAAGGCGGAAAGATAATCATGTATTTTTCTCCACCCAGCTTCCCACCTATTCTTGAATAAGATGCTTACCTGGGAAGTGAATTTTCTTTTGTAGATTTGGAACGGTTTCAGAAATGGTTAGTTGAGACTTGAGGGCAAGAAGGGCGTAACTCTGTGTTTGAAAAGGGAATAGTAGTATGTGGTTTAAATGCCTTTCTCGCTCTGACAAAATGAATGGTATTCCATCTACTTTTCTCCACCCGAAGATGTCTCCTAAGTAATATGGAAGTTACTTTTCTGACGTAAAGTTGAAAAGCTTTCAGAAATGGTTTGTTGAGAGCCAGAAGGGCTTGATTCTGTGTTTAATAAAAGAATGGTATGAGGTAATGACCTTTTGCTTCTGAGTACGGTAGAGAGAAGGTAATCACATTTTTTTCTCCACCCAACAACGATCCAATGCTGCCATTTCAAGTGTATTCTCTTTTATGAATTGTAAAAGCTTTCAGAGTTGCCTGTCGTGAGGTAGAAGGGATTAAAAACTCTTTGATAAATAGTATAAAACAATGCCCTTTTGGCTTTGAGGAGGATACAAGTTTCTGAATGGTGGATGTTTAGGGAGACCCAGAGAGATGTTAACTCTCTTATGAAGTGATGGCCTTCTGGCTATTTCAGCCTCAAAATACTGTTTTTTAATATTATTTCATAGTTCCATGCAATTACATTTTGAAGGTCTGTTTTTGTTGCATGTTAATTAAGAAGAAAATGTTGTATGGAAGAACTGTAATGAGAAAAGGAATTTTGGAGGACAGTCGTTGCAGCAACCTTTGGATAATTTGATTTTGAGGGAAATAAAAAGATGCATTGAAGTGAATGAAACATCAGATAAGAGTAAGATATCATCTGTTTGGAGCCAGAAGGATCTTAACTCGTATACTCTTACACATATGACAACACCCTTCTCGTTCCAAAGAGACAATAAAACCATGAAGGCTGGCTTGATCTCCACGAAGATCCCAAGGATTTTTGACATGTTCGTATTGCTCTTCGCGCTTCCAAAGCAATTTAGGTCTGATGAGAAAACTTGACAATAAAATGACAATTTCATTTTTCCGTTTCCCGTTTTCCTCGACTGGGCACTTGACATCGCGATGTAATATTGCATGGTTGGTATATACTGAGATGGGATTTGAGAGATGCGGAGAAAGCGAAGGCCTGACATCCACTTTAGATCAGAAACATACCTTGTTTTTGAAAAGTAGACAAATTACTATCAAATGTAGGAGTGGGCGATCTTGTTCCAGAGATAGGGTTTCTTCCAGTCTGTCTTATTTTCTCTGCTGTTTATGTTCTCTTTTTGTGTGTTTGGGAGTAGGAAATGGTAGGAGGGTTATTGAGAAGGGGATGGACTAATGTAAGGATGGAAAGAAGAGGATGGGAGGAGGAGAAGGGGGAGGAGATGAGAGGGGAGGGGAGGAGAGGGGAGGAGAGGGGGAGAAGAGGGGAGGAGGGGGCGGAGAGGGGAGGTGAAAAAGAGGATGAAGAGGAAGGGAAGAAGTGGAGGGGAATTGTAGGAAAGGAAGAGAAGAGGGAATGAGAAAGAGGGAAGGAAGGAGAAGATGGGGGGGGGGAGAGAAGAAGAAGAGGAGGAGAAGGGGAGGGGGAGGAGGAGGGGGGGAAGAGGATGGGTAGAGAAGGGGAGGAGGATGAATAGAGAAGGGGAAGAGATGCAGCGCTTTACCGGGTCATATTATGAACGAGCCTTAATTTATCATGTTTATCTGGCACAAATGCAGAAGATAAATAGAATATTTTTGATGAAGACACGACATACTGGAAACAGTGCTAAACTCTGATTGTTGGGCAATATATTACTTTCGGTAACCACTCGTTCGTCAGCATGCACATGCTTGTGTGTAGAGTCTATAGGGGTGGGAAAATGAGACCAATGTGTATGACGCAATGAAGCACTCCTGTCTCCTGAGCAGAGAGAATGGTGGTTACGATAGCGCCAATTAGTTTTCTTTTGACATTTGGCTATATTATACTAGAGATGATCATAAATATCACAAGTCCTTTGTAAAACAGGAGAGATTATTATGTTGGTCGTAGTGAACTAGCCTACTTATAGCAGTACCTCCATCCTTCATCCTCCTTTGTGACCGATTTGATGTATTTTCCTTTATGAATATTTCATGATGTCGCCTCAATATAGCCGCATACAGACTAGGGTGTGTAGCTGCTATATATATGTATACAACAGATTCCTCTCCTGTAAATATTTCCAAATGCCAACACACTTTTGCCTGGGTTCACATCCAAATTTTTCATCAAGCCGGTGTTTAATATCTGTCTCGGGTGCGGATTCCCTGCAAGCCTCTTCCTATTCGGCGAGTTTGCTTCTGATGATTGAATGCATGAGCCATGCTTTGCCAGCGAGGGGGGTGTTTATACGTCAGAGGGAGGGTGGCTGTGAGGGTGTAGGAGAGGTGCGATAAAACCGGTGGTAGGGTGCGAGTGATACCGGTAGTTGCAGGTTTGAAATTGATAGCTGACAGTTTTGAAGGAGGGGGTAATAAAGGATGGGGAGGGGGAGAGGAGAGGAGGGGGAAAGAGGGGGGGGGGGGGGCGAAGAGAAGGGCGAGGGTGGCTGTGAGGGTGTAGGAGAGGTGCGATAAAACCCGGTGGTAGGGTGCGAGTTATACCGGTAGTTGCAAGTTTGAAATTGATAGCTGACAGTTCTGAAGGAGGGGGTAATGAAGGTTAGGGAGGGAGAGGAGGGGAGGGGGGATGAGGGGAGAGGAGGGGGAGGGTGGTGGTGAGGGTGTAGGAGAGGTGCGATAAAACCGGTGGTAGGGTGCGAGTGATACCGGTAGTTGCAGGTTTGAAATGGATAGCTGATAGTTTTGAAGGAGGGGTAATAAGGATGGGGAGGGAGAGGAGAGGGAGAGGAGGGAGAGGAAGGGGGAGGAGGGGGACGAGGAGGGGGAGAGGAGGGGGAGGTGGGGGGGGGGGGGGGGGAGGGAAGAACACAGTGGTCTTGTGAAGGATCAGATGGTACATGTATTTATGCAAGTGGTTTTGTTTGATTCAAATGTGTGATGCATGATCAACAGCAAGATGGCCAACGAAAGGTGATGATGGGATATCTTCTTATAATATTATGCAGGTTGATCCGGAAACCAGTGTGAAGTAAATACACTACCATAACAATTTGTTAACAGCATACAGCCACTCTATGCAAAGAATTTTAAAACCACCAGTTGGGATCGATTTGGTGGTTAACCAAATATGCAGCCAGCTCTGATTAAAATACAAAGATGCAGATTGGAGGTAGTTTCTACTGGTATAGTGTTAGATGTGAAGGAATTATTTGGTTGTTTCTATCGTTTGTCAAAAAAAAAAAATGTTGATATTATGAGGTATGGCATATGGCTAATTTCAGATTTTCAAATTGAAAGATTACCATTCTGCCATGTGTGGTCATTTGCTGATCAGTAGACAGTAACCCAAGCACTTTTTCCCTCCATTTTGGTGAGTTTTGAATGCTCTTGGCCCTTGACTAGTGCATTTGCTGAATGAGTGAGCATGCATGTGCAATATTCCTCCCAAAATAAAACTAGTAAAGAATTGGAGCAATTGTGTAACCTTTTTAGTTCAAACATTAAATCTTGTTTTTCTTCACGCATTTAAGAGTTTAAATTCTTGGAACATTTCTCAATTTTGTAATTTCACTAAATTCGAAAATATGAGATAATACCATTCCTAAAGAAAGTCAAAGAGGAAAGAACCTACAAAGAGGGGGAGAAATGAATTGTCTAGTGATGAAGGAAAGGTGCCCCTCACATTCCAGCTGTTTAGTATCAGTGGTTGCTTTCATCTTACCAGACACTGTAGCAATAAAGTCAAGTTGATAATCATACCCTAGGGTTATTCTAACTGAAAGTGGGCCGAGACAACGGAGGCGTTCACATCCCCCAAATCTTTGTAATATTTAGCACTTTCACTTTTGTGGCAACTGATTCTTTGCTAAAATTCAGTGTTATAGTTTGACACTTTTAGAAATTTGACTTACTAGTAAACCTTATGGGTTGTTGATGAATGCAGAATTTCCATAACATTCAGTGTCATAGTTCGATCATTTCATAGCATGAAACTTTTGCAATTCGACTTACTTGTAAAATTTTAGAGTTGTTGATGACTGCCAAATCTGCTTAGCATGGATTTCGCTTATTGTATGAATTTTTTAATAGAACAGACATGGGAGGAAGAACAGAAAGTATATTGTACGTTCAGCACGTGAATTGGAGAGAGGAAAACAAATCGCTGCCAAACCCCTGTGAGACCCCAAAAATGAGAAAGTGTTGAGTAAACTGAATGGAATGCACGTTTGTTGCCCCAAACCACAAACTTTCTGACCCAATTCACCCCATTTACAATATGACCCCATTCTGAAACATGGGTAATGTCTCGACCCCTCTGCCAAATAAAGACTGGAAACTGAAAGCTTGAATATAAATAGAAGAGGGGTGCGTGTGTTGTGTGGAAAGATGGAGAGATGGAGGGGGAGGGGGCGAGAAAGGGAAGGGAGAGAGATGTTTTTACACATAGAGAGAGACATGGGGGAGTGAATGACACCTAGAGAGTAATGAGAAGAAAGGGAAAATATATTATCCGCCCCCTCCCCAGAAAAAAAAATGATGTGGGCAGGTAGACACTCTATTCAGACAGAGAGAAATGGAGCTATAGAAAGTTAGTCAGAATAGAAAGAGAGAAAGAGAGAAAGAGAGAGAGAGAGGGGGGGGGGGGGTGTAATGCACTTTTTTTTGTTTTTACAGAGGGAGAGGTGAAGGAAACATAGGGCTGCAATATTGAACAAAAAACAATTTTTTTGGTGAAAGTCAAATGAAGGATGGAAAAATTGATACAAAACATGGCTCACAAAAGTTGTCAAAAGGATATAAAGGGCCTAAATATAGTAAGAATAGGTTAGGGGAGGGATGTTATCAAATATGAAGAAAGGATGCAGATTTGCAGCTGTCCCATGACAATCTCATTTTGAACACTTGTGATGTGAAGAGAAGTACATGATGTTCAGAATCGAGTTTCGATATTTGAGAACATTCCTCTCCTAACTGAAAGTTTGGACCACATGTTTTTTCTGGGTGTGTGACATCACATATTTTGTTTTTCTGGTAAACATGAAACAGTATACCGATGAATATATTTCCCCCAAAGGCCCCAACATTCAACAATGGTAAAATATAGCTATGATGTTGTAAAGGGACAACATCTGCCTCATGTTAAGCTGAAAAATAGAATGATGATAAAAGTGTTATCGACAGTATACCAGTAAAAATATTTTTCCTAAGACCCCAACGATGGTTAGAAATAGCTGAGATGTTGTAGAGGGACTCCTGTTAAGCTTAAAGATAGAATGATAATTTTTAAAAAATGAATGGTACAGCAAATTGTATTTTTCATCCCCTACAAATATACAAGCAAATACATACCATCACCTTTATTTCGGAGACGATGTAGATTTATTGAATTCTGAAGACAAAAGCTGTTTTTTTAATAGTCTGTATCTTTCTTGAGCTGTTATAGACAAATTGATATTGGCTCATTTTTCAATAAGAAACTGTCCCAGGAATGGCATCAATATCGGCTGTCAATGAAAAAGGAGAAAATTGTAGATATTCTTTTAATGGACTCTAATAATTCTGAATATGCTATCTATAAAGCGCTTAGAGACATCGTTGGTTTTTTGAGCTCTTTATAAAAGCGGAATATTATTATTATTATTATCATCTTGTTTTTGTAATAATGCAATGGAATATTAGGTTCTTCTTAGAGGGGCCATTAGGCTTGTGCCTCCTCACGCTTATCGATCTTAAATGTATCATCAAAGACGATGCTTTTGTTTTAACTAAAGGATGCATTCCCTGTGAAATATGATGTGCTTGTAAAGCAACCAGGTGGCCGATATAGATATTCATGTTCTCTATCTGGTCTACTCTCGCTGTTTATGTCTCTCTGTCTGTCTCTCTGTCTCTCTCGCTCTGTCTCTGTCTCTCTCTGTCTGTCTGTCTCTCTCTCTGTGTCTATCTGTCTGTTTCTCTCCCTCTGTCTTTCTGTTTCTCTCTCTCTCTCTGTCTCTCTCTCTCTCTCTGTATGTCTCTCTCTGTGTATGTCTCTCTGTCTCTCTGTCTCTCTGTGTCTGTCTCTCTGTCTCTCTGTCTTTGCCCCATCTTTATTTTGACACCCTTCCTCTTTTTCTCTCGTGCTGTCCTTTTCTGTCTATACATTTCTATTCATTCTCTACTCTTCTCTTTTTTCTTTCTATCTCCATTTCTGTCATCTTGTGTATTTTTTCTCTCTGTCTGTCTGTTTCTCTTAGTATGTATCTGTATGTCTGTCTCTGTGTTTTCCCCCATTTTTTCTTAATCTTAATCTATGTTTTTATCTCTGTCCTATTTGTCTCTCTGTCTTTCCTTATCTGTCACTTTGTGTGTCTCTGTATGTGTGCATTCCTCTCTCTCTCTCTGTCTCTCTCTGTCTCTCTCTGTCTCTCTCTCCATCTTTCTTGTTTTCTCTGTCTTCTTTCTCACTGTCTCTGTCTCAGTTACTCTCTTTTATTTTGTTACTTTCTCTGTCTGTCTTTCTCCCTCTCCCTCTCTCCTTCTCCCTCCACCCCCATGGGGGGATATCGAGTCACAATTAGCTGGGTTATATTAGTAGGCAGGTGGGTGCCACACAAACCCAGTCTTTTTAAATGTTCACACCCAGGCGAAACATTAGAAGGGCATACGATATGAGATATCATCGTGCGCATAAGCATATACAGTGAATAGGGAGCCAAAATGACATTAAATCATACTTTAAGATAATGTGAACACCGTGCTCGACTCTCAATAAAAATGAATATATGACAAATAGGCTTATCGTCAAAGTCGGGGGTGTGTCTTTTCTCGGGCCCCCAAAATAGTGGTGCGTCTTATACACGGAGATTTTGGTATATCATGATAAACACTGATGTAATCTTGCAATGGATGGATGCTCTGCTTATATATATATATACCCAGGATGTAAACTGTACTTGTTTACTATTTAGCATAATATTTGCTATTATCCAGGCTAATCATTAAAATAATGACACCATTCTAGATGTACCGCTAGGCATCATTTAGCCAGTGGTTCATATTAAACAGTGTACAAATTTAGCTCCAAAACGGTCGTTTAACCACCATAACAAAAATTGTGTGAATATATCCTTCCATGTTTCTTCCGCGTGTGAACGTGCCGTCTTTCTGTCCTGTCTCCCACTGAGTGCTCGAGCCCAGACAAAACAACTGGCTCAAAATACTGGATTACAGTCTGGAATTGAATAAAGAAAATACGGAATTGGACCAGAAAGTTCAAAATCCGAAAAGTACAGAATTCAATAGTATTAGTAAGCATGTAGTTTAAGATAATTCCTTGATATGACCAAGGTAAATTGTCTTCAGGATTGTATACAAATTTGATACTTGTTATGACTATAATAACTTCTTATTTAAAAACTCAATTTCCATTAAAATATATGCTGAGAGCCAGAAGGGTGTTAACTATATGCATTTTAGGTTTCCAGTAGACTATATTCTGACTTTTAAAATTGAAAGTGGCAGAGACTTTCCACTTTTTTGTGGCAAGTTGAAAGTCTAATAGTATTTTCGTTCTGTATAGACTCTGTTGACTTCATTTTTGATAAGGGAGAATTCCGCTGGGAGGCTCTTAGTTTCAGCCACACCAACAGTGCACATTTGTAGTTATTTTGCATTCTGAAGCCACTCATTAAACTATAATTGAGCCAATAAGGCTTTAAGGGCAGTATTATAATCATTCTAGGGATCAAACTATTATCTTAGTTTAATTTATATTTCACAAATTATTATTTAACTCCTTTTTTCAAATTGATATATAAAATCAATGCTGTTCCTTTTCATATAATAATAATAATAATCTTGTGGATAAAATAGGCAAGATTTCCTAAAAACACAAGACTGGCATGGCATCACCATGATGATATGTATATACATCACATAATAATACATAGCAACATACAAAAGAAAAAAAATATATGATAATACTGATGGTATTTCGAATGTCAAAATATAGGACTGCAATCTGTCAGTGTCAGTTTTTCTCAGTCCTATACTACAGACGCCTCAGTCACAATTAAGCACACCTGTTTTTCAAATGCAGGTATCCAATTCCAATATTTCATGCTGCAATATGTTTTATATTTGGCCCAGGTTGGTTTCCTTAGCAACCCATATTTCTCTTACCACCTGCCCACCATTGATCTTGGTTCACATGAGATTCTTCAAATTTGAGTTCAAATTGTGGTTTAAAGGCATCATTTAACAATGTTAAATCTGAGATGCATGGCCCTACATGTTATCAGTGTCTGTGATATGGTGCAATATTAAAGCCTTAAAAAATTGCGCTTCAAAATGATCATGAAGTGCTTCAAAAAGATCATGAAATGCTTCAAAAAAAGTAAAAATCTACTTGTTTTCCCCAATAGACTGTAGTGTTATAAAAAACTGTTTTTGAAATTTTAATTTCCGATCAAAAATATCTTGATAATCAGACAGGCGATCAGCTTGTAAAAGCCATGGGATTCCTGACTGACCTAAAGGTTTATAATAATGATTGCAGCATGAGCTAAATCCAGGATTGTGTTTAGAATCTGAGGTAAAGATACCTAATCCCTATAAACTGTGAGGTTAAGTTGTATGTTAGGACTGCGCAGAAGCACTTTCAGTTTGTTAAAGTAGATTAGAGTTGTTGGAGATGTTAGACCATGAGCGTTATTTTGGTTAACACCATAACTTCAAGAAGTGAGGGTGGGGGGGGGTCGTCGTCACATGAAGTTATGTGCTGTGCAGATGCAACAAACTTCAAGAACTTTGAGGTGTCACCAGCTTGTAGTTACAATGACTACTTGCTCTGCTCGTAGTTTAAAACTTAAAATACTTTAATTTTTTCCCCTTGTGAACCTGCATTGGGTCGTTGTTTTAAACTCCCAAGGTTAAACTTCAAGTTTGCTTTTTATATTTTGTTTTGCTACAAAACTTCCCTTTGATATTGTTTGTATGTATCTGGTTGTCAGCATCGTTTTGTTGGGTTCATAGGTAATTACTAAAAGTGGGCCAGAGCTACCGAAACAGGCGGAAGCTAATGTTACAAGAAGTAGGAGGGAGGTTAACTTCTTAGAAAATATGATACGCCTTTGTTATCGTCTAGACGCTAGAGAATGATTCTTTTGTTGACAGAGTATCGCGGATCATGTGTAGAGTAAGACTGTAGAGTACAGTATGTAGGTGTTTCCATGGGGGTGTTTGGGGTAAGGATTTGAGATGTTACCTCTGATTTCAAACACTCTCTGGTAGAAAATGTTCAATGTTCAGAGCCTTGTTGGCAAGTGACAGAAGTTGATGATCCTTTCGGGGGCAGGAGGGGGCCAACTGTGGCAAAATGGGTCTGACACTGAACCCCCCTCAAAAGAATTTAAGAATATAATATAGTTATAATAAGATTGAGCCCATAATCACTTCATTCATTATACATGCTGTTTATACTATGCATATATACATTTATTGTTGCTAGGTAGGGCAAATGTTATGGCTTGTCTTACCTAACAACACGTACATGTAATGTACGCAATTCGCATTCTGACTATTGAAATACAAATATAATGTAATAGGTGAATGAAATAATTTATATCAAGGCACCTAAAAAAGATTTGTGCATTAAATTTGATTACATTACGAAAATGACTTATTAGGAAAGAAAGAAGAGAATGAATTGTTGACATATTCTATAAATGGATGTTTCTATTCAATGAAATACCTTGCGTACCACTGTTATTCCATTGATTCATAAGAAGGGACATTTAGAATTGGTATCCAGGACTTTGTAAGAGAAAATCTTGCATGCATACAGTATTACAGAGACACTTTATCATATTACCAATCTGACAACTCCCCTACTAGAATATACTAATCATGTAATGAAAGCCTGTTACATCTATGCACTTCCCCCATCGTTGCTAATTACCATTACGAATTATGAGATCCAAAGTTGAGCAAATATACCACTACTTACCGCATCTTTTCCTCTTGAATTACGTGTACACTATAGGAGGCAAAAATAGTGCCTCTATACTCATTTGATCATTTAATTTGTATGATGGGAGTCGTCATGCAATGAAACCATTTTCTGTGCCACTTTACTTTAGTGGGGCAATTTCCGAGTGATTAATGGATGGCCCGCTTTTTGGGTCAATTCATAATTGATCGTCTGAAAGAGTTTGACAAATTGGCAGTGGATGTATTCTGGCAGGCCTGGGCGTAAAAACTGTTATGCTTATTAATGGGACCATTCAATCATTTTTTTTAAAAATTACAACCAGTACATAATGAGTACGAGCTGAGCACAGTTCAAATTCTGTAGATATGTTTTCCCCGTGATGTAGCTGATTACCTCTATCTGCTGACTTTGAGAATATTAGGCCTGTCCTCATCAGCTCGAGTTTGCCAAATAACCCCCTATTTTCAGACTTGGGATATTATCCTGAAGCTCAAAATTGCGTCTTCACCAGACCGATATGCTCATCACAAACTAGATAGAAGACAGGTTCAAATTCTATTGAAGTTTCATGCTACAAAATTATCAAATCTCAATTGCCAAAGCACAAAACTGTAACGATTTTGAAAGTTTCTTGCCATGAAAATGGCTGTGCTTCACAATTTACGACGGTTTTATGGGTGGGGAACGGGGGATCTCTGGTTTTACAGGATATCATACCAGTTTTGGTAGCATTACTATACCACCAAGAAAAGGGAAACAATCCAGGCCAGTTTCACTCTGATAACATAACAACACAGAGACCCTGCTGCTGCGTGTGGTTGTGTGTGGCTGGGTAGGTGTGGTATTATCATGGACCTACCTACTAGTGGTATACTAAGCCCAGGGGACACTAATAGTGCAGCACTGGTCATTATCAATGGGACAATGACCTTAAGATGAGGTCAAGCTACTATTGTGTGTTCTTTTATCCCCCATTTGAATAGCCCAGACTAATCCCACAGACAGTTATGTAATATACCGGTAGTTTAGATTTCAGACCCAGTAAAGGGCTCCACATTATAGTGGGGATTAAAATTTCTAAAGTATGTTTGCGTGCAGGACCCCCTTGTTAATGGTTTGTAAATTTGAGGGTAGAGACTCGGACATGGGGAGCCCATGCACCTATCAGGTCAAGCCCTGTCTTTATTTTATCAACCTGGTCGTACTATTACCGGTAGTGATTTTTTCTTTCCATTATGATTATTATCCAAGTTTTATCCACATGATTTTTTTAAATTTCTGCTTTGAAGCCACCTCTTAAAACTCTTATTCCAGGTATTTAAAATCTTCTCAATTTAAAATTTTCTCAATTTAAAATTGTCCACCATGAACTGAAATACTGAGTCAAACCTGTCTTAGAGACCACCTCTCTATAAAGGCCACCATTTTTACAGTGGCCATGCTTCCTGTTTCCCTCCTTGGTGGACTTTGTAGACAGGTTTGACTGGATTTAAGTTATTTATTGTTTACAGAGGATTGTTTCATCATGTTAGGTCTAAGGTGTCATCATGAGAAAATTGTCCAAAGCCCATTGTAAGCATTTTGAAATTGCATTATTGGTCTCACTATGAATATGACTGACAAAGAAAGCGGACAAAATAAACAGTTCCTCAGGTAGACAAAGGAAAATCCCTTCACTTCTATTATGTAAAAATGTGTAGAACAGGTGTCACATGCATATTCACCTTTTTACATAATAGCAGTGAAGGGATGTTCCTTTGTCTACCCGAGGAACTGTATATTTTGTCCGCTTTCTTTGTCTGTCATATTCATAGTGTCTGTCATTGATGTTTTTGTCCATCGAGCCTGTATGTAAAGACTGTATTTGCGGTTGAATGGTCACTCTGTGGAATGTGCCAAGTGACAGCTGTATTAGAGGGGGGGGGGGGGGGGGGTGAAGACATACCAACACCTCAGGCTCTTGGGTCAAGTGTACGTTGTGGGGAATACTGTCCTGGCCCGAAGAAACTTGTAGCAATTTCTTCTCACTCTGAAGGGACCAGTTCTGACCATCAGTCCAAGACAAGAATAACAGCTCACAAGATCAACAGACCGCGAAGCTGATTAATAGGGGTCTTATTTACCCCCAAGAAAAGTTGTTAGAAGGCCAATATTGGCAATAAGATCTGTAGCCAGACCTACATCAGTCTATCAGGTCTGTGGTATTGTTGGCTGTCATTTTCTTGACTTTTAGTTTTAGGCACACATAGGAGCATCACTATCCTGGTTGTGTAGTAAAAGCTGTGCTTTTGATTCCCAACATTTCAAACACCACTGTACAAAACTCAACTGATTTCACTAAAAATCGGTACTTTAGTGACAATTGATGACACCTAAATAGCAGTAAAATACATTTTTTTTAACTTACTGATGTTAAAAAGAATAATTTAAAAATTCAAATTGTAAGTCTAGTGTCAAACTTTGCTTACAGCTGCATCGACATGATTGTGTACAGTCTATGCAATATTGTGTGGTGTGTGTATTTGTGTATGGGGTCTAAAAATACCCGCCTCACAGCAAGCATGCAGTGCTAGAGGTCAATACGCATTGGCATTGACTCTATGCTTTGCTGGAGTGGTTTTAGGCAGCTTTTCAGATTGTTCAGGGAAACAACAATGTCATATTTGCAGGTTAGTCACTCATATAAACTATTGATTTGTATTGAAGATGTAGAGATAACAGAAAACAGTTTATGCTGCATGTCGGCATAACATTGACCTGGACAAAATGTTATAGAAAATGATTGTACTATTTTTGTAGTACTTTTGGCACTTTGATGACATGACATGCATAGGACAATTATCCCAAGTGGAGGACCATATATCCTCCGTCACCAAGTCGGCCATGCAGAAGACATTTGGAGGGGTGATATATATATTGCTTGTAGACTAATGGCTTGACAAATCTCTACATTGCAGCTCTCACACCTCCATTTTGGGTCATAATTGTATTGATTTATGGGAGAGTAATGGCAAGATTATTGTGAGCAAGAAACCTGAGCATAAGCTCATGGCCAAGGCAGCAGAGAGATTTTCCTATACTGTACTTGGTAGCTTGGGTCAGGTCACTGTACTCAATGCCATTCCTCCATTATTTGAAGGTATGGGAGTTTCCTTCAAAATAAAAAAAAAACCCTGAAAATGTGGGTTGTGCAGAGGACTTTTTTGTTGTTGTTTTGTTTACTCAATAATTGTGCACCGTGAATTATTCACGATTCAGAAGTAACCGTAAACTGTATGAATGTTTTTTTTGCATGAAAAATATTCTGGCTTTCCAGTACTATCTTACAAGGGATTGAAAAAAAAGAGGAAGAGAAAATAGAGCTCATTTTGTCTCCTGTGACACTTACAAAAAGGCCTTATCTAGGTTAATTATGTCTCCTGATTTAGAAAAGAAAGAATTTATATCTGTTATTGGGTCATTGGTGAGGAGGAGAAGAAAATGTGATAGTGTTTTCGGCACCCATGGCAATTGACCTATTTTTATCCTGCCCTTTCTTTTGGTTAATTTCTCATGTCTGATGTCCGACTCCTATCGAATTGATGGAGAAATTAGATACGAACTATTCACATCCTTAAAAGAGAGGAATTTTGAAGAGAGGAACTGCCATAAGGGATCGATGCAGACATGCATGTATTAATACAGTCGCCCATCCATCTCCAGCTCGCAAACTGTCACCTTAAAGGCATCATTTAACCATGTTAAATCTGAGATGCATGGCCCTACGTGTTATCAGTGCCTGTGATATGGTGTAATATTGAAGTCCTTAAAAAATAATAATCGCGTTTCAAAATGATCAAGAAAGTACCGGTTTTACCATACTCATTTTCCCCAATAGACTGTAGTGTTATAAAAACCGTTGGAAAAACAAATTTTTGAATTACGATTTCTTACCATAAATATCTTGATAATCAGACAGGCAATCTGCTTGTAAAAGTCATGGGGTTCCTGACTGACCTATAGGTTTATAACTATCATTGCAGCATGAACTAAATCCAGGATTTAGTTTCAGAATCTGAGACAAAGTTACCCAATCCCTTTAATACAGTCACCCATCCATCTCCAGCTCGCAAACCGTCACCTTAATCGTACCAACAACACGCAAGGTGACAGCTGAGCTTCTAAATTAAGACCGCCCCTGTGAATAAAAACAATTGAATTGGAGGATTTTGTTTCAAGCTCGCCCATGGCTTGGACACCCGAACCTTCGGAGTGTCTTGGCAGCGATGCTGTAGCTGTCTGTATTGGAAGATCTCACTTTCGAGGAGAGTCTGCCTGTCTGTCTTCCTGAAGACTAAGGTTTTGCTTATTTTTGTGGACATTTCATGGAAAACCCTTGTAACAAGCAGGTGCAGACTGCCTTTATTAATTTTTTATTTCCACTATAGTCCTGAAGCCAAAATCCGGAACTGGGCTGGATTGTTAACTTTAAAAGATCCTTACTAGGTTCAATGTGGAAATGTCTGGGAACATAGTTGAATTCATCATCAACTTATTGATTCCAAAGAAGATGGGCCTCTGTGAACCTCTGTGCCATCTTCGCACCCCCCTTTCACACCTCATTTGCACCCCTAATTCCCCTGCAGGTACCTCTCATACCCTTCTACAGCTCTATGTATCTCTCGAGCTCTACTCTGCAATGTTAAGTCTCCTCAAATGTACCAAATACAGTATGTGAGATCTTTTGGCATGTTTGAATATTTAAATTTTTTTTTTTTTAAAGGCAATGCATTCTGCATCAAAATGTATTTCAGACGTGCTTTCACCATCATTAAGTACTACGATAGTGGATAAGAACATTTGGAGGCAGCAATCGATTTGAGAAATGAAAAGTACAGTCTCTCCGGAAGCTACATGTAGAAGAATAGGGAAGATGTGCTCAATAATGCAAGTATAGAAGACTTCCTTTCACAATGCAGTACAAAAATAGATTGCTTTCAACCGATTACCGGAAGGGACAGATACATTAGAATGTGTCAAGTTGTGAAATTTTTTGATGGTTTTTCTTCTAACGTGCATGCCTTTATCTCTGTCGTGAATGTAGTAGAGGAGACAGAATGATAATAGTCATGTTGCAGGATTCTGAGGAAGTTTTGTAATGAGTAGCAACGGATTCGGGATTCAGTTTCCTATGTCCACATTTCAAAAGCCCCATTAACAAATTACCTATTTGGAACCAGAAGGGCATAAACTCAGAAACTTGAACTCAGAGTTAACGCCCTTCTGGCTTTGAACAGATGATCTGCCACACTAAACCACTGCAACAAAATAAGCAAAGTGCTTTCCTTTCTCTATCATATAACAAAAAGATAAGTGAGTAAACTTGGGACCTTTGTTGGGCATAGCTACTTTTTTAGGACCGATTTTTAAAAATCCCCACTTGCTGCCCATTCACATGTTACAGAAAAGAAAGAAAGAAAACAACAATAACTAAAACCAAGAGAGACCCAGTGTGGTTTACTGCATCATACATTATGTGAACAAGCCTTTAAACGTTGAAGATTGCTTGAGTGTGAAGGAAGTTTCTGGTTCATAGTAGGTTCATATCTTAGCCGGATAGTGAGGGTATAATGTTACCTATACACTTGTATTTAAGTAGGTATTTTTTGGATCTAAACATGATTTATGTTTTAGAAACACTGAAAAATGGGTAGTTAATTTACCCGGGCCCTGTATTACAAATAGTTGATATCAATCGCAACTTATTTGTGATTGATATCAATCACAACTATGTACATACAAGAGATAGGAGACTGCAGACTTGTGATTGATTTTGGGACTTGATATTGATTCGGATCAATATCAACTCTTTGTAAGACGGGGTAGTTAGTTGTAGTTACTTATTCATTTATTTACTTATTTTGAGCTCTTTTTCTTATTTTCTGTCAGAATCTATAGTTTATTGCACTCTCTTTGAGAATATTTCACTCATCATCCTGATTTGGGTTAGCGTCCTCGTGGCTCTCAAGAGATGATTATAATCATGACCTGGGACCAGTATCACAAAGCCTCTTTTCAATTACCAATGACAAAAATCAGTGACAAATCTGCTGATAACCAATCAGAAGCAAGGATTTCACTAGCTTATAACAATAACTATCATTTGTCACTGATGACAAGTTTTGTGAAATGGGGCCCCGATCGTTAAGACTACTGAATGCTATCCTGAGATTGTTTCCTGGATACATCTGGCCGAGAAAATCAATTTAATGCCTGGTTGACTTTCACCGAGCCCAACAAAATGCTTGCTTGGAAGCAATAGTTGTTTTGATTCAAAGACATGCTCACAAATCAATGAAGTTCAGAAGCATTCAAGTGCTAAAACAGGTGCACACTTCCTGAGGAGGGTAAGAGGGTTGTGGTTGTCGGGGAGGGGGGGGGGGTGGATGGGGGCTCTTCAGAATGTTTACTCCTAAATCTGTTGTTCTAGAGATTATTACCCTCCCTTTCTTTCCCTCTTTTAAGTCACCTTCACAAATTAGTAGAAAACGTGATATTAACATCTGCACTTTTTGGGTTATAGTCATTGGGGAGACAGGAATAAAGAGTTAAAAAAACAAAGGGGGGGGGGGAGTTTTATGAAGAGTACCAAGAAGAGGAGGCTGAATAAAGTTAAAGACAAGAGGAAATATCTTTAATGGTGGTTCTTAATACTTTTGCTTTATATTTGGAAGTAGTTGTGTGAATTTTCGAAACCATGATGATTAACATTTTCTTTTTATTATCTCTTTGCAGAAGGAAGCCAATGAGGCCGCAGGAAAGGAGAATGGCCCTTCGGAGCAGCCGGCCGAGAAGCCGCCGAAGAAACCAGACAAGCCCGAGAAGAACCAACCTGTACAGTCCCCCTCCTCCCCAGAAGATGAACATAGAATGCTGGTAAGTACGAACCGGTTTAGTCTGGTCCAATCTAGTACGATGGGGTTAAATCAGGTAATTGCATTTCAATCTCACAAGAAACCAGACAAGCCCGAGAAGAACCAACCTGTACAGTCCCCCTCCTCCCCAGAAGATGAACATAGAATGCTGGTAAGTGCGAAACGGTTTAGTCTGGTCCAATCTAGTCCGATGGGGTTAAATCAGGTAATTGCATTTCAATCTCACAAGAAACCAGACAAGCCCGAAAAGAACTAACCTGTACAGTCCCCCTCCTCCCCAGAAGATGAACATAGAATGCTGGTAAGTAGGAACCGGTTTAGTCTAGTCCAATATAGTATGATGCTGTTAAACCGGATAATTGCATACCTCTGCAATTCTTAATTCGTCCATAGACTATTTAAAAAAGGGACAATGCATTGTACCCTCTGGAAAAAGTTCTATATAAATCAAAATATTGTTGTTATTATTGTTTTTATTCTTCTTCTTCTTTTGTGGAATGACAGGCCACGATGTTGTCGTTGTATCTTCGTACTCTTAAAGTTGTGCAGTTATATGTACAGTTCTTTGGAAGATCTATTATTATCAGTTGGTACGTCATTATCTTCTACTGACCAAAGAAGTACCCTGCACTTTGGTAGATAGAGCTATGCTGATCCTGTTTTACTTATTGTAGTTCATAATGTTTAGTTGGGTATGATGATGTTCTCCACATTCTCTTTGTCTTCCTTTCCGACACTTAAGATACAATTTTGAATACGATTCTAGCATGGACAGGTAACCAGTGTAGCTTCTTCAACATAATAGAGATAGATTGATTTTAACAGGACCTTATGACAAGCCTTAATATTACCGGTATTATTATTAGTCGGTATCTCACCATCTTTTACTGTACAAAGAAATACACAGCACTGTGTTGAGTTACATGTAGTTATGATGATATCCTCCATGTTCTCTTTGTCTTACCTAGACCGATGGCAATGCCAGTTTCTTGAGGGCTGCTCGTGGTGGTAACCTGGACAAAGTCCTGGACTACCTGCAGGGAAGCACTGACATCAACACAAGCAATGCGGTAAGTCTCACAAATAGTCTATCCCACTGCCGCCACCATTTCTTGCCTTCCTTTGATGGTAACTTTGCTGTCAATTATAACTACCATTGAAACCTTGATTTTGATTGGCTGTTGAGCCCTGTTACCATGGTAGTTAACATCAATGGTAAAATTTATGTAATCCCACCGCTGCCACCATTTCTTGCCTTCCTTTGATCCTTTTAGATGTCAAAATACAATTTAAAGTGTACCAAATACCTGAAACATGTTTTGCTGTTGATGAAGGGATTCCGTGTCGCTATACTGTATTCAAGATATGAGCTTCAAAAATTACTTTTACAAAGAGATATTGCAGTTCAAATACATTTTCAGTGAATAGAAAAACTGTCTTGTTTTTACCGAAGACATCTGCAAAAACACCAATTAAAGGTTTTGTTTAAAATCCCCCTCCAAAAATAAAAATAAATCAATAACAACAATTTTTATGACAATTAGATACGTTAGATACTAAAAAAAAAAAAAAACATAGTTGCCTATAAAATGATCACTCAAATAGCTTGGCGGAATTTGAGCAATGTAAAATTTAGATGTCCGCGGCCATAACACTATAATTCCAATACTTCATCATACTTTGCCCATAATTACCGAATATGATTCCTACCTCATTATTATGTTGTCAGGGTTTCTCAGGTATTTGTGCGTAGTTACCCATTTGTTCCAGTGATCATTAATGCATTAATCAGTAAGTCATCTCATTCTGACTTGCTAATGGCATACCTGATGAGTATTATGCCTAGAGCCATGGCGTTCAAAGATGAGAGGATAACATATAGTCTGTTGAGAGACAGAAGGACATTAGCTATATGTTAAAAAACTGTACGAAATTATACCCTTCTTCATCTTTTTCTTTTCTTCTTCCTCTACTCTTCTTCTTCTTCTTTTTCTTCTTCTTCTTCTTTTTCTTCTTTCTCTTCTTCTTCTTCTTCTTCTTCTTCTTCTTCTTCTTCTTCTTCTTCTTCTTCTTCTTCTTCTTCTTCTTCTTCTCCTCCTCCTCCTCCTCCTCCTCCTCCTCCTCCTCCTCCTCCTCCTCCTCCTCCTCCTCCTCCTCCTCCCCCCTCCCTCCTCCTTCTTCTTCTACTTCTTCTCCTTCTTCTGATGATGAGAATTTAATTTACAAGGCATTGAAAAAGAGAGAAAAAAAGATATATATAAACTAGACATATAATACTTGTTTGGAACAAGTATAGGTGGGCTGGTCAACTAACATTTGAGACAAAATAGAGCAAAAATAAGCGACATACTGCTTACAAATTCTTAAAAGACAATATCATGTAGATTCATAACGTGAACTAAATTCACCTTCTATAGGCATAACACGCAAATTATGAAGTTTTTGACATGAGGCCTTTAATCAAAATTTTCACTATGATGACGTCATCAAAATGAAAAATGGTTATTATTGCGCTTGTAGAGAATTGTCTTAGCTACAACATATCGAAATTTTGAAGAAAATTGATCAATATTTACAGAGATACAATCAATTTTACATAAATATGCTGACGTCATAATATGCAAATTCGTATTTTGAGTTCCAAGGCCATTAAGATGATATCACGATACACTTAATGGCCAAATGAGACATGGAATCATATTTCCGACTCATACTCTATCTTAATATGAAAAAAATTGAGGATCCCGGTGCATTCCAAAGAGCTATAACGGATTTTGTATAGGCATGTTTTTGCCCATATATGCTATGTATTAAAAGACCTCGCGCGCACTGACATTTATCTTGAATTTACGCTTATCTTGTTAATAATGGTCATAAAGAGATAAACATGGAATCAAATTCCTCGAAAAAATATGAGAAATATCATGAAAGAAAAAAAATGGCGATTCTATGTTTTTTAATGGTGTTACGCGCGAAAACGCGCGCGCATGCTCGTACGCGCGATTTTTTATAAAATGCTTAAAATGACCTGAAACGTATGCAAAATAAATTTGAGACGATTTTGAGCATTTAATTTTTTTGCGCGCGCACTGACGCGCGGACGTACGCGCACGCGCGCATTTTTTGACCTGAAATTGACCGGACGGATATTGACCTTGATCATGATAAATATGAATGAGAAATTACTTTTGGTTATGAAGATATGAACAAGAGTTGATTTTCAGAAAATTTCACAAAATGGCGCCTAGATGACGTCATCAGTCAAGGTCAAGGTTGAAAACGTTATTGTGATTTCTATGTGTGCCAAATTTCAAGTTATTTGATTTAGACAATTTCAAGTTATCTTGCTAACAAAAAAGTGGCGAGAATTAAGAAAAATAAATAATAAAGGCAATTTTAACAAAAATATAAGGTGGTCTGTATTAGATACAGCCCACCTGATGAGAGAGAGAGAGGAGGGGGGGGGGGGGGGGTACATGCCGAATATGGCGTTGGAAAGAAGATGACATTGTGAGCTGTATCTTTTTTCAAAAGGATACAGATGTGTATGTATACTTATATCCCATTAAGACAAATTTATATTATGTCTTCCTCTAATCGGATTCTACAGTGACATCGCCCTTGACAAATTGGATTCATCATTGGCACTGCCCTTCTCAAATTGTATTTAACATTGAATCTGTCCTTCATCTTTCTTCCATTCGTTGTACATGTACCTACCTGAAACGAATAGTCATGAATCTTTATCTTTAAATCTCCCAGCATACAATACAGGGTTTCATCCAGACACCCTGTCTGCATTCATGAATAATGTCACATTTGAAAATTGGATATGGCTTTATTTTGTTCTCATTGGCCCCCCTCCCCTTCTCTTAAAATGAGGAATAATATAATGTAATGTTATTTTTCCAGTTTTTGCTATTCAGGTAATCAAATTAGAAGGTCTCAAGTAATTGAAGGTCTTAAAAAAAAACATGTTTGAACTGATTTAATGAACCAATTTACCGAACAAAGACAAATGAATCAAATTCTTTTTCTTTTTATAACATTATTTACAAAAGATTTTTCTACTTCATATTTACAGGAAAGAAATGATTGCTGTTGTTTCTATGTCCTAAAATATGAAGTACATTTATTTTGATAACCCTCACCAAAATTAAATATTACCTTAAATTCACTCCTATGAAATGGACAATATCACAAACTTTCTTAGATTTTGGTTTGGACAAAATTGCATTGGCATGAAGAAATTATATTGGCAAACACAGGTCTCCTACAAATTACATAGTACATTACCATGTACATGTACCTTGTACATTACATTGAGGAGGGCGACGCCCCACACCTGCGCATGTTCTCTAGCCTGTATGTATGTATGTAGAGGAGAAGAAAGGTCATTATGTTGATGCCACCCGCCACAAGGAGAGGGATGCTCAATAAATAACACCCCCTGACTCATCATGTGGACGAAATGAGATATCACTCAATGGTGCACAGAGTAGAGTGAAAGGGCGCCATCTATTGGTGAGATGATGCTCAGTGTGACTCATGCCTCACTTTTGCCTTGCACCACAATCCGACCATTTAGTCGTAAATGATAAGTGTTGTCCCAGTGTATGTTTTAAAGATCACAAGTACTTGTGATTACAGTCTTATGTAACACAAGCAATTAATATTCCTGTTATTGCTTGAATCCATAGGCAATTGGTTCTATTCTATGTCAGCTTTCGTTAGTGATCTCCATTTATTTTGGGTCTTCATTGAACAAGCGAGATATACAATCACACTTGTGGCAAGTTTGAATGTGAAACCTTATTTCAACTTAAAACAAACTTTGAAAGTTTAATTTGAATACATGCAAGCAGGGTTAACATTATTGTTAAATCTTTGAAGAAAAAAGTTTTTACTTTTCTAGATTACACAGCACGTTGCATTTTTCAAAAATGTTAATGGGATAACTTTATTTGTTAATTGACTAGATCAGACATTTTTGTGTAATGACCAGCAAAATAACTAATGAAACAAACAGCAAGAGGACATTTTGCTGAAGAAAACATCATTTTATATTTTGTTGCTCATTTTTGCACTCTTAGTAGAGCACATAGTTCATACCATCATAAAAGAACAAAATCCTTTCACATGAAAACAAACCAACAACAACAACAAAGAAGACGCAAGGAACACATTTATTAAGGACCAAATTGTATGAAATCTATGCATATTTTGTGTACTTTCGTCAAGGGACAAGGATTTGGACTAACGAGCCTCAATTGGTGCTTTCCCTTGCTTTATAACCAGTTAGGATTACAGACTTCCTGCCTGTGTTTAGGGCTGCATTGCTAAAGAGCCGTTGAAAGGATATGATTTGGGAAGCATTGTAATTATTCAAAAAAGCATTGGAACGGTCATTTATTTTATTGGTGGTTTTTGTGTATGGTTTGCCACCTCCCCCCCAAACAAAAGTCAAATTGAAAAGTTAAGTAGGGTGCAAATTATGTTAATTTGATTGGCTTAATTTCATACATTTTTTAAAGATAAGTTTTTAATTGGGGGGGGGGGGGGGCGGTGTGAGAAGACACTTATGTAGCACTTATGCCTGGTTGGTTTGTTTTGGTTTGATGGTTTATTTTACCCGACTGCTAAGAAAATGTTTATGCTTTTAAGTATTAAAGCAACCAGTGTGTTTTGTTTCAATATGATATTGCATTAATCATGCAATCAATTATACTCTACATCTGATACACGAAATGTACATTTTGATACATACACAGTACCTTCCTTAAGAATTTTGTATTTACTATATCTTTGAGTGCATAACTGGAACCTTTTTGTAGAACGCTCAGGTTCAAAAGTTTAATGAGGATTTCCTAAAGGACACCCTGGAAGTTCAGAAAAAGATTAGTGATATCCTTGGATACAGAAAGGTCTGAATGAGGCCTTCAAATCTTTAGAAAAAAAAGATGAACAAACAAACAGACAAACAAACCAACAGACAAACAAACCAACAAAGCAAAGCAAAACAGACTAAAGTCAGACTTAAGTATTGAAAGTTTTCAAAAAGTGTTCGTTTATCGAAATGAATCTTTGAAGGTTTAAAAAGGGTTGCAAGAAAAGTTTTGGAATCTTATTGAAACTTTAAAATGTTCAAACATGGTTTCAGAAACAAATATTAAGGTTGCAGAAATATTTTCATGACAGAATAAAATCTGTAATGGTTCAGAAATTTGGGTTATAAGATAATAAAGTCCTGAAAGGTTTGTAAAAGATTTTTTGATCAGAATGAAATGTTCAAAGTAAAACAAAAAAAGGGTTTAGGCCTCGGAATGAACCAGTCTATGGTTCAATGGTTCAAAGGTTCAACAACAGAAAAAGAAGTTTCATAAGCAAATCTTAAGCTTAAAATTAGGCTTTGAAACCAGAATAAAATCTTTATAAACCTTTACCGTCAAACCAAATGCTTTTAGCGCTTCCCGAGGGGGATACATGAATCTCTCAGAAGCTTCATGGCAATGTGGTTTTGAATCCCAAGCCTGTTGCATTCCCGGCGAGGATCATCTCGCTAACTCGTGAGACAAAAGCCACTGGGGTCATGTGACTTCATCGTGACAAAGCGAAACACTTATTCTCTAGCGACGAACAGCTCAGTCCTTGGCAACGCCACCGCCGCTGTCTTGGTCTTAGAGCCGTTCAAACAGGGAAATTCATACAAAACTTGTATGAAGAAACGTAAAGAGAGTTGCTGTCTTGGTCTTAGAGACTGTTCAGACACAGGGAAATTCATACAAAACTTGTATGAAGAAACGTATAGAGAGTCGCTGTCTTGGTCTTAGAGACTGTTCAGACACGGGGAAAGTCATATAACACTTGTATAAAGAACGTATAGAGTCGCTGTCTTGGTCTTTGAGACTGTTCAGACTAGGGGAAATTCATATAAAAGTTGTATAAAGAAGCGTATGGAGAGTCGCTGTCTTGGTCTTAGAGACTGTTCAGACACAGGGAAATTCATACAAAACTTGTATGAAGAAACGTATAGAGAGTCGCTGTCTTGGTCTTAGAGACTGTTCAGACACAGGGAAATTCATACAAAACTTGTATGAAGAAACGTATAGAGAGTCGCTGTCTTGGTCTTAGAGACTGTTCAGACACGGGGAAAGTCATATAACACTTGTATAAAGAACGTATAGAGTCGCTGTCTTGGTCTTTGAGACTGTTCAGACTAGGGGAAATTCATACAAAAGTTGTATAAAGAAACGTATAGAGAGTCGCTGTCTTGGTCTTAGAGACTGTTCAGACACAGGGAAATTCATACAAAACTTGTATGAAGAAACGTATAGAGAGTCGCCATCTTGGTCTTAGAGACTGTTCAGACTAGGGGAAATTCATACAAAACTTGTATGAAGAAACGTATAGAGAGTCGCTGTCTTGGTCTTAGAGACTGTTCAGACACGGGGAAAGTCATACAAAACTTGTATGAAGAAACGTATAGAGAGTCGCTGTCTTGGTATTAGAGACTGTTCAGACACGGGGAAAGTCATACAAACTTGTGTGAAGAAACGTATAGAGAGTCGCTATCTTGGTCTTAGAGACTGTTCAGACAGGGGAAATTCATACAAAACTTGTATAGAGAAACGTATAGAGAGTCACTATCTTGGTCTTAGAGACTGTTCAGATTAGGGGAAATTCATTCAAAACGTTTATAAAGAATGTATAGAGAGTTGCTGTCTTGGTCTTAGAGACTGTTCAGACATAGGGGAATTTCATACAAAACTTGTATAAAGAAACGTATGTCCTTTGGCAAGACAGTACTTTGAAGTTGCCACTTTCCATCCAGGTGTAGGAATTGATTCCTTGAATGCTTTTGAGCACCTTAGGGCAGCTGAGCTAAAGCGCGGGTAATAATGCTACTTTTTAAGCAATTTGAGGTTACCCTAGGATGGATACATGCTTAATATACATTTAGCTATTACTATTATTATTATACAGTCAATTTTTGAAGTCTGAATGGGGTCTTAACCGCAAGCTATTTCTTGCTCGGGTGATGGGATCAGGATTATGTAGAGAAATTGTTGGTATGAATACACATTGTAATGTACACTGACTATTGTCTCTTCTCCCTCATGTGGAGACACTTAAATATGTTATGCCCTAGAGAAACATTCAAAATACATCCCAATGACTACCACTCCAATTAATGATAACATGATACTTCAGTAGAATGTAAAGCACTTTGATCATTTCCTTGAACCCAGAAAGGCGCTATGTAATAATTGAAGAAAAAAAGAAAATGAATATAATGTGAGGCACATGAGAAAAGAAAAAATTGTATGAAATAAATAAAAATTATCTTACTTCATTCATCCATCTTATTTTCTATTATAAAACATAAAACTTAAAAAAAAGATCTCACTTCTCCAACACTCTGTATTGTCTCTATTTATCTTTCACTTTTTCTCTTTATATCTCTCTGACTCTGTCTCTGTCTCTTTTACTCTTTTTCGGTTTTTAATTGTGCCCATCTGTATTCATGTCTGCCTCCTCTCCCCTCTCTCTCTCTCCTTCTCTCTCTCCATCTCTCTCCTTCTCTCTCTCCTGACCCCTTCTCATTTCTCCTTCTCTATCCTCTTCTCTCCTCTCTTTCCTCCTCTCTCCTCTCTTTCCTCCTCTCTCCTCTCTTTCCTCCTCTCTCCTCTCTTTCCTCCTCTCTCCTCTCTTTCCTCCTCTCTCCTCTCTTTCCTCCTCTCTCCTTCTCTATCCTCTTCTCTCCTCTCTTTCCTCCTCTCTCCTCTCTTTCCTCCTCTCTCCTCTCTTTCCTCCTCTCTCCTCTCTTTCCTCCTCTCTCCTCTCTTTCCTCCTCTCTCCTTCTCTATCCTCTTCTCTCCTCTCTTTCCTCCTCTCTCCTCTCTTTCCTCCTCTCTCCTCTCTTTCCTCCTCTCTCCTCTCTTTCCTCTTCTCTCCTCTCTTTCCTCCTCTCTCCTCTCTTTCCTCCTCTCTCCTCTCTTTCCTCCTCTCTCCTCTCTTTCCTCCTCTCTCCTCTCTTTCCTCCTCTCTTTTCTCTCTGTTCTCCTTATCCCTCTGTTCTCCTTATCCCTCTTTCCCCTTCTCTCTCATACTTTCTCACAGCAGTATTGATCTGTGACTGGAGTCCCCCCAGTCAGCTCCTATTGATTTCAGTTAGCATGCAAATATTAGTGGCGATGAAAGACGCCGGTCCGCTAATTGTTTTCTGTTACTTAACCCATTATCCTCAGTTAGACGGCCCTCGCCTGGTTGTGATGTGTCAAGGTGCAAATTATGCGTCACAGGAACTAAATTTTGACCTCAACTATAATTTTTCTTCTCAAAATATTAATTTTTGGGTTTCCGCATTTGATGCTCCAATTTAGTCTTATCAGATTTTGTGACCTATAGCAAACAGAGGAAGTTTGATTGAAGATTTTTACCATGATAGTTAATTAGTTGTGTCTCAGAGATGATTTATCCATCTTTAACCATTACAACAGAATAGATTACCCAGGAACAAGATGAAATTGGAGTGAATTGAGTTTAAAATGGTAATTATACACACTTTCTGTGCCATGGGAAATCTTCACAAAGTAGGAATAACTTTAAATAATGAATAAAATAAGAATAATACATTTTAGGCATTTGATATGAGATATGATTATGTGATAGTCTTATGCTTTGTAGATAACTTGTAATGCAATTTGAATGACGTAATATTTCAATACCCCAAGACTATTTTCTTATGCTTGCAAATTAAAATTAATGATCCGTGGTTAAAATTGCGTATTGATGAATTGACCTCAATAGAACTGATTGAAAATGGTTCTTCAATTTTGGGACCACTTTGTCAGCGGGTCTTAATTACTGTAATGAGAAATTTGTTCTTGACCTGTTGTAAGACAGAATGGGTGGGGGAGGGGGGGGGGGAAGTTTAGGAATTGGAAAGACAGTATGGAACCGTTAAAGAGAGAAAGATGTCGATTAGCTGAAGGGGGGGGGGGGGAGTGATCTTGAGGGCTGAAGAAGTAAAACATTCTGATTAAGTAAGTTTTAGATGTGAAAGAAAACATACTTAACTTTAATTAGTAAAAATTTATAACAGAATTCACAAGCAAATTGATCGAAATGAAGACAAAGTGATTGGAGGGTAAGAGAGATGAGTAGAGAGAAAAAAAGACGGACAGACTCAGAGGTTGGGGGGGGGGGGCATGAAGAATGAAGAGAAGGAGAGTCAGGGAGCAATTTGATTGAGTGGACTCGGCAGAAAATGAAAATTATTGATTCTTGACCAAAATAGCAATATCTTTGTTTGATCTCCATTTCCTTTTCCTTTTCCTAATTATGTGGCTACTACCAAACACAGGGGATACATAGCATATTCATCATGGGATCATCATCTCATTATCATGATGCTGATGATAATGAGATTGTATATCATCATCATAATCTCTATCATCTTTACCACCATCATCATTATCTTCACCATCATCTTCCCCATCATTATCATCATCATCACCATCATCACCATCATTATCATGACCATCAACATATCCTTGATCATGATTATGGACCACCATTTTCCTCATCTTTGTCATTAAAATGACAAATTGTAATAAATTAACACAGCCACTATTATTACTGATATGTTTACCCTTCACTAATTATCATCTTTAGATGAAAACATGTTTTTATTATAGAGGTCGCTCTTTTTCTCATTGGCTTAACACCCCTTCTTTCACATCAGGTATAATTGTTAAAGCTACAGATGATGCGAAAGAATAGCCAACTGTTTTCTTCGATAAAAGACGGTAATGAGGTGGTAATTGACCCAACAGGTAAATTTAGCATTTCCTTAGCCCACCCCTTAATTAGCCAAGTCCATGGTTTAAATCCTGCTCGACTGTATCATTCATGGATGTACATTTAATGAGTAGGAAGGTCAGTGCAGGAAAGGGAAGATAGAGAGGGAGGAAGGGAGGGAGGGATGGGAGAGGAAGAAAGAGAGTGGGGGAGGAGGGGAGGGGCGGATAGAGAGAGAAGAGAAGGGGGTAGAGAGAGAGAGAGAGAGAGAGAGAGAGAGGGAGAGGTGGGGGGGGGGGGGTTGAAAGAGAGGGTGAAAGAGGAAGGGAGAGGGTGAGATAAAGAGAGATAAGGAGAGAAAGAGAGAGAGAGAGAGAGAGAGAGAGAGAGAGAGGGAATGAGGGAATGAGGAAGAGAGAAAGAGAGAGGGGAAAGAGAGGGAGAGAGAGGAAGGGGTGGGGGGGGGGGGGGGGGGGGTGGGGGGGGGGGAGAAAGAGAAAAGGCAGGCAGACAGACATATGGAATGAGTGATTATGCATGGAAAGATGGATTCAAAGATTCTGTTAGCAGAATGACTACAATCTCAAAAGCAGGAGATAGATACCTCGAAAGATAAACAGATTCAGGTACTTTGATAGCTAATTGTTTTGGTAATCAGAAAATACATAAATGCTTACAAGAATGATACCTTATAATAAACTTTGATAATTTGCAGGGAGTTATTAGGGCTCTTTGTGAAATTACATGAATTAACGACCCTTTGACTCTCATCTGAAGATCTCATAATCTTATTAAGGGTTTTAAATTTCCAGCAGCTCAGGAACGAAACATATTAATTGACCGTTCCCTTTAAAGCACCCTCGTGCATGAAACAGACAAACCATGCAGCGTAATAATGTTATGACCTGGGAATCGGGTGACTAATAAAACCCTGTGAACTGTTGTCATTTTAATTCAGGACTGTTTAATGGCGAGTCCATCTGCATATATGCTAATCATCAGCGCTATTTGCACAGCTCTCCTGCTCGACGTTTAATTGCCAAAACTCGTTAGTGTTTTTAGCCTCACGAATCAATAACTTGACCGCCGTCGTCTTCCATCCAACGCTGGAACATACAGCAGAAGGGGAATGTAGGTAGGATAAGTGCAGATGTGCTTTGTGAGAAAGGTCATTGAGAGCGCAGGACATGAACTGTACATGGTGCTTATGTTGCAGTGTTGTGCATAGGAACAGAGTCGTTATGATTCAGTTTGTGGGGGAAGGGGGAAATGGCTTATTACCCACAATGCATCGCCTAGTGCGTCTCAACAGGAAGGGGTATATGTGGGCAGGGAATGCGTGATCTTGCTGGCAGGGGAAGACGAGGGCCAAACCAGTGTTTGTTGCGCAGGCGATCGGGACAACACACGTATCTCGAGTCCTGTAGCTCGATCAGCAAAGGCCTGACCCCCCGTCACGTGGCGTACGTAACCAGTCGTTGAGAACAAACGGATGAACAGGTCATCATCACTTGAGGAAAGTAATCAGTTTTTATACAAACTGCAAGACAAAAGTGCATCGAATCTAAGACATCATCGAATATTCTCCTTCAACAACTTTCATTCCAGGAGGCTTGAAGGAAGAGCTCTTGCAAATCCTCACACGGTATTTGAACAAGCCAATATTTTGCCAAGAGCGACCTGTACATACCCTCAGCTGTGTAGCTGCTGCATGACGATTTTCATCTTGGATCTATTACAGGCATCGTTGTCACTTGCTGTCCGCGCTCTGTCTGCACATACATTCTCTCAAGTCCGGCTTTCTGCTCCGTAATCTGTCGCGGCGTATCCCGATTGATTCGCTAGATCTGGATCTGAAAATGCGACTGCCGACACAGAAGGCTTATTCAGCTTTTGAACAGAAGATATAACCGGGCATTGGTGTGTGAGCTAGTCTTTGTCAAAGACTTTCAGAGAGATTCTTTGAGATAGACGGGAGGAATTTGTGACTTGTGGTGTGTGAATCAAGCGTTGGGAATGGATTTTTGCTTGAATACCTACGTCCTATTTTCATACCAACCAAGGCCGTTGGACATCTGAGAACCGTCTTCATCGCATTCTTGAAGTCTGTACATTGTGGCTTTCTCATCAGGCGAGGTCATTGCCACTTGTCTTTGCCGCTGACAACAGTTTGGACAGTAGAAACTGAGCGGGATCTTCTGAGACACTTTAGCTAGCACCCCATCCACCCAGGACAGCTGTGGAAGGGTCGCCTTAACACGATCAGCACAAATTTAATGAAAACAGTAAAGCAGTAGTAGATCATGGAATAAATCATTGTTGTTCAGCTCAGAGAGATATTCACAAGCATAATCTCAAAGAAAGAGAATTTCTGTGAATACCGTCATTAACATTAGCAGAATTCTGTTCACAAGACACAATGATGGCCTAATTAAGTGCCTTTCTTTACTCCTGTCAAATCAGTTGTGCCTTTTAAATGTCTGGATTTTTTTGTTTGACAAATGGAAATATCATACCGCTCTTCCTGCACCGGTGCCTTACTGAGAATTACATATTTTGGAATACCGCCTAAGCTGCTGTAATAGTGTGTGGGATGGGATTGTTTCAATATCTGGCTAATATATGCTAAGCACTGGATGGTGCGTAGAGAGAACAAAAAAACATTAAGTTTCACTTTGGATGTGCGAGCTAATAAAGTCTGATGCTCACAAAGCTTGCAACCTTTGTATCTGCAGCTGTGATTTTTCTTTGCTTCTTTGTAACCCTGCTTGAATACTTCACGAGGGAACTTTACCACTCCGTGCACCGAAAGATCAACGGCGTCGCGAGTGTCGTGAGCATACAACCAACAAATACGGCTAGTGTCACGATCAACGAGAAACAAACAAACAGTGCTAGTACTGCAATCAACAAGAAATCAACAAACACTGCTGGTATTGTAATCAACAAGAAAACAACAAACACCGCTAGTATCGTAAATAACGAGAAACCTACAACCATGAATAAGATGACGTCGCTTGAGATCTCGCGGGCTAACACCCTGCTCCACCGTCAGCCCAAGCACCCTTTGCAGAAGATGAAGAACGGTCGACCGTGCAGCTTTCCAACGACGCGCACCGAGCTCTACTCCATCTATAACAACCAGGGGGAGCGACAGACGGAGGAGCAGCGCATCCTAGATGAGATCTTCTCGTGCCTGCTGAAAGGCATTGTGGATGGATGTTACGATGAGGTGCGGTGAAAAGAATTCAAATTTACGGGGTTCGCCGAGAGCTAGAAGGGCGCTAACTCACTACTTTGCATAGAGTTAACGCCCTTCTTGCACTTACCAACCAATCAATGCATGCAAACAAGAGGTCCTCCTTACCTTTGCTGGCATGTTTAAAACACAGCCATTATATTTGAGAGCTGAGAGCCAGAAGATTTTTTACTTCTTACATGTGGAGTTCCACAGGGCTCTGTGGGCGGGCCTATCCTGTTCTCACTTTATCGAATTCGTCTGAAAAGTAATCTTTTCAATATCATATTTCCAGATGATTTAATCACATTGTTTTTCCTTTAAAAGTTTGAGATTTAGGGCTATGCAGTGCTCCAACACAGCAATTTAATCCTGTTTAAATCTGAATGTGAACATGGCTAGGTGGGGTTTTCCAGTATTCTAGTTAATGTAATTATATGATTAAGTTGTCATTAGCAAAAGATTGTCAGAACATCTGTTGGGTTAATTATTCAGATGGCCTTAGTTAATAGCTCTGGTTGTGGTACAGATTCTTTTTACCAGTGATGGAACTATTATGTCAATTAATTTTTAATATTTTCATTAGTTGGAATATTTATCATGGATTCAATGGTAAAGAATGTTTAACTTTATAATTTTTACTCAAAGCCCCTCTGCACTAGTTTGGCCAGGAGGGATTAGACCTCCCTGCATGGTCACTGACAGGTGGTTATCTCATCAAATCAGCTCTCAATTTACATAAGAAAAAGGGGACAATGGGGGAACAATGGCCACCGATGAGGTATTGTTTGCTATATAGAGGGCGCAAGTAGCTATAAGTAGTACAGTGGGGTTTTAAAGATTGTTACTCAGCCAGGAATAATTTCAAATTTGTAGGTACATGCACATGTAAGTAATTTTGCTAACAATTGATGCATAGTTTTTGACAGCTATTACCATGAGTAAGCATTAGCTCATTAGGACTGACACTCTGCAGGGAGGGAGGAGGGGGTAAACATTAATGTCTAGCTGCTGCATTATATCTCTCTGATACATACCTTTCAGGACGAGGACACACTAATATCAGGTATTGTCGTTTTTGAATACGGTACCCAGACATTAGCCCTTGTCAATTCAAATTTGAAGGGGAAAAATCATGGAGAAAACAAGAATGTGTCAATGTGACATTCTATCTGTCTATCTATCTTTCAGTCTATCTATCTATCTATCTGTCTATGAATCAATAAGTTTATCTATCCATCTATCCATCTATCAATCAATCAGTGTATCTGTCTATCTGTCCATCTATCAATCTAATGATATCTGTCTATCTATCTTTCAGTCTATTTATCTGTCTGTCTGTCTATCTTTCTATCTATCCATCTATCTGATAATATATGTCTATCTATCATTCAGTCTGTCTATCTGTCTATCTAATAATATCTGTCTATCTAATAATATCTGTCTATCTATCCTGGTATCTTCTTCCAGCTCAGAGGCTGACTGCGATATTTTTTCCTCACTTCTCTGTTATCTGGCATCCTAGTACATTCTTGCAGTGTCATTCCACTCCATGTCTTAATGTTCCCCTCCCAGTTGGTTCTAGTACCTTCTACTTTTCCTTCATATGAATCTTCAAGAGACTTTAAAGGGATCAGGTAACTTTGTCTCAGATTCTGAAACAAAATTCTGGATTTAGCTCATGATGCAATGATAATTATAAACCTTTAGGTCAGTCAGGAACCCAGAAGAGCATTAACTCACATTCTTTAACACAGAGTTAACACCCTTCTGGCCCTGTACAGACGAAAGCTCAATTTCATGTTGGCAAAGGAGGAAGGCTATATAGCTTTGTATAAATCATGCTTTATAATCACCCAAGTAGGCGAGTGGCAATATGTTAGTGCATAATTGCCTATGTAATATCTGGAGGTTACTATTATTAGGACTTATTGATCGCCACTAGCTGATTGTGAATTTCAAATGCTTGTAATGTACCATGCAATAAGTGTAATCTACGAGTACTTATGACCCAAGGTACCATTCATTAGAACATTAATGTATGCATGGGCGGCCCTTGAATATGTGCACAATATTAATAGTCAAATGTGTAGGCTACATGAGTTGATTTTCGTAGGTGTTGAAAGGGATTTAATTAGTATATTTTTGTACAGTTTTACCTTGAAAATACTCCTTGAACTATAATTATAGAAACTGTTAGCTTAAAAGAGAAGTCGAAGGCAACATTGTAGCATTAGATTCATTAGACAACAGCAATTTAAGATATTTCACAAACTTAAAAAAATAGCTAGGAATTTGTGTGATACTGCACAAGCTTCACAATACAAAATAAATACTAAAAACTTATTCCAAGGAGAGCAAAAAATCTACTGAATATACATTAAATGATACAGTATAATTTTTCCTTTGAAGGAGATCAAATACACGAATTTTAATATATTATAGTCCCTCCACATTTCAATATTCTGCAGTAATTCAGTATATTATATATGTATAACAAAGCTAATGAAGTGATTTGATTATCATAATAGCAACAGATATATATTTTCATAAAAGAAGATAATTCCCATGGGGTGGGATTATAGCGCAAGGAAACAACAGAATGTGGGACAATTTGTTGTCAAGAGTTGACCAAAACGTCAAGGGCACTTGCTGATCCAAATTTCCTCCTCTGTAAATATTTTCATGTTTTCTCACAATTTGTGAAAAAAAATGGTTAGTCATACCTGAGACAAATTGTTTCACCAAAATGCATTTAATTGAGGATTTAGTATATCTATCTACTATCCCTTTAATTCAAAGTGAGACATATACTGGGCTGTAGATTTATTATTAAAATAAAATAATAAATGATTATAATAATAATAATAACAGATGCATTTTTCTTTTTCTAGAGGGAGGTTATTTCCACATAAATATGTATTAATCAGAAGCCATTGTATGTAAGGACAGCATGCATATTGTTTCAATCCAATTAAAGGTAGGCGTTACTACTGCAGCTAGAAGGGATTAGACCACACAGCGAGCCATCGAGGTCACTGTGACAGGTGGCTATCTCATTAACTCAGCTCTCATTTAACATACGAAAAAGAGGATCATGGGGGACCAACAGGCACCGATTTGGGAAGTTTTCTATATAGAGGGAGCAAGTAGCTACAAGTAGGACAGTGTGCCTTTAAGAGCTTATTATGCCCCAACTATTTGGTAGTTGTACGTAAGCCTAGTCTTGTTATGCATAATCTATAGATCAATAACTAGCAATGACATCTTAAAATCCCCCTTCATCTGGCTCACCTTTTTCACGCTGCTTTCCCTTTCATATAACACTCTGCCTTTCTTGTGATATCTTTCTTTTTTTCTTTTTTTTTATTTAATTTTTTTTTTTAAATCACCCATACCTCAAGATATTTATTTCTTTCCACTTTCTCTTTTTTTGTCTTTCAATTATTCATATTTTTTTCTGGATTTATACAATAGCTCTCTATTCCTTTTATTTCTCCTTTATTTTTCCTTCTCTTTCTTCGAACCTCACCCACTCACTCTCTTTTTCTTTCTCTTTCTCTTTTCAATATTTTCTATCTTTTTCTTTCTCTTTTCAATATTTTCTATTTAGTCTTCCCTCCTCTGTTTCCAATTCTCCCTGTCTTGATCTCTCCTATTTCCATTGTTCAGTTACTTTCTCAATTAATACCCCCCCCCCCCTCTCTCTCCCTCTCCCTCTTCTCTCTCTACCCCTTCTCTCTCTCCCCCTTCTCTCTCTCTCGATCCCTCTTCTCTTTCTCTCTCTTCCACACACACACACATCTTAGCTAAAAGGACTGTCTAGTTGTATTTGTACATCATGCAGTAGCTTTAATTAGCTTCATGAGTCTTGCCCGTCTCTCAGCGCTTCTAACAATATTGAAAGAGAATTTGGGAACGTAAGACGATCTGCTGTGTCTAGATAGCAGCGCATCTGTCTACAAAGACCAACTCGAGACGTTCATTTCATGTAAATTACTAATGAGTAGAATATACTCTCCTATTTGGTAGTAACTTGTAAGAGTAGGTTTCATGTACATTACAAATGAACTACTCCTCTTTAGTAGCTAGCTTTTTAGTGTTGTTTCATGTAGGTCTATACATTACCAGCGACTGGATTAATATGCTGCTCTTTGGTAGTACATATAGATTGTTTAGGCTTTAGATTAATGTACATTACGAATGAAATGTATAGTTAATCACTGCAGAGCCAGAGGGAAGGGCATTAAGTCTGTGTTAAAGTACCGGTATATGAGATTAGCACTTTCGAGACGTTGCTGTTGTTTACAATACAGAGGAATTACAATTTATCAAATACATACATTCCTGAGATGTTTGTTTCATGTACCATCAAGCTTCTATTTATTGTCTTGGAGTGCAATTAATTGATGCATACATTCAAAATTGTGAAATATTCAAAGAATTCAAAGAATTCAAAGAATTTCAAAGAGTTTTATTTTAGTCTTTAAAAATATGAACATTCATCCATTTTTAATGCATTGTACGATACACATAGATGAATTTGCAACCTTGCCAGAAATGGGAGGTTGGGAACGCATGCACTTTTTAACTGGTGTTATTGGTCTATAGTAACCATGGCAATCGAAACAGCGTTAATGCGTTAATAAGCCAAGTTAGAGCGTAGGCGTTCTGACATGATAGAAGGTCACGTCCAGCTAGATATCCAAAGTTTCCTGGGCTTTGCGGGGGAAAGCCTGCAGACTTTTTGGCCCAAATTCACAAATTCAATTAAAGTCTGGGATAAATATGACTTTAGCATGATCGTAACTTATGATTCTTCATAAGAATTTGTTTAGGAATTCAATTATATAATGAGGATGCTCTTTTAAAATCTAAGGAGGTTTGATTTTGAATTGACCATTATGTGAAGTGTGTTGCTATTTCTTTTGGGAGGATAGAAAATTTTTACAAAATCCTAACAAATTGCAAATAATGAGGTAGATCTGGCCTAGCAGCTATTGTATTTAGGCTTCCAATGACATGAGAGGTACTTTTTTTTAAAGGTACAATATGTTGACGATGACAAAAGCTAGGACCTCTATACTCTATGTACTGCACAAGTTATAAGCTGACCTTGCAACGTTGATGAATATGGGCCATATGTCTTTATGTTTAAACTTTAAGTACAAAAAGTGTTATGTGTGATAACCTTGAAAAAAACCAATGAGTATACAGAACTCATGATTTCACTATGTATGTTTTCATGTGGTGACGATAATTATGAAAGTTAATGAACTGTCCTTTCTTTCTCTCTCTCTCTCTCTCTCTCTTCAGAATGGCCTGAACGCACTCCATCTCAGCTCTAAGGAGGGCCATCTGAACATTGTCACTGAACTGCTCAAGAGAGGAGCTGATGTGGACGCAGCCACCAAGGTAAGATGATGGGGGAAAGGAGCATGTTCACACTTTGAAAATAATCATATTTTGATACGATTCAAGGCTATTTCATTGTTCTTAAAAACCAGTTAAAACATTTTGCATCAAGAGTCGGGATAGGACTATCAGGCTTGTCGACATTGGTTGTGTTTTTTTTCTCCAATGATGATGATGATGGGGGAAAGGAGCATGTTCACATTGGAAAGTAATCATAATCTAACAGAGCTATTTCAGTGTTTCTAAGACTCAATTAAAAACATTTTGCATCAAGAGTCAAGATGGGACTATCGGGCTTGTTGTCATTAGGTGTTTTTTTTTCTTCATTAAAACAAAGCTAGAAAGGGGCAGTTGATACTAAACATTTACTTATGAACCGTTTGTAAGGCTACATCAAAATGTCTATTGCATCGGAAAGGAATGTGTTTATACATGTACTTGAAATTAACCATGGTTAAAGCATAGTCTTGATGTATTAAAGGCTGAGTCCAGATTGTGTGCATTAGAAAACATGTAACATGGGAAAGGAATATGTTCATACTTAAAATTAACCATGGTTAAAGAATAGTTGGGATGTAAGGCTGAGTCAAGATTTTGTGCTTTAGAAATGGGCATGTTCATATTTTAAAAATTACCCTCAGTTTATACTTGAATAGGATGTGAGGCTCTTATGAAGTTCTTCTGGTTTCCTAATAAGCTTAAAGATTTTTTTTCCTTCTCTTTAATGTAAGTAAGTGAAAGCACATATGATTCGCACAGAATGTTGAAAGGAAAAAAAAGATTCACTAAATGTTGAAAATATGAATAACTACCCCAAAGAAATATTTTAAAGACACTTCTTAAGGACGATTATGCAATTAAGAGATGTAGGAGAAAGGCATCTTTCTAGATCATTTTGACATTATTTTTGAAGGATGCCCTAAGACGGTACATGTACATAGAAGTTATCTTGTAATTCTTGTTAGGTACTAGGTACTTGTATGTAGTAAAATAAGATGAAATAGATTGAATTAATTTTACATCATTTAAAAAGTAGCGCTGAATACAAATTTGATAACAGCTAGTTGGAAGAAAAAAAAGTTATATGCATCGACTTGACTATGTAATAAAACTCACACACAAATGAGGAAACAAATGATAATTCCAAGTCATTGTAAAGCTTTGGATAAAACCTCTTATATATAGTTATAAGACCACTTTTTTGTTATATAGTTAAGTTTTTAGAACCTTTGCGTTAACTGACAGATGAGGATGAATACAAAAATTAAAACCTGTTAATTAGCATTAATTGATCGAAGATCTTAATACCGAATTGCCGATTCTAAATCTCGATTCATCTCTGCCTTCTACGAGATGAGGGTGAATACTAAAACTAAAACCTGTTAATTAGCATTAATTAGTTGATCAAAGATCTTAATACAAAATGGTTGATTCTAAATCTCAATTTCATCTCTGCCTTCTGACAGCGAGAGGCATCTGAAAGGGAGCACCCCAAACGAGTCAGTTGTCAGAGGTGCGTGATTGTCGCTTCGGCCCGAGAAAGGAAACGATTAGCGGCCTTAGCCAGAATCACATGATGTTTCTAAGATCTCAGTAAAAGAGAAGGGGGGGGGGGGGGAGGGGGGCTGCTCTATGTCAGGACAATAATGGGTGAATCCCAGGTCAGGAAACAGGCTTGGAACTACTGCTCAACAGTTCTCCTTTTGAAGTTCGAAAAAGGCTATGCAGGTTGTTACAGTTAATCTGCAATAACTCATTTTTGAAGAGTAATTGTTGTCATCAATTTTTCAATGGTAAATGACTTGACTTGCCTTTTCCTCTTCAATGACATTGAGTAGTTTGTCAAGGTCGTCGCATGATTTTTTTCATTTCATTGTGATTTAAGTAGTCATGCATTTATGTGTCTTGAAGATGTATTCCTTATAAATCCCCTCTCATTATAGTCTCAATATTAATTTGACAATTTTTGTTCATAGACTAAAATGTTCTTATAAACTCTTTTACATTCCGGATACTCACTATGAATGGTATTTCAATAATGAAGACCGACAAAAAAAACATATCTAATGGAATGGAGTAAAAATATATTTCAGCCTGCTAAGATATGATTTTGTAAAAGTTTTTGATAATTGAAAATGAAGTCTAATGAGGGGAAAACAAGTATCGGGGGACTACTACTTAGTCAATATCCTACCTTTGCACTTTCCATATGTTAATAAGCACAGAAAAAAAGAAGTTATTTCCAATTTTGTTTACACCACAATTTTCATGAGAAAAACTTTGCTCACCCAGGGGAAATTAGCATTACAGCTCATCTTTGATGCGTCGTGGGGGGTTGCCAAGCTAGGGATTAGTCTAGGGATCCATCCGTAGATGTGCAAGGAATAGATTTGCGAGGCTATTTTTGGCTTCAGGAAGTGACAGGAGATGTGCGCTTCTTCTATTTTTATCGCCTGTCAAAATTTTATGGCAGAGAAACGTAAATTTGTCTACATCGTGACAAATTGGCAAGCCATTCAATGTCAAATGTTTGGTCTGAATTTAAAGCATTTATTAGGTAGGCAAAATGAAATGAATTATGAGCCTGCTTGGCAAATTGGCATGTACATGATTGCCGCACCCTAACAGTGATGCAATTGTAGATACATTACATGTGAAATACAATTGATCACAGAACAGATTCTTAATGGATTGTGATTAACCCTACCTTATTGTGTTTTGATGGTTCATATTATACAGTTATTGACTGGCAGGGGGTGTAATATAACATTATTTGGACCGCTGAAGGGAGTTATATTTCCCAAGTGGTTATATTTTCCCGAAGCGCGCAGCGCTGAGGGAAAATATAGTCACGAGAGGAAATATAACTCCCTTCAGGTCCAAAGAATGTTATATACCCCCTGCCAGTCAATAACTGTTATATTAGATAGCCCTTGTTTGTGGGGGGGGGGGGGGGGGTCCAATAAAAATTTGCCCCAAATTTTTTTTCCCCCTTTTTTTTTGGAAATTACTGAAAAATAATCTGTCGAGATAGTTCAAGAAAGAAAAAGAACCTTACCAAAAAAAAAAAAATTATACAAAAATTTGGGGGAAAAAAAAAAGAAAAAAAAAATCGAAAAAAAAAAATTCTTACCCAAAAAAGCATTTTTCGGGAAAAAAAAAAATTACCCAAAAAAGGATTTTTTGGGAAAAAAAGAAAATGTGGAAAAAATAATTTCAAGGGAAAAAAAATTCATGAAAAAAAAATATTGAAAAAATTAAATGACCCTCGGTAATGGTGTAACGTGTGTAATTGGTGACATACAGTCCTCAAGAGGGCGACATACACTGATTAAAAATATATTCATTTCACCGGCCGGTTAATATAACACTGAAAAGTGACCGGCCAGGAAAATATAACAATTTGGATCCACGCAATTGATATCACGTGACGAGCTCTGGACCAATCACATCTCGGTATCTGTCTAAGCTATCTAATATACATGTATATATCATGTATTCTCATTCAATATAACATCTGTTTAGTGCCAGAAGGGTATTAAATCATACAGAGTTAACACAATTTTGGCTCTGAATAGACCATATTTTCTTTTATCAGACATAATTATTCATATCTAATTATTTTTTCACATCACTCATATACTTGTAGAATTTAGTAAAAATGAGCTCTTAACCAGCGCAGCTGAATATATTTTGTATAAAAGCTGCGCTATATAAATTTATTATTATTATTATTATTATTATTATTATTACACTAATTGATTGCCTGTTGAGAGCCAGAAGGATGTTTTACTAATACCTAGTACTACTAATACCCTTCACAAATGCATAATGTCTTTCTTAATCGACTAATGGGAATTTCCATTTGCCTGATTTTCATATCTCTTATGTTTTAATTAGGAAACTGAGGCAACGGTTCAAATACCTTCAAAAGAACAACCAGTCAAATTGAAAGTAAAAGACTTGAACCACTTTGAAATACTTTTGAAAATTTGGCTTTTCATCTCGCAAAAAAACGAATCATGTAGATAAAAATCATTTGCTACTCATCACAAAAAGACTGAAAATATATAAATTATGAATTTGGAAGAATACTAGAATATTATTTTTGTTTTCAATCATTTGAATTCTGCTACATTACTTGATTATTCTAATTTAATATCATGCTTTTAAAATAAGATAGAATTCACAATTCCATTTACCTATAATTCCCCTCTTTTTCTGTTTTTTTTTATAAAATTAATTTAATTATTTTACTGCTACTTTACCTGCTCATTTTCACTAGGGTTCTTAAGAACTTTTAACAATTATTTTGTTGTCTTCCTCTCTTATAAAAAAGATATAAACATTTCATACCTCCTGTAAAGTCTCTTTGTTAGGCTTTTAGGATAAAAGATTATTATGTCACCATTAATTGACCTGTATAAGTTAATTTGTAATGTTTCATTAGCTTCATTCATGTTCGTCTATTTAAAATAATAAAAATTAGTAATTATTTTTTCATACCCTAGCACACTCATTGATATTAAAGGGCAATTCAACCTGTCACTTTATTCATTTTGTGTGTTCAAACAAATGGGAATGTTATCTGGCACCGCATCACAATGACATGACCGGTTCAGCTAATTTGAAATCCCATACATATTTTGTTACATCTTTTATCACTTTTCGATTTATGCGTCCAGTTTCATTCAAATTTTCACAATTCTGCTTCTCTGATTTGTCTGCTTTCTTTTAGAGTAGTTCTCTGTTACGGTTGGATTTCCCTCTGAGTTGATTTGATAGATATACGTCATTCATCCAAAAAATATCCTGGTGCACATACCATTCATGAAAAATACACAATAATGCATGTTTTACACACATACTCATACTCCATTACCCAGCTTGAAATTGTATGATTAATTTCATCTCCATTAACTCTAAAAACCATAGTAGCTTTAATCACAAATACTCAACAGCACTTCCCAATTGATGTTAGGAATTATGAAATGTCAGCCTGTCATGGATAGCCTGTGACATTTGCATTCATTATTTCATGTAGTCTGTATAGTTTAGTTTATTATCAGAAAATATTGCAGACCCTGCTAAAGTGTTAGACAATAATCTGACAAGAGTTCAAATCTATCCAAATAAACTGGAAAACATTCAGAGATGCTAAGGAAATATTTATGGGTATGTGTAGAAATTATTAAAAAAAACTCATATTATTCAAAGGACCATTTTCCTGATGAATTAACTGACTTTTATTCAAACATTTCATTCAGTCGTTTCAAATGATTTTTTCTTTCCTGTAACATTCCATATTACTAGGTCAGACAAACCTCTGGCAAAGTTGTCAGAGGGTAATCTTTTGTCAACAAAGCATTCCTGAAACAAAATCAGGTTGTGATATTATCATATTTATTGAATTGGAAAAATGTCTGAATGTTTTTTCTCTCTGTCATCATGTTTTCCTAAAAAATTCTTGATAATTCCTGTCAATATTTTTAAAGGTTCAATCCAAATTTATCTGAAACTCTATTCAAAACTTGATCAAAACTCCTTTATTAGGTAATGATATTATCATATTTATTAAATTGGAAGAATTTCTGAAAGTTTTTATTCTCTGTCATTATGCTTTTCCTAACAATTTCTAACTAATCCCTGTCAATATTTTTTAAGGATTTAATCCAAATTCAACTTTATGGATCTCATTTTGACAATTGCAATATAATAATTTCCGCTCCATATTGTTATAGATTATGAATCATTGCAATAATTGGTTAAACATTTCAAGTTACTTTTACAGTTATGCATCCATCTACTATCATTTAGCAAAATTTGCATATAGCTTGAGGTATGAACAATTATGATAACTTTATTTTGTATCATTTTAATTGTACATGTATATGATCATCCTGTTTTTATGCACATTTTACGGTACATGTAAAGCATTATTGGTCCTTGGACTACTGCACGGTACATTGTATATGTTGCTATTAATGAACCAAAATTGATTGATTTATTAGGACTCCGCACTTTAATATATATATACCATATCCATTTTCTAACTCCACAGAAAGGAAACACCGCCCTCCACATCGCTTCGCTTGCCGGTCAAGAGGACATCGTCCGCATGCTCGTGGAGTTCAACGCCAACGTGAATGTCCAGTCGCAGGTAAAGAAATTGGTGAGAGAGGTGTAATTGACTATTGTCTATCATGACAGCTTCTTGCACTTTCATCCAGCACAGAAAAACACAGCTCAGAGATATTAAAGGGTTAAAGGTTAAATTGACCAATAGTTATTTAAGTGCGTCAACAGATATTAAACGCCATAAAAATGTGAGCGTCACTTCATGCAATGTGTTTACATGCAGGACAGAAAACACAGCTCATAGATATTACTTAAGGTTAAAGGTTAAATTGACCTATAGCTAAGTTCGCCAACAAATTTTGAACGCCATCAAAATGTGAGCGTCACTTTATGCAACGATATACAGCATGCAATGCATTTTTACATGGTGCGTTGTGCACCTTTGAATGCACTTTGTAAAACCCTAAACTTTTAGGTGCGTTTAATGTTCGGTAATTGGTTCAGCTTCGCTCAACTTCATTTCTTAGTTATTGAATCACTGCGGATGCAAAACTAAATTTTTGTAAGTTTCACAAGTTTCTCGCAGCAAAAATGGCCATCCTTAGCAATTCGTAAAAGTTGCCAGTTTAATGGTATTTTTTTTTACATGAACGTCAGATGAGTTACATTTTTGGAGGGTAGGGTATAGAGAACGATTAAATTTAACTTAAATTGTTCTCACTGCAAATATGCAAATGACTTGATGTCATGATCAAGCTCGAAATAAAGAAATGGATAGAAAGCAAGAAAACAATTTGTATTTTAATGATTATTTAGATATTACAAATACATTGTAACCAAAAGGAAAACAAATTTAATCTCAAGAATCGTAGAAATACGTTAACAATAATAACTATTAATATTAATTGTTAAAAGTTTGTGACTCTAGTTTGTGAACATGTGGAAAAAAGTTCAATATATTTAGCTGCTATGTCAGTTATAAAGCTTCCCTACAAAACATACACTTTATGTAGGATGCTTGCTTTATGCTCACTTATACACTAGCTTTTGGTGTTTTAATAATTCACAGTTTACTTATGTAATGATCGCTTTAAATATTGCTTTGATTTTTTTTATAGTGATTATCCGGATAATTAAAAGTCTGTAATTTTTTTCAGCAACTAAAGAATATCAGTAATTTGATTGCAACTGGAGTAGGGAGATAAGAAAAGGGAAAGCAAACTTGAAAATAGAAGGGAAAGGAAAATGATAATCTAAATAATTAGATCGTGAGCCAGATTAAACAAAATAATTAATATGACACCATCCATTGTGCTGAATACCACAAAATTGATCATCAAATTGCCATAACATTGCCAATATACTTCTTAATTGCTAACATCTAAACCTTCCTCTTGGTACAACTTTAACAAAGACATAAAAAGCTTTACTTAATTAAAAATGAAAGCAAGCTACATCATTTCTATCTATAATAATTTTTTATAATCGGCTTTATTTGGAGAAAAAAAAAGTTTGTTTGAGCAACCAAATATAATGAATTTGTAGAGAGCCATTTCTACTGCAAAATGCGGGACACTCAATGCATGCATACAGATATCACCCTTAGATCATAATGCTAAAAATGGGTCTATATTAGTATATAAACGCTGTGCTAAACGTTGTTGGATGAAAGTTTGAACATAGTCACTTGATGCACCTCTGTCAACCAGTATAATATATGTAAGTGTTCACATTATCTCATGTATATGCTGTCTGCTGAGAGCCAGAAGGGAGTTAAAATGCTATGTAAATCGCTATTTGGGGATTTAAAGCCTTTTTGGCTCTCATCAGGCAGTATTTGTAATATTGATGCATTGTTTTGTATATTATCAGTAGTTAAAGAGAAGGTTGAGTTCTGGGAAGAGGTGAAAAATAATTTGTGAGCATTACTCATTCTTATTATGCAAGTGTGGAAGAACATCAGTTAAGACATGTTCCCTGAAAAGCATGGCTCTTCAAATGCCTTCATATTCTAAATATGCATGTAACATCGTAAAAATCGGGGGGGGGCCGGCTTTTTACGCCACGTGTTCGTGTAGTCCCATATACATCTTTCTGTGCAAGTGTTTGTAACTACCAAGACTTGGCCAAATTTCTTATCATTTTGATGATTCCAGAACCTTGCAATACACACAAATTCTTATATGCTAGATGATCAACCTTTTCTGGTCGGTTCCATACCGTTTCTTTCACAATGCAATCGCATGACCAGAACTCAACTTTATCTTTAAGTTAAATCCAAAATAGTGTTTGTTTGAAACCAGAAGGGTGTTAACTACTTGTATAGTACTATCAAGTAGCACTTACGATCATACATATTTATCACTTTAAATTTGTCTAACATAGCCTTAAAACCCCTCTAAAGTGTTGGGAGCCCCAAAATTGTCACTTAACTTGAATCATAATGTGAAAGAGAGTGTCATTATTACAAAGATCCCCCCCCCCCAACAAATGTGTTTAATGGCAAATATTGATAAAAGAATACAAAATTTAGGTTTTCTGCATACAGTAGAACCCAAATGATGTAATAGTATTCTTTTATCAATATTTTCCTTAAAACACATTTTTGGGGGGGAAATCTTTAAGGAAGTGTGTCTTTAAATGACATCCTTTTTCACACTATGATACCATTTAAGGGAAATTTTGCCATCAAATTTGGAGCGAATTTAATAGAGTTATCAAATATTGGATGTAAAGTTCCTCAAATTGCTGTTTAACATCAATTGTCTAGACAACCATCCTTTCCAGACACACGACGTGTATTAAAGTTAACACCCTTCAGGCTCCAAAACAGATGATATTTTGGAACTGTTCAGTTATATGATATTATGCAATGTGAACAGCTCAGTGTACCTTATTCAAAACTAGAGATCTTTTACCATGGTTGTTTAGGAACTTCAAAAGTTCAAAGAGGAATTCCACCCTCACATTAATTTGGTTTTAATCAAAGCAGAAAAACAAGAGAAACAGATAAGTGAAAGTTTGAGCAACATCGAATTAAAAATAGGAAAGTTACGGATATTTGAAGTTGTCATCAGTGAACCACAAATTGGTAACAATGTGACCTACATTTCAAACTCCTCTCCATACAATTTCGTACCATTTCATTTTCTTAGTTATTAATGACGGAATAGATTTGTTTCATACAGGAGTTGTAGAAAAACATACTTGCAATACCAGTAATCACATTGAGGGTGAATGTGCAAGTTTTAAATACAGGGCAAGGGGGAGGAGATCTTGTAAGATACGTTACAGAGTTGCCAATTGTTTTTGATTGATCGCACCTTCAAAAATATATTATTTTTGATTGGTTTATGCAGGGAGATGGGAGTTTATATGCTCAAACTTCACTGATCTGTTTCCCTCATTTTTCTGTTTCTATTAAAACAAAACTTAATATCCGAGTGGACTTCCCTTTTAACTTTCCTTTATGCCTATATGCCAGCCATCTTTTGAGTAGTGTCAAAAGGACTTAAATATTGGATTAGAAAGATTTGTTATATTAATCTGTTGTAGAAGAGTCTCTCTGGCCTCATATGTAAGGATCCATCCTTGACCCATGTCAATGCAAAAAGGACACAAGTGCCTCTTTCAGGTCATGATGACTCTCCCCTTTAAGTTATTCTTGCATGGAGGATGACTCATATCAATGCATTATGGACACTTCGAAGGTTCAGTGAGACAAAAAAAACGTAACTCCATATTTTGCCAAAATGAGTATTTGATATAAAAATGTGGGCTTTCCAGGAAACACAAAGACTTAACTCCACCCAACACCCCATTGAAGTAAATGGCTAGCGAAACATAGACTTTGAATCCTGAAGGCCCAAGTGCTCAGTGACATATAAACCACTTTTTCTCAAAATGGCCAAAATGGAGTTACGTCTTTGTGTCGCTGACCCATCGTCTTGTGCCTTTTAGCTCATGTGACACTCAACTGTCTCAGTACATTCTTAAACGGAGGTTGATCTATATCTATGTAAAGTTGGACATGTAACCCTTTCAGACCATCTACAGTCGAACCTGTTTATTAAGGTCACATGAGGGAGACAAAATACATGGCCACTATAGACAGGTGATCTTTATAGAGAGTTGCATGGCCACTAAGACAGATTTCCTTCCTCCTTGCCCGATTTATTCTGGTTTAAAGGATATGAGACTTCCCTGGGTAAACAAAATTATTATTGCAGTCAAACCTGCTTTAGTGACCACCTGTCTACAAGGACCACGTTTTGTTATTCCCTTGAAAATGGTTTCTCATTAAAACATGTACTAAAGGAACCTGAAAATAAAGACCACCTGCCTTTAAAGACCACTTTTCTTGTCTCCCTCGGGTGGTCTTTATAGACAGGTTCCACTGTATTATTGAATACCCTAGACCCATGATCATGCAAGAAGGATGCAAGTGCTCTGAAAGTTTTTTGGTCATTCCGGCTGAAAAGCAACAATGTCCATTGAAGATGTGAACTTAGGAGGCACGCTTGCCATTCATGACAATGCCATATGTCTGTAATGTGTCTTGTGATAATTTGCACAGTTATTGTAAATTAACTAACTGAGAATCAAATTTACACCAATATTTAGGAGGATATATAAGTCAAGAACCACTTATATATTTTTTTTAAAGGTTTTATAAGTCAAGAATCACTTATATGAATCACTTATATGATCAAGAATCACTTATAAGAATCACTTATATGAATCACTTATATGAATCACTTGTATGATCATGAGATTGCTTCTGAATTTAATAAGTTCTTTGTTGATATTGGAAAAAACCGGGCAGATAAAATACCACAGAATGATGCAGATTACACTGCATATTTAGGACCTAAGCTGAGTAAAAGTCTCTTTTGGAAACCAGTGACTGAAAAAGAAATTGAGAATCACATTTCTGCCTTAGATGTTAACAAGTCATGTGGGTATGATAACATATCAGCGCGACTGCTTAGAGATGCAAGTCACTTTATTAGTTTACCATTATCTCACATATTTAATTTGTCTTTACAGGAAGGCAAATTTCCTGATGCCTTAAAAATAGCAAAAGTAACACCAATTTACAAGAAAGGGCCAAAAGACATCCCAGGAAACTACAGGCCAATTTCTGTATTACCAGTACTTGGAAAAATCTTTGAAAAAATAGTAAATAGTCGGTTGATGGATTTCTTAGATGTGAACAATGTGCTGCAGCAACATCAGTATAGCTTCCGGAAGAAATACAGTACAAAGTTATCTGTTGTTAATTTGTCAAATGCATTATTGAAATCAATAGATGAGGGAAAACTAACTATTGGTGTGTTCATTGATTTTCAGAAGGCTTTTGATACTATAAACCATGACATTCTAATTAGTAAATTATCTCATTACGGAATACGTGGCATTGCGCTCCAGTGGTTCGCAGATTACCTCAGCAATAGATTTCAGTTTGTGAAATACCGGGAAACAATGTCTCAATATTTTAAAACATCATGCGGTGTTCCACAGGGATCTGTTCTAGGCCCAACTCTTTTTCTCATTTATATAAATGATTTGCCAAACTCTACAAAATTTTTCAACTTCAGGTTATTTGCTGATGATTCAAACTTGTTCCATACCTTTAAGACTGGTCAGAAAGATATTGATATGAATGAGGTGAATACGGATTTGAATAAGGTCCAGCAGTGGTGTTATGCCAACAAAGTCACAATTAATCTAAGCAAATCAAATTATATGATAATAAAGGGCAAAAGGAGATCTGTCCAAGTAAAAGGTGCTCTTGAAATATCTGGATCTAAATTACTTGAAGTAGATAAGGCAACTTTTGTAGGACTACAAATTAATAAGCATCTCACATGGATTGAACATATAAAATTGGTAAATCAAAATATTCGTTCAAAAGTCGGAATTTTGTTCAGAATAAGGCATTATGTCCCACAGAACATTTTAGTGCTATTATACAAAGCGTTAATCCAGCCACATATTTTGTATGGAATTGAAGTATGGGGAACCACATACAAAACCAACTTGAATTGTATTTTCCTTACCCAGAAAATGGCAATGAGAGCGATAACTTTTAGCCCAAGAGGTACCCATTCGGAACCCTTGTTCCAAAAGATAAAAGTTTTAAATATTTACAATCTTCATTTCCTATCTGTCTCAACCTTCATCTATGACTTATTAAATGGCAATCTTCCTCACTCCTTAATTGAATACTGTCAGGTAATAGAGCACAGATATGGCACAAGGGGCAAAGAACAAGGACAACTATATCTGCCTAAATGCAAAACCACACAAGGTCAATTTTCAATATCATTTATGGGCGTGAAAATATGGAATAGTATACCATACGATTTAAGAGGAATACGATCTAAAAATGCTTTTCGGAAGGGGTTAACTAAACATCTTTTGAGTTAAACAAAAATTAAAACTTCTTAAAATGGCAAAAATAAATCTCAGATTAGAGAATTTCTAAAAAGATCACTAGATAATGATATATTTTTTATTTACTGTATGTTTGGTATTGATACGGAAGTCGACACACATTTGACTTCCATGTATATTAAGTAAGGAATATTTCTAAAGGACTATTCTATTTCTTTGTTTACTTATATAGTTTATGTTACATGTATATAATGTAGTATAGTAAAAAAAAAAAAAATAGTTTTAAAATTCTTGCCAAAGACAGGGAACCAGACTCGACTAGCACTTGTGCTAACTTCTGGTACCCCCTTTAACAACAAAAGTGTACACATAATATTTTATTTCATTTGTATACGACATACTTTGTAAAACAATATTTATATTATTCATGTGTAATGTTATCGATCTTGTGTTATATTGTTATATTTTATGTAATCATGCTTGATACATTGTGTTTTACTTGTTATTATTTTTGTTGTTAATAAACTCAAACTCAAACTCAAATATATTTTTTAATCAAAGAATTCCAATACTTTTTGTGCTATGTGTATGTGGCCTATTCCTACACCCCTCTTAGATAAGACTTTTTCTCAATTTTTTTCCAATTGAAAAAAATGTGTGTCTGTAAAAGAGATCTTAGAGCAAAATAAAGTTAGGGCCTTGTTAAAGCATTGGCTTCTTCACTCTGTAAGATATCTTCTGTATCATATTGTAAATATGCTACAATTGATATCTTGCAGTAATCATATAATTTGTGACGTTTTTACTTTCAGAATGGATTCACACCGCTGTACATGGCCGCCCAGGAGAACCACGTCAAAGTCGTCAAGTTCCTTCTGGCCAGCGGAGCCAATCAGAGCCTTGCAACAGAGGTAAGCGACCAATCACAAGCCTGCAATTTTTTTAACTGCATCTTTCAAATTCAAAATGCTGGGATGAGAGCTGTGAGCTAGCTAGCTAGCTGATAAGGAATCCGTTGAAACTCATTGGAGGTGCAGAGCAAAACACAAGGTCCTTTTGCACCTGGGCCCTGTTTCACAAAACTTGTTATCAATAACAAATGCTTCATTTCAATGACAAATTTGCTCTCAGCCAATCAAATGCCTCAATTTCAGTAGCTTATAACAGTTATCGTAACTTGCTATTGTTCACAAGTTTTATGAAACAGGTCCATGTTCAGAAATGTTCATATCAGTTTGCATCAGACCCGTATTCCTTTCCATTCCTACGAGAAGCCAAATATAGGAGTAGAAAATACCGTACAAAAGGCCCTTATGGCTCTGAAGGAAATTTGTGTAGACATTGCTGGCTTTAAATTCAAACTACTGAGGAAGTCCACTTTAAACAGAGTGCTAACTTGTGAATGTTAGTTGCTGGTACACTGTCTCCATTATCCTGTGGTTTTGGTTTGGAAAAGTATAACCAAATTCTTTCTAAAATTCTTGTTATCAAAGGAAGAGATTGTGTAGGATCAAGTTAAAGTTTTAGGAATTAATGGAAAGGCTTGCAATGAAAATTGGTTCCTCGTTCGCTTTGTGTCTAGAAAGCTCTCATCCCAATTCTAATAACAGTTTAACAGGTGCAAGTCATGCCATATGAATCTTGCACAATGTTTTAATGCTTTATTAATCGCTCTCGTAATGACCTTGTTCTAATACGCATTGATTGTTAATTGCCTTCATGCATTATCCATAAAACATTGATTGAAACTAACCCATTAATCTTAAATTTTCAGGATCAACAAACCCTTTTCACTATTAAAATGTTATTAAAAGATTCATATTCAATGCTAATATGATAAAGGAATAGATTTTGGATATGTTACATAGACTAAAATACTGCACTATATATTATTGCATTATATTATATTTTATTGCATTATCAAACTTTTTTTTTATATATGTAAAGATATACCTAACAAATTATTAAATGATTGTCTTTATAAGGCCATTATATAAACCATATTATGCAAACCATTAGAGCAGATTATTTTTTTATATCAGGTAATTGCATTAAATGAATTATTATTATCAAACATATAATTACCTTCTTTAATCATTAACCATATATATATTTCTTTTATTGATCAAACTTTTAATTGTTTTTCTCAATGTTAAATAAGCAAGTAATCATCATTAACTACTCTCATTTAATTTGTTAATTTCATGATTCAATTCTTTTGCAATTGATATTATTTTAGGTAAATTAGAAAGATGGGAAAGTTTAATTTCAAATAAAATATGATCTCTAAGAATAGTTGTTTTATAAATGAAAAAAGGATTTTGTTTCCGTCCATAACAAGGTACAAAACTTATGTAATTATTTGAATGTTCACGACATGTGGATTTTGTTTTGTTTCATGTGTGTGAGTGTTGATGTATTTGTGTTTTGCTGTTGAATAGTGAGTTGATCTCTTTAATCAACAAGCAGGTTAAAATGGGGAAATACCCCTCAGTAAAAAGGGAAAATCCCTACTTACCATATAAAACATCATTCAACACAATTAAGTCTACTTTGAATTTGAAATTAAATTGTAACAGAGAATACAATCTGATTTATAGATACACTTATTTAAATCTGTCAGTTTTAGACAGAAATTATTGACATGTAAACACTACCCCTTCTTTGTGTGTCTTCCAAAGCTAAATAGATTAAACTTTGTGACTGTTTTATGTTTCTTTTAAGACATACAAATTATAGTAATGAAGAAAAAACAAAACTACTACTGGCAGGAATCTCTCTGTATACATCTCTTCTTTCTTTTTTAGAAAAAAAAAATCATTTGATTTTGTTTTGGACCATAATTCACCCTTTCATCGCCACCTTCAAATCTTTTCCTAGAGGCTTTTCAAAATCTATTTTCAGATAAGCTTGCCTCCTTTCCATCACATCAAGAAAATATTTGTCATTTAGCAAATCTATTCTTCAGTTCATCATTCGAGTAGCCCACTCTCTGCACTTTTCTCTCGTATCAAAGCATTCAAATTTGGCTCTTTCTTTTACAAACCTCTCTGTCCTCCAACTCTTTGCATGACCAAATATGTGTCTGGAAGCTCTTTGCTTTTAAAACGCTTTTTGAGCAACATCAGTCTTTGTTTTCCGACAATATATCACATAAATACACTGTCATTTTATGATGTTTATTTTTTTAGTCCACTACTAAAATAATCCAATCTTTCAAGTTACAAAATATATTATGTTGTTCCGTAAACAAAAAAAGGTAGACTGTGATAAACTTTACCCTGTTAAATCCCATGTTTGTCTATTTTCTCCACTTCAAACATGCTGTAGCATAATATAGAGCGCATTTTATTTCAAGTTCAATTCAGTTCTTTTGATAAGTGATTACATTTTCAGTTTATTCTCTTTGGCACCAAGTCAATAAACAGATTTCTGAACAATTTTCATGACTTTATTTTAATCCGGAGAAAACAGTTGCCTTTTCAAAATATCTTTTTTAAAATAAAAACATCCATGTGTTTCGTTGTTGATATCAAGTTTTTTTAAATGACCTTCCACGTTGAGTTTGCAAGAAAGAGTAGGTGTTACTATTAAAAACAAACTTCTACGCAGCTGTATAAAGCCCACTCAAGTCATGTCCCCCAACGTTAATTCCTTTCACTTTGGGTTCAAGAAAAAAATAGCGATGCACCCAACTTGATCAGGGAGTGTCTGGCAGGGCTAATCCTGATTATATCTCGTAGATGATCATGATAGAGCTCGAGGCTTGCGTAGGATTCCTACCGAAAAAGAAGCTTCATTTATAGATCTTGTTCATCGGGAGCCAGAAGGGCGCTAACTCTTTGCAGGGGTACGTGAGTTAACACCCTTCTGGCTCTAGACAGACGTTGAGAAAAGATCTTCAAGATTATGAGTAAGCAAGAGAGGAAGGCCGAGGGCAATAACTTTTGAAAGTTTCACCCTTTTCTCCTAATTATTTGCTATTAAAGATAGAGAGAAGAAAGAAAATAGAAAAAGAGAGAAGAGATTTTTATCAAGAGATGTTATTCCATTTTAGTCCAACTGCAAATTTGTAACTTTGTATTGAAGTGAAAAAGAGAAGATTTAGTGATATGCACCTTTTTTGGTCAGAATTACAGATTAGTCACCATTTTCTCTAAAATTAAATGAAAAGAAGACTTTTTATTTCAAAGTATACATTAAAAAAATAAACTAATATGGAAAATCAGAAGAATAGATTCTTTAAAGTTGTATGAGGATAAGTTTTGGGGTTACATTGATCCTTCTACATTTTCATTTCCATTCCTTGATGTTTTGGTAGGTTTTTGTATGTTTTGTCATGAGAAATAGTGTAATTTAAATTATGTTTGTTTGTGTAGAGTTGTTCATTGTGTGAACATTTATCTGTGTCTACGGAGAGACCATCATTTGTACATTTTTCTGTTACATCATGAATTCTTCTGACAGAGAGGAATGAGATTGTAGAATTATAATATTTTCACACACATTCTTTGATCAGTTTGGAATCAGTAATTTCTTTTAATTCAGTTTCTCAATGTCTGTAAAAGCTGACTTTAATGTAGATTCTGAGACACATTATTCAAAAATTACATTGTTATCTTAAAATATTCTACTTAAGATTTGCATTTAGTCTATCAATTTGATTAGTAAGATTTTGATTTGTACTTTAAAAAGAAGCCCCAAAACAATGTTCACATATTGACCATACGATGATGTAAACTAAGTGATATTCGTGGAGAAATGATGTTAAAAACTACATGTTCAAGTGTTGTTGAGAGTTGGTTGTGAAGGTGTGTCCAATGTTATGTTTTTCTTTCTTTCTTTTCTCTCAAAAAACAAAAGTAATCTGTTAAAAATGTCATTGTCACAACACATAATAGTCATTTATTAACTAGTATTGCCCATCTATTGGGACGGCTCTAAAGTTCTCATCTAATATCAAATTAAAATTGGCCGTCTATATTGAGATATACAATTGTTCACTTGTATACTGTAACATAAACAGTAAATCATTCTGGTTCTTGACAGTAGAAATATTCAGAGAAAACAATGTTTTGGGGGACAGACATCAATTTCATAAAATAAGAATAAAAAGATTCTTTTGTTTGAATTGGTGGAACAGATTTTCTGTTGAACACCTCAAATCAGAAAGCCAGAATGTTGAATACTTGTAGCTCTTCTTCTTTCTCTTTTCATAGAAGATTGCCAAAAAGAAACTGATTCTGAATCATTTCTGTTGGGAAAACGAAATTATATAAGTAGCGGTTACAGACTGAAAATAGAACAAGATAGGGTTAAAAGTGTGATTTCCTCGCCTCTGATTTGAAACACATTGAAACAAATAGCAACCAATTCATGTTGCATTTAACTAATAAAAATGGAAAAGAAGAAAAAGTCCTTCTGGAAGAATCACAAAAACATGTTTTAAGAAAGAAAATTGTAAATTCCTTTTAGATGAAGTTTGGATAATTTTCTTAATAGTGAAATAAGTGTACATATTATGCCAATTTACAATGACTTATCCTTTTCAAACTTTTCAAAAATGGTTCATGAATAGGTATTAAATTGAAATTCTTATGAATTGGGGGGGGGGGGGGGGGTTAGGTTGCAGAGGGGAGAAAACAATCAATAGTTGTACCTTTAGATATCTCTTTTTGTATAGTGTAATTAGTGTTGCTAAGCACTGATTGAGTGTGTGTGAATTTGGCTGCTTTTGATAGTATGTAACAAATCAATAATGCTGAGTTATGCATGGCTCAAATATGCTTCTCTTTCAAACAATTGGAATGGATAGATTTTGGAAAGCCTCTAGTCTAAGAAATCATGTGAATGAATGTGTGAGAGCTAAATAATTTCTATGTTCTAGAAGGTCATAAGCTTGAACTCATATATCCATATTTTTGTCCATTTTTTCCCATGTCTTTTTGTATTTTTCCCATGTCTTTTTGTATTTTTTTAATGGATTGCATGGTGAGTGTAGGATGGGTTTTTGCCGCTTGATGTCGCGACCCAACAGGGTCACGATATCGTCGTGGAAACGCTCTTGCAACACTCACGACCCCAGTATCCGAATAAATCGGAGGTGAGACCGCCATTTTGTTTGGTTTCAAGAGTCTTCTTATATTTTTCCCTCCATACCTTCACTTTCGGCACCGATCAACTCACTGTTGAGACGGGCTTTGCCAACTGAATTTCACTCGTCTTTTAGTTTGTCTATGGTTCTGCATCTGTGTGTGGTAGTTGTATATTTTATGGTTTATTTTGTGTGTTTTATTTTTTACTTTTTGATCTCTTTTTCTCTGTTCATCTAGGAGAGAATTCTATGTATTTTATTAGATTTTTCTTTTCTTCTGATTATGTTGTGCGATATTGTGAGAAGGTGACCTGCCTGCAACGCATGATTAGTGTGATTCAGAGCTAAAGTTGTATCAGTGATATTTCATTTGTGTCTAGAACAGCCAATTTGAGGATCATATAGTGATTTCATCAGCATTAGGAAGAAACACATGAAGCAGATTAGACCTTTGTTGTTATTTGTATTTCTATTTTTGATCCCTTTATTATCATGATTACTATTCAACATTTTATTTTACAATAGCCCCTTAATAACTATATGAAATAGTCATGTAATCAGTGTACACATTTAAAACATTTTTTGTATGTTTTATTATTTATCTTGAACATTAAAAACAAGTCATAACATTTACAAAAATGAATCATCATTCTTTGTAAAACCATGATTAATTACCTTTCTGATTATTAAATAAATCAATTTGTGTAATGATATTAATTACCGATTTAAAGATGCCTGAAACAAGCCATTGAATATAGATTCTCTTTGAATGTATAGACACATGTTCATCGCAATTAGAATAAATCATTTGGTGAGATTATGTTTGCCATTTTAGGAGGTTACTGATATCGAACAGCCGCAAACTAAGACGACCTTTACCTAAAATGATGACATTATCCAGAGAGCTCAAAGAAAGCTAAATCATGTTATTAAAGTTCAAGTTGATATCAACAGCTTTCCTCATATTTTTGGCCGCCAGACTAGCCTGATAATTGGACATTATCTGAGTCAAAATTTCACAATTATAAAGCTTTAAGATATTAGACTATCGGTACTCAGAAATGCACTTTTCCCAAAGACTAAACAATCACAGACCTCTACAACCTTTCTTGCTACTGCATACTGCGCTTCTGCCATTCTGCATTAGAATTTCACTTCCTAACTTAAATTATTTTTCTCGTAAAATATCTGCACTCTAACCATGCATGTCCACTTCATCAAACAGTCATTCATTTCTCTTCATTTTGTCTTTTAATGTTTTCAGTTGTTTTGTATTTACACGTTTTGTGTGTATATTGATGGCGTATAGCACGTTTTCTTGTTTGTAATCTCATCTTTTTGTTCTTGTTGTTGTGTTTTTGCAGTATGTTTTCACACCACTTTTGTTTTGCAGTTTTCTGTTAACATTCTGTTTCCTGTTTGTTGTATCAGGTAGTTTTTTTTAATTAACTGGTAGACTAAGTATTAATAAAAAATTAGAAAAATAAACGAATTGTACGATATCCTTAAATTTCATTTAAAGTATACAATCATGTTTATAATGTAAACTATCCCTTTCCAGAGACAGTTAACATCTTTGCTATTTAATAGGAATAAGAGGAGTTTGTATTTTAGGTGATATTTAGAGAGCAAAAATATTTTATCACTAGATGGTACATGAGGAATTAGTTAATGAAAGAGGGGAGGGGGGGGGGGGTGTAGTCCTCTGTTGTGTATTTTTTTTCCACATCATTTTATTATCTGCATAATGTTACAAATTGTAACACAAAGATCATGTTCAAGAAGCATAAAGTAACTATTTAAAAAAGAAAATGATCTCAAATTTAATCCTGTATTTTTATCCTTCAGGACATGTGGTAGTATGATAGTCTTTGAAAAAAGATATTGATTACAAAATTAAATCCTGTAATCTATATGATAATATGTTTTAATAAAAGATTATAAAACATAGAATTGTTAAAAAATGAAATATTGCATTGTAAATCCATGACAGCCATTTCACATGCATTGTGAAACAGGAATGAGGGATGTGTGCATTTGGTTTGCAGTGTTTGAATTTGAAATTGCACAATCTTCTCCAAACGTGCCCCAAAGAAATATAAAAAAATTCACCTCTTGACGTAGAACATAATCTTCAACAGTGCAAAGAATAATTTCCTTTTATGTTGGCTGCTTTTCAGCCCAAATGGATACTTGGTTCGATGAATTTTTTAATGAATTATGCCCCAGTGACATTACTTTCATTTGAAAGGGGGCTGTTTAAAAAAAATAGAATTTCAGGGGCGATTCACCCTGAGCCCCCAACAGTGCTGGCACAAACAGGATAAGCCTGTTTTAACCATTTTAATTCAGTTTGGTCACGATGGAGGAATTTGGATTCAAAATAATTTAGCACAATTTTAATGCAAGGGGGCTCTATAAAGTTGTGGGGGTATCCCCCTCAGCCCTGTCACAATTTTTACCCACTGTATGGAATGAATTCTCTGACTTATCACACATCAGGACCCGCCTAAGAACGTTCATTTTGACTATGATGCAAAGGTATCAGGTGAAATCAGTACTTTTAACCGTGTGCCGGCAGTTTTAGTCAAATGGCATCGTTGACTTGTCTCTTTTTTTTATAGAATGCCTGCAGCACTGTCCCCGCTACTTTCCACTTGTGATGCATTGGTAGATGTAACTCTGTAAATCTGCAGTTACCGTTCAATACCGGTAGTTTAGACTAAATACAGGACGATACAACCTTTTGTAATGTTTTGTAATGATGCAGTTAACGTTCGGACGTCAAATTGTCGCTAAAACTGCACTTTAATTGATCGTTTTGACTTCCTAATATACAAAGGGAAAATCCATATTGTAAAGAGGTGTTACTAAGGTTGCACTTCATGTGTTTTTAATGGGGCCTTTTTGGAGGGGGGGGGTGCATTGATGATGAATATCCACAAGAATTGAATACAAACAAAAATGAATATTTTTGGAATACAACTGTACAAGTATGAAGATTAAATGCTTTAACTATTGTAGACTTTCAAGCGAAAATGAGTTATAGGATGGCCACTTTCATTTTCTCCTCAATGCAATTTAAAACGACTACCGGTAATTAAACCAAGATTAAAGTTTGTAAGAAAGAAAGGAGTTCGATGGGGGGCAAAATCACTTGTAAAGACAGTGGGACAATGCTGCAGATACTATGGAATGCCACATGTTGACGTGTTGATTACAGCATGAATGCCTGTTTATCTTAATTGTCATCTAAACATTTTTTTTTAACCCAGTGAGCTGCATGAGTTTCATGATTTTCTAACAATTCTGGTGTGTTCTTAACGTTTTCACTTCATCATCATCATGCATGATAAATTACTAACATCGATACTAGGATACGATCTTAGGAATGCTGTGTAAAGACCCATGTGTGATCTGTGCATGCTAACATTGACAATAAATTGAATGAAAAACACTGTCAAATGATTTTAGTATTAAGTACCGTAATTATGACGTTAACCGGCAGTTTACCAATACTACGCATGAAGAGTGTTGAATTGTAAGATTTATTAGACATTGCTAACTTTTTGAATGATACAGTAGAACAATGATAAAAGTACATGTTGGCATTAATTGAAGGCTTGCATGATATATGGCAATGTAATATATAAATGAATGATTATATTGCTTATTTTAGATTTTATTGATTGTTTGATTACATTGAAAATGTGCGGATCCTTCAGTGGTTAGGTTTGTTTAAATTAAATAATTTTAATTCTGAATATAGGTCTTTAGCGCTGTATTTTGACCAGAAAATGTAGAAGAATGATGGGGGTTAAATTACCTTAAATCATAAATCTATTTTTACCAAAAGTATGCAAAGTATTACAACCTTTGTCAACTTTAGTTATAGGATATAGAGACTAAAATACTTCTATAAAAGCCTTTTATTTACTAAAAGTTCCTTTTTATATATTTCTTTCTTCAAAAGACATTAATTATCATTTATTTAAAGTTATTCTTAATTTTAGATCAGTCCATGAAGTGTAAATGAATTTGAGTTCAAGCATGAGATATTGATAAAGAAAAGAGATGTAGGTTGTCCGAAATCCCTGACATTAAAAAACGTACCTCATTTAAGATCTATGCTCAACTGGATTAGATCAACCTACGATTAAAACATTCTGACCATATATGACTTGATTTAAACACCGGACACCTTGTATCTTTCTTTTCCCAGGATGGGTTTACACCGCTGGCGGTCGCCCTGCAGCAAGGACATGACAAGGTCGTCGCCGTTCTACTGGAGAACGACCGTGCAGGTAAGACTCGGCTGCCCGCCCTGCACATCGCTGCCCGTAAGGACGACACCAAGGCTGCCTCTCTGCTTCTACAAAACGGACACAACCCAGATGTGCCATCTAAGGTATGATGGGATTTTATCTATTTTTATTTGTTTATTTATTTATTTATTTGCTTATTTTTTTAATATTTTTTGTTATATATATATATATGTTTTTTTAATTAATTAATTCATTTATTTTATTTTTTTGAGGTGGGGGCTCTAGGGCTCTTGAAATTTATGAATCGATATCGATATCGAAAATTGAAACCAGAGAAGGAAAATACAGTGGTTGTATGGAGGGCTTATGTCAAGTTACTTTAAGGTCAATTAAGGGCTTTGGGGGGGGGGGGGAGGCTCTAGGGCTCTTGAAATGTATGATTTGATATCAAAATTAAAACAAGAGAAGGAAAATACAGTGGTTGTATGGAGGGCTTTATATCAAGTTACTTCAAGGACAATTAAGGGCATTTTGGTGGAGGACGGAAGGTTCTTTCCAAAATTCACAAACAGAAAATAATAAAAAAAGCAAAAGAAAAAACAACCAACAAAGATGAGAAAACTATGTGGTGTTGTGTGGAGTGCTATCAGATTCATGTTAGTCATCCTAATAGCAAAATTGTGAAATTAAAGAAAGAAAGAAATGAGGGTAGAGGAGGAGTATAGAGGGGCTGTATTGAAGTTCTGCTGAGAGCCAGAAGAAAAGCAATAACTTGCTCTCGGCAGAGAAGAAACTTCAATACGATGACATTTATTTCTTACACAATGTTTTGGTATGACATTCGTGATACTATTAAGCTCAAATTCTATGAAATTCACTAAACCCCCAAAATGATTCTCTTTTTTTCCCCTCACAGAGTGGTTTTACCCCACTGCACATAGCTGCTCACTATGGACACGTCAATGTAGCGACACTCCTCCTCCAAAAGGGAGCTTCGGTGGACCATGCTGCCAGGGTAAATACCACAACTTTCACCCCAATTATATTTAGTTTGAGACATATTTGTGGCTTACACCCAGTAAATAAGATCGATTGATCGATCTGTAATTGAAAACAAGTCAGAACAAATCTTGAAAACAGCGGGATTTGAACCTGCCATCTACTGCTTGCCGGGCAGCGACTCTACCTCCAGGCCATCACTGGTCCATGGCACAGTCACAATGAACTAGAAACAAATACCCAAGCTCTCCTGCTTCATTCTGACCAGTTAATATTTATCGTCCGGCATTAGGACAATAACTTTTATAAAACCTTTATTTTTAGTTTGAGACATTTTGTATATTTCACAGAACTTCTATTTTTTCTTTCTATTCCTATCTTTACAATAATTTTTCTCTTTCTGTTCCTCTTCTTCTTCTCTTCTTATAATAAGGATTCAAATGTGTATTATGTGTTTATACATATTCACAGTCAAACTTATTATTGAACCCTCGACCACACCTTTGTATACATACAAGTGCACTTGGGTAATGAGGAATACTGTAGTTATATATTTTGTCATATTATTGGATCTAGCTATTTTCATTCCATGTATGCCACTTGTAAAGTATGATTATAAAGTTTATAGCGCAATTATACAAACAATAAAAAAACATAATAATTACTAATATGAACCAAGAGGACTTTCACGTTGATATTCTTGTTCTCTCCTTGTTTTAGAACCATATCACACCCCTTCACGTTGCAGCCAAGTGGGGGCGTGTCAATATGGTCAACACGCTCCTGGACCGAGGGGCGCGCATCGATGCTAAGACCAGGGTAAGACTCAAAACCTAATGTTACTCCATTGCTGTTCTCCCCCAACCACTCTTTTCAAAAATTTAAATCATTGGAATTGATAAATCACTTTCTGCCAAGACCAGTTGGATATTAAATATGTCCTCTCAAGCATTTACAGAAACAATGTTGCAGTTTATAGTAAAGATGTACGATGGAATAATGTCATCTGTAGTAAGTGCATATAATAAGTGAACATTTTATGTTTGACGAGAACAAAAAAAATGTGGATTCTGCCAAAGTTGAATAGTGAGGCCTGACTCCCTGCCATTATAAGAAATCCAATCAATTGTAAAGAATCAGTGATACTTTGTTCCTGTTTTTTGAAAATCATGTTTACTTGTAGTTATAATCGTTTTCTTATAAGATTGAATTGCTTAGTCCTGAGTTGAAATCACAATTCATGAATTCTTGATATGTAGGACTTTACCATTTTCCCTCCCTCCAAATGTTTATGTTGAGTTGTCTTTCAAATATTGTGTTAGCATTTGGCATTCAGTAATAGCAATAGATTTTTGCAATTTGGATTCATTATTTGAGTGGTGATCATTTCTTTGTATAGGATGGTCTCACTCCCCTCCATTGCTCTGGACGCAGTGGACATGAGCAGTGCGTGGATCAGCTGCTTGAGAGAGGAGCACCAATCTCGGCTAAGACAAAGGTGAGCTTATAGTAGTCACTCCGGCTTTCACTCCTTACAATTCAATCCTCATTTCTAATGCAAGCATATTTTGGTTTACATACACATGATTACAAAAGGTGTACCATGATGTTGGTAAAAGTTGTTTTGGAAGTTTAAACTTACCAAGTTTTGTAATAAGTATATGAAAAACTAAATTTTTCTGATTTACGTTTCTTAAGAATACAACATATTTGAGCTTGCATCTAAAAGTATTGAATAAAGGCCCTAATTAAACCAGCCCACCTTTCACTCTTATGAAAAACAAACACTCACACAAAATCTATCCAATTTACAAGGGGTATTAATAATTGAGTTGTTAACTGTAAATATAGTCAAACCTGCTTTAGTGACCACCTGTCTACAAAGACCACATTTTTTGTTTCCCTTGAAAATGGTTTCTAATTGAAACATGAACTAAAGGAACCTGTACATAGAGACCACCTGCCTATAAAGACCACTTTTCTTGTCTCCCTTCGGTGGTCTTTATAAACAGGTTTTACTGTATCCTTTATTATATTGTGATTACTATTTGATGATGACCTCCCCTCTTCACAGAATGGACTTGCCCCGTTGCACATGGCAGCCCAGGGAGATCATGTGGACAGTGCCAGGCTTCTGCTCTACCACCACGCCCCAGTCGATGATGTCACCGTCGTAAGTTTCCATTTTGCATTTCTCTCTCAGCAAAATAAGATGATAACCCACAGGCCACAACCTTTCAAGTCCAAATAACAGAACACCAAAAATCTTCTGATAAAAAAAATAAATAAAAAAATTGTCCACAAATGAGGCACAACTAGCAATAATAATAATAATAATAATTAAAAACGGTGCTTGTAAAGCGCTTACCGCCGAAGTCTCTAAGCGCTATAGTCAGTCAGGAAACAATGGTTCGACAGCTGCCTGATTTCCATACAACTTGCTGTCCTATTCAAGCGTACTGTATATGATACTCTGCTCTTGTCATTTGACAATAGGAAAAAATCAGACGGTGTATAGGAATTCACACCGGAAACCTAAGGAACTCGTAAAATCTGTAAAGGGGCTTTTGAAATCTTGAGAATAACTGCGGATGAAATGTTTGTTTTTTTTAATTAAAAAACAAATAAATACAAACAAAAAAATCCCCGTCAGAAATGTGGCTGTAGGAAAGTTGATCTTTCAATAGAATGTTTTTAAAAATTTTAAAAGAGGTCTCTCGAGAGGTATAGGAGGAACATATAAAAGCATGTAGATCTGAGAGATTTTGAAAAAGTGTCTATCATTACTCCTTATTGACACGTCTTCACAAGTATCTGTTGAACTTTTCACCTCTAATAAGCTATTTTAAGATTGACTATTCACAAGTTATGTTGTAATTGTAACATGTAATATACTATTTTGTGATTGACCATTCAGGACTACTTGACCCCTCTGCACGTTGCTGCTCACTGTGGACACCACAAGGTGGCCAAACTGCTGCTTGACCGCAAGGCCAACCCATCGGCAAGAGCCCTGGTAAGTCACTTCATCAAGGACAAAACCCCCCAAACAGAATTGCTGTTTCTGTCATATGTTATGTGATTAGTATCAGGTTATAATGAAGATTCATTTTCACAGAATCCTTTGAAATAAATGAAAAAGTCAAATCTGGGCATCGTTTCACGGAACAGTCATGAGAACAAGTTCGCCGACATCAAACTGAAATGCGTGTTTATTTTAATACATGCGTTACAAGGGATGTCCGTGAACCTGTACTGTTTTACGGATTCATTAAAACGAGGCCCTGATGATGTATTTTGATGGAATATGTAAACATATACATGAGAAAGTGTATAATCCTAGCTTAGTAAAATATTGTATCGCTGAATTACGGTAAAAAGCAGTGTAAGATATAGAATTTGGCCGATCAGGGCCCTGTCTTACAGAGAGTTGTGATTGATCCAAATCAATCGCAAGTCCTCCAATCAATCGCAAGTTTGCAGTCTCTTATCTCTTATGTACATAGTTGCGATTGATATCAATCGCAAATAAGTTGCGATTGTGTATCCCACATGTACATAAAGTTGTACCGGTAACTGTCCTGGTTCATTAGTATTATATATGAGCATGGTAGGAAAAAGAAATTGACCAATCAAGCCTATCACAAGAATATGTAGTCCCAGATATACAATTAATATGTTGTTGTCCAACAGTCCATAATACTGCACGATACACACTACACATAGATTTCTGAACAATTTCCCTGCAGTTTTCATTATCAGAACTCTTTGATTTCTCTCTACAGAACGGATTCACTCCCCTGCATATCGCTTGCAAGAAGAACAGAGTCAAGGTCATTGAACTTCTGCTGAAGTACGGTGCTTCGGTCCAGGCCGTCACTGAGGTAAGTTCATTGGTGAACTCTCGTATCTGAGGGTCAAGGGTTCATGTCCCTTATCGGGCTCCAGATGTTTCATTGGCCATACATGAAAAAGTGTAGTTTATGTTCATTCAATGAAACATCGGGGACCGATGAAACCATTTGAACAGTTCCTGGTGGCAGGCCAATGCCATAGCTGCCTATCACAGAGATGCCAACCCTCCCGATTTTATCGGGAGGCTCCCGATAATTCACCCCAACTCCCGACCTTACGATCACCATCCTTATCCTCCCGATTTATTAAAAAAAAAAAAAAAAAAAAAAATGATTTTTTTTTTTTTTTTTTTTTTTTTTTTTTTTTTTTTTTTTTTTTATTATGATTTTTTTTGGAGGGCGCTTATCAGTATATATATCTGTGAATTGAAAGAGAAATATCATCTGCTAACTTAAGCATGTAATAATTCCACTATGTTAAAAGACAAATTAAGAGTAGCGAAAGATTGTTTCAGCATATGGATCGCCGTAACCAATGCGTGGATATTGCCACAGAATCCAAATGGCGGAAAATCAGCAAAATAAGACCAGGAAATGGTCTCGGAAGTATAAGACCGAATACAGTATCAAGTACCTGTGTAATCGGAAGTCTGAAAGTAATTCATCATGCATTTTGTACAATTTTTATGTTATTTAAAAAAAAAGGGGGAATTATTTAACTAAATACACATGTAAAATGCTCCAAAATAAGGCTCAGATTGCACCAGAGAGCATCTAGAACCCCAGAGCTTCCAGGGCCCTAAGGCGGGCCCTGGACCCCGGCCGCATGTGTCGGGCGCTACGCGCTCGAGATGTGCGCTACGCGCACATTAATTGGTGTCGATTACAAATCCTCCCTATTTCTGATTTCCAAAAGTTGGCATCTCTGCTATCAATCCAATCGTTGAGAAATGGTACCAATTTGGGACATTCAATCCTACGCTATAACCTCTCAAAATCTGTGTTTTCCATGAATTTTTTGTCAGACAACACAAGATACTCTGTTGTCCAAATTTTGTTAAGATTTGTGAGGTACCAAATCCACTTGAGATCAAATGATTAAGGCCTACACAAGAGAGATTCCCCTTTTTTCAGTGGAAAGCTAGTAGGTATGCTCTTCGCCCTCTCAAATGGGTGCAATAGTTACCCCCCTCCCCCCTCCTTGGTAATATTAATAATTTGAACCCAAGGGCACTGCCAAAAAGGGAATGTAAGATTTCTGTTCTTAAAAGGTGTGCTATTGCCAGAAAATTTGGCATAATTTTTGGGTGGTGTTTAAATATTTTTTTTTTTTTTTTAGAGGGGGGCATATTATAATGCACCATTTCAAAGGCTTTTAAAAGTTTTTGATCAAAAGCGATGTACCAGTTGGGAATTAGACATGTACATGTAGGTCTATATTGTTCATTTCCAATTTGCATCATGTCATAATTGTGTAAAGAGATTTTACCTCTGCTAATTATTGAAGTGATTTTTATATAGAATGTCTATCTTTTGAGTGAATTAGCTGGTGAAGAAATTTCTTTCATTTTTCACATATCTATGCAATACCATGTTTCCTAGATTATTAGAATATTAAATTGATATTATAATTTTGTTGAAACTAACATAAATATTTAAACATTGATCTATATAAGAGTGTGAAATCCAAAAGTTCTACCCACATTGCCTATACTTCCCTTTTATATAGTTTTGATAGAATTCATATCCCTCTATTAGGGCTGTTATTACTCCCCTTCGTTAGGAATGGATGAATCCACCTTTAGTTGACATTTAATTCAAAATTCATCTGCTTAACTAATACATTTTTAGACTATCCAATAGAATTACAAAGCCGAGTGCATCATTTATATATATATATATTACATTGTTATATACTTGCCTCCCTCATTTTTGGATAAGTCCCACCCACCCACTTCCAAGTTTGGTATGTTTGTTTGTTTGTTTGCTCCCCAACAGTCTGGCCTTACTCCACTGCATGTTGCCGCCTTCATGGGCAATATCAACATTGTGATGTACCTCATCAAAAATGGCGGAGGTGTCGATGAGACCAACGTGGTAGGTGTTAATACTAGGCCAAGTGCTGTTTCTGCATTATATCTGCTGTAATAGCATATGTACACCTTAAAACATGATATTTTTTAAGGATCAAATTAAGGGCAATTTATGTGTAATGGAGTTCTTGATGAGGCCTTTGTTCAACTTTAAATTGTAGAGTAGCAAAAGTGTATGATTCTGGACATGAAAAAGAGTGTATTTGATGCAACGGAAGGGCAGAACAGTAAGTTTTTGTTGAAAGAAAAGAAAATATTAAAGTGAATAAACTGTTGTGATGGAATAACATTATTGAATCACCAAACTACTGCTACCTAGTTAGAAAGCAAGAGGCCTTCTACACATTGCCAGTTCTATTATTATGTTAGGACAATTTGACAGTTTAAAAAGAGATGCTAACATCTAAGCTTACAGTGTAATTGTAATTTGAAGATATATAACAGTTTTGAAGTGCTGGTATCTGTTTCACAAAGCCTTTTTTCAATGACAAATGACAAAACTCAGTGACAAATCTACTAATAACCAATCAGAAGCAAGGATTTTAGTAGCTTATAACAAAAACTGTCATTTGTCAATAAGTTTTGTGAAATGGGGCCAGTGATCTGTACAGTTCAAGAGAGCTAATCATGTTATTTGAATTATGTTTGTAGTCAGAAGAGAATTGAATAAAATGTCCTTAAAACATTACTGTTGGTATAATAAACCTGTTGTCGTCTCCTCCTATCATAGCGTGGTGAGACCCCTCTCCACTTGGCTGCCCGAGCCAACCAGATCGAGGTCATCCGTGTGTTGCTGAGCAACGGGGCTAAGGTCGACGCCCGTGCCCACGAGAACCAGACCCCGCTCCACATCGCCGCCCGCCTGGGCAACGCGGAGATCGTCAAGCTGCTGCTAGACAACGGGGCGTCGCCCGATGCCCAGACCCGGGATCTCTACACCGCTCTGCACATCGCCGCACGAGAGGGCAAAGAAGATGTAGCGCAGGTGCTGTTGGATAACGGTGCAACGCTGTCTATGACTACCAAGGTAAGACAATGCTTACACTGTAACCTATCAAGAATACTAGGGGGTAGAAGAAAAGGGGTCCCTTATGAACAGGCTTTCTATATATAAGACCAATGGGTAGATATATGGCCGGGGGGGGGGGGGGGGGGGGGTGTTTCACAAAGATCCTAGGTCAAACTTAACTCTAAGTTGGACTTAACAATTATGGAAAGCAGTTAGCATCTTCAAAAATATTTTGTAAATCTTATTTTAAAAGGCATCAAATGTTGATTCAAATCATTCATATTTTCTATCATCAAGGAGATTTCATGTTCTTGATGTGGAATTTATTGGTTTTGAATACCGTATATCTTATTTTAAGGCTACAAATGGCTCTCCATGATGTTTAAGTCTAACTTAGAGTTACAGTAAGTTTGACTTAGGATCTTTGTGAAACACCCTTCTGGACCGTCTTTATCTTTTCACTTCAACAATATAAATAATGTGCAATCTAATCGATGTAATAGTAAAGTGGTGTGGTTTTAGGTGCTTCCCCCGAAGTCAAATCACACCAATGCACACAATATCTTGTCTTCAATGTCTATAAAACGTCAGTGCTACAAGTAGCACACCACCTGTAAAGCTCATTGCCATCCTTTCAGGCCGGGTATAACTCATACCAGACCGTGAAACTTGGTAATTATATTTAAGAATAGAAGTCTGGCAAACAGACAGCCAAATATATTGACATCTCAACCAACTCAATTTTAATTCCCCATCTATGTTTTCACTCTCTGTACTCCTCATTTCCAATATTTTTGAAAAGTTTGCATATTTGTGTTTTTAAACATTTTCCTGTTCATCATATCTGTTTATCACTGCCCCCCTTGCAGAAAGACTTCACTCCTCTTCATGTGGCAGCCAAGTATGGTCGCTACGATGTGGCCCAACTCCTGCTCAGTCGTTACGCTAGCCCCGATGCGACTGCCCAGGTAAGAATAATGTGAATTGGTGATCCGACCATTGTTCCTGTAAAAATGGACGGACTGGGCTTTGTTTCATCAAAAGTGTAGGGTTTGGGTTAAGGTTGCAATTGAGCTTTAAGTTCGGTTTAGGTTTAGGGTTAGAGTTAGGGTTAGGTACATAGTGTTGGGTCCAGGGTTGGAGAGAGGAATTTGTTTAGTGCAGAACATTACTGCGGAACAGTGGTGGTAGCACCATGTCTTGTACAATCTGTGAAAGAGTATTACATCATGACTTTAATCAGGAACTGAATTTAACTTGCATATACCATAGGTCAAAAAAAAAAAAAAATTGTCACTGTGATGATAGTCACAAGATATATGTATAGTTTAATGAGGGGTGCATTTGATTGATCAGTCATTTGTCAGCATTGTTGTGGAAAAAAGGGTGCTTCATTCATACAATGCAGTGCTACATATGTTCTGAAGCAGACTCCCTTACACCTTAAATAACGATGATTCTTTGTAACTGCCTATTTCATGACTGTATGCTTGTGAGAGGATGGGTTCTGAATGTTTAAAGCTTATCTGTACTAGTTTGGCTGGGAGAGATTAGACCACCCAGGTTGGTCACTGACAGGTGGCTATCTCATCAACTCGACTCTCAATTAACATAAGAAAAAGGGGATCATGGGAGACCAATGGTCACCGGTTAGGCATTGTTTTCTATAAAGAGGGAGTACAGTGGGCCTTTAAATGACTTTTCATTTTTTGTTTTGTTCCTGTGTAGAATGGTCTGACTCCTCTTCACATCGCTGCTCACTATGACAACGTCAAGGTGGCTATGCTGCTCCTGGACCAGGGTGCCTCACCACACAAGACTGCTAAGGTAAAGTGGTTTACATCACCAGCAACATCAACAACATCAACTACAACTGCAACGTCATCAACAACATCGCAACATTGATTACATCAACAAAATCAACTACGACTGCAATAACCCTGACAATATTAACAGCTACTCAGCTGCAACAAACCATAAAACACTTACAAGTGTATCAACAACATCAACTACAACTGCAACAACTCTGACAATATCAAGAACTACTCAGCTGCAAAACCCCATAAAAACTTGTATAACTAATCTAGTAATGACTCCAGTCAAGCACCCAACACCAACAAATGCCATTGCAGCGATCCCTGAATATATCAACAACTACTCAGCCGCAATAACCTATAAAAACAGTTACAAGTAAAACTTTTATAAGTTAAGCATTACCACTTGCTACTGCAACACTCAAGCAACACCATCAATGTCAACACCATCATAAAAAAATCAGTTTAATTGTCCTTACTTGCACTACATGAATCCTATGAAGTACTTAAGATCAATTTCAACGATGACACTCATTCTTTTATCTAAAGCCATCTCATAATCCGTTTAATCCTTCCTTTGTCAAGAGCTACCCTGAAGAATAACCATTGACTCTTTAGAAAGAAGGCATTTTAATCTCTAGAGAAGAAGAAGTAACTGTTAACCTCTAGGACAAAAGCCCCTCCTCTCAGAGCATCTAACAAAGATGTCACAGAAGCCACCTTGTGCATTCCACTCAGGGAGGTGAAAGAAAAGGAGGCGAAACTCTTGTAATTTATACAAACGCATTCTTGAGTTCTAAAGCGTAACAATAGGATGTGTAACATTCCACTTGGCTTTGAGGTTCCATGCTCCGAACCGCGCTTCCACTGCGGCAACTTTCGGAAGCCAGGCACCAGTTTTACATTTATTACAAAATATTAAATTACCGGCAAAATTTCAGTGTAAATCAAAAAAATTATATGGGGATTTTATTGGGAATAGTGCATCAAACAAATTTTCAAATTTAGAACTCCGCCCTTCCTTTAATTTGTGTGCCAGATTTGGTAAAAGAAAAATTACATCTTGTCAAAAACTCAATATTTTAGGATGATGCGCTAATTTGTGCATGCTTTAATGTCCCGTTATTTGATCCATGATTTACAATCTTCAATAACATTAAGTTTGCTAATGCGTGTTTTCGCGTGTTTTTTGTATTTTTCAAGTTTAAAAAAGGATGAAATTACACAAGTTTGTGTTCGCTTGTTCTACTCTTTACACATTCAAAAATGGATGAGAAATCATTGAAAGGGACAGCGAACAGTTGCTGTGATACCATTTTCTGACGTAGGAATTCTAAATCCTGAAATTTCATGCGCTCTTTTATCTCACCACCTGGTCAACAGTTGCAGATTAGCGCATAACTTTTCGGCGGCTTGGAGCATGGGGTCAAAGGAGAGCGGCTTGATTCCAGTCCTTCTCTATCACGTCCCTGTTCCACTCAAGGTCCTAATGTTCATAATGCTACAATATCAGACCTATGGACATACATATTACACTATGCAATCAAACAAACACAAATAGAATCTTCTGTTTGGAGCCAGAAGGACATTAACACATATCCTTTAGCACACAGTTAATGCCCTTCTTGCTCTGAACAAACATAGCTTACCTCCTCTGCCACAAACATATTGTATTCTTTTGAGAATTGAACAGTAAAGATATCAAAGTCCCGGTAAGAAAACACAACCACAGTATAGGTGGAAAATTGTACTGAAAGACCTTCTCCTAACCAAACTCCATACTTCTGTATCTGTATCTGTCTGTGATGTACAATCACCAGCATCTGGTTGTCGCTCACGTAGGGTTAGGGTCAAACGCCAAACAGGCTTAAATTTTGAAGTGTGCTTCGGCTACAAGGTTATTAATATCTAATTGGTCCAATTTGGTTTTGTAGAACGGATTCACTCCTCTGCACATCGCCTCCAAGAAGAACCAGATGGATGTAGCCACCATTCTGTTGCACAAACATTTTATATATAATTAAAGAGTAAAAATATCAATGTCACGATAAGAAACACAACCACAACATAAGTGGAAAATTGTACTGAAAGACTGTTCTCCTATCTCCTTGTAGAACGGATTCACTCCTCTGCACATCGCCTCCAAGAAGAACCAGATGGATGTAGCCACCACTCTGTTGGAGTATGGTGCCGATGCTAACGCTATGACCAAGCAGGGGATCAGTCCCATCCATCTCGCTGCCCAGGAGGGCCACACTGAGATGCTAGCCCTCCTGCTGGAGCGTGGCGCCAAGCCCAACATCCAGTCTAAGGTATGGATGATAGATCTGCAGTTCCAAAGGCTTCACCATTTCGTTTTTGTCCTAGGTATCTTTAAAGGGATCGTTTAACAATGTTAAATCTGAGATGCACGGCCCTACGTGTTACCAGTGTCTGTGATATGGTGTTATCTTGAAAGTGTTATATGCGCTTCAAAATGATCAAGAAGTGCCTCAAAAAAAGTGGAAAAAACTTTGAGTGACCGGTTTTACCATACTCGTTTTCCTCAATAGACTGTAGTGTTATGAATACCGTTAGGAAAATAGAAAATTTGATTTCAATTTTCAATCATGAATATTTTGATAATAAAACAGGCGATCAGCTTGTAAAAGTCATGGGGTTCCTGAATGACCTAAAGGTTTATAATTATCATTGCAGCATGAGCTAAATCCAGGAATTTGTTTCAGAATCTGAGATAATGTTACTTTAAAAAGAGTCATTTTAAAAGCAATTCAGATTTGTTTAGTCTCACATAAAATTATATATAGAATGATATATACAAACTATACTGTGGGAGTTTTTAGCTGATGCCTAGACTGTGGGAGTTTTTAGCTGATGCCTAGACTGTGGCTGATTAGGGCATGAGCCCTTCCTCATCTCACCACCCACCTCTATACAGATCTTGTGATGTGTGCTATAGAAGAATGGAATAAAGACTAAAATCCTCAAATCCAAAATTTTCTCTCTTACAGAACGGCCTGACCCCTCTCCATCTGGCTGCCCAAGAGGACCAGCTGGAAGCGGTCTCCATGCTTCTGGACAACGGCTCCCAGATTGACCCTCAGACCAAGGCCGGTTACACCCCGCTTCACGTTGCTTGTCACTACGGCAACCTGAAGACCGTCACCTATCTGCTGGAGCATGGTTCGGCTGTCCAGGCCAAGACTAAGGTCAGTTGAAGATCACGCTTTACATTCTTTTACATTGCAAGGATCAGATCATGTTTGAATCCATCAGTTGTGCTTTTTTACCATTGTATCTTGATCTTGCATCTAAATCCATCCTGAGCCCTATTTCACAAAACTTTTCATCAGTGACAAATGACAGTTGTTGTTATAAGCTATTGAAATCCTTGCTTCTGATTGGTTATCAGCAGATTTGTCACTGCTTTTTGCCACTTTACATTGAATACGACTTTACTCTACGAAGAGGAATGTACTCATTGGAAGAAGAAGGCTTTGTGAAACGGGTCCCAGGACAATGCCTATATTTTGTAATTTTTGCTCAGGGGTACATTCAGAGCCCCCCCCCCCCCCACCTCCCAAAATATACAAAATACAAGAGCAGAATAAGCAAAATTTCTGCACATATTGTTTATTTTTAATTTTATTACCATGTTGCATTTGATGCCAGGTAATTTAAACATCACTTTGGCAACATGTTGTACAGTTTAGAGTCAGTTGTCCATACAAATTGGCAATTCGTAGCAAATAGCAAATTGAATTAATTTGGTTGAAAACAGTTGTCATTCAGTTTTGCAGTCGTTACTACATACTTTCATTTGTGGTTTTCTATTCTAAAAGGAAATTTTGAATTGTAATTCAGTTGTCTTGCATGAGGGAGGCCTTTGTTAAGCAGACCTGGATGGTGTTTCACAAAGTTCCTAAGTCGAACTTAACCCTAAGTTGAACTTTAACATTATTGAGAGTTATTTGTAGCCTTAAAATAAAGTATATTCAAAAGCAAAAATTCAACTATTTTAGACTTTCATGAATTCCACATCAAGATCATGAAATCTCATTGATAATATAAAATATGAATGATATGAATCAACATTAAGTGCCTTTTTAAATAACCTTTACAAAATATTTTCAAAGATGCCAACGGCTTTCCATAACTGTTAAGTCCAACTTAGAGATAATTTCAACTTAGGATCTTTGTGAAACACCCCCAGGTTTTATGATCATATAATCACTGATTGGGTTGATGTGTCATCAATTACATGTACGATACATTTATTGATTTGTTGTTACAGCATTATTCCTTTTAATTGGACCCGATGGCTCAAAACAAGTTGCAATCCTGACAAGGAGAAAACAGAAAAAATATGATTTCTCTCAATATCTATTGATATGTTTTGTAGATTAAAAGCTAGATTTTCACTTCACTTCTTCAAAAATTACAAAACATCCAAAAAACATACCTCTACAATTCTTAACTTGTTTTTAGACTATAAAGGGACAGCGCCTTGTGTCCCTCTGTGGCAAATGCGCTATATAAATCTAATTATTATGTTATTATTAATATCTATTCACCCTCCTTATTTCTTTGATTTGATATGATGTTGTTTGTTTTGATTGCAGCATGGCTTGACTCCATTACATCAAGGTGCACAGCAAGGTCATGTAGCTATCATCAACATCCTCCTCCAACATAAGGCGGATCCAAATGAAATAGCTAATGTGAGTTTGTTTGTTTGTTTGTCTGTTTGTCTGTTTGTTTGTTTGTCTGTTTAATAATAATAATTATACATCTTTCAAGTTTGGTAATGACAGAATGGTCGGAATCACGTTGCAAAACAACATAAACTTGGGTGTCATCTGCATATATCATTCGACCTAAACCATGCGCTTCAATAATATCTTTAAGTGGTGAAGTGTACAAAGTAAATGATAAAGGGCCAATGACGGATCCCTGAGGAACACCTTGAAGTGGTACATGAGGTTTAGATAAAGATTTTGCTTCTTTGTGGGGGTGTTGTGGACCAGTGGTACGTCGCTGGACTGTGAATCACATGGTTCGCAGTTCGAGTCCTGCTGTAGCACTATTTTCCTTAGGCAAGATTTAATCTACATTTGCCACTCTCCACCCAGGAGGAAAAATTCCTTGAATGTCATAATGAATTTGTGACGGACCAATTATCATGGTCAATATTTAACTCTCATCAGAGGCAAAAAGAAAACTTGCTTGTAGGAGTTAGATGGATATAAAGTATACCCAAATCTTATTTATAGGATTTGGAAACCCATCGTGTATTCTTCTTTTACTTTATTTTAGGCTTTAGATAACGGGAGTTAGACTCAACTAGCACATTTGCTATTTCTGACTCTATTTTACCATCGATCACAAAGTCATTGTAAATAGTCATTTAATGTTTTACTCTTGACATAAAATTTACTTATAACTATTTGTTATTTATAATGTATACCGCTGTAGAACATGTAATTTAATTCATGTCATGTTTATATTAATGTGATATTGACATTGTCATTGAACATTTATACAACTTTTGTTTCAATGTTTTCACTGGAGGTGAATAAATAAATTAATTTCAATATAAGGATTTTAAATAATTATGACCTACTCTAATGAAGAAAAAATGGTATAAATAGAGAAAAAGAAAGCTTGGACATGTAAGAGACAGATTTTGGTCTGCAGGATGGTGCTTTGTACCAAAGATACATCACATACAAACTGCTATTTTGTACGTTTATATAAATTTTTAGACAAATACAGATTCCATATTACAGTAATCACTGCTAATAATGTCCTCTTGTTTTTCTGTTTTAATGACATGTATTTTTCGCAGAATGGCTACACAGCTCTAGGCATTGCAAAGAGGTTTGGCTACATCTCCGTTGTCAACACTCTCACCATCGTTACCACGGAAACAAGCACCGTTATCTCTGTAAGTTTTATCTTCTTATCATCTATATACAAATGACAGAACAAGTGATTATATACCGAATTAAACAGATACGTTTTTAGGATTAGATTAGAGACATCATTGATGTACTATTAGGTGATACATTTGTATATAAAAGCGGAATATTATTATTATTATTATTAACTCTGTTTTTAGAGTATAAAACTTGGTGCCCTTTTGGCTCCAAACTGACGTTTTAATGAAAAGGATATAAAGAATTCAAGTTTCGAGTATGACCTTTGACCCTGTGCAGCCCACAGAGGAGAAGCTGAAGGTTCAAGTCCCGGAGACCATGCAGGTCACTTTCATGTCCGACACCGAAGACGAAGGTAAGAATTCTACACCTCTCCCCTGCTCCCCCACCCCCCCCCCCCCAAAAAAAGAAGAAGATTATTGTCTTAAAAAAACTGATTGTTTTTCAGTTATTTTGTTTCGTAGCTCAGCTCTGCAAAATAATGTTGCTTTATATTATTAAAAAAAGAGGATATAGTAGTAATAAAACACACTTTAGTTGAAAGCTTCATTGCTTTATAGCTCAAAATAATGTTTATCAAAGTTTGAAGTAGATATGATTTCATATCACACCTCGTGTATTTGCTTTAGTTTTCAGTTTGGATTTTTTTTGCATTTTCATTTGCATCATGGAACATTCCATTGAATTGAAGAAGATTTTTCATTTTATATTGAATTTGAGTGTATCCCGGATACATGCATCTCATCGTTAAAAGACAAGATCATATTTTACAGTTTGGAAAGTCTCGTTAGAATAAGGATATAAAGCTACATGTAGTGAAGTGTATAAAAATATTCCTTGAAAGTGGATGTTACATGTATATATACATGTATATATATATATATAGAATAAAATATGATCTATGATATATTAATAAGAGATGAGACAATTTTCCAATTTTTCCAGTTTTTATTCAGAAATCCTTTTAGTCGTAGCTTAAAATAAATTGTGAAGAAAAAGGGAAAAGCCGCCATTTATATCGAATATAGAGAATATCAAAATGTCTGTCCTATTTGAAAAGAGTTATACAAAGATACTAACAAACTATTTACATCTCTATATATATATATATATATATATGTACACACCTCTTTGATTTATGATATTTTCAGATACTCTGTAGAACTCAAATGAAACTCTTATCATTTAAATCACAATCTTTACTATACATGTATTTCTAGTAGGGTAGTTTAATAATCATAGACTTTATTCTGTATACTGTACTTCTTTTAGGGGTAGTTCTAAATTTTCATAAATATTAGCCAGAATATTTAAACCCATCATCTGCTTCCTTCATGAATTGATTTTGCTTTCAGTATTTCCATTAGTACAGCTATCACTAGAATTTTTAAGAAAAATAAATGTACATATATATATGACAAATTTTTTTCTCTACCATGCACGGAAATGTAGAAAAGTCGTGCTTGTTTAGAATGTGATCCGCTAAATGATTTAAAGAATAATTCCTTTAAGAATCATCTAAATGTATTTGTTTTAAATATGTAGCTTGAATATTCAGTTTGTTTTCCTGTTTGCTATCATGCAACCCCCCGAGGAAAACCTTGCAGTGTTGCCAATTCAAATGGTTTAATGTGAATTTCAGTGATCGTTCATTTGTTTCTTTCAAATCTTTCATTTACAAAATAAGTTCATTTAAGATCAATATAAAATATTTTGTTTTGTTTTGTTTGTTGGACCCCAAACAGTGACAAAGTGTGTGTATTAAATCAACTTGTTTCAGCTCTAACAACATTTTGATTATCAAAAGGAAAAGAGAAGCAAACAATTTCTGGAAAAAAAATTATAAGCTCCAAAAGCTTATTCATTGGGGAATTAAACCTTTTGTAAGATGGCAACACTGCAAGATGACATTAAAAATCCACAAATTGATGTGTTTCAGTCATCCAATCCCATGAAATTTGTAGTGAGTTGAACAAAAGTACGAGTACGCCTTTTGCCGTTTTTATTTTTACAATCATGCTTTATTCTTTGGTCCTCCCCATACCTGCGGTAATATGTGTACCATCTCCACACTTCTCTTTCCTGTTTATAGAAAATTCTGGTAGGTTGATTTGCTTTATTTGTCAGATCGGTCTTGGAACATATCAGCAACTCATGGAAGCATCTTGCCCTTTTTTGTTCTTGCCCAACTTGCCCCCAAGCTGTGGGGCTACCGGATTTTGATCTTGTCTATGTTTCTGGGGGGTGTTTCACAAAGATCCTAAATTGAAGTTATCTCTTATTTTGACTTAACAATTATGGAAAGCCATTGGCATCTATGAAAATATATTTAAAAGTTATTTAAAAAGGCATAAAATGTTGATTCAAATCATTCATATTTTCTGTCATCAAGGGGATTTCATGTTCTTGATGTGGAATTCAAAAAAAGTCTAAAATACTTGAATTTTCGCTTTTGAATATATTTTATTTTAAGGTTACGAATGGCTCTCCCTAATTTTTAAGTCCAACTTAGAGTTAAGTTCGACTTAGGATCTTTGTGAAACACCCCCCAGGACAAGTAGCAATTACAGGGGGGGGGGGGGGGGGTCAGCTAATAGAAGTTCAAGTCTGCTGGAAAGTTCAAAATATTTTTAGAAAGAAAATCATAAGACTTGACAGTGCTTTTGGGAATCCAATTTTTACAATATAAACCACTATTAATCAAACTAAATTGAGCTTATTGTGAAAAAAGTTCCTATCACCTATCACTTTCTGATATGAGCTTGTTGAAAGAATAATATACTAAAAATAATGGGCTTTAACAAAAAATGAAAAAGGCTTTACTATTTATCAACATGACATCTGTGTCATTCCTGAAAATTGGAAGGATTTATTAGGCAAATACAAACTCAAATTCAAATTCAAATTCAAACTCAAACTCAAACTCAAATTCAAACTCAAACTCAAATACAATTTCTAGGGGCAGGTTGGGCAAGTATAAAAAAGGAGAATGTGTCTTGAATTGCTGATTGTGAAACAGTATGCTTCATATGTTGTTTGGTTTCATGGCATTTCATTTTGTTTATTATTTTTGTTCATGGCTTCTGTTTTCATTTCTCTTGTATCATCACCAAAATCATTTGCAAACAGTTCTATTTATCTCATATTTATATGGTATTTACAGGCTAGCTTTTAACATTTTTTTAAATACATATTTTCTCTCACTATCTCTATACATTCAATTCATATATCATATTATCACATGTATCATATAAGCATGCAACTCATTTTTATATAAGAATATTTACATGCTTTTCAAAATTATATTATAAAACTTATTTGGAAAAATGTGATTTTTGCATTTGAATTATATTGGGTCATGGTCAATTAATAATCACAGATGGATGTTGAAGAGAGAATTGAAGTAATGTGAATTCAATAAGTTTGGGGCCATATTGGTATTAATGTTTACTAATTTGTACTAACCATTGTGCCTTTTTGTGTATTTTGTTATTTTTCTGACTTTCATGTCCATATGTGTTCAGATTTGTAGAAATATATGGATTCTAAAGTATAATAATTATCCATCAAAATAAAGATGAAGCAAGCACACAAATATGAAACCTTAACAAATAATACATATGAATAGTATGCACATCTGAGCAATACATAGATAAACATTGAACCTTCACATTTCAAAATAAATAAATAAATACATAAAACCTTTGATTCTAGATGAAGATAATGCAACTGAAACACAAGGATGGGTTTAAAAAAAGAGGGAAAATCATGATGAAAAAATATTGATGTTAAATTTCACAAGCAGTATGGAATATGCGACATAAATATATTGATTCATTTACAAGGCCTTTTTCCCCCTTCTCAATTAATTTACTTCTTCATGTATACTTTCTGAATTATTATGTGCATGTATTTTCTAAATATGTATTCTTATAATGCTGTATGTATACTAACCCAACACTTTTCTTATAGTATTTTTATTTTATCATTTTTTTTAATTGCCTCTCAATCTATTTTTAGTTGGATGTAAGTTCTTGGGTTTGCAGTGGACCTTTTTATTTTACCTCAATTTTTTATATGTGTTTTTATGATTTATTTCTTTACTCTCTATTTATTAGTTGTACCCGTAATTATAGTTTTCAACCCGACTATGAAAAATGATTACTGTACAAATAAGTGTTGAAATACTTTTTAGTGTTTATATTGATGTACATCGGGCTCATTTCAAGAATAGTATATAGAAGAAATACATTTTTTATGAAATGAAAAAGGAAAAAAAGAAGTGCTGTATAAAAAATTCATTTTCCTAAAGAAAAGCAACAAACTTAATAAATGCATTTACATTTACATATAAAGGCAGAAATTAATGTTTTTGTAAAGTTCGTTTAAAAAAAAAAAAAAAAAAATCAATTTCTCTGGTAAAATTTGACGTATACCTGTCCGGACAACAAGTCAATCCAAATTTGTAGAAGGGCAAAATAAAACTGAATAAAGACTAAAAAGTCTGAGGTAGGAATCTAAAACATGTCAACAGAATTGTACAGTTGTGATGTCAGTTAATATAATTAATGTACAGTGTTTCCTTATGAGTATCGTGTATACATTGTAGATAGATCAAGTTTGTCTTCGTTTGTGAACTGTCTAACATTGTGATATAGATTACAAGTAGGAGTGACGAAAACACAAGGGGAAAAAAGGAGCAAGAATAAGGGTTTCATCTGTTGAATATTCCCCTCTTCAAGATTTTCATAATATTTCTTTGATTTTGATTGAAATTCTACATATTTTCTTCATTTTAGTAGCAAAGAGAAAGCTTTCAATGTAATGGGTATTTACACTAATCATCCACTGAACAACAACAAGCCAAGTTTTATGAAGGAGAATAATAATGAATGTGAATGACTCTTCTTCACAGTTGTGTGAATATGTACCTTTTTTGTGTAAGGTTCTTAAATTGAAAGAATCTAGAAGAATGATCTTTAATTTGAATTTTGGAAAAGAAATTGAAAAAGAAACTTTTGAAAGAGATTATGTTGATCCGTTTTTAATGATAAGGGTTGTAAATTCTAAAAGGATCAAGAGTTTTATATCGCTTCAAGAAGTATTACGATGTTCCTCTATACCTCTGCAATACAGATTATACAATCATACAAGTTAAGTTATAGAGCATAGGAAGATTATAATTCATGTAGAAAGTTTTGTCTAGTCTTCAGTGGTTAGTGTTACTTATTTAATGATTCCTAAATCCAATCCAATCCAATCCAAAAGATATTTGATATAGCGCCTTTTCCGTGCAGTTACAAAGCGTAAATGATGAGGAAGATACATATACAATTAACAACTAAATTATTCATACCCCTTGTAAATTTAATGTTTTTTAGGTTTATCGTAAAACAAGAATGAAAGGTAGACTATTTGAAATAGGGCCTGCGTTGAATGCTTTTAGATGTCAGCTTTAATATGTCACATTCTCAAGAAATATAAATTGCGACAAATCAATTTTTGTCTCGCCTGCGTAGCAAAAAGCGAGACATAGGCGCCGCTTTTCCGGTGACGGCGACGGCGGCGGCGACGGCGTCAACATCAAAAACTTAACCTAAGGTTAAGTTTTTGAATTTTTGATATAATTTTTAAAGTATAGGTTCTTAGTCAGTGAAACTTGGACTATAGGGTAATCAAGTATCCCCAATCATGTGAGTAGAATTTCAGATCACAAAGTCAAGGTCAAATGTCATTTCAGGTCAACAGACTTGGACTATGTTGTAGCATCATCATCGAAAACTTAACCTAAGGTTAAGTTTTTGAATTTTTGATATAATTTTGAAAGTATAAGTTCTCAGGCAATGAAACTTGGACTATAGGGTTATCAAGTCTCCCCAATCATGTGAGTAGAATTTCAGGTCACTAAGTTAAGGTCAAAGGTCATTTAAGGTCAACAAACTTAGACTTTGTTGTGGCATCAACATCAAGATTTTCAAAATGCTTCTTCGTTATTTTTCAACTGATTTTGATTCTGATTGTTTCATATGATAGGGCTAGGAGGGGGATTTAAAATTTCCACACAGAATCGTGAAATTCATTATCTATGCTAATTTATGCAAATTTATTCGAAATCACAAAAAAGGCTTCTTCTCCTTCATTTCTCGACCGATTTTGATTTGGTTTGCTTTATATCGTAGAGCTAACAATTGGTACACTAAACCTCTACACAGAATTTTGAAATTGTTCTCCATTAATTAATTATGGTAATTTATGCAAATTTAGTCCAAAAATAACAAAAATTGCTTCTTTTCCCTCATTTCTTGACCGATTTTGATTTGGTTTGCCTTATCTGGTAGAGCTAAATTTGGAACACTAAACTTCTGTAGACACAGAATTGTGAGATTTTGCTCCATCGATTATTTATGGTACTTTATAATGCAAATGAAATGAAATTATGTCCCTTCCAGGGCATCAAATTTTTATTTTTTGACCAGTTCAAAAGTGTACCACATAAAATTTACGATATTTGTTGTTGCGAGATGTGGATGAGCGCTACGTCATTGACGTTCTGGTTTATCATATTGAATCGCGTTATGCAGGCGAGACCGCCGAGAGCGTTTCCCTTGTTAACATCCTTGAAAAAATTGCAGAACTTGGTAAGGTTATTAATGATTTAGTTGTTAACTATAATTAAATGTCTATGAATGTCTTGATGTATTCAATTGTCATCAGTCAAAATGGTTTCCCCCTTTAGTAGAGGCTCACAGTGAGCCATCTAGTGGTATAGTGATGTCCATGGTTGTCCTACTCTGTACATACTCATTTAGTGTTCAGTTCTCACTCATAAGTCATCAGTTGTCATTCTTACTCTATCAAATTTATAATAATAATAATAATAATAATAATAATAATAAAAACCTTACCGGTACTTATGAAGCGCTTACCACCAAAGTCTCTAAGCGCTATGGTTAGTTGAATGCCTAGGTTCGAAGTGATTTATTAGTTTATTTTATTTATTTTATTTTTTGAAAGTATTTTGAATTCGGCCAGATCAGACAACGATACATGGAGATGTACCACGTACCATTTCTAAAAGCAACTATCTAATCCCTGATATATTTTCATATGTACATCTACATCATGGTTGTGATCCCTTCTTTATAGATATTCATCATGTTAAACTGTTCATTCATGGTGTCATTCAATTGATGTGTAGTTTAAATCTTAAATTGAATCTTTCAACTTTGAATAGTATAGAACATGTTTAGCCACTAAGTACTTGTCTTTAGATCATTAGTTCTGTACAGAAACAAAGATTCAAATTACTGTAGATAAAAACAGAGTATTAAACTAGAGAAATGGATCAGCAAAGGTACGTAAAAAGAACACTGGATATTATGGATATTGGGCAAGTTTTTATGTTATTGAAGGGAGCAACAAGTTTGTGAATCACAAGTTGGCAACTTAGTGTACAAATTAAATAGCGCTTTTATCATGACATCTATGTCTCCTGAATTTCTTGCCAAACTTTCTGTCCTAGACCCAGCTAGACTTTAAAAAAAAGGAGGTCTCTTTGGTGACTAACTTTGCTCCAACTTTAACTGATCTGTTTCTCTCATTATTCTCTGTTTTTATTGTAAGGGTATTCCTAAGTTATACATTTTCATATTTTCCCCAACAAAGACGAAATACAAATGCATTAATTCTTCTTAATACCCCAACACATACATATTCATGTATCTTGGTAAACATATAAATGGTGACTAATTATACAGTATCTCATTGCATTTGATCATTTTTTGCTTCTTTAACGAACCATCAAAACACATTAGCATGGGTATGCATTGACTTAACCAACCAACCCTACTCCTTTCATGAAAAAGAAGTGACTTATTGTATAATTTGTCAAGCTATACAGTGGATAAAATAATATATACGTCTACAAATGTACAGGCTATTGGTACACATGTACAGTAGTCCCACGAAAGGACCTATTAAAACATATCTGCAGAAACATGTTATAGCATGAAGTCATCTTCCCAGCATGTGAACCATAATAAAGCTTGCCTTTAATAAACAAGAAAAAGTAATTTTCTGTTCCAAATTGTGTAAATATTCTACTGAGAAATACAAAAATATTACAATATACATTGCAATGCCTGTCTCACAAGACTATTGCATGTACAGTACACACACATGTAAAGGAGTATACAGCCCAAATATATTTTGTTCTAATATGATGATTAACCACTAAAAGGGGAATAAAAGGCTGAAGTATGTAGCTGAGAGAAAGGAAAGAGAAGAAATCTCTGCCAGCTAAGATAAAATCCAAGATTTCTAAATATTTTGACCAATTTGAAATCTCATACGCTGTACATGTATATCCCCAAGTGTGTAAATTAAAAATTGTTTAAATAGTGAAATTTCAATTTCAAATCCATATTCTCCAAGAAGACTGGTGACCAGTTTTTCATGATTAATCCATATATAAAATGTACATGTGTCTATTGCAGGGGATGATGTATCCATGACTGGGGACCAGTCTCTGCTGACCCCCCAGGAGATTAGGACCATGGGAGACGACTCAGTAATCAATGACCACCGCCGATCCTGGGAGGACGATTGGATGCGAGGAGAACCGGTAAGAGATGTGGGGGAGATGTAATTATGGAAGACGGTGATGTTGTACTGTCAAACTTGCTTTAGTGACCACCTGTCTACAAATGATTAAACCTGAACAATACTTCAGTAACATAAGGAATTAGTTGACACTGCCGTACATTCTCTATGGAAGCCATTCTCCATAAAAGCCATTCTTCATGGAAGCCGGAAGAAATCTTGTCTTGCCTCTTCCCCAATATCGTATTTGTAATGCGGGATTCAATTCACCTGTTAGGCATGATATCATTTGTATTGGTGGAATCTACCTTCCATTGATGGGATCTAGCTATGATGGGCAAGACTCTTGCAAGCTTTTTGGTCATACAAAAAAAAAAAAACACTTTTGTTCTAGAATTGTGCATAAACTTTGAATAGAATTGTAAACTTGTCTATTTGCAAAACTTCAACTGCACATTGTTTCTTCAAACTAAAATACCAGCTTACTTGTATATTCCAATCTTTATATTAAGCATGCCGCTACTACAATGGTAACTAGTGGCAACCTAAAGGTGTAGGGATTGCCTGACATAGCAACACGCAATGTATGCAACTTGCACACTGATTATTGGAATACAATGACTTGTATTACATGTGAATGAAAGAGTATGTATCTGCAGTCCATAATGGTTGCTAGTGACAACCTCAAGTGTTAAATGCTTGCCTGACATTGCAGCGACTAATGTATGTAACATGCATTCTTATCACTGACATAGATACCTAGTAACAGGTGAATGCCATAGTTGTTACTGGGAACTTGAGGTAGGAAAAGCATCCATACAATATGAATACATTTGGGAAATGTTATATTGACCCCCCTAATCTGCCAACAACAGGGATGCCAGTTTTCAGGCAATAGCTTGGATTCAGGCCCTGGCGAGATATTTACAGACCATAGTTTAGGCTTTTTTGTGTATAAAATAGCTCATTCTAGGTGATTTTCAGGCCCTCTGATCAATTCTAACTGGCATCCCTGCAACAACTATTTCTCCATCCATCCCTCAGGTTATGAACTACTACACCGGTCACGAGTCCCTCTCCGGTCACTACGGGGGCGACAAGCAGCGCCCCGCCTACAGCCCAACCGGTTACAGCACCATGGACTCCAGGAACAGCACCCTTAACAGGGACTACAACGCACCACTGGGTCGCCCTGATGACAGCATCATTGAGGGGGAGATGATCATGGCTACTACTGAGGTAAGCTTAAAGGGATCGGGTAACTTTGTTTCAGATTCTGAAACAAAATCGTGGATTTAGCTCATGCTGCAAAAATAATTATAAACCTTGAGGTCAGTCAGGACCCCATGACTTTTACAAACAGATCGCCTGTCTGATTATCAAGATATTTATGTTTGCAATTTTGTCGTAACGGTTTTCACAACACTACAGTCTATTGGGGAAAAGAGGTACATGTATGGTAAAATCGGTCACTCAAAGATTTTTACTTTTATGACGCACTTTTTGATAATTTTGAAGCGCAATTATTTTAGGGCTTTAATATTACACCATATCACAGACACTGATAACATGTAGGGCCATGCATCTCAGATTTAACATTGTTAAACGATGCCTTTAACAAATTTTCTCAAATTTCAGTTCTTGTTTTGATGATTTTGACATCTTTTGCTGAAAGATATTGCGCACGTGTCGCGGAGTCCCATATACATCTTTCTGTGTACAGTGCTTGTAACTTTACCAAGACTGGGCCAAATTTCTTATCATTTTGATGATTCCAGAACCTTGCAGTACACACCAATACTTACGTGCTACATGATCAACTTTTTCTGATCCATTCCACACCTTTTCTTTCACAATGGAATCGCATGACCAGAATTCAACTTTATCTTTAATAATGATCTCTTAACTTGCATCTCACCCTAGAGCGTCGTGGAATCAGCACCACCTCTTCTTAGCTCCACGCCCAACCGCCATTCTACCGGCCCTGTAATAACACTCAACGGCAAGACCTACAACATCGGGGACCCCTACGTCGATGATAACGGCCGCCTCATCTCTGGCAAGGCTTTTGGACCCAACGGACGACCGGTGTCGGTCACGCTTGACAACGCACCGATGCACCAGATGCCGTTCTTTGCAGGGTAGGAATCTTTGTGCAGTACTTTTTTAAATATTTAAAAAAAAAACATATATTTCTCTACTGATATAAAAAGTAAGAAAAAGATTTTATACCTTACATTATGTAGCCATCCATCTCACATTCTATTACACCAGAGGAAGATTGAATAAATTCCTTTTGTAATCTACAAAAGTTAGAAAAAAAACTGAATTCTTAAAGCAGTATCTTTTTAGACAAGCGAGTATTTGTAAAAGTACATTAATAACCCAACAAATGTCTTTGTGAGTCATAACTTGATATCAAAGTGACATTGATCTTGTTTCTCCCTCTCTCTCTCTCTCTCTCTCTCTCTCTCTCTCTTTTCCCCTCTCTCTCCCTCTCTCTCTCCCCCTCTCTCTCCCCCTCTCTCTCCCCCTCTCTCTCCTTCCTGTCCCTGTCACAGGTTCCTGATCAGCTTCATCGTGGACGCCCGTGGTGGCACCATGCGCAGCTGCCGCCTGCCCGGCCTCCGCGTCGTGGTACCGCCACAGCGCGCCTCCGGCCCCACACGGGTCACCTGCCGTCTCATCAAGCGCACCAAGCTCACCACCCAGCCACCCCTCATGGAGAACGAATCCCTCGCAAGCCGAGTGCTCGAGGTTGGACCTGCCAACACCCAGTTCTTAGGGTAGGCCAATTGTGTCCCCACCTTATACTCAAACACGTAACATTAGTGTCGTGCCGCATCAGTTTCATTTTCATCCACTTTTGCGGTGTGTCATTCACAAACTAACAAAGCTGCAAGTAATCACTTCCATCATTACTTTAGGGCTAGGTGTTTTCCCTTTTTTCCCCATTGCATATTCTTCAGAAGTTTAAATTATTTAGCATCACAAAATATCAAACAAATTATAAAAAATCTTTAAAATGAAATGATAAATGATAGGTCCTTGTTCTCTATTTTTTTGTTTTCATGTCCCAGAATTTTTTGTTAGTTTAAAATGTTGGTGTTATATATCGACATCCAACCATATCTGGGAATCATGTTTTCTGTTTATTTTCCTTTTGTTAATTAACATACATCTTGTAGCAATTCCTTTGTATTTTGTGTCCATTTCATGTTGCATTTGTCATTCACAAAATATGGTACCTTCTACTTGTTCTGTTTTCTGAGCAGCAGTCTATTGGAGGGTTAATTTATTACTGGAATTCCTTGCGTCGGTGCCTAAAATGCACCCCCCCCCCCGAACACAAATAAAAACAGAAAACGAAGAAAAAAAAGGGAACATATACAAGAAAGAAAAAATTTTTACAAGCCCTAGTGAGAATTTTGTCATTGCACTTTCAAAACTGTTATTTTCATTCTGTTGAAAATTTATTGTGCATTTAGTTCATCATCTTAAAATTGCAAGCCAATTATTTGATTTTAGAGCAGAGAAAAATAATTTTCAGTACCATCCTGCAAATTTGTTTTAAATTTTGATTTCAAAATCTTTTTTCCCAGCCCATAGTTAATTTAATAATACCAGTTTCTAATGCTTTCAAAAAGTTATTCAACATAATTATAATTTCTGTTAATCCGTCATTGTTGAGTTATGGCCATGTTGCCTACATGTATTTTCACCATCAGTTGCTTAAAAAAAAAACTTGTTCATCACTTGTCTGTCATCATGTATACTCAGGTTATTTTCAAATGATCAAATGCTCAAATGATTTATTTTCTTTTATTCAGTTTTTACACATTGCGATGTAAAGCTTCTGCTTTAATTAAGTATTTTATTTATTTCCATGTATTTATCATCTATTTCACTCAATGCCTAGAATTCTATTAGTATTTCTTTGAAGTTCTAGAATCAAATACACTATTGCATTTTTTAAACAGCAAGTTGTTCCCCAAACTCAAGTTTAATCCTTTTCTATGAATGTTTCAGACAAAAATTTACTAATTCATTTGCTTCTTTAACAAATTTAACAACATATTGCTGATAATCATTTTGCTTTTCAAATATTAAAGCATCTAGATAACAAAAAGTAGTCAATTTAGTGCATTTGAAATGTTATTAACATCCACTAATTCTGAAGCAATTATGAAAAAACAAGCATATTATACAGATTTTGTTTGTTACTGTGTGTTGTGTATTAACTTGTTTTGTAATATTAATGCAGTTTGTCTTTCACCTTGTGTTCTAACGTCACAATTGTCTTTGTCTCTTTTCCCTCCAAATCTTTCCTAATGGACTTGTTTTAATTCCCTTGATTTGAACATTTCGCTCCTCTTCATGCCGACATTCACCTTCCTCCATCTCCTCATCCCGTTTCCATGACGACCCCTTCATCTTCCCATCATCTCCATCCTCCATCCCGTTTGGTTTTTATCATGGTTTCCTTTAACAATTATTTGACCTCCCCCTGGACCTTTGAACTCTGACCTCAGGGGTCTTGGAAATAAGAGCGTGACCTACCCTCCCCTTAACGACGGCGAAGCCCTCTGTAGCCGAATCATTGAAATGGGGCCGCCGAATGAAAAGTTTTTGCGGTATGTGTGAATGAGAGTTAAACTTGTTTTGTCTTGTGATGCACTTTCACTGCATGTTACAGCAAATAATGGTCGGCATGTTTCTGATCATTAAAGATACGGTAATCAAAAGATGACGGTAAGAGACACCGATTTGTGTGCATATTCATGAGGCTGGTTTTTAATATATTTTAAAAACTCTGTGCATGGTTTTGCCGTGCGGCATGGTTTCGTATGATATCACACGTCCAAGTGCACAGGAATGGTCAAAAGTTTCCCCAAAAGAATGACCCCTTCACAAATATCCACATATTTTTACATTCACATAGTATAGGTCCCATAAAACAACCTTGTGGTGAACCATATTGCTTATATACAATATTAAATGATATTTTACAAACTTTGGGGGCTTGTCCGAGGGTGAAATGTCTTTTCAATTTCGGTTTCATGTATTCCCAAATCAGTTTTGCTTTTTGAAATTGTTTAATGGGCAGATAAAGTTATGAATTTGTTCTAATAAACACCATTATTTTTCACAGCCTTCCCTTCATCTTTACACAATTGTAGACAGCTGCATGTCTGTTTGCAAATATTTTCATCAAAGGCAGCCTATTTTCCGAGGGAGATCATTGCACATTTTTCTTGAGACTATTGGGATACAGAATTGAGGAAATTGCATGTGGATGGGTTGAGGACTTGATTATTTAATTTTCAATTCGGATAGGGCATGTGAATTTATCTTTAATTAATATTTTCCAGGGAAAGGTGGGGGTGGGGGGGGGGGGGGTGAAACTTGACTATTGAAGATTCAATTGTTAATGTTTATGATGATGATAACACTGACTTACAGAGCATAACTGTTGTATAACATACTGTATTTGAACAACTTCTCGATAAATATGTGGAGATAAACGATCTGTTTTGCTATTGATGAGGCTAAATTACTTTTTTGTGATTTATCATGAAATATCATGGGTATTTCTAAGACATGTTTTGTGCTAAACTTTCATGGAAAATTAATTGAATCACTTATTTTCATCTTCCTTGCTCAACTTGTACATTTATCAACAACAAAATTGTATCTTTTGTTGCTTTATTTCATTTTCATTCAACTCATGTCAGTCAAGCTACATGTAATTCTTACCCATGCACAACAAAATATTTTTATAAAAAAGGAAGAAAGAAAGAAAGAAAAAAGAAACACATATATATTTCATCTTCCCCTTATGTGTGTTTCCCTTCTCTATATTTACTCTTCCCTTTATTTGTACCTGATTTGCTCTTATTTACATGTATCATACCACATATATGGAACCTGCAAAATATGTCTGTTTGTTTCCGCCATATCATAATACATTGTTCAGAATGTTTTCAGAAGGTCATTGGAGTTATTATGACCGGAAAATGATGTGAATTTAGGAAGTATAGTTGAGTTTGACTCCATTTCACAACCTTAGCTTAGCTTAACATACTTTTATTTAACCATCAACTTTCTTTTCCAGACGCATGGTGTGAAAATAATACAGCATCATGTGATTTTCTTTAAAAAAAAATAAAATCTTATACTCTGGTTTGTTTCTATATTGTACTCAAGGCATGTTTTGAAGTGCTGTTTGATTTTACCTTACATTACAGAATTATTGCACAGATTGTTAAACTCAGTTTCCAGGACTTTCATGATACCCGTTACAAAGAGTCAAGTTTAGAGAGTTCATGTTGAAACACAATCGTTTTTTAAATGTAAAATTTAAATATTGATACTATCATAAAATGTTAAAATGAAATATATAGAAAAGCAGCAGGTATTCTTTTGTTGGAAATCTTATAGTAGGATTAAAGTTTTGAAGGGTTTAGACATGTGTGGAGAATGCTTGCAATACTGCAAGTTAATGGTTTATGGAAGCAATCAGATTATACATTGATAACATTTCTGCACAAGTTTTTAGAAACTTACAATTTTATGTAGAACCTAACTTAGATGTGCAGACTCAGTGGAACTTGTCAAAACCCAAGTCATAGTTTATACCCATAGGCACAGTCTAATGTAGTTAGGTAAATGTCTGATCAAAGCCTGACACGTTTTGTATTTCTAGAAACACAGCTACATGTACAGTTCATTTGCACTGGTCATCACTTTCTTAAGTAGGCTGTAAAGATTCATGTAGACTCATATATCAGAGTATGGTAGAAAGAGAAAAAAGGAGACTAGAAAAGGAAGATATTCCAATCACTTTAACATTGATAAAAAAATTTGGTTGATCAACATTTACAATGTATTTGATAGTCAGTTGCAAAGTAAGAACTCTAAACCTGAAACATGTATGTTATGGTTTTAAAAATGTGAAGAGAGCTCATTGAAATTCTTTTTAGTGAGAGCCAGGAAGTCTTTAAATAACTTAACATGGAGTTGGTACCCTTCTTGCTTCTACAGATGATTGGTTAAATATGTAGTGCCCTTAAATACCTTGAACTTATTAACTTATGCTAGATACATGTATATCTCATCCCCATACTAAGTACTCTCTCCTTCCTCAAAATTACCGGTAATTGGACATCAGATAAATTAAATTTTTAAGTTGCAAAAAAACAAAATATAAAAACATGATAGGAAATGCACTTTGTTTAATCAATATCTAATGATGACTTTCTCTATCACAACAGACCGGTTTTGATCGAGGTTCCTCACTTCGCCTCACTGCGCGGCAACGAGCGTGAGATCGTGATCCTCCGCAGCGAGACAGGAGAGACGTGGAAGGAACATTCTCTGGATGCAAATGAGGACGAGATCCAGAAATCCATGGAGGGATATGACCAGGAAGGTAATGCAGTGACCTTTGACTTTTGACCTTCAACACTTACATTGGTTATGTTTCTTCTTCATGGACTTTCAAAAGAAAGTCCTTGTGTTCAAATCTAGGCATATTTTCTCCAGTGGTTTCCATTTATAGTAATGCAGTGACCTTTGACCTTCAGCACTTACATTGACCTGTGACCTTCAACACTTAATTTGGTTATGTATCTTCTTCATGGACTTTCAAAAGAAAGTCCTTGTGTTCAAATCTGGGCATATTTTCTACAGTAGTTTCCATTCATAGCAAATGGGTACCTGATCAGAATTTATCTCTTTCAAATCTTTTAAATGCTCCTTTGACTGCCAGAAGTTTGTGTAAATAAAAAAAGATTTTCTTTGCAAAGCGCAGTGAGATATTATTTGATAATTATATGATATACAGAATAGAAATGATAATTGTGTTATTGGATATTTAGGGCAGTATAAGGGGTAAATAAATCACAGAATTGGGAATAAAACAATACTACATTTCTGGTCATACATGGCGTAGATACTGATTTCCTGTGGTCAATCTCTGTTATCAAATTCGTTTTCAAAGTCCATCTTCCTACAGAGGTAATGTCACGTTTTATCTTATTGAACGTGTTTTTTTAACGGATTTCATAAAAAACATGTGTAAATGTTTGATTCATGTTAAGAGACTAACTAAATGCATGGCGTAAATATTCATAAATGAATGATACATGCCAATAAAAACTAAAACAACTACAACTATGATTTTGCTGCCCTCTACAGACAATGACCAGTCCAAGGGTCAGTCGGACCGCCGCATGTGCCGCATCCTGACCAAGGACTTCCCACAATACTTTGCCATCATCTCGAGGGTTCGTCAGGAGACCAACACCATCGGTCCGTCGGGAGGCATGCTGAACTCGACCGTTGTACCACAGGTCCAAGCAGTGTTCCCTGAGGGAACCCTCACTAAGAAGATTAAAGTGGGACTACAGGTGAGAAAAAAAAGGAAACCTTATTTCACACCATTTCTTCATGGGACTTGGTAACATTGTTGACTTCAATGCTAGATGTACAATTGAAGATAATCTGAAAATTTGAGTAAAAACAGACCATTATTGATGATACAAATTGGGAAAAAATGATTTAATGGATTCCTTAATGCTCCCAACCACATTATTACAATTTAATTACATTTTAGGGGAATGAAAATTGTCACAAAGCAATGAATTGGCTCCATATACCATTCTAGACATTTAAGTGCTGAAAGATTTTTAAAAGCCTGTTTTCAATCTTATTTTCAAGGAAAAACATTTTTGGAAAGTCTTGCTTTGTGCAACACAAGGGCTCTGAAAATTACCCATATCTAGTCTTGATTATCCCCATGCCAACCCTTTTAACACCAGTATAGATTAGTCTTGTATGGGAAACAGTAAAATAATCTTGAAACCTTTGGTCTATCTATCCCATGATAAATACAATACCACACAGAATGAATGTGGCATACATTTATAAAGAGTTAATACAATACATGTTGATTTATGAACAAAGTGTATATACAAATTTAAACTAGATGATGTATATTTTTGTTTAATGCTTTTAGGCTCAACCAGTTGGAAACGATGTCGTCAAGAAGGTCTTAGGAAACCGTGTCATGGTGAGCCCCATTGTCACCATTGAGCCACGACGCCGGAAATTCCATAAACCCATCACGGTCACCATCCCCGTACCCACTGCCTACAACCAAGGGGTTATCAATGGGTACGGAGGGGACTTCCCTACGCTGAGACTGCTCTGTAGTATTACAGGTACGTCCGAACATGCATGCTCGTGTAGGATGTGTATTGTGTTCTAAAGCAGTGTAGTGTTTAGATGAATGTGTGTATTGACTTCTTCAGTTATGATTAAAGTGGTAATGGCTTCAAACAAAGGAGTTAGCAACTAGTACGGAGTTCCCTACATTGAGACTGCTCTGTAGTATAACAGGTACGTGCGAACATATGTGTTCTTGTAGGATGTGCATTGTGTTCTTAAGCAGTGTAGTGTTTAGATGAATGTATGTATTGACTTCTTCAGTTATGATTAAAGTGGTTATGGCTTCAACAAAGGAGTTAGCAACTAGTACGAAGGGGAAGTGTCGTACGCTCAGCCTGCTATGCCGTATTACAGGCGCATCTGAACAAGTATGTACTGGTCACATTATATCGTATGTCAAAGCAGGTAGTGTTTAGATGAGTGAATTTTTGGTTATGATCAGTTATGATTAAGCATGTTTCGTTTTGTCTCCTCCAGGTGGAACCGCACCGGCACAATGGGAGGACATCACTGGTACTACTCCGCTGACCTTCGTTAACGACTGCGTATCCTTCACTACAACTGTTTCAGCAAGGTGAGAAACGTTTCTTCAATTCAAGTCATTATCCAAGTTAGTGTAAAAAGGGTTGTGAAACACCCCCCCCCCCCCCCCCCAGGTCTGTTTGAAGTCCTTTATCAATCATTGGTCAAGTGGTTCAAGTGCTTTGTAACTGCGTGAAAAAAGAAAATAATACCACATACAGGGGAACACTGGGATGGATTGAATCTGAGGATGCATTCTTTCCCCTACTCTATATGTAATAACGATTCACTAAATTACCATATTCTTGATATCCTACTTCTATTTCTACCCTAGATTTTGGCTGATGGACTGCAAAGAGATCGACCAGGCGAGCAACTTTGCCCGAGAGCTCTACCAAGAGCTCAAAGCCGTGCCCTTCATGGCCAAGTTCGTAGTCTACGCCAAGACGCACGACCCTGTGGAAGGGCGCGTGCGCGTCTTCTGCGTGACGGACGACAAAAGCGAGAAATCTCTAGAGCAGCAGGAAAACTTCAAGGAAGTCGCCAGGAGTAAATTTGTTGAGGTGAGATATCTTCAGAAGGCCTGTTTTCATCAGCTCGAGACTGCCAAATAGCCTGCTGTTTCTGATTTGGGAAATAATCCCGAAGTTACAAATCGCGCCTTCATCAGCTTGACACTTGAAACTCAAGCTCATGATGTTTTGCTCAGCCTTCGCGCATAGTGCGAAAGAGACAAAGCTCTAATAATAATAAATACTTATAAAGCGCACTTATCTAATAACTTACTCAAGGCGCTAAACAAAACAAATAAACAAAATACGCAAATCTCTCTCCAGAATTTTAACAACAATAAAACCATTTAAATATGTTTCTGAAAGGTTCCTAGACATGGTGGCCCGAATTCACAAAGGAGCACGAAAACCAAGGTTTGTCGACAAACCTCCTTTGTGAATTCGGGCCTTAAAGGAAACCTAAACCCAAAGAATAAGTATAGGTATTCTGAAAAATGAGATGTATTCCTGCCCTTTAATGTACAATATTCCTTACGAAAATGTTCAAGATATATATAAATGAAGATATTCTTCGCAGGATGTGATGCCTTTCAGCATAACATGGGCGCAGCCATTTTCTTGAAAATGTGACGTACCTGTTGAAGTTGTACATGTATCATGCACCAAGCTTTAGTTGGAAATAATTTTTATTTCAATTACGAAGCCTTTACTTTTCGATGAACCAAAATAACAACTGAGATGATAGAAATTATATTAGGTGAAAAATAAATAACAGGGGCACAATTGTAACAAAATTAATTTATAAATACTACACTATAGCAGTTGACAAATCCATTTCATTTATGAGAAATCTTCACCCCGGAAGAGCACTAAATTAGTTATGCAATTTGCGTTCTGGCAATTGTAGTACAAAGGATAATAGCAGGTGAATGAAATGCTTCATCACTACACACGTCTGGGAAAGAAGCATCCATACATTTGAATACATTTACTTGATAAAAGACTTCGCATAGTACGTCACATTATCAAGAAAATGGCGATGCCCATGTCGTGCTGAGAAATGTACTTTATTTTTGCTTTATACCTCTATCATACACTTTGGTGGGGAATCTTGTAGATTTATGGGCAATAATTTAATAAATCTCTCAGAATAAGTAGAGTTATTACTTGGGGTTCGGTTTCCTTTAATGTTTTGAATGTCACGTGGCAGCTCTTTCTAGAGGACTGATGCAACATGCACAAATGCACGGTCCTCATAATGGGTGGTTCGGGTTCTGGGAATTTCTAGGATGGTAGAGGCAGAAGAACGGAGGGAGTGGTCGAAATTTCGTTAATATTGCGTTTATCTGATGCCCTCTAGGTTCTAGAGAGCAGACCGGTCTTCATCGAGATGGCAGGCAACCTCGTTCCTGTTCAGAAGTCCGGTGACCAGCTCAACCTCGCCTTCACCGCCTTCCATGAGAACAGGCTTCCGTTCTTCGTCAGGGTACGCGACCAGTCGTCCGAGCGCTGCGGCCGGCTTTCGTTCATGCGGGAACCCAAGGTGCAAAGGGGTCTTCCTCCCCAGAAGGCCGCCTGCAACCTCAACGTCACTATGCCATCTTATGTCAAGGTGAGAAGCTATGATAATAATAATAATAATTATAACATTCCATACTTATATAGCCCAGGGGGGAGTTTCACAAAGATCCTAAGTTGAACTTATCTCTAGGTCGGAAAGCGGTTGGCATCTATGAAAATATTTTGTAAAAGTTACTATAAAAGGCATTAAATGTTGATTCACGTCATTGATATTTTCTATTACCGACGGGGATTTCATGCTCTCGATGTGAAATTTATAAAAAGTCTAAAATACTTGAATTGTTGCTTTTGAATATATTTTATTTTAAGGCTACAAATGGCTCTCCATAATTTTTAAGTCTACCTTAGAGTTAAGTTAAACTTAGGATCTTTGTGAAACACCCCCCCCCCCCCATATCACGAATATTGAGAATTGAGAACAGTGAGATACGCTCAACATACTTCCTTAAAGTCATTAAGTAACATTGGAAAAAGTTTCTAAAAAGAAAGGTTTTAAGACAAGCTTTCAAGTTTTCAACAGTATCACAATTTTTTGTTATATTCTGGCAATTTATCCCAAAGCTCTGCTTATACAACCTGAAGAGACTGTGAACCGTAGAACTTTGTATTTATTTGAGGGATAGTAAGGAGAGTCTATTAGTAAATGAATAATTTCCTTATAAATATCTTGCCGACAATGTAATACCTTGTTTCTTGCAGTGGAGAGAAAGAAAGAAAAGAATGTTTATTGACTGCTTAAATAATAGACAGTCCCAGCATGCACTTTCCTGTCCACACTTTTAAACATTTCTAATTTCTTTCCCTCTAACACCAATTTTTACCTCAAAAAGGTGAAAAAAGCAAGTGAAAGTGAATCGGAGAGCGAAGAATCAAGCGAAGATGAGGTATTGTGGATGTTGGATATTTGGAATGATTTGGTTGTGGTATATATTTTGTTTGCTGGTTAAATATTATTTGCTTCTTTCATTTGTGTAGTTTTTATTTGAGTTTCATTTTTAGTTTTGTTTGCTTCTATTACAAGAGTTTCCAGTATGCGTGGTATTATGTTCATTCAAACCTTTTAAATATTTATATTTCTCACACTCTTACCATGGTATTTAAAGTTATGGTTGCATTTTACAACCAAAAGCCCTGTTATTAAATCACAACTTAAAATTTTAAATAATTTATGGTGTAATGCCAGTAAAATATTGTTTTAATCTTGCATCACAAGTAACACATATACATGTGTACCATACAGATTTGTTAACAGACTGGTGTATCTTCTTTGCATGTATATTTTAGTTACTGCAATGGTGTAGTGGTTTTGAGATTGGGTACCATTCAAGGGTTAAAATTAGTTCATTTGCTGAGAAAGCATGCAAACCCATGAGTAGAAGTAGTCGGGGGGTTGTTAATTGGTGTGTGTACAATGTGTATATTAAGCAAACTTGGGTATACAGTCAAACCTGTCTTTAATAGTGGCCACCTCTTTATAAAGGCTACCTGTCTATAAAGGTCGTCTGTATTCTCTCTTCCTTAGAAAGACATGTTTTGTAAAAACCTGTCCAGAAAGGCCACATACATGTATCTACAGTGGCCACTGTTTCTGTTTCCATCTGATGATCACAGTAGACAGGTTTGACATACAGTCAACAGTGTCTTAGTGGCCACCTCTCTATAGCGGCCATGCATTTCGCGTCCCTCAAAAAAGAAATGCTAGTTGTAGAACCTGTCGAGAAAGGTCACCTTTCTACAATTTGACCACTATCTCCCTCTGATGGCCACAGTAGAAAGGTTTGGCATACAGTCAAAGGTGTCTTGGTGGCCACCTCTCTATAAAGGCCACCAGTCTATAGCGGCCATGTATTTTGTATCCCTCAAAAAAGAAATGCTAGTTGTATAACCTGTCTAGAAAGGTCACAAGTTGGCCACTATCTCCCTCTAATGGCCACAGTAGACAGGTTTGACTGTATACATGCAAACATGTAGTTGGGAAAAGGAATTTTGGTTCCAAGCCGGCATGCAAACTTCCGAATGGAATTCAGGAGATTTTCATCTAGTGCACAGCTTTCTATATAGTGGAAAGTTTTCATCCATTGCGAGAACCATCGGCTTTGCACAATTATTTATGCACATGTAACGCACTATAATGGGGAACGTCTAGCTAGGATTTGGCGTGTTATCTAAGCGACATTGGACTTCTATGGACATTGCATGCAAGGTCATTACCATGGAAACGCAGGGTCATCGAGGAGCATGGTTATAAATTACTTCACTGAAGGGGAGATAACAGCCAAATATTATTTATGCACCAATTAGAATTCATGTACATTATAGCTGTCTTTTGCTGAGCGTATTTGCTACATTTTATTTTGATGCATGTTGTTGCTCGTATTTTGTGTATGATTTTGTTTTAAATTGAGTATATATTCATGCTTTTTGATGGACTTATTATTATAACTTTTTACAACATGCAGTTGGTTGTTGGTTGTTAAATCAATTAATGTTTAAAAAGCCATTGGGTCAATAATTAGATAGTTATGGAATGCATTCAATTGCTCTCTGTGGAGATTTATGAAGAAAAAAATCTGCAGTTCACATGTTCATAGCCTTTTGTGTTTCTGGCATTCAAAATTAATCTTTTTAGCCATTGGGTCAATAGTCTATGCCTAAGATTCACACTATTACGGAACCCTATTTGGACTTGAGTTCTGTGCCTAGTCTATTCGACAAGACGTTTTATTGTTCACTCAAAGTGTATCTAAACTGCAATATCTCTTTATAGAAGTAATATTTGAAGCTCATATTTTTAATACATTAAAACGACACGGAACCTGTTTAATATATCAAGAGCAAAACGTTTTTTGGTGATTGGAATGCTATAAAAAATTTTAAAACCTCCATGATGCAAACCTTTCATGTCATGTAAGGCCATTAAAAAAACAAAAACATGTTTAGCGTCCTGCCTTTTTGAAAAAGAGGAGGCCCTTTTTTCCCTTTTTTTTTTCTTCCAATATGGCTGCTTGGCCCTACAGTCGGGCCATTTTTCAAGATGGCCACCATAATTAAAAAAATCCAAAAAAAAAATCCAAAAAAAAAAAAAAAAAATCAGAAATCAATCATTTCAGCAGTATGTTTTTTATGCCTTTTATTCATTGAAATAAAAATAAAATAAAAAAGGAGGTGGGCCCCCCAAAAGGAAGCAGACAGGGATGCTAAACATAATTTTTTTTTTTAAATGGCCATCACTGACAAGTTACTGGTTTTGCAGTATGCCTTCTGTATTTATGGTGTACTTATTTGATTTTTTTTTGTCAACTTGTTTCCCACCATCAGGAGTACAAGATGGAAAAGGGCGAGGTATGAATGAACGTTTGGAAGCATGCTTGTCAGTGATGTTTATTTTTTTCTATAATCAAACATCGAAATTTAAACATGTCACTTCCATAAAATTATTAAACAAAGGAACCACTCCTCTCTTTTGGGCAATGGGTAAAATGTAGGAGGAAAATTATTTTGTAGTGACTTTGTGCAATGCAGTGGCATGTTAAGATGCATCCGGAACGCAAACTGCCTTATTGTTGAAAATCATAATTTTTATCACACGGAAGAAGAACTTCATTGTTTGGACATATATGAAACTGGTAAATGCATAAACCACCTTGATGGGGCTAGTTGTTAGCTAACTTTCATTCTGCTAAGCTACCTCATAACATGGGGAGTAAGAAATTATCATACAAAATGTGATAAGGTACTTTATCCCAAATTCAGTATTCTGTATTCAATGACATGAACAGTTATTTCTAGTGGGGTCTCAGTAGTTTGCAGTTGAACACTGACAATTGTAGTTGGCATGGTTATTGATATACTTCATATGAACAATTTTAGGAGATAATTTGTAAGGATTACAAATCATATATTTTGTTCACTGTATTCCTGTATTCATGCATTTACAGGTCTACATGCATGCATGCTCTCCATGTATTTGATTTGTGATGCAATTTTTCATGTACAGTAATAATCTTTGAAACAAGTCTGTAGATGAATTATAAAATTCATTGGCATTGATTTGGAATCTAAAAATGTTTGATACTTACTCCTAATCTATTTAGGGACATGATTGTGGAGAAAATAAGAAGACATGCCTTGATTCTAAGACAGGATTTGTTTCTCCTCTTCACTTTACTGTTAGCTTTATGTATGTAACAGTTTGTCTAGATGTAGATTTGTTTTTTCTTCTCTTCTTTCAAAAACCATATTGTCTGTTGAGAGCCAGAAGGGCTTTAACTCTGTGTGAAACGATATGAGTTAATGCCCTTCTGGCTCCATACAGATGATATGCATTTCATATGATATCTAATGCTTAAAGGGATAGTCCACCCCAGGATTTTCTTTAGCTGACGATATAGACCTAATAATACCATGAAGAATGATACAAGTCTCATTAAAATCCATGATCACATAACGAAGAAATATCGACTTTTTTATCGAAAATCAGCCGCCCCCCAAATGCAAATGCGTTACATGGGCATGAAACGATCGCCAAAAAATAACCGATAGTATCGAAATTGTGACGTATGTTGCGAGCTGCCTTCTTATTTCGCAGACATTCACTTTCGCTTTCACTTTCATTCATGATTCGTCGTGTCAGTGCGATAACAGTGTACCGCGAGCGAAAGTGAATGTCTGCGAAATAAGAAGGCAGCTCGCAACATACGTCACAATTTCGATACTATCGGTTATTTTTTGGCGATCGTTTCATGCCCATGTAACGCATTTGCATTTGGGGGGCGGCTGATTTTCGATAAAAAAGTCGATATATCTTCGTTATGTGATCATGGATTTTAATGAGACTTGTATCATTCTTCATGGTATTATTAGGTCTATATCGTCAGCTAAAGAAAATCCTGGGGTGGACTATCCCTTTAAGTGACTAAAAGAGTGAGATGTAAACAAAAAAGGAAACAAAATTGAGCTCAAATAATTGTTAAACAATATTTGGTACAATGGATGTTTTTAGGTGTCAGCATCGTACATGCACATGTATCTACTCTTGTAATAATGTCTCCAAATGCTTTAGATGTGTAGGATAGGCCCACTTCACAATGATATATAACGTTTCGTCATGCAGTCCCATGTATTGATAAAATTGTACCGTTTTGTAAGTTTCCATCACGCTTTCTATATCTTGTAATTCCCTTTCACAGCGAGAACAATATACAACCAAGGTAACAAAATTCCAAACAAAAAGCACCCTTGCCCCCCCACCCCTACCATTTTTAACCCCACCTTTTGGCCAATTTTTGTTTAACAGGGACCAAAATGAAAGGGAACCTTCGTGTGATCATTTTGAATGCAGTTTACTTTTAATTTGTGTTGCATAGAAATGTTTCCCCTTAAACCTTTTGGTTGTTTTTGTTCAGAGTTTTTGATTGAAATTTTAAATTTCATTGTTCATGTAGAATGTTGCCTTACATGTACCTTGTCTCATGTATGTGTATTTGCCTTTTATACATAGACCATAATGTACATGTAACTAACTTTTAAAGTTGTCTTATTTTTTAAACGGAGGGTAATATTTCAAGGCGATATCCTCTGGCTTTGATCCAAACCTCTTTGTATCCCCATCAAGAAAGAAAATCAACCTAAAACTTGTCTTTTCCTCGTAAGTTGAAATACAAAATTGAGATATCAAAAGAACAACCAAAAAAATCATATATATTCTGTTACAATTTGGCTATCTCGTGAATTTCGCTCAATACCTACATAATTATATACCGTAAACACACTTGTAAGTGTGCAAGGTCTATCTTTCTTGAAGACATTGATTATTCGAGCATTCATAGCCATCATAGGTGTTTGTTTTTTCAATCTGGGGGTAAAATTCTCATGTACCTGCTCCAACAGCACAAGGAAAATAGCTTAGAGTTGTGATGCTACAGATTTTAAGTTGTACTGCCCTCTACCTAATATCTGTGTTATGGTTTTGCAGTGTGAATGTAGTGGGGTACATACCCTACACAAAAATACCAGGGTGCTACTCGGTGAAAAATCAGAGCTTTCCAAAGGCCCAACTATTGACTAAACCGGCCCCTTCGACCAAAGAAAGTGTTTTGAAAAGTGACCAACACTTATTAAATGAGGATGATTATACCTAGTTCTTTTCAGGCCGACTCATTTGGTCTAGAACTTCAAATTGTGAGTTAAAATATGTGATTCTGTTTGATATTTGGTCAGGAGAACTTGACGCAAATACTTGTGCATTCGATATTTGCTTGCCCCGCCCCTGATAAAATGCATGAGAATTTTTTTACATTTGAGCTGAGGAGGTGTACAGTTGTGGTATAGTGGTTCATTCACTTGACTCTCAATGCAAGGGTCGAGGGTTCAAATCTCAACCAGACATCAACGTCTTGTGGCAAGGCATTTATCCACATTTGCCACCCTCTGCCCAGGTGTAATTGGGTATCTGGCAATTACTGGGGTAATAATAATTGCAGAGGTCCCTCTGAAAGAACAGCGTTGATTAGGCCTCCTTGGGTAAACAAAATTATTATTATTATTTCATTATTATGTATCACCCTGGTATTAAAAGGTGTAACATATGCATTTAAGTAAACACTTTATCTTGTGCTGTTGTGCATGCCTTGTAACAATCCACAGCATCATGTACACATCAGAGATTGTTTATTGGAGTTTTAAGTAACCATGGACGTCACTCCATTCTTATCATTTTCTGTTTCCTCATGTCTTTCTTTTTATTTATCCGGCTGGGCTTAGCAGAAAGAGCAAAAGATGTTCACAAAGGTATATCTGACGACCTTTGAGTTTACTTTTGGCATGCCCTTAATCAATGTCTTGTGATATGGAGATTGCTTTCAAAGTTTTTAATTATTACAAGGAATTTGACTTTTTATTAACTTTACAGTAATATTAACTAGTTGAAGTTGAATCAAGAGAATGGGCTCGTTTGCATGGATTTATTTTTTGAGAATGAAAGATAAAAGGAGGATTTTCAGAAAACTACTGTACAGTACTAATTCTATATGTGTGTTAAAGTTTAGGTAGTTAAACAAAAAAATTCTGTTACATCACTAAATGTCATGTTAATGAATGATTTAATTTAGGCTTGAAGGTTTTAATAGGAGTTTTGTTTCGTGGGTTCAAAGATGATTTTAGAGAACAGTTATGAATATTGTAGGATATCTGTGATTTCAACAAAAGTAAGGTAGTGATTTGTACAGTAGATTGAAATGTTCAAATCCATCTATAACATTATTCAGGGAGGCAAACCATTTAAAAAAAAAGGAAGCTTTACACTTGGACAGCGTACGTTACTTTAGACATTCATTCTGATAAAAAAATAAATTATTGAAGTTCTGATGTGTAAAGATTTACATTTTCATGTGATAGTAATGATAGTAAATACTCAAAGAAAAGTTCAGTTCTAGGAAAGGTGAAACAAATTATTTATGAGCTTTTTCATTCCTTTTATCTTTGTTTGGAAAAGTATTATAGAAAAAAATGTCCTCTGGAAAGGATGGCTCTTGAAATGCCCTCAAATTTGAAATATGACAAGTAACAAGTAACAACTAAAGGTTGTGGACCACAACATCATGCCACATCTTTATGTTGTCATATATACACATTTCTGTGTACAGTGCACATGACTTTTTTTAGCAAGACTTGGCCAATTTCTTATCATTTTGATAATTCCACAAACCTCACAGTGCACATCAATACTCATGTGCTACATGATCAGCTTTTTCCAAGCGACACTTTCTTTAGAAGTGCAATCGCTTGACCAGAACTCTACTTTATCTTTAAGTTCTGATGCATAAAGATGGACAGTTTTGAGCTTACTGTACATCTTTCTGTAACAGTCATAATTTTTAGTTGTAGTTTTTAGTCATAGTTTTTCCCCCCGCCATACTATATGCAACAATGTGATGATCTCCAATCCTGTAACTTGCATTCCGTTCACAGAAGGAATTGTATTCACTCACAAGTATCGAAGAATATCAAGACGGGAGCAAGGTATAGAACTTCAATAGCAGTTCAGAAATTTATCTAAATTGATCAGTATTCTCTCCTCAAATTGGTAACAATTAATCCTATTTTCCACGCCTTTCATAGTTTGAAGTTTATCAAATTAACTGATGTGAAAGAAAATAATCAAAAAATTACCAACTTGTACATGAAATCAATGTTTTTATATTTTACACTGCGTTGCAAATTTAGAGGATTTAATGATTAGTTACAGTAAGTAGTAAATAGATCTCTTGAAGTTTGAAGTTTATTAAATGAACTGATGTGAAAGATATTGCATAAATGTAACTAAAATGTTACCAACTTGTACATGAAATCAGTGATTTTTTTATTTTACACTGCGTTGCCAATTAAGAGAATTTAATGATTAGTAACAGTTAGTAGTTTAAAGATCTCTTTAAAGGATTATTATTACTTACATGTATCCCTAAAGTTCTTTTTGCTTTGGAAAGTGTATGTGGTCTTTGAATTGTAGGGTAGTAGTGAATTACAATTAACGTCATTATAATCAAGAAGCCGAAACATCTGTTAAGTTTGAATTTATGAAAATAATGGATTTATTTTCTTTACTTTGATTGTCGATTTAGAACTGTAATTTTGAGTATTTAATATTTAAAAAATTATATCTGATTCCATATCTGATTCAGAGAATGAGTGCAATTGTAATATACTGTATATGTATGTACATCTTGATTGGTAGGATAGTTTGATATATTATGAATATATCATTAGAAATATAATATTGTGTTTGAATGGATGTATTTGCTTACTAATTTTCTCTTTTCACTCCGAATTCCTTCGATCATTCACATGATGCGAATCTCATCGTAACATTTACAATAAAGGTATTTTAAGTGGAAATGTATTATGTATTCTTATTTATAAATGTATTATATTATATTGATTATTAGATATTGATTGTCATGCATGTTGATGTTGTATTAAATTTATATTTTGTAATCTGTATGCATTCTATTTACAAAAGAAGAAGAAGAAGAAAGGGAAGAAAAAAAAAGGCAAAGTAAAAACAAGCTGGAAAAAAATTCAATCAGAATTTTAGGGAATTTAAAGTCTCCTTGGATGGGATGTTCTGTCTTCACTGAAGTGTTTGGTGAATTTATAGCAGTTTAAACATAAAATTCTTTATTGTAGTTGTGTTTTTTAAATATCAATGTATATGACAAATATGAATGTTTGTTATACATGTACAGGTGTTTAGTTTAGATGTAACCTCAGTAATGTTTGTTTGTGAGACTCTCCTGCATGCCTCTATTTGGTTTCTACTTTTGTTCTGGTTTTGTTTTTGATATTCTCTTTGGGATTTGAATAATTGGCAGGCTTTGATAGAATCATATTGATTTTACCCTGAATGATTTGGAATGATGTTGATTGCATTTCGTTTGCACTTTGCATGTCATTACAATGTACAATTTTGTAGTTATGATTTTTTTGGTTATAGTGCTTAAAGGTAATAGTGTTTAATGTTACCTACCTTTTAAAAACACATAATTTGAAGAAGAAAAAAAATATAAAAGTTTGAAATACAACTCCCCAATTTTCAGCTTTGAAGATGAAGAAAAAAAATTACTATATAACTATGCGATTTGTAGCATACAAGTAATTTAAAGGCTGTCATATTACCAAATGTATCATACTTGTACAGACATATCTTTTTTTTAATGTGATGCTACTACCTGTAAGCATGCTATAAAGGTGTATACATGTAGCTTGTTGACATTTATCTATTTTTTGGTTTAAAAGTGGTTATTTTATTTGTATGATATTGTAGCAGCTAGTCATCAGAATTTACTCTTGCTGCTTTTTCTTCTCTGTTTCATCATGGGTTGCGCTGTCTGCAATTGGTCATGTAAAGTAATATTTCTGTATTTATGTGTATAAAAAAGAAATTAAGGTTCTATCGATAAGGAAACAAAATTATAATAAAAAGGATCACAATGAAAAATATAATCTTGTTCTAGTCTAGAGCTGCTATCATTGTATCAAACTGATTACTCAGAGGTTATGGTTTCTGATCCTTTTCGATGATCCAATTCGATGTTCGATAATTGCTGTCCATTAAGGCAAGTTGCTTGCTGATGCAGCCAAACATTTTTGTTAAAAGTTTGAATACATTTCAACCTACAAAATCACCTGTTGATACGTGCATATAATCCAAGTCCAGGTGGATAATCATATCATATTTTCCCTCATATCGTTTGTGTCTGTACAGGAGCAAGATGGAGTCCCAAGCAATCTCAACTTTGCATCGCTCAAACTACGCAAGAGATACACATTCCTCCAAGATCCATCAATGAGTAAGTTTAACGTTTTTTTTGTTTTCCATATTTGTTTGAAACCATAAGGCAAGTTTAAGGCATGGCTCAACAATGTTTCCCTAAGCCCTAACAAAATTGCACTTCAAAAAGATCATGAGGTGCTTCAAAAAAGTAAAAATCTTTGAGGGACCGGTTTTACCATATACATTTTCCCCAATAGACTGTAGTGTTGTTCAAAACTGTTTGGCAAACTGTTATTAACATTTCTAATTCCAATCATAAAAATTTTGATAATCAGAGAGACGATCGGCTTGTAAAGTCATGGGATGATTCCTGACTGACCTAAAGGTTTATAATTATTATTGCAGCATGAGCTAAATCAAGGATTTCGTTTAAGAATCTGAGACAGAGATACTCAATCCCTTTAACTCTCTATCTTGAATTGAAATTTTGAAAATGGGTAAATTGAGAAGGGAGAGACCAAAACTCACTTATTGTCATGTTTTTATGTGCAGGCCCGAAGAGCGCCCACCAGAGGGCTGAGATCAGGCTGTGGGACGCCGCCAATCAAGTAGGAGACCAATGGCAGGACCTGGGTCGTGAGCTAGGCCTCAGCGAGAGGGAACTCAAGGCCATCGAGAGGGAGAATGACGACAGACCCGAACAGGCCTTCGTCATGCTGATCAATTGGTCGGAGCAAGAAGGGAAAGATGCAACGAGTAAGTGTTAAAGCCCCACTATACTACTTGTAGCTACTTGCTCGCTCTATATAGAAAACTTCCCCAATCGGTGCCTGTTGGTCCCCCATGATCCTCTTTTTCTTATATTAATTGAGAGCTGAGTTGATGAGATAGCCACCTGTCCAGTGACCTTGCAGGGTGGTGTAATCCCTCCTATAAACTAATACAGATAAGTTTGAAAGCCTCTGATTCAGATTTTCATATAGCTTGCTACACTGAGATGAATAATTTAATCTGCTTTCATTGGATTGTAAGTAGCATTTCAGGATATTTCTTTCCCACATCATCCCTGACAACAACCCCCATCCTCAATAAGAAGCCTTCAAACTCACCTTCCCCTCCAATTAAAAGAATTACCCCAATTGCCCTTAAACAACCACCAAGGGATCGTTCTTGGGGGGGGGGGGGGAGGGGCTGAGGTAATATTCTGGTGCAGAAAGTCCAGGGGCTACTTGTGGGTATTCCACATGTATGTGATTTGAGATTTGGGATGCAGGATTTTGTTTTTTGGGGTCTCGATAGTTTTATGTGATTATGATAATAATAATTACTTTTGATTAATTTAGCGCATAACAATTACAAATTAATTCTCTGTGCGCTTTACATTAAAAGAGTATGGTTTACAATCTACATACACTTTAACGTATATGCATGTATAAGTGGATAAATTACCCAAAACTTTTTATTTTGAAAACTCTACGGTAAAAGCTAATGACGTTGACCGGTATGTCTTTCTCTCAATTTAAAAAAATTTTAAATAGAAGAGATCCTCAAAAAATATTACTTTGTTCATCCATAGAATAGCCCATATCGTTTACTCTTGTAATAACAAGTTCTCTGTAAGATATTAGCCAGTTTAAGGACAATTGATTTTGCTATAACAGGCATCTCCTAAAGCCTTCCAGCTGAATATACGTGGGGTACAGTCCTCAATGTGTAAATAGCATGAAAAACCATTTTCTTGAGTTAAAAATAAATTTCTAACCTTTTTCTTTTTATCAGGTGAGAGGCTGGAGGAGGCGCTAAGGAGTATCGGTAGGGGAGACATCATCGACCGTTGCCTAGGCAACTATGTTAGTCTAGATGTTTCAGCCCAACCAGATGACGATTCAGAAATGATGAGAGACATCCAGATGGCTCTAAACGAATCAGGTTAGTTTCATTAACATCTGCTCATCTTCAACTATCATCTGGTCTTCAAACTCGCACCCGCTACGGTTATCGTGCCTTCTCTGTATGTGCTCCTAAACTCTGGAACAATCTCCCTATCTCTGTCTGTGAATCCCCTTGACACTTTTAAACATAGACTTAAGACCTACCTGTTCAACACAAAGTAATTCCCCATCTTCATACCTAATTTATAAGCACATGTCCTATCTTCTTGTAATTTATTCATTATCCAAAGTACATAATTATTGCAGTTTCATTTATGTTATTTAATTATTGTAGTTTGATTTTCATTATGTTATTGTTAATACACTGTTAGTTAAGTAAGAGCGTTTGTTTCGTCTAAATTAAGCACAATGTTCATTTCATTATCATATTTAGATTAAACATAATTTTCATTTCATTTGTTTTGTAAAGCGCCTAGAAACTGTATGTGTACACCAGCGCAATATAAATCTTAGATATTTATTTATTTATTTATTTATTTGAAATTTAGGCCAGTCACCTTTCCACCCTTTAACACCTCCAAAAAAAAAGTAAAGAAAGATAAAGAAAATCTATTAAAAAAATAAAATTGACAATAAAAACAGACATGTACCATCCTGCTTGACTCTGAAAAAGCAGTGTTACCTTTATCTGATTGTAACAATAATAATAATAGGCATTTATATAGCGCCGTCTATCTAGACAATTCTATTCCAAGGCGCACAAGAAAAATAGAAGGAATAAGAGAGTTTGATATTGAATAATCAGCAATGCTATCACTAGTGATTGATCATCATTTGTTGACTTCCAATCATTGTTGATAACGACTAGGGTTTATTACAAATTTTGTCAAATATTTTCACACCTATATGTTCTGGAAGATTTATTGTCCGAAGCCCGCTTCTTACCGGTGCTCCATGCTTACGGTATTACAAACATTTCTGTATAAAAGTTTGAAAACAGTTGATAGCAAAACTCTTTTCATTCTCCATTTTAAATTTGATATGCCCTCCACTTTTGTGATTGTTTTTTAAAATCCATTTTCTTTATTCTCCAGATCGCCTAGGAAACGACATGGATGCCTTTTCACCTCAAGGTCAAGCAGACATCACACTAGAGTTCTCTGGGGTAATTTCCATGAATTTGCATATTTGTGATGAATATTCATCTGGAGTCTGTTGTGTTGCTGAGTGTGTGTATTTTGTGTCCGTTGACTTGTATCTTGTTTGTTTGTTGTTTGTTTCGTGTTGTCTTTTTGTTTGTTTGTTTGTTACAAAATGCCGAAGTTGTTTTTGGAGTGCTTACTTGTTTGTATTTTTGTTATCCTTTTTGTCAAATTGTTTGTGCTGTTTTGATTGGATCAAAGAGAAGGAAGAGAAGAGAGAGAAAAGGAAAAAGTGATGAGAAGGAAAAGGAGTTTGAACAGAGAACAGTTTAAGACATTGTTTGTGAATGTGAATGTTCTGGTTATCTGTGAGTCACGTCTTACCATGCCAACAACACAAAAGATGTGCTGAAATGCTATGCAGCATTGTCAAAAGTCCAAAAGTTTAGATGTTTACCAAGAGCAAAGCATGGCATCCCCCCTCAAAAAAAAACCCAATAAAAACCAAATCACCGTCTGTCACAAAAGCACCACCAGTCAAAAATAATGATAGAGATTGAAATAACCAAGAAACATCTTTATTTCATGCTCATGGCAGAAAGTAGATGGAAATTACGGTTAAGATGCAGAAATAATAATTTCCACAATTTGTTTCCTTTTTATTTTGTTTTAATGGAACTTTTCATTGGGGCAAGGTGACATTATGCCAAATGTTCATACTTTAATGCATGGAAAGTCTCATATAACAAAAAAACGATGCACGATATCAGACTCGTGTTGCACACCGATGAGGAAATGTGGTATAAATATGTAAGTGATATGTATACATGTATGTGTCTAATTGATGTGATACATAGTACGGAGAGAGAGGTATGAATGAAGTTGTGTTTACATTAGATGTGAGAGGAAGGAAACAACAAAATGAGGGTGCTGACAATTTACAAAAAGTCTCAGTACTTTTATTCCGTCAAATTGAAGAAAAAAAAGTAACTCCCTTGAAACTACCTGCTCTCTCACTTCACTGCTTCTTTTCTGTACACTCCTGCTTTATACAATCTTTCCTTCTCTCTAAACTTCCCATTCCTATATTCATTTACTTCATAATGTGTCAAGATATCCGTCATATTGTCATCATTTCATCCAATCCTAGCGGTCATCATTTTTTTCCTAAAGTAGTTGCTCCTGAGCTGCGGAGATGTGAAGCGGTCCTTTATTATTTTCAGTAGTTGCCATTTTTATTTGAACTTTGCTCCTCTAGTCCCACGCAAAGCTATTTTTGTCCTGCCAATGCCCATATTTCGTCACCTCAGCAGTTACTTCACAGCAGTCTTAGGGGATTATGAATCCCCCATTTTCAGCCGGAACACGTTTTCTTCAATCCCCGAAGAAGCATGTCACAATTTCCCTCTCAGTTTGATTTTTATTATTATTATTATTATAGCATGTTCATATTTCCATTATGATTTAGTGCGATCTACTTTTCACCCCATTCCATTCATATTTCCGTGAAGTAATGATGTATTATTATTGTGTGCTATTGACTCCCGTCTTGTAAGAGTTACGCATGCATGTATGACAATGGTGATATCCCCTCCTCTTCCTTAACCCTTAGAATGCAAGCAAATAATTTAGAGCTGTTTAGCTCATCAATAACCCAACCATTTCTTTTGCAGCATTAGGAGCACACAGCCAAGCAAAGTAGTTGCACTTTGACGAAGACAAATCTTCTTAAACTTAAATTTCATCGCTCATAGTATTTCATGTTTTGTTCACAATTTGCTTTTTTAATTTTCGTTTCATCCATACTTGAACATTGCATGATTATTTTTTATCATTAACCCTTTCTCTTTGTTTAATTTGTTTCTTATTTATTATTTCTCCCTTATAAATACTCTCAATCTTTGCATCTTTTAAACAATCCTATACTCAATCGGAACCAGTGATTCACTTTCTTGTATATCCTTTGTGACAATTTTATTTGTATTTTTTAAAGATTTATTACTGATTATTCATTTTTATTATTTACGTGTTTCATTTTATTCTTTTTTTGAACTAACCCCACTAATTGAAATTTAATGTGATTCTAAACGATGCTCCAATTTGTATTAAAAAATGGAAATCCCAACTGCGCTTCGCACCGTTCGTTCGTTCATTCGTACACGCCGCACTGCGCTAAAGGATCACAGGGGATTAGACACTGCCAACAATCATGCATTTCAGGTATGCATGAAAACAGATCATCATTTTATCGTTCCTCCACCACCTCCATACCCGATCTATGAACCCTTCACCTTTGACCTTTGACCTCCGTGGAAGTTCTGCTTGCTCGGTGTGGTTGGCAGAGTCTTATGTAATAAAGTTTGTTGGCGATGTTGTTGTGGTGGGCGAGTTTGGTTTCAGGCTCGATGTTTGTAGTGGCCATAGTAGTGTATGTGAATATGCTTAACAACCATTTCCCCAGCCCTTCTCTCCTCTCTCTTTTTCATGTTCAGGTATATTGTACTTGAACACAAAGATGCGCCTCGTATCTTTCTCTTTCTCTCTCTCTTTTTTATTTCCGCTATTACTTCCTCTTTTATCTTTACTCTCTTTAACCATTCCTCTCTATTCCTCTATCTCTATCTTTCTTTCTATGCTTTGTACACGTATTTGACAGTTTTGACCGTGTTTAGTTAACACTGCATTTAACATGATCTGGTACTTGATACTGGCAAGAAGGTATGGGTAACATTACTATTTGACTTTTTTTTTTGGGGGGGCAGGGGGAAGAGGTGGGGTATAAAAATAATTTAGCTATCTGATTTTGGGGATAATACGTTGTACATGTGGATATGTATTTGAGTTGTAGGATGAAGATGCATTACACGGAAAGCATAAGTTCTAAAAATATATCCCCTATATTTACCAAGGTGGGAGGATATTAAAGACAGGTAGATAATGATATCACATAAAAATAGCGTAGTCTTTACTATCACATACGTTCAGGGTATTTTTTATCTCCAAATTGTTTTCATACCAACAAAACTTCAGACGTTTATGAAATGAATTTGAAAACAACTATTATTCAAGTATGATTTTGATTTCTCACATAGGCCTTCTTTTTGAAATGTGAAGATATTAAACTTACAAAAAAACACATTGATGATAGCTACATGAAGTTTTTAATTTGTGATTACCGGTATACATGTTCAAGAATAAGTCTTGAATGAACAAATAGATTATTATGATCATTTCTAACTTAATTATGAGATATATAATAGCTCACTCCTTTGCATAGAAAATATAAATTATGAAAGATGAACTTTTTATTTAACAGTTTAAATAAAAAATATGTGAGAAAGTTTAACTAACTTTACATTTAATTATTCAGAGTAAACTTAAGATTTGACTTCCTTAATCAACATTAAAGTATTAGGAAATTGAACCTGGGTTTCTAATACATGTAGTAATGCTCGCATGAAATGGAAGATGAAAATTTCCCCCTCTTTGTGTGTTAATAATGCTTAATACATGAGAGAGAGATGGTTGTATGTTCACACTGCTGAGGTTGTGTTTTCTGTGAAAGGATCACAACAAATATTAAAGGCAAAGAGTGATGGAGATGAAAAGTTGCTATTAATTTCAAGGCAATAGAAATTCTGATGATTATTTTTGGTTTTCATGATCTTTCAAATTTGCAGGAAAAAAAATGTAACAGCATAAAATTTGAATTCCTATGACTTGTGTTGCATCGAGAGTTGATAATCCCTGTGCTATACCTAATTGAAAATGAATCTGTATGCCATATACCGTGTGTCTCAAAAAAAACGTAACACTTTTGAAATGGTTGCCAAATTGAGCATATATAATTTTATGAAAAAATGTCTATATGTATGGAAAGCTAAAGGACCAACCTTTCATATGATATGAAAAAATTAAAAAAAAAATCATGCTTCGATGGACAGTGTTCACTTAAGTTAGAGGTATGAAAATGGGCCTGCGCAGGATTTTTCCTTCCAATTTTGGATGAACAAAGCAGTTTTAAATAAGAAAGAAATAAAAGAAACATGAAAATCTTTTAAAAAAAGATTTAACTTGTTTTTTGTCATGTCTGCCCTAATGTGTGTGTGTGTGTGTGCACGTGTGTGTATGTGTGTGTGTGTGTGTGTGTGGGGGGGGGGGTGGGCGGTGGTGTTTCGGGATTGATAAATAACACTGAAAAAGGAATGGTATTCGAGGTATTCAAAATATCCTTTTGATTCAAAATATCCTTTTGATCCATCGATCATGAATATCTCATATCGACCTTATTTTGTAAGTTACAAGTAATTTACCTGTCCAAAATTGGAAGGAAAAATCCTGCGCAGGCCCATTTTCATACCTCTAACTTAAGTGAACACTGTCCATCGAAGCATGATTTTTTTTTTAATTTTTTCATATCATATGAAAGGTTGGTCCTTTAGCTTTCCATACATATCAACATTTTTTCATAAAATTATATATGCTCAATTTGGCAACCATTTCAAAAGTGTTACGTTTTTTTTGAGACACACGGTATAGACGGTCATGTTATTTTATGTACAACAGTCCAACGTATTAGTTTTGGTGTATTGTGGGTGTTGTATGAAGAAAATTGATTTTACATTTTTTATTACACAGGCATCTTGTAACAAGTGTCATTATTTTCTTTTCTCTCTTCTTTTCTTTCTTTTATTTTGTTTGTTCTCTCTCCAAAACCAAATGCATCATTTCCATGGTAACAGGGGCAACAAACACCTGATATTCTCCAAAGTACATTAGAGGTATTCAACAAGTCAATAGAAATTGCTATTTTATTCAATTGTACAATGCCCGCTCTATATATATCACAAGAACTAGATAGGAAATACAAGAAATGCTTGCAGCGATGTCTAAATTTCATCGTTATCTGACTAGCAATTGTGAACCATCACTGAAAATGAAATGATAATGTGATATGAAGCAATTTGAAACCACCAAAACTTTATTTTGTCACCAAACTCGTGGAAGAAGATAAATCTGTTTAGATATGTCTGTATCTGACATACATGCAAGCTACGTGTAGTACTAACACAAAGATTTAAATGATAATTTTGGGATATACAGAGATAGGTATCACTCCAAAAATTTGATGACTTATGAAGAGGTCTGTAATGGTAAAGTAAATATTTCACGAGGATGCATCCAAGTATATTCCAACAAATTATGATTTCAATTCAATTTTTTGTTGTTGATAAATATGATTTATTCTTAAATGAACATCTGAGCAATGTCAGGATTGGTCATGACAATAGACCAGTTCACGGTTAGCACATTACTGCAATGACCCCGAATATCCACAGATCTTCAAAACATGAGGAAGTCCAACTTTGTACATTTTGAAATAATCACTCCTACAGGGATGGAGGTGCTACATAAATAGCCTTTGTTTCCCCCTTTCAAAGAATACTTCCACCTGTGTTTTTAATGGAGTGCACTGCTTGTGCATAAATGAATATTTGATTACATAAATTTCATGAGCATCCAGTATTTTGTATCCGTGTATTTTACAGTTTGGTCTGCAATGACCGTTATCTGCTCATGCTCAGACTGCACCCATGAACTGGCTTATTACATTATCTTTCATGAGGAGACTCCATACAAATCAGCAACGTGGACATGATGAAACAAATTAAAACAAATTCTAACTTTGTGAAGAAACTGCTCATCTCAAAAGTGTTATTCTTGACATATGCCAAAATTCAAATTAATTGTTACTCCCCTCCTATCCCCACAACAACATCTGATACTACTTTCTTTGTCTTCTTTTTGCCGCTGTCTCAACTGACTTGTGTAGGAGCAAGCTCGACAAGAAGTTACAGATAGATTAATCAAGGTACTTCCTCCTTCTGTCTTACCTGATAAGATGTTTTTTTTAAAGTTTTTATTATTAATTAGCATTTTGCTTAATTATCAAGAACCACCTGAGATATCAATTGTCCCTTCAAATGGTGTAACCAAATATAAATATTGCGGACAGTCAACAAAAGATGAATAGATCTGATACCTAGGATAAATGCTTCCTTCATTGGGAATGAAACTCAAGACAGCATAGTTTTGAGAAGAGAATTATTATTAATTAAAAAACAACAATATTGTATTTGAGAATGAAATCTTGTACCCAATGTTGTTCTATTTAGACTGAATTACATCTGGTCAAAGTTTAATCTCATAATTTTATTGTAATTCACCTATTGTAGGGAAGCAGCTCCCAGAATCTTGTAATCTGTGATTTATTTTGTCAAATGAAATTTGATTAGATTTCAGTCATTCTCTTTGTAAGAAGGTGACATTTTCAATCACTTGTCAATTTTTCCAGCTTTATGGATTTGTAAATATTTAAGATCACAAACTTTTTTGTCGTTTTGGACTACATATTTCCTTTTCTCAAAGGACTTTTCTCTTTCTCTTCCTTTTTTATTTTCTTTCCTTCTTCCCTGAACTACCCCCTCAGGAGTTGAAAGAAGAAGCTATCGAGGCGAGCTCTTCTGAGGTACATGCATATTCATGATCCCAGATCCTAATTAATTATGTGGCCACACCCACCCTTGTTGCTTATCAGTAATTTCATGAGCTGTTTTCATTGGTTGATAGTGGTTGTTTGTTTGTTCAAGGAGAGTGCATGTCGCAGTAGTTTGATGGAAACAACAATCTTTGTGAAAAATGTGGTGACTCTGTTTCTATTCCCGAGACCCCTACTCCCCATGCGTCTTTAAACATCCTCAATTTATTTTCTTTGCACATCAAAGCGCTTTCCTTCATGTTCTCCATGCTCTCTCTACATTTGATTCCTTTCAAAGAAGCATCTCTTTCTCCTTTTGCACATACTGTACCTTTTTACATTTTGCATATTTCAAGCCCCTTTTCAATTTTATAACTCTTAAATGTTTAATGTGCAGATGCAAATTCTTTCATAGCCTTTGTCTTTATAATCGTCGAAGAGTTGTATTTTTTCTGTAGTATATTGTGCAATAGCATCTTCAGTTCCTGTTATCTGCATAGATCTTCTCTTTTCACCAATTTTCCTCCAGAGGTTTTCCCAAGAAGGGCAACGATATTATCCACATTTAAAAAAAAAAAAAAAAGCTTAATTATTAACTCATCATCGAGTAACCTAACTCATTCTAACAAAGCTAATCCATTTTTTATTACTCCAATATGCTTGATGAACTTCAACATTTTGTTTAATCCACCTGAAATTTAAATGAAGATTAATTGATTTGATATTCCCTAAAGTATTTGCTTCTGTTTGAAAGACTCTATCCCATCAGCAAATGATATCCAGATTTTGTAAATCCAGTCCTTTCCTTGCCCGAGCACAAACCTGTGCATGTTGAAGTGGTTTGTCAAGTGTGAAGCAGTACGATCCTGTTCAAACCAGTTCAAACCAGTGCCAACTGGATTGATCTAGTTTGAACTGACCAATTGCACCCTGTTCTGCAGTGAACTGGTTTAGTGTTTAATATTTATGCATGGTGTGTGACCTGCCTGCACTGCTCTGCTAAGGAAAGAAAAGTTCATAGTTCAAAGGTCGTGATCCAGAAAAATCAAATCCTAAATGTGTCTACATGTCTTCCCAGTTAGTAGAAAGTGGTGAGTGTATTATTTTATGTCCTCTTTATTATCATTATTATTATCTTTACAAGCTGTACCTCTGCTATCATGTTAGATCTAATAAGTATTACCATGATTGTATAGATTCAACTCAAGGGTTCTTTCAATATCTCTTAGAAACCATTCTGGATTATGTAATTTGTCATTGTCAAGCACATTTTGAAAGGGCAATGGGAAAGGCAACTAAAAGGGCTTTTAGTAGATTTTTGGTTCATTCTTGATTTTTTTTCTATTCTTGATTTTTTTCTATCAGGGATTACCTTTCCAAGAACTAATTCAGCAGGTTCATTTACAGAAAATTTGAAACTATTAGCTTCCTTATTATCATCTGCTTCATTCATATTTAATGCTCAATTTGATATATGCCTGGCAGATTAATCAAATCTTCATTATTTCCATTACGAAAGGAACTTGTATGAAAGAAGAAGAAACAAATCTTCTGGATTGTAGCTTAAAAATTCCTTGAGTTCAGCCCAAATAAAATAGTTTCATTTTCTTTCTTTTGTAAATCATAATTTAGTAAGATGCATGCTTGTAGATATATCAGTGATTTATTTTTATGATGTACCAGTAGTTGCAAATTTTTAAAAGTTAAAATAGTTATCTGCAGTCTCATTTTCTGATATGTCAAGTACTTGTTTCTTTTGCAATATCATACTGATTTTTTTCAATGTATTTCAAAAGCACATCAAAATCTGCAAACACCACACTAAACTTCAAAGCAAAATTACACGTGATTTTCTAGAATATTCATTTTGTGTGTGCATGATTGTTTACACGTTTTGCATGTCAATTTTCTCAATATTTTGATGAGTATCCCAGTTAGCCCCTCACTTCACCTCCAGAAACTTAACCGTTTTTTATAAAGTGCTTGTGCCCATGCCAATAATGAAAAAACAATGTTATTAAGTAGTCCATATTTTTCTTTCCTTGACATAAATTTAAAAGAAATATTTGAGGTACAGATCGAAGCTAGAAAATATGTGTCGGCTTTAGTAGATTTTAGCAGATCACATTCCTTGAATACTAAACAATAAAAATGGCAAGCATAATTTTTAAATTTAGACAAGTTAATGGTGATTTCTGATTGATACAAGGTTTAAACTAGCATAAACAGTCTGAAAAGTGGCTCTTTCTTCACAATCAGTAACAAATTACCTGTTTCGGTCAGTTTTCGCTTGCCACGCTGCAAGCTTCTCCAAGACTTTTGTTATATCAATGACACCAAAATTTGTAATTTGTCTACTGATTGTAAAGAAAGAACTGATTTTCAAGCTATATCGCCAATCAGACTAACCTTTCAGTGAGCAGAAACAGTCACTTATGTGGCGCATAAAATAAACAGAAATACATAAGAAGCGTTTGTCTTTATTTGCAAGGAACATCGACTTATTGTATTACCTGAAAGTATTTTATTTTCAAAAAATTAATCACAATAGTTTTTCCTTCTTTGCAACAGGATGTGAAAGAATCGGCAGCTGCAGCAGAATTCTATGAGGTAAATTTATCTTTAATTCTGCATTTTCATTGAAATAAAACAGGAATATAATCCCTTTTCATATTTATTCTTTCTTCTGCATCATTACATGCCTGTTTGGTAAATTTTCTTGCTCTTTTCTTTTCCATTTTCAAGTGTGCTGTGTCGTAAATGAACTTTCCCTTCTGATTTTAATTACATTTACTATTTATTTATTGATGAAAAGATTAAGGGAGGTCTTGTTAACGTGTGGACATATACCAATTTAACACCAGTTTAACATCAGTCTACTATTACTCATCCATTATGGTTGGATCGTTTCCGTTTATACTGATGTGAAGGTTTGCATTAGTATCTAAACATGGCACTCTATATCTCTGTTCCTAAGCCTAGACTTCAATTCAAAATATTTAAAAAAAGAAGAGAAAAAAAGAAGAGAAAGATCGATAGATTTCCACCTTATCAAATCGGTAGAACTTGGTAGAGATAGTTCTTTTAAAAAGAAGGGGGAAAAGATCCACTTGTATAATTTGTCAGAGATGTATTTTTGAATTCAATAAAAGTTCTTTAAACCTCACAGTATTGTACTTAGATTCATATCTCTATCTCATATTAATTTATGGAAGACTTTGGGACACTGTAATGAAGCCCTCCTTTTTCTAGTTGAAGGACTTGAATAGTGCATGAGACATTTAATGACAGAAGCATGCTGAGATACACACTAATTATTCAAACCCTTAATCTTATTCAAACAAAAATATATCTCTTTATTCTCTTATTTATGATACCAACCAACCCAACCCCTCCTATATTTGTTCTCTCTGATAATACCATGTAATTATGAGTAAAGTTAGAAAAGAAAATCATGTTCAGATTTAGTTATGATTTTATAATCATGTGATGTTCCCAGACCATGTTTTGTACAAGTCGAAATAGAAAAATCATCTTGGTGTTTAGGAATACTCTCTAGATCATGTCATGCATTCCAACCCTGTTTGACCTTTCACCTTTGACCCTGCAAAATTTACCAAGTTCATCCCAGCTAGGCCAATATTTTCTTGATCATCACTATGGACATGACTGACAAAGAAAGCGGACAAAATATACAGTTCCTCAGGTAGACAAAGGAACATCCCTTCACTGCTATTATGTAAAAATGTGTAGAACAGGTGTCACATGCATATTCACCTTTTTACATAATAGCAGTGAAGGGATGTGTTGTCTACCTGAGGAACTGTATATTTTGTCTGCTTTCTTTGTCCGTCATATTCATAGTGCATGTAACCTTTCCTGACACTGTGTTGTGGTTTTGCTGAGTTATATGCACATACCGATTTTTTTTAATTTTGGTCATGCTCCGCCATGGCTTGGCTGTGTTGTTTACATGCATGAGAGGATTATTATTTTACCATGTTTCTCCTCCCCCTGCATCGCTAGGAGATCAAGGAAGAAATTCTTGAGAAGCATGAAGAAGAAAGAAGAGAGCTCCACTTTGAACCTTCGTTCGGAACGCTGGAAGAAACCAAAGAGGTAATCATTCAGCTGCCGCTTCCTCTAGCTGGTCTTCCTCCTCATCTAAAAGGCTTCAATTCATCTTTTTTCATAAAGCCCCACTGCACTACTTATAGCTGCTTGCGCCCTCTAATGCCTAAGCGGTACCCGTTGATCCCCCACAAATCACGATCCCCTTTTTCTTATGTTGATTGAGAGCTGATCTCATGAGATAATCACCTGTCAGTGACCATGCAGGGAGGTCTAATTCCTCCTGGCCAAACTAGTGCAGAGGGGCTTTAAATTGATGAAAAGATTTAAATTGGTACTTTTAATTTCCCAAAAAAATTCTGATAGTAAAGAGGGGAACCCACAATCACTTTGATTTTGAAAATCTTTAGATTAGAAGGTTATCGCTTGTTTTGAAGACTTTGGAAGGTCATTGCACAAATTGAGAACTGAAATTTCTCTTTTGCCCCTTTTCTCTCATACCTATTTCTCTGAAACCCCTTTAATTCTGTCAATTCTGCTTCATGGAATTATTACACTGTGGGTCTTAGTTTACTATAGTTTCACCTTCTCTACCCTCTGTGTACATACCAACCATATCTGCACCTTGCATGCATATAGGTTATTAGCCAATCACATTAGTTACTGCATCCTCCCCCATCCTCATTAATTTCGGGGGGTAAGAGCACATTTTTAATTTATTTTTTGGCTCCGGAAATTGGAAAATTATGTCGTCAGATATTTCGTTCAGTGGCTTGGAGGGGGAGGGGGGGGGTGGGGGGGGAAGAAAAACTTTTTCTTTTTTTGCCTCCTTGGGCACAATTAAAAAAAATAAAAAAAAATTGTTTACAATTTTAAAAAAAATTAAGGGGGAGGGGGTTTAACCCCCCCCCCCCCTGCTGCGTACGCGCCTGTGTGCCACTATATACACTTCCCTGTAAAGTAACCTTATATGTGCTCTTTACATGTCTGTCTGGGATTGCAGTTGGCTCTTTGCAGGCTGTTTTCTTGCATGGATACCTGCACGCCTCCCTTTTTACAATAGCATATCATATCATATCAATTTGGTATTCTTTGATTTGTAACCCAAGCATGAGATCTAGTAAAGTGTATGCGAGTTTCTCATCGACCCTTTCTTATACATGCATTTACACTTGATCGATTTCGGCAGAATCCTTCTGATTTTACGTGGTTGGCACTATTTCTGTTTCACCAAATCAAACCATATCCTTTGTTCGTTTTTATTAAAAAGGTGTTTACATGTTTAAAAAAAAAAAAAAAAATATTGTTGTACAGATTGGAGGATCTCATTTTATTGTTAACCCCTAGAATCCTGAATTTTGTCATTCCCTTAACCTTAACACAGGGATCACCTAAGTTCATATAGGCAATGGGTTAATTGAATTAATCATGTGCTATTTATTAAGAAGAAGATTAGGAGAGATTATCTTGTAACAAGCACCAAAGAATTTCATTCATTTACCCTTGACAATAAAATGTAAGATCTGAAGATCTGGGGGGTGTTTCACAAAGACTAAGATCAACTTTAAGTTGGACTTAACTATGGCAGGTCATTCATATGCCACTGTTTTCTCTCACCATTTACTGACATTGGTCTCTGAAGGGATGTACAAATCATGGTCACAAATCCACAGAATTTACATTTTTTAAAATTCATTATTGAAGGAAAAGATATTATCTAAAGATCATAATGGTGAGAGGAAGCAGTGGCATGAACGGCCTGCCATAGTTAAGTCCAACTTAAAGTCGATCTTAGTCTTTGTGAAACACTCCCCTGATATTTGTATGTAAACAAAATCTGGAGACATCGTCAGATAGAAATGAGATAGAGATAGAAATGTTTGTGAGACGGATGTTCACTCTGAAGACCACTCAGCAGCTCCATGAAGTGGACATTATCTGAAGGAATAAGGGTCTTGCTCCGTTAAATGGGCCATAGACTGGACAATTAAGGCCCTTCTATGAAATACAGACGATGAAAATTAGAACTACTCTGCCCCTAGTAATGAAACTATAGCATCAATACCGGTGCATACATGTATCATATTTCTTCAAGTTTTGCATTTCATTTATTGTGAAAATTTAACCTGTTCTTGTCAATTTTTTCTCCCATCTACTTTGTTTTAGGAGGATTCACCCTCTCCGACTGGACCACAGGTATTGTGTTAACAGAGCTTTTGTCATTTAAAAAAAAAAAATCACTTTTTATGCGTTTTCTTTTTGTTTCATTTTCTTTTGGAGGTATTTTGAGGCACACTAACCATTAATTGCCACACTTAGCATTGCATTTAACCACAAATCTCTCTTTGAATTTGATCACAAACCAATTCTTACGGTCCCCAACAAAATAAAAAGAAGTAAAAATAGAAAAGAAAACTTAGATTGTGATTCAATCTTTCAAACTAATATTAGATTATACCTTTTACTTATATTTAGTTATGATCTTTATCCACTGTAGCTTTTTTTCTTCCAAACATTGCAATCGAATATGATTCAATCCAGCATTTAAATATATTACAAAGTCATATCGTTTAAGTTTCTATAGGAAAAACGCATTTCAGGAATCTGCTGAGTGACTGTTTGGATTGTCACTCCAAGTGTTATTCTGCTGATATAAATTGTTCAGTATTAAATTAACACCAAAACGAATAGAGAACCAATATGGACCAAGGTATTGTTAACAGTTTGGATATTTCTTTCTTGAATGTACAAATATAGCATTTATCCATCCATCAACATGCTTTTAGCTCTTGAGTACTTATCATAACCAGCCTTCTAACAGAGATCTTAACATTTGGCTTGCAGCATGGTCTTACTACTATGATATTTATATCACTTTCTCGTATTTGAATGTAATTCAATCTCTATTCATTAGCAATAAAATCTTCAAATTGCCTCTTTTAGATATACACGTATGATGAACTGTGATAGACATCCTCACTGTCTATATGACTATACTCTACTCAAGAAGTAGAACCATCATAAAATGTTGATGAAATACTATGTATGATCTACCTGTAATATTGATGTGTCTGTACCTGAAAGCATTATGCAATATCTTCAAAGTGTTTCCCAGTGATGCCCAGGCAATGGATGACTCATATGTTTCATCTTATTTGAAACACTGCATGGTATGATAGTAACAGAAGGCATGCCAGTGCTCGATCAACTTTTGGAATGTCTTCGGGTCTTGAGATCCCTGCACTGAACGTATCCCCAAATTTTCACTTACAAACATCCTGATTGGTCATTCTTCTCTCCTTTGTTTTGAACTGTCCTATTAAACTTACCCTTCCTAATCGTGCCCTTTCAGTCCTCTTGGTTCCCTTTCTAGAAGTTCTGTGAACAGAATTTACATCATTACTTTTTTTTGTTAAATTGGTAAATGACTTAATCTAATATTTGTAAGAAGAGAAGCTTCATTAGAATCATAAGGTAATTATCCACTATCAGATGTTTTTACTGAAGAATTGACAAGTTTTTATTTTGAAATCTTGGTATAAATGGGAGTGTTGCTTTTACTCTATGTGAAATATCTGGATCCAAACAAACTGCAAAGAGTGTGAGGGAGAAATGATATATTCCAGGATTATTGTGACCTGTGGTATTACAGAGACATCTTTCTTGTCCCCCTTTCCTCCCCTTAGAAGTCAAACATGGACATGGCTTCTGCGGGTCCTTCCTCCTCAAAAAGCGTAACGGTCACGCAGACTCGCGTCACGGTCACTTCCAAAACAAGCGGTCCCGAATCAGGTACCGAATCCTCGACAGAAACCGCGGTCTTTGTAGGCACTGCCGATAGGACTCTTGAAAAAGCTGCGGAACAGATCAGGGTCCAGGTTGATTCCATTTCCTCCGAAGGGGGTGTAGAGACTGATGAACTGGAAGGGGTGCAGTTGGCACCCCAGATGTCGCAGGTTAGGATCGAGGTCGATGAGGCACCGACGCCCGACCGCATGAGCTCTGATGAGAACCTCTACATCGCCCATGCTGCGAACATTGTCCAAGAGCCAGAGATTGAAGCAAGTGTAGAACAGGAAGAAGAAAGCATCAACCCGTACCGGGACATGGAACCAGATCCAATCGGCGATGTAGTCATCGAGGAACCCCAGATCCAAGCTCAGTCCGAGCACCGGGTGGAGAGTATCAATCCGTATGCAGACATGGAGCCAGAACCGTTGACAGGGTCAGAGCCGATCGAGGAACCTGCCGTTGCTGCGGTATCCTCAAGCGATGTTCATGGCATCAACCCTGATCTCATGGGAGACCCAGAGCCTCTGGATGCCACAGGGAACATCCCAGGCCCAGACCTGACTGACATCAGGCACACCTCAATGGGTGCTCAGGCATGGGAAGGAGACACCTCCCCTAGTCAACCGACCTACCCACAAAGTCCCTTTGAGGACTTCAAGATGGGCCATCCTGGAGAGTCCACAGTGCAGCAGATCACAATGGAAAGCAAAATAGTAATGTCCAAGTCCGAAACCCAAAGGTCCGAACCTACCGTGACTGGTTATAGAGTGTCCACTTCGGAAGTGACCGTTTCCGAGTCTGGGTCACCACGTCTTCTAGAGGACGAGGTTCCCTTGGCAACAGAGCAGTTTGCTGAGGTACGCTGAAGTTTTTCCTTATGCGTTGTTAAGTGTTGTGTGTGCTTATCTTGTTTCCCAATGACTTGTGCAGTCCCCTTGGAGGTGGGGTAGGGGAGATTGGATTTTTTGTTCTTACTCCATTTTCACCTCTCACAAAGTTAATTTAATGTTCTTTGGCTGTCCAAACTCTTCTGTACACTCTTCACCCTTCAAAGGTTGTCAAAGATCCTCCTTTATATTTACACCTTTTCATAATCTCCTTTTGCTGGATTCACTTCTCAAAAGATATGCAAACTCCAATGGAAAAAGCAACCTATAAAAATAATTCAAACAGAGATTATTGCATCCAATTATCCAATGTTTCCCAGCCCTTTGCAAACAAAAACAACTTCAATTCAGTTATAAATGAATGAAAGAAAAGTAGTTAGTTTGTAACTATCGTATGTTCACCTGTGTACCAGTTCACCCTGTACAATGTCTTTCTTGTGTGCTACTGTATTTTAACTTTAACTTTTTAAGTATTTGTTTTTTGTAAAGGAAAGAAAAACTTAAATTGTTTATATCGATGTAGGGCCTAAACCCATTTTATTCATTTCATTAATTTTTAGTAATCATTCTTTGATAGAATGTTTGATTTAGGAAATGTAATATTTCTGATTGATAAGAATTTAATTGTGGTATAGGAAGCTCAGATTGGTTTGCTGGGCAAATATCGAAGGGAACTTTCATTCATATTGGTATCTTTTTCTGGAATACTAGTGAAAACCAAGCATGTTGATATTCTTTTTCATGTGATATGGCATTCATCTTTTACTTTGCCTCATCTACCTTTCATTTCCCCCCATCAATTGCAGAAACTTGCTTTGTCCATTATAAATGTAAGACAAATGAATGACTTTATTTGCCTATCTTCCACTTCTAACCGATCGCACACTTCTATTCCAGCTGCACTCTTCAATTGTCTTCTTTTAGTTGATTGTGTGAAATAACGTTTTGATCAGGAAAATTAGTAATTAAAACAACTTATTGTTTCTCAGTTTATATTATTCTTTGTTTTTTAGTCTTTGAACTAACACAAATAGAAAACTTTCATTAACCATTAATTTAACCTAATGCTTAAAGCCAGACCATGCTCTGCAGGTGTTTTACTCTTTAAACAAAAATGGCAGCGATTTTGTTAGTGCTTTGACTAAGAAAAGATTCTGATTATACATTATTATGCACTGCATAACCTTAAATTTCTATCTAACCTTTTGTTTGGCCATGTACTTTAAAAAAATAAATTGATTTCTGCATACACATGAGTACATTATGAAATTATTATGAGTGTAAATGCCATAATAATGAATGATTAAAGCTGTTTGGTAATCGCTCTAATATTAATTATATTGTTTTAAACCCTAATTGTACTAAACATATAATCTAACGATATATATGATGTTTTATGATTAATATCTAGCTAATATATTATAAATTGTTTGGTATAATCATGATATTTAGAGCACAAATATTCTCCCCTTTGCTCTCATCAAACTCAGCATGGAATGGCTTCCCCTCCAAAAAAAAAAAACAGTTTGAATTGTCCTGCGGTATATATTGCATGCTTAATGATTCTGATCCCTTTTATGTTCTTGCATTGTGTGGCGAACAACTTTTTTTTCTTGCATGATTATAAAAGTAAAAATTAACATGTCTGTACATATGATTAATGAATTTTAATTTAATTATTAGAGTTATTGCAAGATGATAAAACCGGTGTAGAACCTAAATGTTTATGAAAGTTTTGAAAAGATCAGGGTCTGTATCAATTCTCATGGATCCTGGAAGCTCAAGTTTTTTAAAGATCCTAATCGTAAGTGCATATCTTCAGTCAAGCAATATTTTGTTCTTTTTAGCATCAAAATGTTGGCTGTATGAAAATGAAAAGTGATACCAAAATCTATTGGGTATGAAAAAATTGAGGACTAGCATTAAAATTGTGAGATTTTACTTCACAATCTTCTTGTAGAATGAAAATGGATTAATGCACCTTCCAATAGCTATATCTCTCTCTCCTGTCAAGTTCTCAAAAGTTATATTTGTTTGTACTTTTTTTTATTTATTTTTTATTGTGAGTAAACTGCTTACTTTCAGCTGAAAGTAGTTTTAAGACATTTTTGATCATATAGATGAGCTGTCTAAGGAATCTCTGTAGTTGAGTCTGTATACGTGACTACTTTCTATATTGTTATGAAAGTTTCATAGTCAAGTAAGTGTTTGTATTCTATATCTGACATCCCTGTCTCTCTCTCTTTCTCTCCATTTGTATTGTATTACTCTCTTGTATAGGATGTCCAAGATTCAGCTCGGCCAACGGACCTAGGGGTAAGTCATGAAAATGTTAGATGCATCCCCCACCCTTCCCCTAATCCCCCTTTTTAAAACCCATCCATGTTAAATTAAAGATAAGTATAGGTGTTAAATAATGATGTTACAGGTAGATGGCTTTATGTAAGCTATGTTTAGGAGAGAGAGCGACATTGCTTAGGGACAGGACGTCACCGTCAAGGAGATGTTCACTATGGCTTGCCCTGGGGAGACATTCAAGGGATCGGAAGCGGATGCAAACCTCTGACGAGAGTTATGATGTTACTCGGCTGACATACATGACATACTACATAGCTTATAGAGAGAGAGATAGTTGCAACAACATGCTCTCAGAAGTCAATTCATGGAGCTCCAAATAGTTCCCTCTCCCATACATGATAGGGCGCTTTCGCAAACACGACGGTAGCGCAAGGGAAAAAAAGCTGCGCATGCACGAACCAGAATTGTCTCCGTCCTGTTGATTTTCATGACCGTACGCGGCCTTGATAGCGTTCGTTCCCTGAACACGACGTAAGAACTGTATCGCTGTAATTCTCACGTCTTTGCTTCCGTCGTGTTTGCGAAAGCGCTTTAATCTCTACAGGTGGGAACTATTATGGCACTCCATGGACTTGATATCTGAACGAGGGCAACTTCTGTTTATGTAACTATCTGCGCCGTACTAGCTGCGACACGTTAGAGTCTCCATCCTTGAGTAAGAACTGCAGCCCCTGGAGCAGACTTTTATAGATGGGGGTAGTATTTGTAGTACTTAAAATTCTTTCGGTTGGAAGTAGTAATTTCGCTTGGAAAAAAGAAGGTTTGATAAGAGCTGAAGGGGTTATGCTTCAACAGGAAACAATTTATTAGCATATTGGTTACTTCCCATGCAATATGCTTTCAACAATTAAAAAAGGCATATCTTCCACTCCCCTTTATCCCATCCTCCTTTGGAAACCCATCTTTGTATGCTCTCTAAAAATAAAAAATGTTTACTAGTGTTAAAAGTCTTTAATAGCAGTAGAAGTGGCAGTAAAAGTAGTAGTGGTAGTGGTAGTAACAGTCGTTATGGTACATGTCATAGAATTGGTATAGTGGTGACATTTTCTATGGGAATTGCAAGGAAATACCTTGCCTTATATCTGCAGAGTTACAAATGATATGCAACTGCTTCTTCTTTTGAAGTTGTTGGCATATTTGCAGATGTTCATGAGCACCACTATTATGTATCTTGTATTAAAAGCCAAGGGTGGAGAAAGACCTACCCCTTCTTCAGTTCCATTCTCTTTTCGTGAATGTATTAAATGTACATTTATTGATTTTAACAAAAAAAATGTCAATGATTTATTGTCATTGTAGAGCTACAGGCTGCATCTTGTACAGTGCATGTGAAAGAGATTTCATCCCAAAATGTTCTCCTTTATTAATGACCAAAAAAGAAGAAAAGAGATAGTGGTTATTTTTCATATCACGTTTGGCACTCCTACATGTATATCTTCTATGAAATTAGCAGTGAAAAGTCTGATTACTTTCTTGTACATTGTTTAAAAAAATACTGATTAAATACTTCCTTGATAACATTTTGGGAAAGAAATTCAAGCACTAACAATTTTCAAATATACATGTAGTGTGACTAACTTCATGTTTCTTTTTACTACCATATTATTGCAATACCATGTGTTATTCAAGTATTAATCAAGTCTAAGCCTCTTCACAGCCTAAAATACAAATTCAGGATCACAGCAAGAAAAGAAGGAGATGAAAAAAAATTCTCCACATTTATCATTTCACCATTTCACCCACAAAAAATTCAAAATGACTGAAAAATATATGCTGCTGTGCTCAAACTCTGCAAAATATTCTCCCGAAAAAAAGAAGATGATATTCTGTGAGAGCCCTTCTCAAAGGAAACTCTGCCTGTTATCCGAGCATGCAATAGTTACCAAATTTTCATCTATTTACCCACAATGCTTTGCTCTCCTGCAACATCCCGAAGGGTTCAAAACGACTGAGGCTTCCTCTCCCCTCCCATCAGTAATAGATTGATATTATATATCCATTTCATGCAAAAACAGAACAGGCATGCTCGTTCAATTAGTCAGGCATCCCCCTCTCTCTTTTCCATCTCCTACGACCCTTGACCTTGTGAAGGTTCCGAAAACAACTCCATGCACAGTATATTTACGGCATTACTAGCTTTTCCATGCGATGTCATTTTAATCAGTTTAATTTCCATGTGCCATCTAGCAGTCGCTCCATCCATGTCTCTCTAGCCACTCTGGAAGATGTGCAGTTCTTGCAAATGCCGCCATTTTATTAATTTTTTGTTTGAAATTCCATACTAACGTGCAGCCCGTGTTCCTGCATATTTCTCCATCTAATACCATCACTTTGTGTCTCATCTTGTGTCATATGAATGTGTCGTTTGACTGTGCCGATCGTGTGCAAATGTATGTTGTGAGTGGGTATTCTTGTCGTGGTGAAGTCGAAGTCGTTTCACTTGTTGGTGAACGTGCTGGGTTTGTTCTAAAGAGAGACAGGAATGATTGGGTCGACTCAAAAGTGTCTAAATATGAAAGCCTTTCTTACCAGTAAGGATGTCCCATGTATTTTCATCTTCTTGTTTTGTCAACTCGTCTTTGTTTCCTATGTGATCATTTTTGTTCTGTTAATGAATGAAACCCATCGGCTGCTGCATGCATTCAAGCTGAATGGCTTAGAGCTCAAGAATAATTATAAAAAAGGAGGCTTTCAAATAGAGTAGGCCCGCTAGAACCTTCCTCTAATTCTTAGAACAGTGCCTAGATTCCCCGACCCTTTGCTTAGAGGCTCTTTCTGTGCTAACTAGGAAATGTGCATGCATTGATCTTTCATGCATCAAGTCCTTCTCATTCTATGCACCTGCTTCAAATGCATCCACCTGTGAGTTTGCACCGTGCATGTTGTTGGCCCTGGCCTCTTGGCTTGGGCCATGCAGGGCTGTCCACCACTGCCTGTGGCTTTATTCATATCTGGCTGGAGGGCTTAGACTTGCTACCCAGGCTGTTTGTCAGTTGATAGTGAAGTGACTTAATGTGATTAACACCACAGGAGCCCGGAAAACCAGCGGAGCACCAAGAAACAACCGGAGTGGAGACAACTAGATCTGAGGTAAGGATCTGATTGATATACGACTGTAAAAACCCAATACACACACACGCACACACACACACACACACGCACACACACAGGAGGAGGCTGATTATTCTGAAGTATTCAGCAAAAATCTTTGAACATAGAGCTGGGAGGAGAAAAGCTTGACATCTTTTTCAATGTTTACCCATATTATCGCATTCGAGTTTGTGCTGATTTGCAATGGGATTCTGAAAATCGATTACAAAAAAAAAAATCATATTTGTTTGTGGATACAAAGGTATTTCAAATACTTGCATAGATTAGTCATGACTTGGTGAATGTTAACCTTTTATGTTCTCATATTTTATGCCTGTAATTCATGAATATACTGTGGTAACCCATTATTAAAGAGAATTCACCACAATATCAATGTATGAATGATATATAATCATTTTTTATGCAAAATGAAATTGTGCTTGTGTGCTCCAGGAGAGTGATAAGGCAATCGCAACCACCTTAACTTTTGTAAGTGGTCAGATGTCCTTGTAGTCATAGATGTATAACATGAAATATTGCTTGTAGCCGACAGGAAAGCTGAAATGTTACAGAATGGGCAGTACTAATAATAGATGAAACATTGGCACCTTTTATATCGAGTATGTGTACTATGTGGTTAAGATTTTTTAAAGTAGTCAATGATGCACAGTATGCATGTAAAACTCACCTCATTCTTTCTGTAGACAATAACGAGGACAGTGACAACAGTAGAGCAGAAGATCATCACCCAGGAAAGCACCAAGATCGAGACCAAAGAAGACATTCCAGAAGAGCCATCAAAGGCATCTGAAGAATGCAAGGAAGTAGTGCTTGATTATGAAATGCGAGCTGAAGCAAAGGCATCGGAAGAACCTGAGCCAGTCGAGACTTTTGCAACTGAGGTAAAAGAACCAGAAAAATGGAAAGAGCCTGAGCCAGTTGAACTGACCCAGTCTCGGGTTGAACAGGACATTCCAGTGGAAGAGGACACTAGAGTCCCTCAAGATCTTGACCTCCGAAGCAAAGACCAAGACGTTTCGCTAGAACGTTTGGTCCAGTCTCCCGAGCCTGTAGCTAGTCCAGATGCGGAGCAAAAGGAGACTATCTATGATTATGAAGAACAGAGGGAAGTGACAGTAATAACACAGACGACCAAGATCGAAGAGAAGACAGTGAATGTAGTAGAAATTCACGAAGAGAGGCAGGAGGATGAACCTACACAAGAACCCGAAGTGTCAGAGCCCATTACTGAACAGCATGAATCTCCGGTGCGAACTCTTCAAGACTTTGATAAACCCATTGCAGTTCAGGAAGTTCAAGAGGAAGAAACAATTCTTGAGCCAACAACTGAGGACAGCATTGGGGAGGTTGTCAAGGATGAACCTAAGACAATTGAAGAAAAAGAACCTTCTGATGAACCTGTGATTGAGATGGATAAGGTAGAGGAAGTTAAAGAGGAAGTCGAAGAAGCTCCTGAGTCACCAATAAAGGAAATTCTTCCAAAAGAGCATGAGACAGTTACGCATTACCAAGAGACAGTTACTACTGTGGTAACGTCCACTGAAATCCGGGGACATGGAGGAGAAGAGGAAATTGATGGTGGTATCTTCAGTAGGCAAACTGTTCAAGAAGATACAAAGGAAACAAACATTCCTGGAGAACAAGTGAGAGAATATGTTTCCAATGTTGTTGATTCTGCCATCAGCCAGGAGCAGTCTCGTGCAGAAATTGTAGATCAAGCAGAAGATGAACCACCTGTTGATTCTGATTCGATCCCAGAAGTTCTACAAGTTGATGACTCTCAAACAAGTACGACGGTCTCAGAAAAGAAAACAAATGAAGTTGTATTCAAAGAGACAGTTCAGATTATTGAGAAAAAGCAGGTAGCCTTTAGTGATGAACATGAAGAAGAACAAGTACCAACTGTTACCTCTGAGTCCATTCCAGATTCTACTGAGGAGGATATTCCTAAAGAGGATGAATCCCAGATCACTACAACATACACAGAAAAAGAAACACATGAAGTTGTAGTCAAAGAGTCAGTTCAAGTTATAGACAAAAAGCAGGTAGTCTTTGAAGATGAACCTGAAGAGGAACAAGTACAAACTGTAAGCTCCGACTCCATCCCAGATGTTCTTGAGGATATTCCTAAAGAGGATGACTCCCAAATCACTACAACATACACAGAAAAGGAAACCCATGAAATTGTGGTTAAAGAGTCAGTTCAAGTTATAGACAAAAAGCAGGTAGTCTTTGAAGATGAACCTGAAGAGGAACAAGTACAAACTGTTACCTCAGAGTCTGTCCCTGATGTTCCTGAGGATATTCCTAAAGAGGATGACTCCCAAATCAGTACAATATACACAGAAACTCATGAGGTTATGGTCAAAGAGACAGTTCAAGTTATCGAGAAAGAGAAAGTAGTCTTTGAAGATGAACCTCAAGAGGAACAAGCACCAACTGTTAGCTCTGAGTCCATTCAAGACGTTCCTGAGGATATTCCTAAAGAGGATGACTCCCAAATCAGTACAACCTACACAGAAAAAGAACCGGAGGAGGTTGTTTTCAAAGAGACAGTTCAAGTTATAGACAAAAAACAGGTAGTCTTTGAAGATGAACCTGAAGAGGAACACGCACCAACTGTTACCTCCGAGTCCATTCCAGATACTCCTGAGGATATTCCTAAAGAGGATGACTCCCAAATCAGTACATCATACACAGAAACACATGAGGTTGTAGTCAAAGAGACAGTTCAAGTTATCAAGGAAGAGAAAGTAGTCTTTGAAGATGAACCTCAAGAGGAACAAGCACCAACTGTTACCTCAGAGTCCATTCCAGATACTCCTGAGGATATTCCTAAAGAGGATGACTCCCAAATCAGTACATCATACACAGAAACACATGAGGTTGTAGTCAAAGAGACAGTTCAAGTTATCAAGGAAGAGAAAGTAGTCTTTGAAGATGAACCTCAAGAGGAACAAGCACCAACTGTAAGCTCCGAGTCCATTCAAGACGTTCCTGAGGATATTTCTAAAGAGGATGACTCCCAAATCAGTACAACCTACACAGAAAAAGAACCGGAGGAGATTGTTTTCAAAGAGACAGTTCAAGTTATAGACAAAAAACAGGTAGTCTTTGAAGATGAACCTGAAGAGGAACACGCACCAACTGTTACCTCCGAGTCCATTCCAGATACTACTGAGGAGGATATTGCTAAAGAGGATGACTCCCAGATCAGTACATCATACACAGAAACACATGAGGTTGTAGTCAAAGATACAGTTCAAGTTATCGAGGAAGAGAAAGTAGTCTTTGAAGATAAGCCTGAGGAGGAACAAGTACCAACTGTTACCTCAGAGTCTGTCCCTGATACTCCTGAGGATATTCCTAAAGAGGATGACTCCCAAATCAGTACAACATACACAGAAACTCATGAGGTTGTAGTCAAAGAGAGAGTTCAAGTTATCGAGAAAGAGAAAGTAGTCTTTGAAGATGAACCTCAAAAGGAACAAGCACCAACTGTTAGCTCCGAGTCCATTCAAGACGTTCCTGAGGATATTCCTAAAGAGGATGACTCCCATATCACTACAACGTACACAGAAAAGGAAACACATGAAATTGTGGTCAAAGAGTCAGTTCAAGTTATAGACAAAAGGCAGGTAGTCTTTGAAGATGAACCTGAAGAGGAACAATCACCAACTTTTACCTCAGAGTCCATTCCCGATACTACTGAGGAGGATATTGCTAAAGAGGATGACTCCCAAATCAGTACATCATACACAGAAACACATGAGGTTGTAGTCAAAGAGACAGTTCAAGTTATCGAGGAAGAGAAATTAGTCTTTGAAGATAAGCCTGTAGAGGAACAAGCACCGACTGTTAAGTCAGAGTCTGTCCCGGATGTTCTTGAGGATATTCCTAAAGAGGATGGCCAAGAAATCCTTACAACATACACAGAACAAATAACAGAAGAGGTTGCAGTCAAAGAGACAGTGCATATTGTTGAGAAGAAGCAAACAATTTTTGATGATGAATTTATCTCAAGGAGAACCGAGGAGGACCAGATAGATGTTGACTATGACCTCAGATTTGATGAACCCGAAACTGACACATCAGTGCAGGAACCAACTGAGGCCCAAAGTGAGCCTCTTATTGATGAAGATGTCATCGTAGAAGAAAAGGCTAAACCAGCTGAAGAGACAGACATGCATCTTTTAGAGATGGAGAAGAAGACACCACAGGAAGATATACCCAAAGAGCCAATGGAGGAGCTTCCTGTAGTAGATACAGAGCCTGCTCAAGATATGACATTACACAGACGGGAAGAATTCACGACACAGAATTTGGAGTTCCTAGGTGCTCCTGAATATGAGGAAGAAGATGTGTCAACATCCATGGAGGTGATGCCTTCTGAGAGAGAAAATATTGATGGAGATGATGATTTCCTTGAAGATATCCAGGAAGAACCAGAATGTGAAATACCATTAGATGAAGCAGAGAAAACGGACATTGATTCTACAGAGGCCACATACATGTATGAGGAGAGGACGCAGCAAGTTATCATATCAAATGAACAATCAGAGCCAGGATCTTTGATTTCAGAGTCTCATGAGGAAGTAATCTCTGAAGAGCGTATTGGAGAGAAATCAGTAACAACAGAGTTCAGTCAAACAGTTCTGCATGAAGAGATACACCAAATCACAAGTGATACTCCCATGGAAGTAGAAGATGATGCACATAAACAAGATGAAGAAACAAGGGATGTTATTCATGAAGATGTTGAGGAAACTGAAGTAACAGCAGCCTACTCAGAGATAAACTTTCAGACTGAACCTATTATGGACCAAGCTAAAGTTGAAGAAGAGGAGCCTGTCCAAGTTCCATATGCTACTGAAAAGATCTCACAAGAACCAATTGGTGATGAGCCCGAAGTGAGAGTGGAAACTAGAGACTCTGCACCTTTTGATGAAGCAGCTCCGGGATCACAAGCTGATGAGGAATCAATCAACGAGGAGCGAATTGGAGAGAAGGTCGTGACTTCAACCTTTAATGAGACTGTTTTACATGAAGAGATACACAATATTGTAGAAGAGTGTAATGTTGCAGATGAATCAGAATTCCCAAAGGAGGGAGTCAAAGATAACATTCATGAAACTGTTCATCAGACCACTGTGACGACAACTCGCACTGAGATACACAAGCTGAGTACACTTCCAATCACTGGCCAAGATGTAGAAGAGTTGCACTTGGAAGAACAGCATACTCCAGAAGAAGAGCAAACTCAGCCAACCCATGCAGAAAGGGAAGATCTGTCACCACGTGATGAGGGTATGACATCAGAAGATGTAGAAGAACTACAGGAAGATCACCAAGGTCAAATCCCTGAAAATGGAAGTTACTCTCATGGAACCACAACTGAGGAGACTAGAACTACAGTGATAACAAGAGAAGTAAGGTTTGTAGAGGATGTCAAGGTCGATGCCAGTGAACCAGAAGATGAAACCTACTTGGGTGAAGGACCTGACTTGACTGAACATGACATCTCCATCGATGAAGACCAATCAGATGATTCAGATATGATTCCAGAGATCAAGTTAGACTTGCAATCTGATGAGATTGTTCAAGATGATGATGTCATGGCAGAGAGACGAGCTAGAGACCATGGATACCTTATCGAGCCTGATCCACCAACAGAAGAAAGTGAAATCATCCTGGGAGAAGATGGCATCTCTGGAGAGCAACTTGGTGTGGATGATGATGAAGACCTAGATACTAAGACAGAGAGTATCAGCTACATGGAAGAACAGGTCGATGAGACACCTCTTGCTAGGGAAGACCAGCCAGAGGCTGAGAGTGTCCCAGCTGATTATGACATCCAAACATCAGTTGCTTCAGACATCCCCCTTGTGGAGGATGATGCTGAACACATGCCAGAACTCAAACAGGAAGAATCCGATGTTACAACATCGTACAAGACAATTGAAGAGGCAATGGTCATCAAAGGTGAAGTGTTCCTTGAATCTGAACCAAGAGAAGAACAGGAACCAGATGATGGAGAAATGCTACTTGTTGAGCCTGAGCTAGCCACAGAACCAGAAGATGGTAGACACACTCCAGATATTCTGGACATCACTGGTGAATATGCAACCAGTTATGGACATGTTGAGATGAGTCGGCAGTCTTTTGAAATTGATGAGCCTGTAAGCCCACTTGATGTCACACAAGAAGAAGAAGAGGGAGCAACTTCAAGATACCATCAACAGTTAGAAATGAATACAGCAGATGCTAAGGAAGGTGCAGCACTTGTAGCTGTTGAGCAACAATATCTTGTTGACACACCAGCATCAGAGACCAGTGCCCATGATGAGTGGGTAGAAACACAAGTTGGGGATGCTACTTTGAGGACCAGACAGACCCACAGGGAAGACACCTACACTGATGAAACAGAAGGTGGCCAGACAGTATACACAAGGCATGTTGTGACTGAAACTAGAGTTATTACTAGTGGTGGACCCTTAGTGGAAAGTATAATGCATCCTGCAGACTATCCCGAGGAGTTGATTATCCAAGCCCAGCTTCCTTCGCCAGATTCCTTACTCACACCTGAGATCCAGGAACTTCCTGACACCCCAGACTCTTCTACTCATGAAGGCTCTACTGAACCCACAGACCATCAAGGGTTCTGTTACGAGTCCATGGATGTGACACAGTCAACATCTGAATCAACTCAATTTGTAGTAGATGGTGAGGTTGAAGACTATCAAGATGACCAGCAGGAGCCTCATGAAGAAGCACTTTTAGATGGTCCAACTGAATCTGATTACTATGACCCCAACTTAATTGGTGTCTCCCAACAGCAAGAGTTTGAGTATCAGGAGGAAGAGCCTGAACCAGAAATCATTGACTCCCCACAAGATGTGGAGTTTCCCGTAGGAGAGGACATACCACCTCAGCATTATTCAGATTTGGCTCTTCAACAAGAGGTCAGTGCAAGTCTTTCACACGAAGAGCAAGCTCTAGGAGATGTAGAAGTAGAACATAGTGAAACAATGGTCCAGGAATCCCATGTGGAGACGTTAGTTTACTCTCAAGAGCATTACTCTCAAGAGCAGTATGTCCCTGACACTGAAACGTTTGATGTGGCGGACGAGGATCGGGCGGATTCTGTTGTGAGCCCAAGACCACCTGAGCCCGTGTCGGAGGTTGAGACACAGCTGCCTCCCACGGACTTGAATGTCCTAGAGAGCTCACCGGCTCCAGAACCCGAGGCAGAGCAGGTTGAAGAAGGCGCTGTTGGTGGGGATGAGGTGGACAGTCCTACCAAGCCATACCAGGGACAGATACCCATTCCTACAACTCCAGAGCCCGAAGGCTTTGAGGAACCTCCAAAATCTCCCCAAGGATCTGTCGATGATCAGTCCACCCATGTTGTTACTCACGAGGAATTTGAGACCAAACAAGAAGACGGCGGCGTGGTCAAGAAATCCGTACACGTCACTCGCACCACATTCCGAAGAGAGGTCAGCTTTCCTGGAGAGGCCGTTCAAAGTGGAGAGGCCATCCTTCAGACTAGATCTGTCTCCGAGTTCTTAGCAGGTCCAGAGCAGACTCGGACTCAGCTGAGATCAAGAGAGGTATTAAGACAAGACTCTCAGAACACATCCCAACGCATTCCTTCTCACGCCTTGCATGAAAGTAACCTCGATTCAAACCTAAAGATTTGGTTGTTGAGTATTGACCCCAAGGTTCTTGTTGTTTGCCTTGGTTTATTGACTGTTGCGTTCCTTATGTTTCTTTGAGGATTGCATTCAAAAGCATCTGTTGTCTAACGTTTTCTTTTTCTTTACTGCATGTTTTTTTGTTTTTTGCATATGTATGCAACAAAGGCAATATGATTTCATCTTGTGCAATGCATTACATTCATTCAACTTGCTTGATATTTGCAATTTTGAGCTTTAAGCTGTAGCTAACAATTCTTACTTTACAATGTAAACAGAAATATATAAAACAAGGTTACACAGTGTAATATATGCACTAAAATTAACATTGCAATATGATAGTCAGCAATACTTTAAGTGCAAAAGAATCTTTATTTTATCAGAATATATGTTAATTGGATTATTCAGTCTTTCATATTATTTGATGTTTCTTTAGAAAAGGTATGTCATGTGATTTAAAATCACCATCAAGCTGCAAAGTGCTTTAACTTTAAAAAAATATATTTGTGCGTAGTTTGAGCTTGAGCAATGGAGCTCTGAAAGACAAAATTCTATTCTAAAATAAAACAAAGTAATAACACTAACAACAAAAAGTATTCCATGCATGCTCTAAAAAACCCAGTTACAATCAAATTTAATAAAGTGTAATCAGAGTTTACTTGAGATAATACTTCAACTGAATTAATCTTATACTAAAAATAGTACTTGATCATCAATTAATTTAAACATGCCTAGGTAATTCATATATTAACAGACATTTTCACATATTTCAACATGTTAATTGTTATTCACAGTAGTCAGAAACAAATAGCTACAGGGAGAGTGCACTAAAATTAGAATCAGAATTTGATTTAATATATGTATTTTAAATGCAATATGCGCTGTATCTAACAAGAAATTGCTATCAAATTGTGCGCTCGATCTAAATAAACACAGTATTTAATGAGTTGTGCCTTGATCAGTCAAAAATGAAATATATATATATATATATATATATATATATAATTATTTTTAAACTAAAATTTACTATTTAGTATTATGAAGATATCGAAAGCCTTTTATTTTCTTTAATACAGTATCAACTTTTTAAAAGAATGATTACATACTCAAGGTTTAAATGCTAATTTTGACTCATCCAGTCTAGTTAGAAGTTATTGTCTTATTATTATTATCGTCATCGTCTTTATCATTGTTATTATTGCTATTATGAGTAAAGTTAATGTTAGTTTTTTTTTTTTTTTTTTCAATTGAATTTTAAAACAGTTATTTTTTTTAAAGATATTTTTTAGATGCATATATTTTAGAGGATTAATACAAATTCTATTTTTTAAAATCTTTATTGAAATGTTTATTTTGAATACTAAATACATAGGAAACTATTTGCAGATTCTATCTAAATATATCATGTATTTATATAACAAACATCATATTGTTAACATGAAATTGGAGAAAGCTTCAATTTTACTTAATATAGAAAAGGCTCATGTACATGTAGAAGAACGACAAAACAAAACCTTGATTGATTTGGTGCAGAAGGTTAAAAAAATTCATAATCTATGATAAATCAAAAAATTATGAAGCCATAATATTATTTCTTATATACATAACTAATGGTATAGATATTCAAAAATTTACAATTATTACTTACAGACAGGACTTAATGGTAAAATATAGCATTCGGATAGAAGAAAAGCTTTTGTTATATTATTCTGATTTATTTTTTGTTCTTTCTATTATCATTTGACCGTAGCATTTGCTTTGTATGTTTGTTGACTGCAAGCATAATCCATTATTTTGTTGATGTTATTAATGCATGTCATTGAAATATATATGATTTCTTGTTTTGATCTAATAATAGATAATAAAAAAGAATTATAAAGGAAAATATTATTTGTTTATACGTTATTTTATTTTGTTTTGTGACTAACAATTGTTAATGTCCTGTTATTACATAATTCAATTTGTATTTGTTTGTCCTTACATATGCAAATGTTTTTTTTCTATCATTACCTAATATTGCATCATTTCTTTTCATCAACAAAATATGGTGGTGGTGCTTTCTTTCAAAAATAATTTTGAAATTATTATATTTCCACAAACTATTCATGATTGCTGCAAATTCTTTTTGTGAGATTTTAATTGAAACCAAAGTGATTCATAAGAAAAAGGTTTCCCTCATTTTGTAAACTTCTAATTTCCCCCCCCCCTCCAAAAAAAGAAAGAAATGAGTCTGTTTTTCAAATTTGTAACTCATTGAGACTAGCAATAATATTGAAGTTTTTCTGAGATCACTTACTTGCATTTTTGTTTTCAGATGTCTAATTAATTTTGCATTTATCTATGTTTGTGAATTGCTTTTCATTAGTGTAAATGTATGCTATCAAATATTCCTGCATGTAAAACTGTTAAACAAAATCCCCAATCTTTCATGCGTAATAATAACTGATGCATTCTTGTTGAAACATTTCATTGATACCTTTTTGCCTTGAAACATTTTCGAACAGCTAAATGCATTTTGTACTGATATCTATGATAAATCAAGGGAAAATGCGATTTCTCCTACTCATGTTTTCTAAATGAGTCTTTTATTCTGTTTCTTTCATGTGAGAACTTAAACGAATATAGTCTGAGGTTTTTATTCAAAATTTATAAAAATTATGCTGTCTTTGAATATATGACATGAGTAATATTTCCTAGGATTTGTTATTATATTTACACTCTTCTAAATAATATTAAATAAAACAGTAAATGTAATAATTAAAGAAACGCAACAGAAGGGAAGAAATAATATTCACGAAACTTTAACTTTTGCAAGAATTCTTGTGTAGTGCTTTTCATAGTTCCCTACGCTTGCTTCATGTTATGGTAGTTCTAAATACCTAGCATTGCATTGACTGTTAAGAGCTCGAAAGGCATTAACTGTGTACAAGAAAATCAGTCAATGTCCTTCTGTCTCTGAAACAGATGATCCATAAATGAAGCATCATGCACTTTATAGTATGGTACTGTTAACCAAGGCTTTCTGTATCGCTTGTTTGAAAGTTTGGTTCAATTCACCACCCCTTGTTCATGTCCGACCACGTTTTTTCGAAATAAATATTGTTATTTTTCCGTCGTTATCTCACCCCCATTTTAGGAGATGGAAGAACCCACACCGCAGATATCCGAGGTACCGTTTGGATCAGAAGACTGCATAGTTGCTTTTCTTGATTTCTTTTTCTTTTCTTTTCTTTTATTATTTTACCTCTTTAAACAATATATTCCATTTTCTGCTGCATGTAACTTATTTTTGAAATATATATCATGTTTTGTGGCATGCTAGAGTCATGTAGCAGCCAAATATATATTTTAATATGAATTATCTGTGTCTTCATCATACATGTACATCAAATGAATTTTCATCTTCAATTATTTGGATTTCTTTTGGTCATTATTTTTCAATTTTATCCTTATATTTTGTTTAAATGGTCTCACAATCGACCATTTTCCCTCTTTCTATCTTTTTCCTGTGTTTCTCTATTTCTCTTTCTCTTTTCTTTCTATATTGCTATATTTTTTATCTCCTTTTCTTCCTTTATCTCTCTCTTCCATGATTATTTTGTCTCTCTATCTCAGAATTGCCAGTCTTCTTCTTTCTCTGTCTCCCCCTCTTTATCTTCATGCCCTTTTGTCAATTTCTGCTCCTCCCTATAACTCTTTACCGCTATCTTTCCTGCATCTTATTTTCCTCTGTATTACTTAACTCTCGTTCCTTCATTCACTATCAATACCTTTGTACGCCCTTTCTCCTCCTCACAATCTTTCATTTCATCTTTGTTGCTTTCCCTGAGTATTCCTCCTGTAAACATCTACTGTACACATTTCACTATCCATCCATCTTTTTTTCCTCTTATCTATCCCTGGCATCGTATTTCTTCATCCTTTCCTCTTTCAACCCTCTAATTTGTTTGCTGAGAGTAAAAAAGAGCATTGAATCGTAGCATTTTATATGGTAATTCTATAGTTAATGCTCTTCTAGCTCTTAACAAACAAAACAATTTCCTTTAAAACTTGCCGATTATCTTGACCGAATACATCCTTATTGAGAAATAGTGAGAAGAGACTTCAAGAGAGAGAAAGAGAGAGAGAGAGAGAGAGAGAGAGAGCTAGAGGATGAGAGAGCGAGAGAGGGAGAAAGAGAAGGGTTGAATGGATGAAGGTGAAGATATGAATTAAAAAATGAAGCAGACCACACATTAAAATAGTATTAATCATGTTTACCCCATCTCGTCATCTCACATCTAATGAATGTACTTCAGCCATGAATGTGCTTCTCTTTGCAGGTGCACCCCCGATCATCATCCTGACGTTTTTTGTTTCAAATGACCCCCTTTTCTTCTTTAAAAATGTGCCCATCTTCAATGACTTTGTTTATATATGCTTGTTTTATTTTCACTTAACAATTTGCTTTGTTATCAATTTAGGTTGGCCGTTTCATCTCCATCTTCCTATCATTTCATCTCATCGTTTCATCCATTATCATTCTTTCTATCGTATCTTTCTTTCTCAGCATATTCCAAGACTCGGTTCTTCCTACCGACTCATCGCATTTGACTGGGCTACTTCACCCTCTGTTACATTTCCAAACCTTTCCATCTCGTGCTCCTACCAGTATGCTCTGGCGGCCTCTACAGTCCGTTCTTTCATTTCTTTCTTTTGACTACTTTAGTTGTATCCCTCATTTCACTCACTTCTTTAGTCCCATGTATTCATTTTTTCAGTTGTGTTACAACTCACCTCCCCCCCCCCCCCCTCCCAAGTTCAAAGTTCTTCTGTTTGAAGTCTCTTTTCTTTCTTTTCATCCCAATCTCCTTTTATCTGAGAGTCCCATTTCCACAGACTCTTTGGAAATTGATATACATGAGTGTATTATGATTTCAAGTTTTCTGAAACATTTGTGGAAACTACGCTTGTCGCAAAAATCTCTATTTTTGATGGATCCTCAATACAGTGTGTGCTTTGAAAGAAGTTAACTGAGTGTTGGTTTGTCCAAGTATTGAGGTAGATGTGTGTTGAATTAATGAGACAGGAAGAGTTTTGAATGAATGTAAAAGGATGATGGAAAAGCGACGAGAGAGTTTATTTAATGAGTTTTCAGATATTTAATGTGTGTGTGTGTTTAATGTTGAGATACATGTAGTATGATTCTGTGGAAGAGTAACATGGTGTGATAGATGTTTGATTCTGGTAGCGATGAAATGATTATTGTGATTATTTGAGGTGACCAATTGAACTTTATTTTCAATTCGATTCACCTTTAAGACATCGTCTGTGTTGTATCCTGTCGTGTATTACCCCCCTACAGCTGTTTGTGCACGAGTGTGGTTGTACCTTGCTGTTCTCTTTGGATAAATGATACTGTATCTTGTTTTTAGTTCTTTTCTTTAATGAATTCAATTTCAGACAAGTGTGAGTTTTCTTTTATTTTGTTTGCAAAACATTCAATTTTAGGCACATGTATGCCATATTTGCCAAAATATACACCTTTTGCCAAAAAGATACACCTTTTATACTATATAGCAAACCAATTATATACAAAATTGTATTTTAAAATCCCCTCCTGATTATATAAATATATTTATAAATTATTTATATAATTATATCAAATCGACCTCTATATCAGATTTATTTGGTTTGCATTTCTACTCATTTGATATACATATTCATTTCCTTTATATAGGAATCAATATATATAATTTCCTGCAAAAGAATATTAAGAATGATATGAAAGAAAAAGATAATTTCATATTAGCATTGGAATATAGACTTTTACAGTTTTCTTTTATATACAAATCACTTGCAATTCTTACTTCAATTTGTTGTATATCAACATTATTTTCCATTCCAGTGAATATTTAAGTTGACATTATGATTTTCATAATTTGTATATTTGAATTAAAACAAAATATTTAAATTGCAATGAGCTTTATAATTCGTCAATTCCTATCTCTTAGAAATCATTAAGCTTCATGATTGGTTATTTCATATGTATTCTCCACAGCCATTGGTCGATGAGCAACTGGACGCACCCATGGTTTTAGGAGATAGAGAGGAAAAACCAGCATACACACCAGAAGAACTAGAAGACTTTGCCCAAGCTTTGAATGAATTTGCAATCAATGGTATGTTCATATTTCGAGCATTATTAAAAGTCCAATTTGTTGAGGGCTGGATCTTAACCATGTGATCAGTGAACAGGACATTTCAGGGAATACATCCTACCACTTGTGACCCCTGGGTTGAGAAGTGTCATTACAAAGTCCCTTGGATAGGGTGTAAAGCCATGCACAACTTGGATCACAACTCGCAAACATGTACCTGGTGGGTGTGAACTTGAGCAAAGTCTACATCAAAGTCAACATCAATCTAAGACATTAAAGAAATTCTTACCAAGTTACTTCTTGACAGTTGCGACACCTTTCAATGGTCACACTTTTCCACTCAAAATGAAACTCAATGCCTTTTTTTCTGTTCCAACAGTTAGACTGACCAATAGAAAGTCCAAGATGATCACACATACCACTTTTTACTAGTCATTTTAAAACATCATTGCTCTGTTTCAGTGGTCAGACTTGCCATTCTAAAACTCCACACCTCTTTCCTTTTAAATGGTCAGACTTCCCACTAAAAAATCTAACATGATAAAAGATGCTGTTCTTTAATCAGTCCTTTTTTTACACCTTTGTTCCGTTACAATGGTCAGACTTACCCGAAGATGACCTGGAGGCACCAGCCCCTCCCGCAGGACCTATTGTCACGGAGGACATGAGCGCCACAGAATCTGCCCCACCTGCAGTAGAGACCAACCTGAAGCATCTAGATGCCATGACACCGGAAGAAGAGGCGGAGATGGAGGACCTTCTCAACATGGACTTCACCAAGGCCTACCACGAGCCAATGGAAGAAGGCCAAGCTCCCCAAGTAGCAGAGCCTGAGGAAGTTTCTCGTAAGTTTTAAAGCCCCACTGTACTACTAATTATAGCTACTTGCTCCCTCTATATAGAAAACAATGCCTAAGCGGTGCCCGTTGGTCCCCCATGATCCTCTTTTTCTTATGTTAATTGAGAGCTGATTGATGAGATAACCACCTGTCAGTGACCTATCAGGGTGGTCTAATCCCTCCTGGCCAAACTAGTGCAGATGGGCTTTAAGTCTTTGAGTCATGGTTGGAAAGTATTTTAGGGTTGCAGGATTAAGTACTTCATAAAGACACTTGGTCTGCAGAGGTTTTCTCTGAACTCTTTTTTCCCGGTTAGGTTGCAATCGGGTAAATATTATGAAAGTTGAGGGTGAGGGATACATACAGTATACTCTTGGGTCTGTGCTTGAAGTTGGGAATTCATTCAGTGTAGAAATCGACTGCAGAGCAATTGTCGACAGAGCACGTGTTGTACATCCTCGGCAAGCATAAGGGAGAAGATGATAGGGTACTTGAAACTGATGTCTTTGAACAGATCTCTGATGATGGTGAGGCTGATATGTTACATTTTGTTTCAAGAATTTTTTTCATACAGCTCTGTAGGTTACCCAAGGGAGAAGATTACGGCTGAGCTTCATATCTCTCTTCTTCGTCACTGTGCTGGTGAAAAGTTCTCAGTGCAATGTATTTTTAGATTACCAGAACGATCAAATATGTGGTGTTATCATTTTTTTTTTACAGTGTGGACCTGCTGTGCTTTTTACCTTATTGTTTCACAACTTTCTTCCCTATATACAAGTGGGCAGGTTCCTTACACACTTTGCTGACATGATCCAAACCTTATTTCTATAGGATGTACAATTATGCCAACCATTCTTATGTTGGAGGAATGATTTCTATTTTTGGGCCTTCAAGCTACTTTGAACCCTAAAATCCTTTTTTTTTGAAATATTCTGTGAGAAAAGTATACAAAATAGACTGTATTCTTAATTTGGCCTTGAGAGATTCAGAATTTTGCCGTGTAAGGTCGACAGGTCTGAGTCAATAGTGTATTGAAATCCCCCTTGTTTTTTCTCGAAAGTGTTTTTGATCTTATCATTTGTAAGTAAGAGTTATTATGGCTACAACTAACTTGATACTGACCCTTGGATATCTAGCGTCCACTCCAGCCAGTCCGACCACTCCTCACGTTGACCTGTTACCAGACGATGTTGACCTCTTGGCCGCAGCCACTCAGCTTCAGAAGGAAATGGAGGAGGAGCCAGAAGTGGGTGGAGCTAGAGGGGCAGAAGCTGGAGGTGATTGGACGAATAAAACTTGAAATGAAATCAAGTAGAAAAAACTATCATTATGATAACATGGGGGGGGGGGTAGAATAGGGGGAATGAATGCAAATAAGAAAAATAGTATTATCAAAAGTATGAAATATAATTGAATCATCAGCAAATAATCTAAATTCCAAAATATTTAGTGGAAGATAGTAAATCAATAATATATGATAAAAACAAAGTGGGCCTGAGGACTGAACCTTGAGGGACACCATATGTTATCCTTCTCCTACTTGATATTACTTCCTAGAAGCAGTTTAGTGTTAGTTAGAAATTAGATTTTTATTTCTTTGGATTTGAATACTGCAGGATATATCTGTTAAGCATCAGGATGTGTGGAATTAGTCTCATTCTTTAGGAATGGAGAAACAAAAAAGGTTAGAATAATACAGATATCTTAATTATCCAAGTCCATTACTTGTTTATAGAAGAACAAATTGCTTAGTTAGTCAGTTGATTGTTGATAGAATGCTCGATTGTGACGTTGATTTGCTGGTGATTAATAATGCACATTTTGGTGCAAGAAATTTTGTATTGAAAAAGAGAGAAATGAAATCATTATAGTAACACCCTATATCAATATTCATTAGGTTTTGAAGTTTGTTGATAAAGTTGATAAAGGGAATAAAAACTTCTTTTATTGTTTTATGAGTTTTTGAATTTCTTCTTCTCTCTCCTTCTTTAGATTGGGATCGCGAGCCCAAAACGCCCGAAATCACTGATTTCCTTGAGGGGCCGTTTTCTTTCCTTCCCGATGGTGGGTAAAACAAGGAATGGATTTTTTATTAAAAAAAGGCTGCAATTTTTATTTTAGCAGCATTGTGGTAGATCCAGAGGGGGTGCAAGGGGCAGATACCACCCTAGTTTTGGGGGATAACTCCCATTGCAGCTGCCCCCCTCTATGGAAAAAATTCTTGGATCTGTGGCTGTAGCATGCTATTAAAGAATGAGGTGGAGGTTTGAAAAGCCTGTTAGCATTTGTAAATTAATATACCCAGTAGTGTATTTTGCGGTCTATTAAGCAGTGAAATATCAACTGCCCAATTGTTATCACAGTCAGTGATTTGTTGCCCACAATTTTAAATGTTTAAATGGTCTTTAACAAATTTCAGACATACATTACAAAGACAATCAAATATTTCCAAATTCTTTGCTTATTTTCATCACTCTTCAGCACTCATTTAAAACATTAGCACCCTTATCATGCTTGCAAGTGCATTTGTGTGAAAAAGATGGTGGTACGACACATGCTCTGGTGACAACTGCTCCCTTGCGAAAATTACTTCCCTAACTGAATTCCGTATATCCTGGTCACACCAAAGAGACTAACATCAGGCTGGTAATGGTTTGACAACAGACTGACAACGGGTCAATAATAAACTGACATCAGACCGAAAACATTGGCAAAAAACTGACAAGGTACTGACAATGACTCACTTCAGACTAACAATTGACTGACGACAGACTGACAACGGACTGACGACGAACTGACAACAGACTGACAACAGACCAACGACAGACTGGCAGTAGACTGACAACAGACCCAAAACACACTAACAATAACCTGACAACATACCAACAACAAACTAACTACAGACTGACAATGGATTGACAATAGACCAACAATAGACTGACAATGGACTCACAACAGATTAACAACAGACCGACACCAGACCAACAACAGACCGACAAAAGACCGACAACAGATTGACAACAGACCGACAACATACCGACAACAGACTGACAACAGATTATCAACAGACCTACAACAAACTCGCAACAGATTAACATCAGACCAACGACAGACTCGCAAAAGATTAACAACAGATTGTTAACAAACTGACAACAAACCAACAACAGTCTCCCAAATGGGCAAGAATCAGTCATTTTGGAGTCGATTTGATTGTGTGACTAGAAGAAACACTACAACTTATTCTAACTCTAACCCTGAACTGTATCTAAACCTAAAGCCCAATCCTAAACCCTAATCCTTATCCTAAACCAGACCCTATATCATTGACAAAGCATGGAGCACTTGCTGCCGGAGCAAATGGCAGATCACCAGACAAAATGGTAAAACAAAAAGTATGCTATCCATGTGATTTGTAATCAGATCGCTGCTCATATTAAAGTGTTGTATTGGACTGATTGCTTTTAAACAGTCCATGAGGTGTCTTATTATGTTTTGGAATTCTTTGGTATATACATTACATCTAAGTGCTGTTCTGTGTTTTCAATGCTCTTTGACATACTCATACTGCACATGCAGCATATATCCATTAAATGATATAAAGCAAACATTTTACTAAAAGCTTTAGAAATGCATAATTAAAAATTGGCAAATTGTGATGGGTACCAAGATTTCAAAAAAACAGATATGAGTGTGCAAATGTTTCATCATGGCTAGGGTTTAGGGTTAGGTTAAGGGTAGGTTTATTGTTTGGGTTAGGGAAAGTTTAAGGGTTAGGTTTAGGGTAGGTTTAGTGTTAGGGTTAGGGAAGGTTTAGGGTTAGGTTTGGGGTAGAAGTTAAGAATTAGGCTAGTGATAGACATTGACTTTAGAACAATTGTCATTTGGATTATGTGTCAGGCATAAGGCTGAAGTATGTAGGGCTCACGTAGGTATACTTCTTCTTTGTGGTGCAATGCATGTATTGGACGTGTGTAGATGATGTGGATTTGAATGATTTTGAGAGTGTAACTAACAACTGAAGGAGACCCTAGACAAATTACTAAGTAAATATAAAGAAACAGATAACCTTGAGTATTAGTTCATAGATATTGAGTGTAGACGTTGTGGTTTAGCTATTATGAAAGGGAGAATTAAGTTGGGGCCTAGCATTAAAAACAACACAATATGTTGTTTAGCAAATACCCAGTAGAATATAAGTAAGCTTTGTGAAATTTTAGTTTAATTTCACATCTAATTATGTATACTTTGTGATCTAATTAGCATGATGACATTTAGGGATTATTTGTGGTGTAGTAATAATACATTTTTAGGATGACTTTATGGTACAGCATTTCAAATCCTAATGTTTGGTCTTCGGTGATTTAGACGATAAAACATGTTCATGTTTGAATATGACTACAAGATGGTGTTTTCAAATGAAAGTACACCTGTATTATAACGTCATAGAGTCTTATCTTAAAATGAATCACCTTTCTTCCCTTATATGGTTTTCTTGTAGAACATATTGAAGTGTGCTGCTCTGCAGTTGGAATAATTTGATTTTGTTTTCCTCCCCAGAAATTCATCCTTTTTATTTAGCTGTATGTTGCATTTTTCAAACCCTACCCCTTTTTGTTTTTTTTATGAATCAACGAAAAACCTGCCGATTGAACCCCAACTTGTTAACTTACAGCACCTCTTTTTTGTCTACCTGTATTGTTTCGACTGCATATTTTTACCCCTTAATGAAGCATTTTGATTCCACAGATTTTGCACAGTGCGCCTAATTTCTTCAATTACTAATTGATCTCTTATCCCTTATTTTCCTCCCTTTATTTGATGATAAACCCATGTTAACTTTGCAGTTCAAATTTTGGTTTGTCTTTTGCTCATATACATATGTATTTTTCATCATGATGAGAAATAATGTAACATTTAATGCAAATTTAATTGAAAGATTCATCGCTCATGTCATACAAAGTTTCTTTGATGGTTTCAATTCCATCAGCCATATTTGCTTTTTAAATTTATATTCGCTTTCATGCCTAAAAAAGTTGAAGTACGGTACCAGTATTGATAACACAAGGGTTAATCCTGTACTACCGGGGGTAATTGAAGAAAAGTATAAACTTTCAATATTCTATGGGCAGGCGGTATAACACAATACGTTATGATTTTTTGCACTAATTATTCAATTCAAAATGAGATTTTGTTGTTCTTTTCATTATGCAATAATGAAAATTGAAGTTGGATGTGGACATAGTCAGGTGAGTAACAGAAAGGCATTAACTGTGTACAAAAGTATACAAGTAAACAACCTTATGGCTCTCAGCGGAGATTATGATGTTCTTACATCAGAAACATATTGAGATATTGACCAAGATATCTTGTGTTATTAATTTGTTATTTGCAGATCCTATGGGAGTGGTTGAGACTGAACCAAACATTGAGTTCCCTCCAGAAATGGAAATGCCAGGTAAGCTATTGAAAAAAGGAACAAGAATATAATTTTTGTTTCATTTTGGTAAACTTTCTTTTGCTAGGTTTGATCACCATGCATTATCAAGTTTGTCAAACATGTCTTTAATAGTGGCCACCTCTCTATAAAGGCCACCATATGGTCAACCATATTGGCTCCCTCTATAAAGAAATATGTGTTGAAGAACCTCTCTAGAATAACCACCTGTCTGCAGTGGCTACTTATTGTATTTCCCTTGGGTGGCCTTAATAGACAGGCTAGATCTAATGTTTAACAACAAAACAAATTAAATTAAATTGAAAACCTGATTCTTCTGTTAGAAATCTATTTTCAGTTTTAAAAAAATCTGCTGTTTGTACAATTGAGGGCAAAAACAGAGTGCTTTGAAATCGTTAGATTTACATTGACAAATGAAAAATGCTAAATTGGCAACATATTGACAAATTGATATTGTTTATTTAGACCTGTTTATTAATATATTTTAATTGTATGCATGATTCTCTCCAGAACCACTGGTGACTAACTTGCTATACATAATGTCATCTCTATATATGGAATCCATTTTGCATACATTAACTGTTGCTCCATGTATGTCTTGCAAGCTTTTGAGTCGTCTAGGAAAACCTTTCTTCAAGAAGTACGCGTAAAATAAGTAAGCAGGTCTATCGGCAGAAATTTGGCAGATTCTATCATTGGAATTATGATCAATTTTCAAGCTTATTTCTTGCATTCTAATTCAAATACATAACATTTCATTTGAATTGAATTGCAAAAAAATTAAGGTAACCACAAAAAAAACGCCATCAAAAATGAATTGGATGGTTGAATTGTGTTCCTTTCAGTCGATGGTGATGAGGACATTGAGGAAGAGATCGAGGAGTACGAGGAAACCCTGGACGACGGCACCATCCGCAAGGTCATCAAGCGACGGATCAAGAAGCGCACTGTCCAGATGATCCCTGTCGAGATTGACCCTTCGCAGTATCCCGAGGGAGCCTTTGGCGATGATGACGATGTCAGGAGGTAAGTCAAATCTTCAGAATTTTCCATGATGTCTCAGGATATTTTAAGGGATTCTGGACTTGGATCATGCTGCAATCATAATCATAAACCTTTAGGTCAGTCAGAAATCCCATGACTCTTACGAGCCGATCGCCTGTCTGATTATCAAGATATTTATGATTGAAATTCGAAATTTAAAAAACTGTTTTCCCAATGGTTTTTATAACACTATAGTCTATTTGGGAAAATGAGTATGATAAAACCGGTGACTCAAAGATTTTTTAATTTTTTTAGGCACTTCATGATCATTTTGAATGGCTTCAATATTACGCCATATCACAGACAACACGTAGGGCCATGCATCTCAGACTTGTAAAACTGGAAAAATTGATAAACAATGCCTTTAAATATTTTGGGAGTTTTTCCATCGATCTTCACGACTTTCCAGGTTTTCTCAAGATTTTGAATAAACACAAGTTATATATCTAGACGAATGGTAGACTCTAACTATTTTTTGACTCTCCACCTCTGGCCCACCTCACCTGCAGGATCACAGTCCACAAGAAGGTCACGCGCAAGACCTTCATGAGAGACGGAGAGGAAGTGGATCAGCAAGAGGAGGTCGAGACCAACATCGAGGAGGACGGTGTCGTCAAGGACAACAGTGAACTACGGGAGGACCTCCAGCAGATCGTAGACGGACTTCTCAACGACCAGTCGATAGAGGGTGAGGGTATGACGACGGTCGTCGTTTCGGAAGAAACCGTGGAAGGAGACGAATCTGAAATTTAGATTGTTCTCTTTCTGTTTTTATGTGTCGTGGTTGTTCAAATCATTTCATATCCTTGTAGAACTTTAAGAGGATCAAACTTTAGAGAAAAAAAAATAAAAGGATCATAGCATCGTTTTACATTATTCATTTATACATTGTATTCATCAGCAGAATGTTGTTTTATGACAAGAAAATTAAATTACTAGGATTGGATAAACCTGTGTTGATGCAGTTCAAATATTTGCTATTTCTCTGAATGTGAGAATATAAGGGAGCATTCTTCGGAAACGTATCATAGAATTTAACAAATAGTAACTTGCTTTCTTATTGTAAAAAAATTTGAATACAATCATTGTATATCCATTCATGACATGTCTACTCTGTTTGATACGTAAAGATTTGACAATGGATCATTCTGTATTGTTAGTCATAATTCCTGCTCTGTAAAATGGAGTTTCAAGCAAATGCTATATGTAGGTACTTGTAATGTAGGGCTAGTGCAAAGACGAGGTCACAAAACTTGCGTGAACTTTGACCTTTGACCCAGAGCAGACTGCCTGGATATTCAATCTTTGACTGGACTCTTGATTATCTTGTAATTATTGTACATGTTTAATAATAGACAAAAGTGATTGTTTGTGTGTGCGTGGCTGTGTCATGACGTAGATTCCTGTGTTCTTAGAAAGTCGTTTCTCATGCTCGACAGATGCAATTTGAGAATTAGCAGATATTTGGGAGGAGTAAACTGCTAATTGTGTTTTCTTATATCACGCTATACGGTGAACTTCTAAAAAAGTTGGGGAAGAGAAAATAATACAGCATGGTGTTCGTGTAAGGAGTGAAATATAGATGTTGAATAATGATATTAAACCTGGAAAAATTATGAAATGTTTCTTTGGAATGTAGATGGATTTGGTACATGGGATCTTATCTATTGCTTCACGCATGCTGATGGCATCGTTCTGTAGAGAATCTTTGTTTTGTCTGTATAAACATTGATTGTGAAAAATAAATTTAGCTCGCTTTATTTGATAGAGATTATGGATTTATGACTTTCTGCAGATTCACTCCTTTCGTTGGTGTTACTTCATGCCAACATGGGAAGCAATCATTTCGTTCTTTTTTCTCTGGGATGATTTGTAATGGTTAACTTGCCTCGGGTTTTAGCTTCAACTAACCAATCAATACCATGACATTTCCGAATGAAATAGATTATATCTGGGTGTATAATAATTGCATATTTGCTTATTTGTGATTTCAATATTCACTCGTAAAGAGGATTTCTGGAAACTAGATTGGTATAATAGTAGACTCTTGCCTGTGGTTCAGTGTAATGTTCGTAGATAAATCTGTGATTTTGTGTGAAATTTCAATGAAATCTGTTTCGAAAAAAGGATATGAATGCTGTAAATGGCTTTACTATGGCGAATATGAATATCGTCAATTGATTAACATAATTAATGAATTTAAACTGTCACATTCTTTGTTATTTGGAGGTGTTTATTCTGATTTTAGTGCATGCTGATGCTATCATAGCGATTATGTAATCCCATATAAAGTCTGTCGACATATTTTTTGCAGTACTTGTATGGTCTACTCCTGTGTATACCCCCAAGACATTTTACCATGTGATATAATAATATTCTAAGTGCAAAAAATGGATAGGAATTCTAATAAGGCATATTTTGACTTTCTTTCTTTCGCCAACAAATAATCATGGCATAATGGATTGCATATAAATTTGAAAATTATCTAACTTCAATGAAAAATTTGATTAATCACAATATCTATATTATAGAGTGTTTTTCTGTAGTTATTTATCGGTGTGACGATATAAGAATGAAATAAAAATGTTGATTTACTTTCCAAGTTAAAAAGCAGAAAAGTATGATATATTGCGATGTGATTGTTTCTTCAAAAACACTGGGTAATTCATCCTTTTTTTTTCTGTGATAATGGTAAATATATATATAGTTCAAATGTTATTGCAGTGCAGATGATAATTAATAGACTAGGCAATGTTTACTGCACATAAGAAAAATAGATTCGGTAGCTGTGTTAATGTACATCAATAAGACTCGCTTGACTAGCTGAAATTTAATAGTAGACAGCTCCATAGGAACTATATATTAAACAAACAAACACTGCAGTACAAGTGCACAATGTGAGACTGGTGTATTTATGACAGCTCTTAGAACACTGGTGCGTATTTATGTCTGCATTTGGTGAACTTGGAGTATGATGTAAATTCCACTTATTCAACATTACAAAAAAAAAATTGGTTGTGATATTTTGAGTTCTTCCTACAAAGAGGGAGGTATTTCATACATTGTTTTTCTCTCTTTTTTTGTTTGTTTCCTGATGTGGATGTATAGAGGTGTTTCATTCTTGAGATACAATTGAAAGTAAACAAATTATTGTAAACAGGAAAGCGTGTGATACAGCCGTTTGAAGAAGAAAAAAAAATCATGTGCGTTTATTCTAAGGAGAAGGGTTATCTGTCTGCACGTTCCCAGTAAATGAGAAAAAAAAACTTACACAATTTGTTATTTTTGTTGTCTTTTTGTGTCCATGGGAAGATGGCAGAGATTGAGAGAGAACAGAGAGAGTTTAAAGGCGGAATAAGGAAGAGGAAACGAAACGGAGAGTGGGAGAGATTGGGGGAGGGGGAGAGATTGGGGGAGGGGGAGAGATCTGTGCAAATTCCTAGTCAGTTAAGAAGAAAAACTGAATTTTGTTGTCGTTGTCTTTTTGTGTCTGTGGGAAAAGAGAGGATAAAGAGATAGAAAAAGAAGTGGGCAGAGGCTTGATATGTGGGGGGGGGGGGGGAGGAAAGGAAAGGTGAAAATATGAGTGAGAGAGAGAGAGAGAGCCCAGATCTGCACGTTCCCACTAAATGGAAGGGGGAGAAAAAAAAAATGTTTTTGTCTTTTTACAGCCCTTGTTGAGAGTGAGGAACACTGTTGTGAGATCTGCCAAGGTAGATAAGCAAAGATCGGGATAGAACAGAAAAGGGGAAAGGCTTGAAAATGAATTTGAGAGAGAGAGATCTGTACTTTCCCAGTAAATGAAGAAAAAAACTGATGATTTTTGTTGCCATTATCTTTTCGTGCATGTGTCTCATTTTGTTGTGAGTGAGGTACACTAGTGTGAAAACTGTTCGGCTGATGGACAGGGGCTTGAAAAAGAGGAAAAAAAAAAAAAGGAAAGGGATACAAGAAAACAAGAGAGAGGTGGAGAGAGAGAGGTGGAGAGAGAGAGAGAGAGAGAGAACTAGCACACACACAAACACACCCACATACAGTTGACACAATCTTCACTGCTCTTCATTAATGAATAGAAAAATGAGGAAATATGCAGTTAGTCTGTAGTGGAGTTGGCAGAATAGAAACCATCAAAATAATTATACAAGATACAAAATGTTAAAGTTTACTATTTTCTTCAGGGTTTACACCTAGAAAACTGCTGATTATTATTTTTTGTATTTATGACAGTAAATTATTATATATCTTATGAAAGAGTGTTTTATCCAAAATCATTTGGTGTCATTTTTGTGTGGTATGTGTTCACGCTTATACTGCTTTCAAACTGGCTTCTATCGGAGTCACACCGATGAAAATACCGATTGAATTTTCCTTATGTAAACAAAGGTGAAACCGCAGGTTTCCCCCTGTCGCTTTCTAACTGCCGATGAAATTCTCTCGCTTTGGCGAGCCCATGCCGGAAGTGAAGAATTATTGCGTAATTATTAAGCCCGCGCTCCATCTAGCTAGCATGCCAGGGGCGGATCTAGCTTTTTGCTAAGGGGGGGGGTTTGACCAAAATAATGACGATGCGGAGCATCGTCCACGAGCCGCGAAGCGGCGAGCCGATTTTTTTGGGGTGTTTATTTGAACCCCGTAAGTGATGTTTTCCTGGCATCTATTAACACAATGGAGACCATAAAAAGCAGTGCATGATAACGTCTTTTTAAATCAAGTAACAGTTTAATACACAGTTATATCCAGAGTTATCATGTGTTTGGTTAAGTTACCAGATGAGTTGAATATCTTCTCACAATATTTGCACTTGAAAGGGTTTCTCTCCAGCGTGCGTTCTTTTTTCTTTCTTTTTTTCTTTCTTTTTTTCTTTTTTTTTTTTTTTTTTTTTTTTTGGGGGGGGGGGGGGGCCGCCCAAGGGGGGGGGGGGGTTAAACCCCCTAAACCCCCCCCCCGTAGATCCGCGCCTGCATGCAGCATGTTCAACCATAAGTCAACAAACACAGCTGGTTGCGATAAAGCGCGCGTATACTGCGACCTTTGACCATTCTAATCGCTGTTTTAATCGCCCTTTTCTCCCGAACGCTTTCAAACTGGCAGTTTCATCGGTGTCACACCGATAGAATGAGAATTTCTCCTGCTCTTGAGCAGGAGAATTTAATCGCCTATTTCTCTTCTTTTCATCGGCTATTTAATCGCCTTTTTCTCCTCTGTTGCTTTCTAACTGGCCGTTTCATCGGATGCATCCGGATGCATCCGATGAAAATCAGTGCAGTTAGAACAGGGTATTATATAAACAAGAGGCATTGTTTGCGAGAGTGCAAAAATCGACTTGCGCCAAAGTGATGCCTACAGTATGTATTATGTTGGGATTAGCGGAGTGAGAGAATGAATTGAATGTATCAAATGAAATGCATTGCATATGCTTTTTGAAAAGGCAAAGTCACACACACACACGCGCACACAGGTTCGTTGATATTCGATATTTGATATGTGTGGCATGATTAATTTTGTAAGGGATGTTATTTGGATCTGCAAAGACCGAATTTATACCCAAATCCCAATTGTTTTATTCTAACATCACATAAGCAACTTTAGCGCAAGTCGATTTTTGCACTCTCGCAAACTATACCTCCTCTTCATCCAAGCGTGAACACATACCACACAATATGATACTAAATGATTCGGGATAAAACACTCTTCCATAAGATGTCTAATAATTTACTGTTCATAGATGATTTTTAAAATAATTAGCAATTTTCTAGGTGTAAACTATTTTTGGACTCGCACTATATAGTTCAGTTCTTGTTTAAGACTGCAAATGCCTTCAAAGTGCATGGAAATGGTTATTGCTCTTATTGTTATTTATGACATTTCTAGTGCCCTTTTAGAACCTAAACTTGTTCTGAAGGTAATTTTAGACCCCAAAATATGTGAATTTAGATTGAATATGATCATATGACAATTCAGCTCCACTTTCAAAAAAATACGGTGACTGTTAATCAATTAATCAATATTAATTAATCATAACAATGCATGGGCCGGCTGGTTGTGTGTATTATAGCCAACTCGCAAAAAAACAGCAAAAAGCCGATATTGGCATTGGCTGGAATAAAACGTATACGGCGCTATCTCGTTTTTCAACGGCTGGTTCAAAATTACGCCCCACAAAATTATTAGAGATGGTTATATTTATGGACATTTCAGCCGTCTCTGAACCGATTTTGATCAAACAAAGATGACTTTGTCATTTAAATTGTACATTCTTTCAAATTTGACACTCAGTTTTTCATTATCTCACGACAAAATATTTTGTGTAGCGCCCTCTGCAACAAAACTCAACTATCCCTTTAATTTTTACGTAAATATTCTATGTAATCCTCGTGTTGCCTCCGGTCATCGATTGCTAGAATTAGGCCAGTCCGAGCTGCTGGCTTGTATATATATTTGACTGACGTAACGAGAAATTCATAAAAGAGAGGGTGCCCAGGGCATGGGGGTGGGGCGGAATCCTCCCCGCCCTGAAAACGAGGGAGGGGGAGCCTGATCGAGGGGGTATGTAATGTATCTGGGGAGTCTCGCTTTATGTTAGTGTTTCTTGTATTATTAAAAAATAAAATTGGGCAACTTGCACTTGCACTTGCAGTTGGTCACAACATGGCGTATATTCTTTTGTTTTGTGCTCTCCGCACAAAGCAGTATTCGCCATATTGCGTCCAACTTGAACTGAGTTGGCCAAACTCTCGTAATCAATGGCTCGAAATGATGCTGAATATCCCTCTTGATATTCGTCTCCGTATAAACTATAAAGGAGCTAAATCCACTTTTGATGAAAATTGAGTTATTAATATCGGAACATTGTTTACTTCAGTATCCATCTTTCATCAAAAGTATTTACCTAAATTTTGGGAGCAATTATAAAACATGCACCCAATATAATATCACTTTTCCATAGACGCCTGTACACAATCTGGTAAACAAATGCGTTTTTCTCTCAAGTTACAAAAATGGATTTAGCTCCTTTGGAATTCAACTCTTCATTTGCTGATGATTCTATAATTCACCGCGTGCTGATCAATTTCGGTCAGGGCAGCTTGTTTATACAGCAAACCAGAATCAACAAAGTGGCAGATCTCTCGGATCGCTGTTCGGTCAGTCAACATATATGCTTTTCATTTCATTTTGTTGGTTTTCAATTAAAGAGCGAGACTGGTATCATATCAGTCTATCACTAATTTGTATCTACCGCTTCTTTTCCCCCTCCATATAGGTACATCAGAGAGATGCCAGCAATATTTGATTTCAAACTGTGATCTCCCTGCGTAGGTGATTGTGTATCTCTTTCTCAATTCGTAAAGGCTAAATCGTTCACTTTTTGGTCCTCTGCACCGTTATTGATAAATTTGAATATAAATAAATTTCAATATTCTTTGGTTGTGGTGGCTTGTTGAATTTTGGTAAACCATTGTCAGCAACATTTCAATGGCACAATTTTGTTTTGCCAACGGGTAGATTTGTTTGACCAATATATATTTTTTGGTTGTTGTGGCTTGTTGAATTTTTAAAACCTTTGTCAGCAAAATTCCAATGGCACAATTTTTTTTTAATTCGATGAAGAAACCGGGGGGGGGGGGGGAGGCGTTTAGCACAACTTGTCCTCATCGACACTTGTGTTATAAGCTACTGAAATCCTTGCTTCTGAGTGCATGGTTATCAGCAGATATGTCACTGATTTTAGTCTTTTGTCATTGAAAGGGCTTTGTGAAACGGGTCTCAGGCTTACATCAGCAGACTTCTACGATTGACAAAATAGAAACGTGTAATATATATTTATTCATTTATTTATTCACTCTTCTAGATACAAGATAGCTTTCAATATCGAATATTGCTCTTAATTCAAAGGGGCACTGTCTGTACAAGAAGAAGGAGAATGAAATAACTGGGGGGGGGGGGGGCTAGAAGAAGGAAAATCAGAAGGAAAAAAGAGGGAAATAAAAAGGAATGCAAACATGTTTTCAAACCAGCTCACATCCATCCCTCCCCCTCATTCGTTGGTTCTGACCCAATTCGTCTCGTTTCATTCACCTAATAAAAAGAGCGCCTCCCATAACACTGCACGGACGTACGCTACGCCACTGTTACAAGAGCCTGATGTTGATACGCCCAGTGATTACGAATAAATATTGAAAAGAAGAATGTCACTCTCTTTCATGAAGGGGGGGGGGGGGGGTTAAACCCCCCCTTCAATTTTGTTTATGTGTGTATTTTGGATCACCCCCCCCCCTTTGTGTTTTTTATTTTAAAAATCCAGTGGTTGACCTAATAAAGGTGACCTTACCCCCCCCCCCCCCAACGAAGCAAAATGTCGAATTTTAAACTTCTGAGACCAAAAAAAAAAAAAAAGTGTCCTCTTACCCCCCCCCTGGCTGAGTCGTTGCGAAATTTTTCGGCCCGATTTAAAAATGTGAACCCCCCCCCCCCCCCCTTGAAAAAAATCCTGCGTACGCTAATGGCTGACTCTGTTTGTTTCTTTTCAAAAGATCCTTTGTGAATAATTTACGATGAATAAGTGCCTTCTGAGAAGGAAATCCTTTTCAATAAATGGATAAACAGGGTTTAAGTTGATCGTCAGCTTTCTTTTCATTTCAGATTCGATGTATACATGTTGTTCTGTTTCCTAATGTCGGTAGTAGATGGTACGTGGACAAAATAAGAAGTTTCGCTTCTGATCAGCTACTCCCGTTTGGCGCGCAAATAAACAGGTATGAGCTGTCGTCTGTTGCCTGCCCCAAAATTACGTTAGCAGATTAACAAGGACATAATTATACAAGCGCTCACGACGTAATCATCAGTTCATCAGCCGAAAAAAAGGGTTGCTCTATCGCCTCGCATATTTCCACCTGAATAATCTGCCATTCTTGATTTTATCGTTGTCATTTTGATTTCTTTCGACGTCGTACGATGACGGGCACGGCGTCGATGAAGTCGAAGCTGATGCGTAACTGGGGATGGGTTGTTACTTTTGCGTCGTTTCTTATGAATTTCTTTGGGTTTGGAATCTTATACTGCTTCAGCATCACCTTCGTGGCACTCCAAGAGGAATTTTCAACCGATTCAAGTGCTACCTGTAAGTATGGTTTTCCTAGCCCAACTTTTTGTAAAATTACCGTAAAATAAGGAAAATGTAAAGAAATGTATTACGATCTATCTTTAGACAATTCTATTCCGAGGCGCATACATTAATTATTTATTACCCTGGCTTTGGCCTAACTGCCATTACAGCGCTCTAGCATTTCAAGGAATTGATTCCTACCAGGTACCCATTTACCTCACCTGGGTTAAGTGTGGCAAATGTAGATTAATGCCTTGCAATTGCCAAAGGACATGAGTGCCGTGTCGGGGATCGAACCACGACCTTCGAATATCAAGGCAAGTGCTTAAACCACTCGACTACGACGATCACCTAATAAAACCGTTTGTGGTAGGGTCGATGATGAATCCGATTAAAACTGAAGATTCTTTTCCCCCTATGACTAAGTGATTGTAAAAGATTACACAGTTGAACTATATACAATGGATATAAGAGAACGAACATGAACACGAAAGAAATGCATTTCTTCTAAATATTTACGTACTCGAGAGAGGGAAAAATGATTATTTGATGATGGATCACACAAGGAAGTAAAAGAGAAAAAGATACAGAAAAAAATCTATGAGAAAAAGAAACATATTATTCACTGTGAAATGAAATAAACGATGTAGATAAAGCTTGAGTATTGCGATTAGCAAGCGTTACGTTTCTAAAAAGTATTAGGCTGTGAGTTATGTTCTCAATTTATCTTTTATAATTGTATTTAATCTATGTATTATACATCTGAATTTTATTTCTCCTACATGTACAGTATTTAGCTCTATTTCTTCGATATTTGTACTAAATAATCTCTATCAAAATCCCTATCAGTCTTCGAGGGCTACCTACTCCATCATTCTTGGTTGCAAAAAATTTGCAATAAACCTGTAAATTATAAATTCTCAACTTCTTCCTGTTTTTCTAAAAAATCAATTGCACATTGTTCATTGGTGGAAATATGACAATTCGACAAAAGCTTGTTCTATTTAATAACCAATGTCTTCTCTAGGCCTAGTTCGATTTATACATTTCACGACCAGCAATAGAATCGAAAACAAAAGCATGGTTTAATATTGTTCATAGAATGGATAAACCGCAAGAAAAAATGGATTGATTGGAGTTTTTTATCAAAAAGTGAACATGTAAAATCACAATAATATTTTCGATATTATTTTGTGTAGACAGATTCTTTTTTTGTCAGTGGGGCTGGTTAGGGTGGTGGAGGCTGCCCAAGCGAATGTTCTGATAAAATTTGCAGTGATGATACTCCTTTAAACGCGCCAATACTCCCTTAAACGTGCCAATGAATGGCAACTGCGCGCGACAAAATATGTCTTGAGCGTGTTCACTGAGTTTTGTGTTATAACATACAGAAATTGTAAGTGTAAACACTTGACGTCGTTAACCCCCCCCCCCCCAAAAAAAAAAATAAATAAAAAAAAATAAATAAATAAAAAAAATATATATATATATACAGTGAGTCAAAAAAAACGTTACACCTAGGAAATTACTAATAATTAAAAAAATAATTTATGAACAGTGAAGTATTATACATCATATGAAAGAGTGTTTTATCCTGAATCATTTGGTACCATTTTTGGGTGGAATGTGTTCACGCTTGGATGAACAGGAGGTATTGTTTGCGAGAGTGCAAAAATCGAATTGCGCCAAAGTCTTAAAGTGAGAGAATGAATTGAATGTATGAAATGAGATGCATTGCAGATGCTTTTTTCAGTAGCAAAGTCACATTTGGAGTAAAATACTTTATTTTTTACTGGATCTTCAAATTGTTAACGATCATCATAATTATGATGATAATGTTAATTCAAATGCTTATCATCATGGATCCTTTGAAGCTTCATTTGTGAACAGCAAGTAACTGTCCGTTCATCTACTCCTCGACATGACCTCCGTCCCTTTCGATGCACTTTCTAGCGCGATGGAGCATCTCCTGAAACACTCGACGAAGCATGCGCCTGTCTCTCCTGAGTGCTTCGCTCTCAATCCGGCCTGATCCTCTCTCGTAGGTCGTTGAGGTTCGCAGGTGGGCTCTGGTACACCCGAGACTTGAGGTAACCCCAGACGAAAAAATCAAGCGGTGTTAGGTCCGGGGATCGACGTGGCCACTCCACAGGTTCGTTCAGAGCGATGATCCTGTTCCCGAAGAGTTCTCTCAACCTGGTCATCACAATCCTTGTCCTGTGAGCAGGGGCACCATCTTGTGCCCACCAAATGTGCCTGAAAGGACCGTTTCTCTGACGCCTAAATCGTGCCATCTGATTCAGAGCCGGGACGACCTGATCATTTATCATTCTTAGATAGCGCTCCCCATTCACTGTCTGTTCAAAGAAGAAGGGTCCAAGAAGACTTCCATTTCCAAGAAGGCCGATCCAAACTGTCACATCTAAATTTGCTATGCGAGTGTGTGTGTGTGTGTGTGTGTGTATGTGCGAGTGTGTGCGTGTGTTTGTGTGACTTATTGAGTGTGACTCTGTGTGTGTTTTCATATGTGTGACATGATTAATTTTGGTAGGGATGTTATTTGGATCTGCAAAGACCGAATTAATACCGAAATCCCAATTGTTTTATTCAAACATCACATAAGCATTATTTGGCGCAAGTCGATTTTTGCACTCTCGCAAACAATGCCTGCTATTTATCCAAGCGTGAACAAATACCACCCAAAATGGTACCAAACGATTTGGGATGAAACACTCTTTGATATGGTGTATAATAATTTACTTTTCATAAATGATTCTTAAAATTATTAGCATTTTTCTAGGTGTAAAGTTTTTTTTGACTCACACTGTATATATATATATATATATATAAAAATTACAACAATAACAACTTTGTCCCATTTGCAGGTCAAACAAAATTGAAAAGATTAAATTCCAACGGCATTTGAAAGACGATACTTGAGAACTTCCTTCATAACGAAAGAGTTTGAAAATGGCTTTTTATGGGAAAATAACGATCATTTGTTGTCGAACCGACATACTTAAGTTGTTGCAATCATCTAAGCAATAGTCTGATTTTCAGACCCTTGTATTGAATGGTTGGACGTTATGTGCTGCACAAAGATTTAATCAATTTAATTTTGGTCATTATAAGTAGTGGGTTATTGATGTAGGCAAAATATGCTCATGCACCTGTTACAGCTCGGCTGAGTGCTATTACCAACAACAAAAAAGATGTCAGTCAGTCACTCAATTATAGTGTCTGACAGGGAAGTCTAGAAAGTAAACGGGCTTCCTTGTATAATTTGAATACTAGGACACTGCTAACGTTTAAATTTCACAGATAGGACATGCATGACATATTCATAATTCCTGCAAAGTTCTACAGAATTTGATGTTGGCTGCAAAAGGGACTTAGTATCTTTAATAGTCTACAGTGTAGATTTAATACTCCTTTTTCGAATCGAAAGCCAACAACAACATTTCCGGAATCAACTTCCAAACGAATCATTCAAACCACTACTAATACTTCTAATCAACTACTATGAACAAGGTACTCCGTAATATGAGTGGATTTTCACCGTATTAAGGGAGTAAATGTGCTCTAAAATCACTCATCATCCGAGAAAAGGGTGAAATTTCCCTTACCAGGCGTTGTGGCGTGCGCCTGTAATCCAGCTAACAGTGGAAGTTACAAACTGATTCAGCCGAGGACGCAGGTTCGAAACCGTGAGTCACGTCTTTCGGATGGTGACGTTAAAAGTCGGTCCCCAGACGTAAATAATCATATCTGATTGATACACGTCTGTAAAAACCCAAATACACACACATTCTCTTCCCCAGTTCTCTTGAACCGCCAGCGTACGTGCTCAAAAGAATAAAACACGACCATAATCTGGGACAAGCTTTCTTTCTTCGTGTTCCAGTTATTACCAAATCATGGTCTAATCAGGGACAATACGTCAAACAAAATTAAAAGGAATTGAGGTCTAAAATGCCGTTCTTTTCAATTGACTGCTTAACCCGCGTTCCGGAGTGGGGAGCCATCGAACAATCAATTTTGTTTGTATTACTATCTTGTTTCCCTTTTCCTTAAAGCCTCTCTAAAGACTTAGTGTTGGGAGCCCCCACATGGTGAATTATTGGGGGGGGGGGGGGGGTGATTGTACAGGCCACCCCCCCCCCCACCTGAAATATTGGGGGGGGGGGTATATCCCCCCCACCCTCCCCCCCCCCCTCGGGGATCGACACCCATGGCTTTACGAATACTATACAGTTCAATAGATCATTTCGTTCTTCTTTAAAACCAACATTTATAATGTTGAGGGGTGACAGTAAGGCAGAAAGTACGTGAAGATAGCCACTATCGGACATTAATAAGCCCAAATACAAAAGAAATGTTTGATTTTTTTTCGGTAGTATAAAACGAACAAAGATCACTATTTATATTTTTTTTAATTTCAACACAGTGTCATTAAAAAAAAAACAGAATTCTATTTAAAACTTTGTACTGGTAATACCTAAGTATAGTAAGCAAATAACTACCGTTGGTGAAGGTGATGGGACAAACTATCACTTCCGAGGCGATCTGGATGTAGCTATCATTCCGAAGCGAAGCTGAGGAAAGATAGCGTATACATTCTGATCGACGAGGAAGTGATAGTTTGCCATCGCCTGAAACCAAAAGGTGATTATTTGCTTTATATTCAACATCTAAAACAATTCAACTACAAAAAGGACGTGTATGCATCAACATGAAGGACACCATGCCCAAATTCACACCAAAAAAATTAAACAGTTTAACCCAACCCCTTGAGGGTACGGTGCGCGCATGTGTTTGTTTTAATTGCGCTCATCGGCAATGCGCGCTTAATTACGCCTGTTTTAGTGCGCTTTTGGATAATCTTCAGTGAAAGTGCGTTGCCCTGTGTAGATAGTACCTCTATATTCAGTGAAAGTTCGTTGCACTGTGTAGATAGTAGTACTATCTACACAGTGTAAAGAACTGTTTGCTTCTCCCATCAATAATGGGCGAACTATCTTTCATCACGTGATTTACTTTTGACCAATCGTAGAGCAAGATTCTTAGTATGTGGAATATAATATCCATTGTAAATCTAAAGATGGCCTCGTTGAAATACATTTACTATATTGTATTGTCTAAACGATAATCCAAATTTTTTCCCATTTAAACGCTATCATTTCGGTATAGTATTTTTTTCCTATCAAAGTTCTTTGTATCCTTCTACAGCCTTTTTTGTCCCGCAATAAATATTAACTACATGTACATTAATATACGGTAGAAATAAATGGTTCAATGAGTCAATGTGTAGATTTTTCCAGGTTAGAAGAAATAATCATCGAACAGCTTATCAAAGTGAAAATACCGTAGAAAATTAGCTCTACATAAAACCTTGATTTACAGGCATTAAACGCCAAAATATTCCCTTTTTGATCTATTTGGTCATTAATGAACCTAATGCCCTTATCATGCCACTGTTTGAAAAGAATACGATTTGAAATTTGCTATTTCTTCATAAAGGTTGCGATTTTTAATCAATTTAAGTTTTATGTTTTTTGAATGAATGAAGAAGAAAAAACTTAAAATTTCTTCCCAGAATGGATTCCTTAATATTTCTGCTCCGTTTGTCTCCACAAAATGAGTGGTAAGGCTGGGTTAGAAACGATCCCAGTAAAGTTTAAATGTCATCGCATGAGCTTAAAAGATATCTTTAAAAACTTGTCAGTTTTAATGCATTATCAAATATTCTACATCTCTCATTTTCGGAATTATATCTGATTTCTTATTTTATCCGGTTTGCACGCCATATAAATCGAAAGAACTTGCTTTAATTGCTTTCATTAGACGAACAGACGGGTCAGGAATTAACAGGTCCGAGCCATTCAGAAATAAAGCCGTATCATTTTTTATTTTAAATTCCCTTTTGTTCACATGAGTTTCTTTAAACAGGTTTGAATTTTATATCCATAAGTCAAGAATTTCTACACAAATAATAAATAGGTAATGCGAATTTGATCCCCCTGCCTACAGCCCCTTTGCATGTTGAATGTTTATTTGTTGACATATTGTTCTGTACTATACTTACAAACCATTGGTAGAAGGATTTCTAATACAGTTACAGGTGAATCAATACAGCGGTTTGATAATCTCGCTTACTTTCTACTCGACGCATTTACAAAAGGCCTGTCATCATCAGCTCGAGATTGCCGAATAGCCCGCTATTTCTGATTTGATTTGGGAAATAATCCCGAAGTTACAAATCGCGTCCTCATCAGCTCGAGACTTGACCTCGAAACTTGTAATTCGAGCACGAGAAATAAGCTCGAAATATTTTGCTCAGCGTTCGCGCATATAGTGCGAGTCTTCGCGCTGGTGAAGCCGCACCGGACAAATAGCGGGATAATTTGCAAACTAGCCCAAGATATTTTGGGATGATTATCTCGACCAAATATCCAGCCAATTGCAACTTCGGGCCGATTAAGACGCAAACTAACTGGATGATTTGCGATCGGGATAGTTCAAATAGCGGGATATTTGGCAATCTCGAGCTGATCAAAACAGGTCTAAAGAGTTTCGATGTTGTTTCTCCCGCAGCTTGGGCCGGCGCCACCCCGATCGGCTTGGCCACCGGCGTCAGCGTGATCGTCTCCCCTCTCGTCGTACGTTTTGAGAATCGACCAGTCGCAATCGCTGGAGTCTTTCTCTGCTGCATATCCTGTATCTTGACGTCTATCATCACCGACTTCAAGCTCATTTACCTTACCTACAGCACCCTCTACGGCTTGGGTATAGGATTCTGTTCTTTGGCGTCTATGGACCTGTTGCTTCAGTACTTCCCAAGAAAGAACTGTTCGCGCGCTACGCTGATTGCATTGGTTGGGTCTAGCTCAGGTAAGCTGCATGCTTATGGACTAATATATTTTCTTTTTGCATATCCGTAGACAGCAGATTAGAAGAAACAAGCAGGTTTACTTTAGGTCAGTGTGTTTCCTACGCATATAGACCAATAACACGATGACAAAAAAAAAATCCCAAAGCGGGCATGTTACTGTTATTCAGGCTTATGTCATTGGTACTCTTAAAAAAATCTGAAATAGGCCGAATGCGTAGATAAGGTCTAAACTAATCATAGTCGATGATTATAGGACAGGGTAACTTGGAGTCCTGATAACATGGAATGGTAGGAAGAAAGACCATTGAAGATGATGTGTTCAATATAAAGCTGACGGGAGTTTAAAAAACCTGCATATCTACATAAACAATTTTTTACGTTTTGTAATATGTTTTTCTCTCTTTTTACCATTTGAATGTCCTCGGTCTTGAATAGCATATCATTATAAATATCTACCTGAATTGTTCAATGTTTGTTTGTTTGTTTGTTTGTTTTATTTATTCACCATGTAAAATAAGTGTTTACAGATAATAAAATACAGTGGGTTACATTAAGATAGAATACATAGTAGGAACAATGCATAAACAAAAACATGTTTGAAGTGCAACGTCCCTAAGATAACATAGTTGGTACTTGTTAGGTTTAGATAGAACATGGCTTAAAATATGACATTCTGTCGTTACAAAAATAAAACAATAAAAAATCATGCCCCTTAACTCATTTGAATACGTTATGTATCAATTGAATACATTATGTAATTCGCTTGAGAAACGTTATTTGTTATTTTATCCCTAGGTATGCTTGCTCTGGGACCTCTCACCTATACCTTGATTGAGAACGTGGGCTGGCGAAATATGTTCCGTTTGCTGGGAACTCTCCTGCTTGTGGTTGCACTTCCGGCCACGATGACCTTTTCACGCCCAAATGCACACAGATGCGCAGAAGACGACGATGAGGAAAGAAGCAAAGGGAACGCCATTTCCGCTGGATACATAACTGCGAAAGGAATATCCTTTGAGGAAAACGGCAAAAGGACTCCGGAAAATGATGTCCTTGAGGAGTTAGGAGTTGTTGAGGAAATCTTGAACCGAGATGAAACAAGTATTGAGCAAAGGCCAAAGGACATGGCAGCCTTTCACAATAAGGGATTTTCCGGGGAAGAGCTGAACCGCCCTGGAGGAACCACTGATGACGGGAATCACCCAGGAGTCCAAAGGAGGATCGACGGTCATTCATCAAAAGTGGTAGTGACGAGAGAACAGGTGGACAATACCTTGCCAGTAGGAAACAATGGTGGGTGTCCAGCACGTACAAGTGGCAGAAGACGTGCTGACGATGATAAGGCCGGTCTGAAACGACTGGAATCGGTCACCTTAATCACTGGTGATCTGGTGATCCATGTAGAGACAGAACAACCGTATCGACCCTCTATACCACCGGTTGGTGAACGTGAAGATGCTGCAGTTGGCGAATCAAAAGTGTCGTCGATTAATTCGATTGGGAAAGATGATGTCGTGTCGTTTAAGATCATCAGCATCTCATCGTCCATCTCTTGTGAAATCAGTTCTGGCTATGACGTCGAAGGGGTCAAAGTTGACAGAGATGGCATACTTCCGGTTGTGGTGCAGCAGCAGCAACATCTGGAAGCAGGAGTCAAAGGCAGGGTTCATCAGGGGTTTCTCCAAAGATACAGAACATTCTTCTATCCCGATCTGTGGCTTATAAGTATCTGTATTACTGGCCTCCCCATGATGAATACCTTTTATTACATTAATATAGTGAGAGCTATTTAACATTTCCTAATCTGAATAAGACCACTTTGCAAATATTATATCCCCCAACAAAAATAATAGAATAAAGGAGAACAGAGCAAGTCTAGGATATGTATCATACGTTAACTTATAATATTGAGCTGTGTAGAGGAATTGTGAACAAAAATTGACATTGAGACATCATAGTGTTGTCTGATTCGAGCTTCAGTAGGCTTCATACATTCATTAGGTATACCAAAATAAGATCGATAACGTATAGCTTGGGTTTTTCCAGCCATCCGTAAAATTCTGGGGACTATCAAGATCTGTATACTGTATCAAACTATAATACTGGAGACGAGTTCTTAGGGTAAATGATGATTTTAAACAAGGACGAGTGAATGACAACGAAGTGGGTTCTAAGTACACAAAGACACTAATATTTTCAGAAACATTTTAACAAGATCTTGAATATTTCAAATCATATTGGAACAAAAACGATGTTACCTTATCATTAAGTGAAAGCCTTTGCGAAGTTTATGCAGCGATATATAGAATAATAAGAACTTTCGAGAAATCGACTAAAGGTTAATTTTAATACCCTTTTTTTATGTTCCATTTAAATCGTTTTCAGATTAAGTGATACGTCTCTACAATGTGACGCGGCATATTAAAGGGGCTGTAGCATGACGCGACTATGCGTCTTTCCCGAGGCCTACTCGGGGAAAACTAGGTATAAAACGACTACGGACGACGCGACCACAGTAGGTCTACGTATTCACATGCGTGCAAAATACGCGAAACCAAAGCGTGAGGAGAACGTCGGTCTGTTTCGCGAACGCTAGTGCACGTTGACCCGGCTAATCAAGTCCATTCGTACATGCAGTTGTCCAAAAAAAAAGTAGATGGCGTCAACCAGTATTTCCCATGCAACAGCCCCTTTAAGAAGCTACGGGTTGATTTTTTGAAAGGCATTGCGATCGTGTTATAATGTGGGCTGATTTTCATTTTTCCTTTCTCGCTCCAAGGGAGATTTTCTTATCTCGAGGGGTTTCGAGCGCCATGTCATCTCCTGGGTGGTCACAACTTTTGGCATCTCCGAAGTGGCGGGAAAAATAATGTTTGCTGCCGTGGCCGATCGTCTGCCCTTCCCCAAGATCTTCATCTATCACTTCGCCTGCGCTGTCGGCATAGTGGTCATGGGATGTCTGCTCGTAGTCCGTACGGTCCCCGCCCTCTTGTGCCTTGCTGTCGGTGAGTGAAAGGAATCAGTAAACATTTGTGTTTGTTTGTTTGCTTTTATATTTGTTTGTTTGTTTGTACAATGAATTAACTAATAGCCGAATGGGCTTTGGAAATATGACCACTTTTAATAGGATTGAACATTTACCAAATTTTCCTCGTCCAATTTAACATTGCTGTTGGCAAAAGTTTGATAATGGTAATAATGATGATGATGATGGTGATGATGATTATGATATTTTTAATAACAACAACAACAACAATGATAATAATGAAAATAACAACAATGCTAATTTTAAAAATGATAATGATGATGATGATTAAAATTATGGTGATGATAATAATAACAAAAATAATATTCCGCTTTTATATAGCGCTCAATACATCAATGATAATATGTCTGAGCGCTTTACATATATATTATTACATCGGTCATTGGATTCATGCTTGCCCGCACACAATATATGCAAATTATCCACTCCCTGGGGAGCATTCTAGCCAGTCATCATTTTACAAACGCTCACAATAATAATAACAATAAAAGTGATAATACTACTAATAGTGACAATAATATTAATACTAATGACATTACCTCTACTACTACTACTACTGTTACAACTTCTACCATTGCTAGGCCTATTAAAGGTGTTGTTGTTTAGTGGATAAGTCGCCCGACTGCAGATCACAAGGTAGTGTTCTGTCGCGGCACTAGTTTGGGAAGACGTTAATCTACATTTGCCACTCTCCACCCAGGTGTAATGGGTACCCGGTGGGATGCGAAAGCTAATGTGGTTGGATGAGCAAGTGTGCGCTTGTAAAATGGCGACTGGCCGGAATGCTCCCCAGGGAGTGGAGAATGTGCAAACATTGTTTGAGGGTAAGCCTGAATCCGATGACCGGGGTAATCTGTAAAGCGCTAAGACATATCGTTGATGTTTGGGGCGCTGTATAAAAGCGGAATATTGTTATTATTACAACTACGACTACTACTAAGAATGTGTCGTTGATTGAAAATACTCCGCCCTCAAGTCATGTTGAAGGGTGAGTCATTTAATACTAGATCTTCATCCAAACTCTTCCTTCCCGATAGCCACTGGAATGATAGTGATGATGGTTGCTGATGCTCTCGCCTACTCCATCTGCAGTCAAGTGTTCAGACCAGAAGATGTCGTCCAAACGTGGACATTTGTCATGGTTTCACAAGGCTTGGGATACATACTGGGTTCGTTGTTTGGTACGTGCACCTCACCAATACTCTATATCATACCTTACTGCTCTAAGTCCTTTCATTGGCAATATTCCTATATTTTATTGGTACTTGTGTGATGTTTAGTTATGGCTATCTCAAAAACTTAAAGACACTCGCTCATTATCATATCAACAACTGTTCGCAATATTGGTTAAATGAATAAATAAGTAAATAAACGAAAACAATACTAATGCTGCTTCTGATAATAATGAATTTAAAAATACAACTTCTACTACTACTAATGATAATGAATAGTAAAATTATTAATTAATACTAATAATGATAATAATAATAATAATAGAAAGAAGAAGAAGAAGAAGAGAAAGAAGACTAAGAATAACAAGAAGAATAACAATAAGAATGATAATAAGAATAAGCATTTAAAAAAAGAATGACAATAAGAATAAGATTAACAAGAAGAATAACAATAAGAATGATAATAAGAATAAGAATAAGCATTAAAAAAATAATAACAATGAGAATAAGATTAACAAGAAGAATAACAATAAGAATGATAATAAGAATAAGAATAAGCATTAAAAAAATAATAAGAATAAGAATAACAAGAAGAATACGAATAAGAACAGGGAGAACAGTCTAAATCCTGATGAGGCTACACTGGGTAAATAAGACATATTATTATTATTATTATTATTGTTATAATAATATTCATAAAAATAATAATGAGAATAAGAATGAGAATAATAATGATGATGATCATGAGATGATGATGGTAATATTTTTAAATATTATTGTTGACACTTGTTTGATATTCCTACCAAAAAGCAAAAAAAAGATAGCTTACTAACATTTATACATCTACCATTTAAAAACTATCAAATATAATTAATTCATGAGGTAAATAAATATTCACAATTCTTTTATGCTTTTAGGTGAGAGTATAGATCGCACAGGTTCATACGACCAAGCCATCTACACAAGCATTGGGATATACGCCCTCTGCGGTCTAGTCTGTACAGCGGTACCGGTATATCAAAAGTTTTTCGCGCCTGAGCGATTCGTGATGTATGAACACCAAGATGAATGTAGAAGAAAACTGACAATGAAGAAACGGTACAAACCAGACGTCCTCGTCAAAGTTCCTAAATAGTTTGGTTATCCTGATTTTATTATTGAAAAGAAGAAGTAGTTTTTCTTCTCGATTTAGAGAACAGTCGCTTGAATTGAAAGACACCACTCTTTATTACCCCATGTCCGTGACATATATTTATATTCTTTAAAGACGTGACTGAATGCATTGATAATTAGATCCATTGATGTTCTAGAAGAAACGGACTGGAAGTGTATTTTGGGTGGGCTGGAAACGACTGAACCACCACTACCAACAAGAACAACAACAAGAACAAAAACAAGAATGGTATAGATTTTTTAATAGCGCACTTTCTGACAATTTTTTTAAAATTCTATAGGCACTACAATGATCAATAATATTGTACAACAAAAACTTGGGTAAAGGGGAAGGGGAATGGAAGACAAAGGGAAACGGCAAGTGATGGGGGAATTGAGGGGAAGAGGAAATGGAATATAAGGGAAAGGAAAAGGGTAAGGGGAGGAAGAGGGAAAGGTGAAGGGTGAGAGAAAGGGAAGGGGACATGGAAAGGGAATGGATGGGAAAGGGAAAATGAATAGGGAGAAGGAGGGGAAGGGGAAAGGGAATATAAGGGAAAGGAAAAGGGGAAGGGGAGGAAGAGGGAAAGGTGAAGGAAAAGAGAAAGGGGAAGGGGAGGAAGAGGGGAGGGGGAAATGGAATATAAGGGAAAGGAAAAGGGTAAGGAGAGGAAGGGTGAAAGGTGAAGGAAAAGAGAAAGGGGAAGGGGAGGGGGAAATTGAATATAAGGGAAAGAAAAATGGGAAGGGGAGGAAGAGGGAAAGGTGAAGGAAAATAGAAAGGGGAAGGGGGAGGAAGAGGGGATGGGGAAATGGAATATAAGGGAAAGGGTAAGGGGAGGAAGAGGAAGAGGAAGAGGGAAGGGTGAAGGGAGAGAGAAATGGAAAGGGAATGGATGGGAAAGGGAAAGGAAAGGGAAAAGGAAAGGGGAGGAAGAGGGGAAGGGGAAAGGGAATATAAGGGAAAGAAAATGGGAAGGGGATGAAGAGGGAAAGGGGAAGGGGAAGGGGAGTGAGAGGAGAAGGGGAAGGAGAAAGGGAAGGGAAGGGGAGTGAGAGGAGAAGGGGAAGGGGAAGGGGAGTGAAAGAAGAAGGGGAAAGGGAATGAAAGGGAAATGGATTGGGGAGGGAGGGTGAAGGGAAGGGGGGGGGGGAGAAAGGGACATGGGAGTGAGGTGGGAGGGAAAGGGTATGGGAAGAAGAGTGGAAGAGAGGGGGAAGGGAGGAAAGGGAGGAAAGGGAAAGGTGCAAGGAAAAGGAGAGGGAAACGAAGTGGGAATCATTTTCATCATTCCACTCCCTCTCCATCTGAGTTAACTTTAGTACGACAAAGTACGACTTTGGTTTTTCCAAAATCACATTGTGATAAAGTCAAATGAAGTAAAATAAAGCGTTCAAATAATATTTCTGTTTAATAGATTTTTTCATTGTAATGACTTGTTCGGATGCATAGACATTAATGCATTGACATGAATTGCCTGAGTATGATTGTATTTTTTTTAGTCATAAAACGGACATCTATCTGGTAGATTTGAAATGGATAGGTAAATAGACAAACTGGAGACAATGGGAATTGAGAAACATCATTTTCTTTAAATAGAGATACATGTATATCGAAAAGGGGGAGGGAGAGAGAGAATAAGAGAACGAGAGAGATAGAGAAAGAGAAAGGGGGAGGGGGACAGAGGGGAGAGAGGGGAAAAAGAAAGAAAGGGAGAGAGCGAGAGAGGGAGGGAGAGAGAGAGAGAGAAAGAGGGAGGGATAGAGAGAGAGAGGGGAGAGGGAGAGAGAGAGAGAGAGGGGGAGAAAGAAAAAGAGAGAAACGAAGAGAGAGAGAAGAGAGAGAGAGAGAGCAGCCGAGGTACCTCTGAAAACCATCAAATCGTCTTGAAACGTTTTAGTTAGTCTGAAATCGTTGCATAGAAAACACACAAAAAGATAAAAAAAATAACAGAATGAGACGAATTTTGTTTTCGAAAAATTCTGACGTCTGCAACTTTTCAATGGCAATAAACGTCCAAAGTAAATATTTGCATCACATCCTTTTATACACGGTACAAAAAGCATATCTACCTCGTACAAAAGATTCAATTTGTACGCATGGCGCCCTTCAATAATTACAATACGCCCCCTCGAAACGCACCTCAAACCAGGGTGAATAATTGAACCCCATGGGGTGGAAATTGTGTGTACATTTGAGGTTTCAATGCTTATTAAAAAACACCAGACATAGCAATCATGACGAACAAACATGATCCAAATTTTTGTCTGGGGCTGTCGTAATATCAAGCAATCTGCTAACAATGACAGTCCTTCTTCCGCAAATATTTTTATAATGTTTTATAATGTTTGAGGAAATTTAGTATTCGTGACAGTTTATCATTTCGTTTCGAAAATAACAGTTTATATATATATATATGTATTTGCTAATTTATGATTCATTGTCAGTACAATTCTTATTGTACTTTATATTTTTGTTATCGAAAAACTGTAAACTTACATGAATAAAGAAGAAGGAAAAAAAAAAAATCAAATCAAATTGAGACCCCCCCCCCCCCCAAGCTATGCTTGTGAGTGGGGCCTCTGGGAAGGATGGACCTCTCACCCTGCGGATTGACAAAGAGACCAACGTGTTTCAAGGATCTGCGCAATTAAAAACATGAAAGATAGTTGGATACGATCATGGATACGATACAGTCTCACGCGCGCAGAGCCCCCAAAACAAGCCGGTCCCAGAGTCCGCCAACCGAGATCAAGAAGTTCATTTACAACCAAAATGTACAAAACTGATTACAAGGAAATAACAAGGTTCTCATCTCATGTCATCTGTCCCGTAGTCTGGCTGACCGTTGGGGCACCACTGTAGATTTTACAACCAGCTTCCTCCATTCCTCGCGGTTATTAGCTTTCCGCCGTATGATGTTCCAGTCAAGTCCAGTCCATTCTTTGATGTTGTCTTCCCATCGTTTCTTTTGTCTGCCTCTTCGTCTTCCTCCCTGTACTGTTCCCTGTAGGATAGTCTTGGTCAGTCCAGATGATCGTGTGACGTGCCCGTACCACTTCAGTTTGCGTCTTTTTACTGAAATCAGGAGGTCTCCATACGGCCCGATGGCGTTTTCAATTCTGTTTTCACTACCTCATTGGTTATGTGATCTGTTTACGAGATACCGAGGAGTTTGCGGAAACATCTCATCTCCAGTGCCTGTATCCTTCTTCCAATGTCTGCTGTTATGGTCCACGTTTCACATGCATACACAAAATGGACATAACCAGGGAGCGCAACAGTCTGATCTTGGAGCTGATGGCGATGTTTTTGTCTGTCTAGATGACTTTTAGTTTGGTCACTGCAGCTGTCGTCTGGGCTATCCTGGAGAGTACTTCAAGCTTAGATCCCTCATCCGATACTATAGCTCCCAGCAGACGCGTACGCAGGGGGGGGGGGGTTTGGGGGGTTAAACCCCCCCCTTTGGTATTTTTATGTGTATAAACCACCCCAAAACCCCCCTAAAACCCCCCCTTTTTTATTTTTTTTTAATTTTTTAATTTTTTTATTAAAAAAAAATAAAAAAAATAAAATAAATTATCCCCATGACTGACCTAAAACAGGTGACCTTACCCCCCCCAACGGAGCAAAATGTCAAATTTTCAAATTTCGAGGTCAAAAAACAAAAGTGTCCTCTTACCTCCCCCCCCCCCCCCCCCCCCCCCCCCCCCCCCCCCGCTTATTCAGCGGTCTGCTGAGTCGTTGCGATTTTTTGGGACCTAACAAAAAAAAAAATGTCCTCTTACCCCCCCCCCCCGCTTATTCAGCGGTGGGCTGAGTCGTTACGAAATTTTCGGCCCGATTTATAAATGTTAAACCCCCCCCCCCCCTTGAAAAAATCCTGCGTTCGCGCCTGGCTCCCAGATATTTAAAGCTACGGACTGTCTCCAGTTTCTTGCCATTAACGGTAATGTCGGTGCCGATGCCATTGGTGTTATTTGTCATTAATCGGGTCTTTTCTGAACTGATCTGCATGCCATATGACGTAGAGGTCTTTTCAAGGTGATTTACCAAGTTGACTAGCTCTTGCTCTTGTCCAGCTAGGCGGTCAATGGCGTCAGCAAAACGCAAGTTTGTAATTGTCCTGCCTCCGATGCTGACTGTTCCTTCATGGTCTTTAAGTGCGTCATCTATTATTCTCTTTAAAAGATGTTGAAGATAGTGGGGGAGAGTAGACATCCTTGGCCTATTCCGATTGTGGTTCGGAACCATTCTCCCTATGTAGTTGTCAAGGTAGACTGCGCTGGTTGCCTTGTCGTAGAGGCATTCTATGGTTCTGATCAGGATGGCATTGATGTTATACAGCTTCATGGTTGCCCAAAAAGCTGCATGCCAAACTCTGACGAACGCCTTCTTGAAGTCCACAAAGAAGTGTTAAAGGTTTTGCTGGTGTTGTAGGTACTTCTCACAGAGTATTCTAAGATTTAGAATTTGCTCAGTTGTGCTCCTTCCTGCTCTGAAACCTGCCTGTTCTTCTTTGATAATCTCCTCAGCTCGTGGCTTCAGTATATTCAGGATAATTCTTAGCATGACCTTACTTGGATGAATGATCAGGCTGATGGTACGGTAGATTTGGCATAGTTGTAGGTTGCCCTTCTTCGGGAGAGTGATGATCCAAGGTGACGGCCACTCTCCTGTCTGTCAGATCTTGTTGCAGATGATGAGTGATGATGATGATGACCAACTCCGATGAAATGTTGTCCACTCCTGCCGACTTGCCTTTCTTCATTATTGTGTGTGTATATAATTCGGAACAATACTCTGTCCACCTCCTTCGAATTTCATGTTCTTCTGTGAGACATTTCCCTGCTTTGTCTTGGATGATAGTAGTTCTCCCTTGTTTCGAGCATGTCATTTCTTTCACAAGCTGGTAGGCTTTCTTGCTGTTATTTTCCCGCAGGTTTTCTTCGATACCTTGGCATTGTTCTTCAATCCATGTCTCCTTCGCTTTTCTCATGCCTTTTTAAAACTTGCTGGTTAACTTCTCTGTATAATTTTATACCTTCAGCCGCATTCTTCTTTTGCTTCAGTTCTCTGCGTGTGTCGCATAGCTTTAGTATGTCATCTGTGATACAGGGCTTCTTTGTTGGTCGTTGTTTGCCAAGGATGTCGTTGGCTGTTTCTGTCACGGTAGTGTTACATTTGTTGATCAGAGTGTCTATTTCGGTGTCCTGATTACCAAGGACGAGGAGTGGAGCAAACTTTCCTCCTATCGTTGCTCGAAAAATGTCTGCGATGTTGGGGTCCTTGAGTTTTTCAAGACTGAACTTGATCATTTTCTTGCCCTGGATTTTCATCCTTTGAAGGAGTAGTCTGAGGTAATCATCACAAGCTCATGGTCACTTCCGACGTCGGCTCCTGGAAAGCTCCTGGTAAGCTCCTGGTCTTTGCGATGTTCGCACTTGACTGGAAGCGTCCTTTGACCATGATGTGGTCGATCTGATTGTGGTATTGTCCTTCTGGGCTGTGCCATGTCCAGCGTCTAGATGGTTTGTGTGGGCCAAAATGTGTTCACCACATTCAGGTAATTCAAGCCTCTTTCGTTGGTCTCATGGTTGCAATATTGGCCACATGTCCCCTTCCGGTTCTTGCTTGCATTCTCGCCCTGCACTACAATGATGTCTTTCTTTGGCGTCTGGTCTATGACTTTTGGCACTTGATCATAGAAGTCTTCAATGACATCGTCATCATAGTCAGTATTTGGGGCATAGGCTTGGATGATGGTGATGTTAAAAGGTGATGCCTTCAGACGAATGGTAATGTGTCGGTTAGAGATTGGTCGGCATCCCATGATGGCATTCACAGTGTCTTTGTGAATGAGGAATCCAACTCCATGCTCATTTCTGACTTCACTGCCACTGAAGTAGAGTTTTTGACCTTCTGGAGTAGACGTTTCTCCGAAAAAATGTCAACGTACTTCACATAGTCCAAGGATATTCCATCGGTATCTCTCCATTTCGTGCGTTAGTTCTTCAACTTTTCCTGCTGCTCTCAGTGACATCCCATTCCAGGTGCCAATGGTGATATTGGCAAGGTTATGTAACTTTGAAGATAAAGATCAGTTATGGTCATGCGATTACATTGTGAAATAAACGTTGTGGAATCGATCAGAAAAGGTTGATCATCTAGCATATAAGTATTGGTGTGTACTGCAAGGTTCTGGAATCATCAAAATGATAAGAAATTTGGCTCAGTCTTTGTAAAGTTACAAGCACTGCACAGAAAGATGTATGGGACTACGCGACACGTGCGGGATATCTACCAGGTCTAAATAGATATAATAATTTACCAAATATATCAATTAGTAGGCGGTTTCTCAGCAAAATTGGAATCATCACGTATTAGTCAAAACGTATTCTTTCACATGATTGGTAATAAGAGCTTCCATTTCATTTTGTGAGAGGGGGGCGTTTCCGAAACTGGTCTTTACCTTTAAACACGGTTCTAAGAACCCCTTGGACATCCACCCTCGGATAACCACCCCCAAATAAATACCCCCTAGGACAACTATCCCCTAGGACAACTACCCCGGACAACTACCCCCGGACAACTACCCCCAAGACAACCATCCTCTAGGACGACTACCCATGGATAACTATCATTGGGGGTAGTTGTCCGGAGGTAGTTGTCCTAGGGGATAGTTGTCCGGGGGTAGTTGTCCTAGGGGGTAGTTGTCTGGGGATAGGTGTCCGGGGGTAGTTGTCCTGGGGCTAGTCGTCCTAGAGGGTGGTTGCCCTAGGGGGTAGTTGACTGGGGGTGGTAATCCTGGGTGGATTACCAGGGGGTATGTGTCCGGATACGTTTGAAAAACATATTAACAAGGAAAAAAAGCATGATAAAAACATGATAAAAAAACATCATAAAACAAAACATGATCAATGCAACAAACTGATTACAAGGAACGGTAAGGTTATATAACTTTAAACATATTTAGAAGGAAAAAAAAAAGCTGCATTACTGACATCATAAACCCCCTTATTCGCCCCCCCCCCCCCCAGCCACAAGCGGCTTTTCGTGCTGTACGCATGAAATTCACACACACAAACACACACACACACTCACACACGCACACACCCACACGCCCACGCACACACACACACACGCGCGCGCGCGCGCATTTGTACATATGGGACTACATCCTCATACTAAAGGGACCCACTCTCATTATAGCCCACTTAATTTACGTCGCATCAGCTTTATTTTTTGAATTATCGTCGTGATGCTTTGCGAATTGCGACGAAACCGTGAACGTACGTTATTCGTACATGATGTGACGTCACGAATATTGAACTCCCGTTCTGAAGTTAGCCTCTTCCGGTTTTTGGCAGCTACAAAAGGGAGTATTTCTTTTGTCTCATACTTCTTAATATGACGTGTCAAAGATTTGAAATGACCATTATTATAATCTGTAAACTTAATTCTTTCGATTGGTATGTAATTTGTCCATAGTTTAAAAAGCCTTTGCCCTGGGCTGAATTTCTTTCCGCAGAATGCGCAGCCATGCGCAGTTGTGTCCAAAAGGCTAAACGCCTTTTCAAAGTGGTTGGGAAGACAAAAAGGAGTCATATTGCTGCAAATTTAAAGTCACATTCAAAGCTTATCTGTACTAGTATATGAGTGGAGTACTTTATAGGAGTGATTAGACTACCCCTGCAAGGTCACTGGACAGGTGGTTATCTCATCAACTCAGCTGTCAAATGACATAAGAAAAAGAGGATCATGGGGGACCAATGGTCACCAATTAGGCACCATTTTCTATATAGATGGAGCAAGTAGCTACAAGTAGTACAGTGGGGCAATAAAGTCACATTTAACGCAAAACGTACTAGGTATGACATTCCACGTATAATGCTTCCAAGCTGATGAAATAATAAACAGCTTCGTGATTTTTACTTTCGAAAATATCATACCCTCTTGTTCCGATTACATGCCATTTGCTATTTGATCTGAATTATGAATTAAATGTGATCTGAATTATGAATTGAATGTGATCGGGATTTGAAATTGATTTGATCTGAATACTGAATTGAATTGGTCTGAATCATCATTCGAAATTAATCTGAATTATGTATTGAATTGAATTACTTAGTCTGAATTATAAACTGATTTTAATCTGAATTGTGAATTTAATTTGATCCGAATTATGGATTGAATTTAATTACTTAGTTTGAATCATGAATTGAATTTTAGTCTGCATTAAAAAAAATATCGCATTTCGTGTTATCTATGTTCAAGTCAAATGTACTATTCTGTATCCATTTGTATCTTGTTGATGTTTATAATCTGTAATCTTGTATTGACATGCAAACGAAACAAATTCCCAACCATTGGACAATAACATTTGAATTGAATTGATTTGAAGGGGAATTATTGCCATTCTCGTGAACCTTGTTTTCTGGAGGGCCTCTCTTCACACAATAACCTGCATAAAAAATAGGGCAAGGTCGAGTCTTATGGAAGCACGGTTTATTGAAAACATCTTGTTTATCTAAGGGTCACTCCAACGATGCAACGCGACTTTACGGTATTGTAAGATTAAATAACCCAGAATTTTTCTAAAGTATTTACTTGTCTTAACCCATTTCCTCTTGGAACCGAGTGGTCCCTGTATTATACCTATGGGAAAGAGAGAATTCAGAAGTCAATAGGTTAACCGTCCACCTAGTCAAGCGTTGCTTATTCATCATTGTGGTCTCCCGCACCTTTCCAACCGATAGTTTGGATAATACTTTATAATAAAATGCATAGAAAAAAATGCATATTGCAGGTAGGCCTATATAATGCAAATCACGTTATGACACGACTTATTCTTGTTCGTGTATGTATTTGTATTAGGCTGTACCTTACGTTTACATATATATTCGTTTATGTATTCATAGTAACCATAATCTTTGTAATTCAGTGTTTGTATTTGGAAAAATGCAGAAAAAAAAATTCAAATCAAACAAACAGTGTAATAATATACTTGGGTAACATTAGTGTTTGATTTATTTTCTCTTCTGGATTTTTTTTTATTGACTCCAAATTTCGGATTACTCGCTTGAATTTTGAACAATTTGGTACAAACTAGTGAATTGCTATCAAGTATAAGGAAAACAATAATTCACTCTGTTCGTTCTACACTGTCTTTGTCACCCGAGACAGTTGATCATTCATATTTCACGCGTCCAAAAAGTAACTGCTATCTGGAATGCATTACGTTTAATGGCGACAAATTTCAATAATGATTGCTTTCTTTCATGTGAAAATGATTTATGAAAATAATGTTCATATTATATTTATTCTTGGGAACCTACAAAAACAAGCTATGCTTTCCAGTAGGTTCCTGTTTCATTTCATAATTTTGAACTTACTTTGTCAACTATGTTTTTATTGTGTAATCAACTGATGTGTGAAATGGACAAAATAAAATCAAGCAATCAATCAAAACATTGTGTTTAGAATTGTTGAACCTAGAAGTCTAGCCTCTTCCGCATTTGATCGTCTTACATTACTTGCCAACATGTTATTTTGCAATGTAAATATCAAGATGTGAATCTCCGACTGAAACATTTCATACATTATATCGTGTCATACAAGTCTACTGAAGACTTTATTGCAAGGCGGAAAACCAAATATGAGAAGCATATTACAAAGGGGCAAAGCTATTGATCAGTCTTCTGATACGGTTGGTCAGGTTTATTCATAGATTTTTCTAAAGCATTTGATACTGCTATTCATGATATCCTTCGATCTTTACAAACCTTCTCACTAATTACAACTCAGGGAAAACCGTGGGAGTGGTTCAAGAATTATTTTAAAGGGCGCTCCTAGTTTGTTTCACTGAATGTTCAATTTTCTGAAATTTAACCTGGGGAGTTCCGCAGGGCAGTATTCTAGGCCCACTGTTGTCAATTATTTGTATAAACGACATTGAGAAGTCATTTTGTCTGCTTCAATTTATACTTTTTGCTGACGACTCAAATATTTTTTATCGTGATCCAAAGCATTTGACGCAAATATTAAATAACGAACTTAAAAGTGTTACAAATTGGATAAAAGCAAACAAACTGTCACTTAGCTCAGACAAACTAGTTACATGCTATTTAGTTATAGGTTGCGACTTTGCAAAATGTTTGATGGTACTGTCATTCAAAAGGTCCGATCAAATTAATTTTGGGGGCTAGTCATTGATGAAAAACTATCTTGAAAAGCGCACATTGACAATATCTGCAAAATCATTGCTCGCGACACTGGTATCCTTAGCACATTTAGACATTTTCTACCCCTTTATAATTATGTTATCCTTGTATTCCACGTTTATTCTGCATTACTTGAATTACGGACTTATCAATTAATTTGGGGCAGTGCAGCAACTTCCCAATTTAATGGACTCTTTACATTACAAAAAAGGGCGATTCGTATTATTAAAAATGCCGATTTCCGAGCACACACGAATAATAATAATAATAGTGGGTTCTTGTATAGCGATCATGTCTGCCAGACTTGACACTCCTGGCGCTCCCGATTATTACTCTGGCTTTAACACGGCTGCCATTATGGCGCTCTAGCATTTCAAGGAATTAATTCCTGCCAGGTACCCAAAATGTTTACATCATCTGCATGGGTTGAGTGTGGCAAATGTAGATCAATGTCTTGCCAAAGGACATTAGTGCCGCGGCGGGACTCGAACCGCGGACCTTGTGATCGACAGTCCGGTGACATATCCACTCAACCACGATATCTTTAATCTTTGTCTGAATAATTTTTTGTTGAAAATTAAAGACTTGTATATTTTTCAGCTTGGACAGTTGATGTACACGCTCAATACGAAACAATTCTCTTTGCCTTTCGATGATTATGTTCGTACGAAATGATTCGATTTATAGTTTCCACAAAAGACATTTGTTTTTACAGGTCCAAAACTGTGGAATTTCTCTTTCAAATGATATTATACAGTGTAATTCGATACAAATTTTCAAAAAGAGACTTAAAGAGAAGGTTGTGTTCTGGGAAGAGGTGAAAAATAATTGTGAGCGTTATCATTGTTATTATGCAAGTGTGGAAGAACATCACTTGTTCCCTGAAAAAGTAAGCATGGCTCACTTCAAATGCCTTCATATTCTAAATATGTCATGTAACATCGTAAACAAATCGGAACGGATTTTTACGCCATGTGTTCGTGTAGTACCATATACATTTTAACAAACACATCAACATATTACCTATAGACAACTCATCACCATAGCCATTGCAAAACCATATATTAATGATACATGTAAAATATAGATTGAAGCAATTCTCGTCAATTGGCTGTATCCTGAGTGTGATTTATTTAATGGATTTTGAGTAACATTTGCATCTACCTGTAGTTGAAGAATAGATACAGTGTATAACATCAATTAAATTGGAGTTCAATTGGAAGGAAGTAACGAGAAATAGTAAAGCAAGGGAGACTGGGAGATAAGGAAAGCAAGAAGTTAGAAATTGAGAGATGACTCGCGAGATAGCCTTGCATATTATAATGTTGTCTTGAGAGAAAGTAGACGTTTTTTTTTAAATTGGAGATTAGTGCAAGTATTAGAAATATGGGAAATAGAATTAATGAGAAAGTTATTTTTTTTATCGAAATCAATACTTAGGAGGGGGGGGGGCACCATCAAAATAGGGCACTTTCTGGAATATAAGGCGCACCTACAAAGGATAACATCAAAATGTAAATCTACCATATTTAGACATTGATAGACGTACGCGTAACGCATGTCACACACAGAAAAATTAGAAAAAAAGAGAGAATAATGTTATAAAAAAGAAGAAGAAAGAGGAAAAGGAGAGAGACAGAGAGAGGGAGACAGAGAGAGAAAGAAAGAAAGAACAAAAAGGAAGAACATGAAACTTAACTTTACACTTAGGCCTACAGATTACATTTCCGACTGAGTTGGCTCGACATGACTTGTGCTTAAGAAGTCTGCGGACGAAAGTACAACAATACGAAAACAGAAGTTATATGAAATTGTCTTTAAGAGAGAAAGAGAGATTATTTCTAAAATGAAATGAAAGGGGCTATGTGACTCTTAAGGAGAAAATTACAATTTCTATCGCTCATGACGACTATTTTTAATTTCCTATTTTTTTTTAAAGTTCAAGAACTTCCTGGGGCTCCGCCCCATGCAAGACTCCCGGCAACAACACCCTTTTACACAATTTCTTGCTGTCTGCTGCCTCGAGATCACTTGAGCGAAGAAAGGTAACATATAGCAAGAATCCCTATTCAGTGAAGGATTTATCCCTTTTATTATTAAAGACTCCCGGCAAAGGCTCTCCCCCTGCAAAATTGGAGAGAGTTTTATGTAGTTTAAGCTTATAAAGCAGGACTCCCACTTAGCCGAGTTGGAGCCTCGAGTTGTGGCGAGCTGGCTCGATCTTATGGGAAGCCGTTTTATCAATAAAATATATTTCTTGATATCAAGAAATCAATTCTTGATATCAAGAAATAATTTTACGTTGTAAAGCATTGGTAATTCTTGATATCAAGAATTCGATTTCGTGATATCAAGAATTCGATTTCGTGATATCAAGAAATATGTCTTAATGATAAAACTGCTTGCCATAAGATCGAACCAGCTCGCCACAACTCGTGGCTCCAACTCGGCTAAGTGGGAGCCCTGCTTAACAACCACTCCCGTGGACCTTTTATTATTTACACAAAGGTAAAAGTGTATAGCAAGAATCCCTATTCAGTGAAGGATTCATCCTTTTTATGCAGATGCTTCTTCTACCATTCTTGACCAGAAGTGCGTTTCAAACTCACTGATGTGGGCATCATCCCATTGAATGTTGTGTCCAGTGTTAAGGGTTTGTTTTGCTACTCGCTGCCTAATCTGAGGGCTCTGTTGTGCTCATTAAAAAGAGGACACAATAGGGGCAGCGCAATTTAAATATCAAGGGATGTATTAGAGTTTATTTCCGAAATGAAATGAAAGGGCTATTTGACTTTCAAGAGCGATAAAAACTCTAATCCATCCCTTGAAATTTAAATTGCACTGCCCCCATTCAGGGTGCTATTTTCAAAGAGCATAAAAAGGCTTCAGATTGAAGATTCCATCTCATAAAATTGTCTATAAGAGAGAAAGAGAGTTTATTTCGAAAGAAAAAATGAAATGAAAGGGCTATTTGACAAGAGCCCTTTCATTTTATTTTAGAAATAACCTCTCTTCCTCTCTTATAGACAATCTTCTCTCTTGAAAGTCAAATAGCCCTTTCATTTCATTTTAGAAATAACCTCTTTTTCTTTCCTAAAGACAATTTCTCTCTTGAAAAGGCTCTGACAGGCCCCTCAAGCTCTGCCATGTTGTATGCGTACGCGCCTGCATGTGCATCCCTTCCTCCTTATTCCCTTATCCATCGTTACCGTCACTACCATTTGAGTAGGGCCGGCCCCCACTTCAATAACGGCTCCCAAGCCATCGAGAATGACCCCAGAATTTGTAGATGACCATTCTGCCGTTCTTTGGAGGGGCCGGGCGCGGCCTTTTCAGAAGTGTTTCTACACTAACCTTTTCATGCACTACGGCTTAACATAAACAAGCATGCTAAGATTTTTTTGAAAATAAGCATAATTCCGACTCAGTTTCGCATAACCTAAAAATAAGAATACGGCCAGTCACCCCCCCCCCCCTCAATGCATCCGCCTTCACGCACACCCCCACCCTCCCCTTGTCTTTCCCTTATTCGTCGTTACTGTCACTAATATTTAGTGCCATTTCGTTGTCTTTCTTTCTCCCCGGCTCCTCTCTTCTTTTTCTTTCCTCTTTTTTTGAACGCTCTCTCTTTTCTTTTCTTTTTTCTTCTCTTTTCTTTTATCTTCTCCTTTCCCCCCTTTTTTCTTCTTCTTTTCTTCCGGCTAATTTTTCCTTCTCAATTTTTTTTGCGCTGCCAATAGGGGGGGGGGGGGGGCGGCCGTTTCGGACACCCCTGGATCCGCCACTGGGTTTAAAGTTAAACTGATTCGACAATGTCGGAAGTATTTTGCGAAGCAATAGGCATAATACCATTCGTTTAATTTATGTCGTCATCCCAACTCCGCCCCGCTCAGTCTGGTTCTAACCAGCATGGATTTGTGCTGTTTCTACGAACTACACGCACACTCAGTCAAGCGCACACACACAGGCACAGAGCCGACTGAGCCTCACACACAGCCGACAGGGCCTGTTTTCCCGTACTAGACAGCTTCATCGATTGAATTGGTGGTCAGTTAGTGAATGGAACGCGCTCGATCCATCATAGCCTACCTCACTGCTCAAAGACCTTTTTCTAAAGCATTCTCTCGACCGTGATAAATATAGCCATTTCGTCCATATTCATTTTAATATTGCACTTTTCTCTTTCAGCAGCACAATAGGTATAGGTGACCTATGTGTGATTTCTGTGGGAGGACTTTAACTGTGTAATTTGTATGTATTGCGTTTAGACAGAAGATTGGTGAACTTACAATGAAGCTTTCTCGAGGTATGGATGCTATGTCATGAAAACAGGCGCCCAGTCTTTTTTGAACAACATCACACGGTTATATGCACCATGGATGCCCGGAGATGTCGATCCTACCTGGCTGAGAGATGGGGTTGGGTGGTGACCTTTGCTAGTTTCTGCATGCACTTTGTCTGCTTCGGGATATACTATTGCTTCAGTATTACCTTCATAGCCCTCCAAGAAGAATTCGAAACCAGTTCTACAGCAACATGTAAGTTGGCAGGCCCGATTATATTACGTATATAATATGTATTTCAGAATGGAGTATATGATAAATAGTACAACCTGATGATGATGTTGGTAGGCAAACATGTACTGCATGAGAAGATGATTATAATAATGTTATTCGAAACCAGTTCTACAGCAACATGTAAGTTGACAGGCCCGATTATATTACGTATGTAATTATGTATTTCAGAATGGAGTATGATAAATAGTACAACCATGATGATGATGATGGTAGGAAAGCATGTACTGCATGAGAATAACTGAAGATGATTATAATAATGTTATTCGAAACCAGTTCTACAGCAACATGTAAGTTGACAGGCCCGATTGTATTACGTATATTTGTATTTCAGAATGGAGTATGATAAATAGTACAACCTGATGATGATGGTAGGCAAGCATGTACTGCATGAGAAGAAGAAGATGATGATTATAATGATGTGAACAAATTTTGCATTGTAAAGATAAGTGTCCTCTCTATAATGATTATAGCCTATATTACTATACACAACGCAGACGATTGGAATTAAGTATGATCATAAGTTAAGTATGATGAGTACTTTTGTATAGATCACTTCGTTTGGAGTGGCAATCCAAGCTCACAATGACAAAAGAGAGGAGTCCATTCTCATCGGGAGAGTAATTCAAGCCACTACTTTGGATTGCATTCCACTATAATTTGGAGTGGATACCACTCCAATGCGAGTGAGTAATATGACTTGAAAAGGAGCGGATGTCCACTCGAACATTTTGCACTCAAGTCAGAGGGTATTTTAGAATAAAAGTCTGATCATGTGAATGAGTTTCAGATCAAGATGAAGTCAAAGGTACTTAAATCAAAGATACAGATCGCAATTAGGATTAAAGGGGGAGCCCACCATAATATTAAATAGGAAATAAGAAATGTTTCGATTAAGGCTTTGCTAGCGTATTAGTACATTATAAATAGTAAATATTCGTAAATGAATGATAGACGCCAATAAAACTATAAAAAAACAATAACTGCACATAGCTCATTGTAGACCTTTTATTGAGACCTGCACAGCACCTACAATCAGTACGAGAATACACCCGACGGTGGGCTGTACTTATAGCGAAGAAGAATACAGTCAAACCTACCTACTTTAGCGACTACCCGTATAGAAAAAAACATATGTCTCATCTATTAAGACCACTCCCCCTGCCAATTCTTATACATTTGAAAACTTTACTATAGTAACCTGTCTCTAGAGACCACCTGCCCATAAAGACCATTTTTCTTGTCTTCCTTGTGCGGTATTGATATAATGATACAGGATTCCCATTGATATCATGTACGAAATGGAGAGGCCATGCTGAATGAGTGGAGTGACAGTGTAATTAGAGATTATGTAGTGCCTTAATTCCATGAGGTATTTTACAACTCTTATTTAAAGGGATAGTTGAGTTCTTTTTTCAGACCGCAGATGCCTTCAAAGTGCATGGTTTTTGCTCTTACTCTTATCTATGACATTATAGTGCCATTTTAGAACCTAAAATTGCTATGAAGGTAATTTTAGACCCCAAAATATGTGAAATTTAGCCAATACGATCATACCAATTCAGCTCCACTTTCAAAATAACATGGTGACCGTTAATTAATTAATAAATTAAAAATAACAATAAATATATGAGCCGGCTAATTGTGGGTAATATAAGCAACACGAAAGTGCCAACCAAAAAAACATTATTGGCGTTGGCTGAAATACGACGTAAAAGGCGTTATTTCGGTTTTTTCAAATTTTTCAAAATATCTAATATTAATTTGTGGTGGTACACAAGTATTAGAAATCGTTATATTTTAGCCGTCTCTGAACCGATTTTGATCAAACAAAGATGATTTTGTCATTTAAATATTATGTTCTTCAAATTTGACACTCAGTTTTTCATTATCTCACCAAAAAAAATATTTTGTGTAGCGCCCTCTGCAACAGAACTCAACTATTCCTTTAATCAGATATGGTGCGTTGTTAGATGATTGTTTCCACACTCCAGTGAATAAAAAAGCGCACAGAAAAAATGCAAAATACACTTGGTCATGGACATTTCGCAAGGAAATATAGAATACACAGAGACACAAAATATACCAAAACAAATAGTAATTGACAAAAGGGGAAATACTTTGGTAAACTAGTTGGGGATAAACTAAATCAAGGTCACGTGTTCAGGTCAAAACCCAGAATAATCACTATATCGCATTGTAAATTAGGGGCCATACCTTACTATATTCGAGAGTAGTTAAAATACGAATTGGCAGGTTTGTTTGTGTGCTGGTTTTCCTCCCTATAATAGGATTGCGTGTGTTTTGGGGGTTTACAAATGCTAAATACATGAATAGATATTTTGCACTTAGACTTTTTAATTTCAAGAACTACATGGTACATTGTAGTCGAGTCGTGTTAACATATGATTAGAGATATAAAGGTAGTGGGTTCGAACAGATATATATGCTGGTAGTTGATATGCATATTTTCTCTCTGTGTCAAATATATCGACATGAGCGTACAAACCTTCGCACTAATGCAGACCCATTTCGATTGAGTTTTCATGTGTCTCGTAGAAAGGCAGGAGATCGCACATTACATTCACTGTTGCAGCAGCTAAGGAGTGGAATAAACTTCCCTCCAGTATATAAGCTGCTCCATCAGTGGATGTTTAAACAAAAACTCCTTAAAACTTCCCTATCTCCTACTTGATTCGCTATTTTTTTGTTTGTTCAATGTTATGTTATGATTCGTTGTTATATTGTTAAATTGCATATTATTGTAAGCGATGTCATGTAGTTTTACTATTAATAGCGTAGCTAAATGCCTCATAATAATAAATAATAATGGATATTCTGTGGTGTATCTTCCTTGGAAATCGGCTCTAGAGGTCATATTTCGCCAGACAATGTGACGAGGCTAAAGCAGCTGTTGAAAGAAATTGGAAAACCCGTCAATTTGAAACAAGTTCGAGTGTTCGACAGAATCTATCCAAATTATATATTGTGTCTTCGTTTGCCATCTACTACTCAAAGAATGCCAATAAATGGGAAACCAAAATTCCCCTTCGCATTTCATATGTAAGGGATTAATTACTCTCACACACAAGTTGGTTAATACACCTTGTAACCAATCTTATATTTTCTTTCTATTGCTCGCCCCTTTTCATTGCCTGACAACAGAATCCTCATTGTATTAAACATTAATTCAAATAAAACTCTTACAATATTCATTATGTATGCTTCGTATTTATTAAGTTGGTATATCAAATGAAATTTCAATATTTAGCTCCTCTTATTTCATCTTTATCTAGGAATATCCATACCTCCTCAGTAATCACTATGTTGTAAAATTTGTTAATTTTTGTTTTGTTGATGTTATATAACATTATATACTATGTACTCTTAATGCCCTGCATTTTCTAGTAAAATGGAATTGTCCTGCATGGGCTGTTGTATCTTCTCCTTTGTTGTGCAAGTTTGAACAATAAAGTGATGTTTACACAAATAATAGGTGCCATATCTGTTGACTATATGGAGATCGTGCTATTCCGTAATTCTCGGTCTCTATATATAGCCTTTACCAGGAGCTATATTCACTGATCTTTCACCCTCTCTCCTCAAGCCACCTATGCGGACTATCCAACCATAGCACTCTCCTTCTTCTTCTTCTATTTCTCTTTCCGTTGATCTTTCCTTTTAATGCCAGGTTCTCTAAACCCCCTTTTGTAGAATAATACATTTTTTGTTAATTACTCAGGGAAGCTTCATCAGTACCAGTGCTGTTCTTCCCGAATGTAGAGTGGAAAATATGGATTATTAGGGACTTTTAGATTTGTACGAAGACAATGTGGATTGCTACGCTCGACGTCCTTGTAATGCACTGCCTTGAATGGACATCACACGTATCAGTCCACGCAAATCTAAAAGTCCCTAATGTCGTGCAGAAGACGTACGTCAACGTTTGGCTGGGATTCGAACCCTTATCCCGTTGATTAAGAGTCAAGTGAATGAACCACTATCCCACGTCACCCCTACAATCAAGTGCAAGGGGCATAAAATGAATGTCGAATCCTTATCTCACTGATGATTTCCTGTACTGTCTGCTCTTCTCAAAACTTTGTACTCCAATAATATTGTAAAACACTATGTACATTTTGTTACCATTTCAAGTGGCGTTTTTTTTTTTTTGCGAAATGCATTTTTCTACTTTTTCTAAATATGTCATTTCGGCCTTGAACTGAACAGAATTTAGTTCAGAGTTTTTATGTTTGCTTTTAAAAATTGAACCATTAACCATACTTACTAATAATATTACTAAAAATTGATTAAAAATACCATACAAAGTGATATTATAAACGTGAAAACATCGCTGACCGTTGTGCGTCAATGCTCAAGCCAAGAGACCATAATTTGTGTAAATTTACCCAGATTACTGTGTAAAATTATTAATGTCTGTCATTACGGTAAAAGGTAACTAAACAATATCAGTCTCTATATATTCAAACAATATAACTCTTCGGATGAGAAGAAGGTTAGACCAGGGAATACATTCCAACTCCCCGGTGAGACATTAAGGAAAGGAAATGACCCATCATAAGGAAATTGGACAAGATCAGTCAAGACGATTTGCTTGACAATTAAGTGATTCATGCAAAGCTGCAGGGAAATTTGATGCCCTTTCAGGAAGCAATGTAGGGAAATAAAAAGATGATGCCTCAATTTAATGAAAAGATAAAAGCGATGAAGTGCAATTAGCACTTGTGCAGTTGGCCCGTATTATCCAAACATAAGACAGAAAAGCAAAGAAAAGAAAGTAGATTTTGAGAGGCATGATGACCTTTTGTTCTTACATCGTTTCCATTTATACTATTTATTATACTAGCATTTACATTAATTATACTAGCATAAGCATCTTCATCATTTTGGCCACTTCATTGTTCAGAGAACATCAGAGATAAAATGTTCCTTGAAAAGCATGGCTCTTCATTATTCTAAATATGACATGCTTAAAAATGTAGGCCTCATTTTTTATGCAACATGTTTGTGTAGTCCCATTTACATCTTTCTGTGTATACAGCGCTTGTTACTTTTACCAAGACTGGGCTATAATTCTTATAATTTTGATGATTCCAGAACCTTGTAGTACACACCAATACTTATATGCTACATCAACAACTTTTTCTGATCGATTCCACACTGTTTCTTTCACAATGCAATCGCATTACCAGAACTCAACTTTATCTTTAATATGTGAATCTATAGCAACTTTATAAAGGATACAGAAAATCTCCTGTGTGTTAAAGATCCAGATACTCCTGTAAATAATTAACTTCTATAATCTATAGAATCACATTTCATTAAGTAAGCACTTTATCAGTAAAATGTTTGTTAGCATAGAAGGATCATTCGAAGATTCAGTATCTTGATATAATGAAATTTGTATAAACCGATCAACAGGCAATAGTAGTACTAGTAATAAAAGCAAACCGTATCAGGACAATTACCCCCTGGGCAATCACCCCCCGGAAAATTACCACCCGGAAAACTACCCCCCACGGACAATTACCCCCCAGAAAATTACCCCCCGGAGAATTACCCCCCGAGGACAATTACCCTCCAAGGACAATTACCCCCCAGAAAATTACCCCCCGGAGAATTACCCCCCGAGGACAATTACCCCCAATGACAATTACCCCCCGGAAAATTACCCCCGAGGACAACTACCCCCGAGGACAATTACCCCCCGAGGACAACTACCCCCGAGGACAATTACCCCCCGTGGACAATTCCCCCCAAGTACAACTACCCCCCTTTTCCGAGGACAACTATCCCCGATGACAATCACCCCGAGGAATTTGTGACAAATAATGCGAGCTTCTCTCCAAATTGCTCTTTATAGACAATTTCATAAACTTTCAATTTCTATGTTATTTGTGAAGTTCATTTCAGTGTTTTCAAGTTATTCACTTCGATGTGGGGGGGGGGGGGGGGGTGGGAGTTGCCCAATTCCCCCGAAGTTTTGCTACCGAGTAAATAACAGAAATTACATTTTTTAAAGAAATTCAACAATACATTGCGCGCAGATGAGTACGCCTTACAGCCTCTCTCACCAACAACGGCAAAACAAAGAAATTAGGATGTAATATTTCATTTATGCATCCTCTGTCACTTTTTAAGCTGATCGTGTATTTGTCTTTGTATAATGGGCCCTCGACCATGATCCGAAATTAAGGTTTTCTTCACGTTATCTATATATTTCTGTTATCTATATATTTATGTTGTCATGCGGGAGTATGATATGCGCAGGTCGAGGGTTCGAATCACGATACCGGCACTAATATCCTTTTTCAAGATATTAACCTGCACTTGCTACTCTCCACCCAGGTGTTAAATGGGTACCCGGTAGTATGCGACCGTCATTGTTGGTCACAACGGTGTCGATTTTTATCCGTGGTTGGGGGGGGGGGGGGGGTGATAGGTGCCAAAATAATTTCGGCAATGGATCAAAGAAACCAAGAGGTCGAAGTGTGTGGCAGGTTGCACCCCCTCCCTTACAAGTTATTAATTTTTTCAAGTCACCCTCAATAAAGATAACATTTCAGAGAATATGGGACCCATGTGGGCTTGCAACTTGGGTTATTATCCTCTCAAGCGGGTAGCAAGTATTTTATTTTAGGGGGGCGGTAGTGAGCACGCGAAGCGCGCTCCCTAAAGGGGGTGGCTGCAGGGAGGGGGGTTTTCCCCGTCCCATTTAATTATTAGAGAAAGAAGACGATTCGTTGTACCGTTCTCGACTCTTAATCCTTGTCTAAATTAAATTTCTTTTGACCTTTAATTAAATTATTAGAGAAAGAAGACGATTCGTTGTACCGTTTTCGACTCTTAATCCTTGTTTGAATAAAGTTCCCCTTCCTCCGCGCGTAGCGCGGAAGCTCTGACATTTCATTAAATTGATAAAGAAAGAAGACGATTCGTTGTACCATTCTCGACTCTTAATCCTTGTCTGATTTCAGTTCCCCCCCCTCCCGCGCGAAAGCTTTGACGTTTCATTAAGTTACTAATGAAAGAAGACGATTCGTTGTGCCATTCTCGACTCTTAATCCTTGTCTGAATTCAGTTCCCCACCCCCCCCCCCCCCCCTCCCGCGCGAAACTTCGACGTTTCATTACATTATAAGAGAAAGATGACGGTTCGTTGTACCGTTCTTGACTCTTAATCTTTTTTCTTCCTACGTCCTCTTCCTTTTTTCTTTCTCTCTCTCTCTCTTTTTTTTGGCCGGCGTTTTTTACGCGCACCTGTATACGCGCCTGTATTATCTCTCTCTCCCACTCTCTACTTCTTTTTTTTGCACTTTTGCGCTTCGCGCTTGATATTTAGCTCGTTGCTTTTTAACGCTGCGGCTTTGCATTTGGCGCACTGCATTTCTATGATGCTGTTGATTGAATAAATTGATCAATTCCTGATGAAGCCGTATGAGCGAGAATTCAATTTATTCTTGTCTCATATACGGATGTCTCATTTACGTATGTATTATGAAAATGAGATAGCAAAATGTGTATATTGATGGTCATCTTGCGAGTAATAACCATTAACTACTCTCATCGGGCTCTCATCATTAATATTTCTCTTCCTTTTTTTTTTGACGGTGAATTGTTGGGGGATGATTGGACAGGCCACCCCCCCCCCCCACCTGGGATCGACACCCATGAACCAGGGATATGTGAGTTTATGAACATAGCACTTGGCGAGTGCCTGAGTCATGCAAAATAGATAGTCTGTGAAGAATTTGGGATTTGGGAGAAACTTTTCATTTTTTAAGAGGGTACCATGACTCAAAAAGTTGAAATAACGCTGCTCAAGAGAAATGTATTTCTATGCATTTTGAGAAGCGCTTGACAATTACCTAAAACTTACATCCTTCGTGGAAATCAGCAGCCGCACTGCCGTTGTATAACTTATATGTATTAAAGGGAAATGTTTAGTAACGAGGAAGACAACGTGCTAGTATTTGAGCGAATATGGGTTCATGAAGGGGGTCTTATAGGCTCGTAGCCATCTCTCAATGTATCAGATCGTCTTTTGCTATTGAATCCTGATTGTCCACGGGGGGTAGTTGTCCTCGGGGGGTAATTGTCCCTGGGGTAGTTGTCCTCGGGGGGTAATTGTCCTCGGGGGGTAGTTGTCCTCGGGGGGTAGTTGTCCTCGGGGGGTAGTTGTCCGGGGGGTAGTTGTCCTCGGGGGGTAATTGTCCTCGGGGGGTAGTTGTCCTCGGGGGGTAGTTGTCCTCGGGGGGTAGTTGTCCTCGGGGGGTAGTTGTCCGGGGGGTAATTTTCCGGGGGGGTAATTCTTAGCAGTCAGGTAAAATAACCACCACCACCAAAGCTAGCATAATCCGTTCATCTGATAAAAGCAAAGGAATTCCTTGTAAATTTGTTCTTAAAAGACAATTTAGAAACGTACTAAACTATGTTGTACGCTTCCTTTCTACTTGAAATCCAATAAAATGATAGTTTTCCGCCCCCTCATTTATACAAAACGAAAACGATCGAAATGCTCTTCAATCAGGTAAATCTACATTCTTTGTAAAAAAGAAGACATTTAACAATTTCTTTCTTCTCTCTCTCTCTCTCTCTCTCTCCCTTCACCCCCTGTCTCTGTCTCTCACCCTTTTCATCTCCCTCTCCCCCTCTCTCTCTCTCTCCCTCTTCATCTCTCGCTCTTCATCTCGCTCACTCTCTCTTTCTTTCTCTCTCTCTCTCTCTCTCTCTCTCGCCCCCTCTCTCTCTCTCTTGCCTCGTTTTCTTTATACAGCATGGGTTGGGTCCATTCCCATCGGCCTTTCGACCATGGCAGGAGTCTTCGTCACTCCGCTCATTTACCGCTTCAGCAACCGGTCCATCGCTCTTGTCGGGGTCGTCCTCTGCTTCACCTCGTGCATGGCGACGTCATTGATCACGGTCTTCCCCGCCATATACCTGACGTACAGCGTGCTCTATGGTGTCGGGAGTGCGTGCGCGTCTCTGGCATCCACGGATCTCCTACTCCGTTACTTTCCAGTCACGAACTGCGCACGCGCCACCATGTTCGCTATGATAGGCAGTAGCGCAGGTGATTAAAGGGCGATCTTATACCTTGTAGAGGAAAGTCACGTTTAGATATGATGCGGTAAATCGAAGCGTTTTTTTTTTCATTTAAAAAAAATAATAATTATGATGACATAAGTGCAATAAAGGTCACATCTGTGTATCTTATAACGCAGAGCTAAGTGACTTCACGCGAAGGACATTCAGTTTCGTGCCATTCATTTAAACGTAATGATACTTGATCTAACAAAAAAACTTTAAAAAAACAAATCCGGTTTATCGCGTCATATCTGAACGGCCCTCAAGTTATTATAAAGAAAGCAGAAAGGTGCATTCAATAGATTTTGAAATAGACAAATTAATTTATAGATAATTATGATAGTGTGAAAGAAGATTGAAAATAAATTAAATACATTAATAATTGTTGATGATTAATTCGATGATTTTAGCTAGTTGCCGGAACGATTATAGATCTTGTATGTATACTGCTGTTTCTCTTAAATTAGTAGATTCAACTTCAAAGTTAGGTGTTTATCTTTTATGCTTTTATCGAGAGCATGGATGTCCATACAATTTTTGTAATGGTTGAGGATGAAACAAAATTTCTCAAAGGAGAAAAAGAAGACATCCAGCGATCCAATTCCAGACTGTCAATCAGGTAGGTGATAACAGTCCTAGGAGTTTACCAACATTGATGTCAACAGCAAGTCTGAAAACTTGCCGATATCTTTACGGACCTCCTTGCAAAGTTACGGGTGGGGGCACGAATAATAATCACTTATTACAGCCCAATTGGCATGATTGTTATTTTCGCCTTTTGTTGGGGTTGATTGTTGTGTTATTTTTGGTATTATACTTGTATTATTATCATTATTATTATTACCATTATTATCATCGTTATTACGACTAATTCACTCATTTGATTATATATTTTTGTCCAGGTTTGCTGTGTTTGGGTCCATTAACGTATACCCTTATCGAGCGCTGGGGATGGCGAATTATGTTGCGTGTCGTTGGAAGTATACTCCTTGTCGTCGGAGTCGCGGCCATTTTCGCTTTCCACCCTCCCCCTCCTCCTCCAACTACCTCGGGGCCGGACGAGGACGACACGAAGGAACGTAAGCTCGGCAACCAGGATGTTTCACCGCCAGACGGCACTCGGGAAGGATCGGAAATAACCGATGATCGCACGAACGCACGAGTACAGCCGAAGTATGCCAGACTCTTTAACGAAGTGAAGACGGTTCAAAATCAAAACGCCGAGGACGGTAGCGCCAGTAAAAACACTGAATGTGAAAAGACAAGCGAAGAAATGAAACCCTTTTTGCAGGAGCAGATTGCAGAAAGCGTAATAGGGAAGGAGGTTTGCACTTCACCAGACAGATGCAACAGTGATAATGCAGTTGCCTTGACAGCTTCGGAAAGCACTTTATCAGATGGAGCGGTCCCTGAGACTGGAGAGGAAGCCGTAGAGCCTGTCACATTCTGGACAAAGCACAGATCAGTTTTCTACCCGGATGTCTGGGTCCTCGGCTTGTGTATCATGGGATTAGGGGTCATGAACTCATTTTTCTATATCAACATGGTAAGATCATTCACCTCTGAGGTATGTGACACCTCATGTCCGCCTAACTTTATACTCCAAATCTGTCTCTAATCTACAGAATTCGCCGGCATTGGGGATAAAGATTTTTCCCGATATGTTGTCAGTTCGGGGGTGTTCCATCAATCCTTCAAATATTACGATTGATCCCCTTGATTTTTTGACTCCTTTAAAACGACTTGGGATCTATTTGATGAAACAACCTACGAGGATCAATTTTAACCTCTCCTCATTTTCACTATCCTCTCTCTCTCTCTCTCGCTCATTCTCATTCTCATTATTTATCCCTTTCTCTCTCTCTTCTGCTCTCCCTATCTTCGTAGGTCACATCAGTTCTACTGCCATCAATGTCAATCTTTATTCAATATCTTTAATTTTATCATCTCTCAATCTTCATCTCTTTCTCTCTCTCTCTCTCTCTCTCTCTCTCTCTTTTATGTCGCTGTTTTGGGGTTTAAATCACTTTTATAATTTCTTGTCTTTGTCTCTCCATTCTTTCCTTCACATTTACCGGTTCATTCTCATAACAAATACTTTGATACAATCATGATCCAAATGATTACTTTCAAACTGTTATTGCGATTTAATTTATAATCATTCTACCAAAATTAATAATCTATTTTTTTTTTAAATACCGTTTTCCAGGGTAGTTTTCTCCTCTCGCGGGGATTCGAAAAACGCGTGTTGCCGTGGGTCGTCACAACGCTCGGCGTCTCAGAAATGGCGGGAAAATTACTGCTGGGTGCGACAGCCGATCGTCTGCCGTTCCCAAAGATTTTTCTCTATATTTTCTGTAGCGTCACAGGGATTGGCTGTATGATTTGCCTACTCCACGTACGCTCCGTCATATTGTTACTGTTACTATCGGTTGGTAAGTAAAGATTTTATAAGGTTCATGTTTTAAGGGCAAGGTATTTTACCAACTTTGCTACCACTGCTGGCAATGCATTTTCGATTGCCTCATATTTTGGCGCAGGCATTATGACCGATTTGCGGTTTTTATACCCAAGCATCATGACCACTGTGCTCTAACACTACGTAGCGTTACGAGTTCAGTGATCATGACGCGCACCAATCAGTTGGTGATGCATGGTGGGACATGGCTGTCGACACATCGCGACATTGTGAGCAGCAGATGGCAGTATTATGTCAATTTGAAGTAGTGTCACTAGTTTACATGTACCAGTCTCACCTCCATGGTATACCCAAGCAAAGAAGTTGAAATCAGTGTAGTTGAAATGTTTTATAAACACAAACAAATTACACATTCATAGAAGAGAAACACATTTTGACACAAGCGGCAAATTTGATGTAAAACAGAAATGTAGATTATGTCTGATAATATACAAATAATACACAGCAGTGAGGGCATTAGTAAGAATTACCCACACGAGGTACCTTTGGAACAGTCTAACAAGCCCGGGGCGATAGCCGAGGGCGTTTGGACTGTTTTGAAGGTACCGAGTGTGGGTAATTACACTAATGACTGAACAAAATGATGTGTATTATTTGTTTTATAAGATTATGTTTTTTTTTTTTTTATAACATGATTTTGATAATGACCGGTCATTAACATTGGATAATGACCGGTCATTAGCCAAATTACGCGTGAGGCAAAATAAATGACTGGTCACATGTACGCTTTCAACCAATCATTTTGATTAGGATCCACGTCATCATCTTATAATGTATATAAATAATAAAAAGTAGGCAATGTAATGAATATAGTTCAGTTAATGGTGGTTTAGTACTACTGTTATAATTATTATAATTATAATTATTGTAAACATCATTATCATCACCATCGTTATCATTATTATCATCGTCACTATCATCGTCATCACTATCATCATCATCATTGTTATTATCATTGCTATTATTACAACAAACGGTTGTTCCCCTCCTTTTCTCTCTAGTCATCGGGTTGGTTGTCATGACGATTGCGGATGTTCTCTCCTACTCCATCTGTAACCAAGTCTTCCGTAGGGAGGATACCGTCCAGACCTGGACCGTTGTCATGATGCTGCAAGGAGTAGGCTTCATGTTGGGAGCCGTCTTTGGTAAGATAAACCATGTGAAACGTCATTTTGAAGCCAACATTAAAGGCACCGTTTAACAATGTTAAATCTGAGATGCACGGCCCTAAGTGTTATTAGTGTCTGTGATATGGTGTAATATTGAAGCCCTTAAAAGAACGCGCTTCAAAATGATCAAGAAGTTTCTCAAAAATCTTGAGTGACCGGTTTTACCATACTCATTTTACCCATAGACTGTAGTGTTATGAAAACCGTTAGGCAACGCAAAATTTGGTTTCGATATCAAATCATGACTATCTTGATAATCAGACAGGCGATCGGCTTGTAAAAGTCATGGGGTTCCTGACTGACCTAAAGGTTTATAATTATCATTGCAGCATGAGCTAAATACAGGATTTTGTTTCAGAATCTGAGACAAAGTTACCGGATCCCTTTAGGTATAGGTTCTCTTTGGCACCGTTCAGGTACTCATCTGATAATATTAATAATCAATCGTCTGGAGTGACCTTTGCACTTACGGTCGACATGTCTTGTTTATAGTGCTCTGCGCTTTCCATCAGTCGCTCCATTAGGAAGAGACTTGTCCGAAGATACTCCAAGTTAATATGGCGTTATTTCTTGGTTGGACATCCAATTGCATTGCCCATAGACAGGCGCGCCGGAAGCAGTTTGGGATTGGGGGTGGGGGGGGGGGGGAACATTCCAGGGGGCTCACCTTCCAGGGGCAGTGACGTAATGAGAAAAAACGTTCGGAAGGGGGGGGGGGGGGTAGACATCAGACATCACCACCAGTCTTACACGTTACATGCAGGTCCCGCGGAAAGTTTTTCAAAGTCGAGTATTAACGATCAGGTAGAGCGTAGTTGGCGTGGGGTCCAGGGCATGAGTCTCGGCAGGGGGTAAAGGGGCTGAGCCCCCGGAAGCTCTGGGGTTTTAGGTATTTAATTACGGTTAGATGAGCATCCAGGGGCCCTCTTTAAGGCCATTGACGTGTTCCAGGGGGGGGGGGGGGAGCCCCCAAAAGCTCAGAGGTTTTAGGTATTTTATTACGGTCAGATGAGTATCCAGGAGACCGCCCTAGGGCCCTTGGTGGGGCTCCGGGGCGGAGCCCCCGTAAGCTCTGGGGTTTTAGGCATTTAGTTACGGTCAGATGAGCATTTTTTATACCTTATTTGTGACATTGGCAGGTCACTTATTTTTTCTCTCCGTCTTTCTTTCTTTTTCTCTTTAACATACTTTTTCAAAAAGTGAGGGGTTCTGGAGCCCAGCCACTTTGCAGACCATGATATAAAGGCTTTTAAATAAGCGTATTTTTCGCCCGACTGTAATTTGGGTAGTTCTTATTTTCCAACAAACGCATAAAAAGGTATGACTTACAAAAAATGGAGAAAAAATACCGGAAAATCATGTCATAGCAGCAACATTATTTTGTAAATCACTGGTATCGAATAAGAAATACACCCCCCCCCCCCCCCCATCAGTACGCCAGCGTCCATGGGCTCATGTCTTCTCACTCTTATAACAAAAAACAGACACGCTTTCCCATTCTCGCACAATATGTCCACGATATTATGCGCGTATCGCTATTATAAAGACCTCCATTGATAAATACCGTATGGCATGCGCAATGTTTATGAAATTTAATTCCTGTGAACTATCCTTTTCTTTGAATGGAATTGTATACGTGATTTAATTCAGGTTTTTATTATTGTTATGTTCTTTTGGGTTAAAAATATAAACCATGTTAACTCCTTTACTGCTTTTTTTTTTTTTTTTTTGGAGGGGGGGGGGGCGTTTTGGGTGGGCAAAAATGCGTTTTGCCCCCCCCCCCACTTTTTTGTTTGGGGGGGGGGGGGGGCAACTGCCGGCGCCTATGTCCATAGAGTTTGAATAAATTGCCATACCTTTTGTCATGAAATACATGTGATTGTGACTAGATGATTTATTCTTCATAGATAAAAGTTTATATCTGTTCGAATCTTTATCGATGAATTTCTATGACGCTTTATATTGGTCAGAGTTGGGAGGATGTAAACTTTATCTACCAATCATAAATCATAAATCATAATCATAAACCACAATTATTTCTTGAAAAGAGTTTTCTTTTTAATGTTATGAGTTTTAAAATGAGCAACAGTGTATTTCTACAAAGTCAGGCTCCAGCTAATTATGACAACCATTCTGGGACTGACGACCATATCCCTTTAAAATACATTCTTTGCGAGTAGTGCCATTGGTGAAGCCTTGTCTCGTCATGCTACACTCACTTTAAGTTATGAAAAAAAGTCTTTATGGATTGTTCAAGTAGGCTATTATGGCAAGATCTCTCTCTTGAGTTACCTTGATGCGCTCCCCGTTAGGTGATTTCACGACGATCTCTCCGCCTTGAGTCCATATCTTGTGATCTTTCTTTTTGTTCGCCTTTCTTATCCTCCAAAAGAGGTTCGCTCTTTCTCTCGTGAGGTTTTCGTTTATGTATAAGGCGTTGTCCAGTGTCGAAGTTTCATGCTAGCACCGTAGATCTTTTTTCGGGCTCGGTAGTTGGTGACCCTCACTATGATATTCCCGATCTTTCAGTTTCATTTAATATGTTATATTGCAAATTTGATTTGATATAAATTCAATTAAAGCATTTTCATAATGATTTGATTGAGTCATGAAAAATAAAATGATTTGAATTGAATGCCCCAGAAACCAATAGCCCATGTGGCCTTAAATATTGGTTTGGCGCGCCTTCTGATTAGAGGGTTCTCAAAACCAAAAGCCCTTTCGGTCGGTCTTTCTATGATATAACGTGTAACTGTATTTTGTTTTAATTACGTGTATTAATAATGCAGTTTTGTATGTCATCAGATTTGCAACGTTTATGAAATGTATTTTGAATGTTCAACATGGCCCCAATAAAAATCAGTCTCGTCACTGCTCGTGTTTCTTTTAACGTGTATCGAAAATATAAATGATATAAATAAACCTTGGCATTTTTTTTTTCTTTTTCAGGTGAAAGTATAGACAAAACCGGATCGTATAACGAAGCCATTTATACAAGCATGGGAATGTATGCGGTATGCGCTGTGCTCTGTATAGCCGTTCCTCTTTACCAAAAACTGTTTGCTCGTCATCGCTTCGTCATGTTCGACCACCAGGCCAAGTGTCGACGTTTAAAGACGGCGACGGCGGCGACGATGACGACGACGGTAGCCGAGGAGAAGACAAGTCCTACGGCATGACCGTCGAACTAATTTTTCAAAGATTATCTTCAGTGCTGGTACTAATGGAAAACAAAATTTTGAATATTCAAACCAAATTTAACCTGATTTGTAAGACAACGGGTAAACGATTTGAAAGTGTCGTGGTACAGTGGTTCATTCACTTGAATTTCACTCATAAGTTTCGGGGTTCGAATCTCAGGTCAGCACTAATGTCCTTAGGCAAGACATGAGTCCACATTTGCCACTCTCCAACCAGGTGTAAACGGGTAAATTCCCGATTTGCTAGAGTGTCACTTATTTGATCACCGGCTATTAACGGCCGAAAATTAATTGGTGATTAATTTGGATGCCTAGAGCGTCACGGCGTGACGAACATGTGCGCAATCCAATAATTATCCAATGATAAACGATATTGGTAGAAAGGGTATCAACGTGGAGATATAAGAAAATATATGAGTAGAGAAAAGGCTATCACGAAAATCAATTTATTTTTCCAGACCACTCCGAGCCTAACGACAAAGTGGTTACAGTGTAAGTGATTCGAAAAAAAGAAAGAAAGAACAAAATCCGTTTATTAAACATTTGTTCACATTTTTCTAATTCAAAACTCCGGATCTGGGACATGATGCAGAACACATACACCGAGTAAATGACAGGACTCTTGCATTTGCTGGACACTGTAGAAACAGTAGCGTGATGACCCGAAATGATAATGACGTTGATGATAATGATGGTGACAGATGGTAATGATAATGATGGTCATGGTGGTGATGATTATGGTAATGATAACTGGTGGTGGTGACAGTGATAATGATGATGATGATGGTAATGGTGATGATGGTCACAGTAATGATGATTATCATGACGATGATGATCATGGTAATGATGCTGATGGTAATAATGCTAGTGATGTTAATGGTGGTAATGATAATGATGCTAGTGATAATGGTGGTGATGCTAGTGATGATGATAATAATGATGATGATGATGATAATGATGATGAACATGGTACATGTACATGTAATGATGGTCACAGTAATGATGTTTATCATGACGATGATGATCATGGTAATGATGCTGACGGTACTAATGCTAGTGATGATAATGGTGGTAATGATAATGATGATAGCGATAATGATGAGGAGAATGAGAAGGAGGATAATAATGACAATTATGATGGTGATAAACCCCAAACGATCCTAGCCTCTCTCGAAACGTATATCAATTCCGAGAATTTAAAATTATCGTAAAAAAACTATCACAAAGACTTTCGAGAAATCAAATCAAGGGAGCATTAAATACCCAATTGTACATCCCATATAACTCGTCTTTGGATTACATACATCTTTGTAATGTTTTCAAATGTCATGTGATGGACAAGGCTACTGGAATTGCATTAGGTTGATTTTTCGAAAGCCTTTGCGACTGTGTTCATGGTTATAATGTATGCAACGCTTAAAAGAAGCGATGGTGTAATGTAAAACATGGCACATTTACTTCTTTGACTTTGTATTTGCACATTTAATGTACTAATGACATGCCGGAATTTCGGCACAAAGTTACAACATATTTTTGTTTACATATATAGCAAATACACATGAATGTAACATTAATTCGTAATTATAGGAATATTTTTAATTATACACATGCAACTTGTAACCGTTATTCGTAATTTCACTAAAATATCTTTTTAAAGACGCATTTGAAATGAAAAATTCAATGGTGCAATTTTATCCGTCTTTGTAAAATTCAACTCGAATATTGGAAGTTGCCAACGTTTTCATAATCTGTACTTTTTGTCATTACATATAAATCAATATATCTATTGATTAGTGATACGATTTTTAAAACTAATACATGAATCAACATAAATTTACTCGAATTACATACTGCATGTGATGTTAAGCACAAAGTGTTTAATATGAAGTTGGTTGTAAACCAAGATTTCAATGTATATGTGGCTTTATTGTCAGTTGCATCTCATGTATCCAGTACCGAAATGAAAAATATTCGGTGACATTAGGTCATGCTTCATGTCAAGGTACCTTGGTCTAGAGGATAAGTGACCGGACTGTAAAATAACATGGTTCGCGGTTCGAAACTGAATGTATGCGTGAGCCCCTTATCATGGTAGCTGAGCTAAATATAATATTATGATTGCAGGGCCCTCACGAAGAAGTGTTTTGATAATGACGAGGCTATATCGTGGGTAAAAATGACATTGTACACGTATTATAATCGTTATTATACATGTAGTTGAAAAATGATAAGTGAACCGAGTGACCTCTGTTTTTTTTTATATCGAACGAGTTTTATGAAATGAAATTCAGGGTAAAATAGCATAATTTTCTTGTACACATACAAAGACAGGTATTTTTTATATATTTCCTTGATACATACATGTATATATTTGACAGAAAATATAGTTTTTATGTCACACTGAAATTAATATATGAGTGATTTATGTATCTTACTGTACTAATAAATTCACTTAAGATGAACAGCTCGTTAGTTTATGAATGTTTATACAACACTCGCAACTCTTTTCTTATCGAAAAATCATCTCAAGGCCAGTTTCAATACCCTATAATTTGTGTCTTATTCAAGTCATGTTCGGATTACGTTGTATGTGACTGTAATGTTTGCACATTTAGTGACGCACAAGGGTTTGAAAATGGCGTTTAGTTGATTTTTCGAAAGTATTTGCTGTCGTGTTAGTTAATCGTAAGAGAGAAAGTGAGAATGAGAGGCATCTGAGGGGGGGGGGGGGGGCGCTATATTGAGAGGGAGATTGAGGAAGAGTGATGATATAGGAAATACATGTAAAATACATATTAATAGAACTAAACTTTAAAGCTAAACTTTCTTACATGAGATGATTCTAACAATAGTTTCACAGGAACACACCGAATGATACTGGAGCGAAAGTGTCATACGTAATGGAACACAATGAAAAACATAGCCATAACCGGGGGGGGGGGGGAGGTGGAGAGGGGCGACTGACGTTCCTGTTTATCATTTTAAAAAGGGTTATCCAAGGCACTGGCTCTGTGATTTCATGTGTCAACCCCGTTTGTGCCACCCCTTTCTCCGTTTAACAAGTCGGGTACGCCGGTAGTGACAAAAACAAGTAGCAAGCGCGGTTAAAGGGGCATTTGGTCCCCTGTTAATCCACTACAAAAACTTATTCATGAAACTTATACCAAGACCCAAGTAACTCTATACCCTTACCTATCAAACGCTCGTGTGTGTGGGTGTGCGTGTGTGCGTATTGCTACTGCATGTGACTTGCGATAATTTTGTATGTCACCCCCTCCCATCTGTGCCCCCTCTCCCATTATGGCCACGCTAGTAACGCCGAATGATTCTACAGTGACGGTGTCTTACAGATGAAGTAATGAATAAGATTAGTTGGCTGCACGCAATGACCATCTCGCCATTCATTGCGGTAACGAGACCGCATCACCCCACAGTTCGAGGCGAGGTTCGGGGTGTTATTAGGCTCTCCAGGCCACCAGTGGGTGAAATCGAGCGGTGTGCCGTCCGTCCATTCGAAGGTGCTGTCAGGAGAGGTTTCATGTAGACCAAACCAATGTCCTGCGTATTCATCCTGAAATTACAACATAATGTATGTAAATATACCTTACAGGAAGTTACAGCGTCATTAGACGGACATGTATGGTCATTAACAGGACATTTCATGTCCTGTTAACGATCACTAAAAACAATATATTTACCACCCTCTACGTACGATTGCAGGCAGAGGAAACTAATAGAGGCCTTCCAAGAAACAACATGTTTATTCATCAGTCATAAGTTTAATATTTATATTGTTTATAATTTAGGGTTAGGGCTAGCGCAATCAGGCGCGTACACGGGGGGGGGGGGGGGGGGGGGGGTTGGGGGGTTAACCCCCCTTGGTATTTTTATGTGTGTAACCCCCCCCCCCCCCATAACCCCCTAAAACTCCCCCCCTTCGGATTTTTTTTTTTTAATTATTAAAAAAAAAAAAAAAAAAATCCCCATGGCTGACCTAAAAAAGGTGACCTTACTCCCCCCCCCCAACGGAGCAAAATGTCAAATTTTCGGCCCGATTTATAAATGTTAACCCCCCCCCCTTTGAAAAAATCCTGCGTACGCGCCTGAGCGCAATATACCAGTTTTTATGATATCCTGTTAATAAACCATTAAATTTGTTAGAGTTATACGAACAAAAAGTTTACACTCCGAAAATTTTCATCATTCTACAAGTCAGCTATGAAGAAAAGGTTATCATACATGTCTTGGAAGCCCAAGACGAAAATCCAATTGAATCCCCATTGAATGTCCCCATTGAATCCAATTTGGAGTAAATGGAAAGTGAAACAATGGGTACCCATTGAAACCAATGGGGACCAATTGCCAATTGGTTTCAATGGGTACCCATTGTTTCACTTTCCATTTACTCCAAATTGGGGACCAATTGCCAATTGGTTTCAATGGGTACCCATTGTTTCACTTTCCATTTACTCCAAATTGCCAATTGGTATTGAATTGGGATTCAATGGGGGCATTCAATGGGGATTCAATTGGTAAATCGATCCAGTTAGAAGAACCAGTAATAAATTATTGATACTTCATAATCGATATTGGCAACTGTCCACCAATTAGGTATATTCCAATCTCATTTGCATTAACTTCATAATAATAATAATAATAATAATAATAATAATAATACATAACATTTATTAGGCGCTTAATACTGATGTTTCTAAGCGCACAGTGTTCTGATTAAGAGAAGACTATAACCCGTAGAATTAAATTAGAAGAAAAAGCAAAAATACAAAAGTAACATAGATAAGGTAAGAAAAACAGTGGCAATCAACTAAATAAAGACAAATATGGTGCGCACCTCCATTGACCGACGCACAACTGCAATTTACAATTTGAAAAGATAGGTTTTGAGTAGAGATTTGAATTGAGATACAGAGGGGGCGCAGTGAATAAAGGCGGGCAGTTTGTTCCAGAGAGCGGGGGCAATAACTGAAAAGGCGCGGTCACCATACCGGGTGTTAGTGCGGGGTCCAGGTGTTAACAGTAATGTGGAAGATGAACGAAGTGTTCGTGACGACGTACGGGAACGTAAGGATATGAGATCGGAAAGGTAAGAGGGGGCTAAGCCATTGATAGCTTTGTAGCACAGGAGAAGAATTTTGAAGGATATGCGGTGGTGAATTTTAAGCCAATGTAGTGAGTTCAATATTGGAGTTATGTGCTCTGATTTACGCGAGAGAGTCACAAGCCGAGCAGCGCTATTCTGTACCCTTTGAAGTGGGACTAGATGTGACTGAGGGAGGCCAGAAAGAGAAGAATTGCAGTAATCGATATGGGTCGAGACAAAAGCATGGACTAATTTTGAAGTTGTGGGTCGGTCAAGTAGCCTCCTGATTCTACTGATCTTATATATACCAAAGGAAGCAGACTTACAAATATTACTAATGTGTTGTTTGAAAGTAAGATTGCTGTCAATATTTAAACCAAGGTCACGCACAGAAGCACAACAACTGAGAGAGCCATCACTCATAACAAGATCAGGAAAGGGGTCTGAGTTCCGAAATTTAGAAGTAATATGAATCATTTCAGATTTTGAATCATTAAGGCAGAGACAGTTTTGAAAAGACCAGGTTTTGATTTCATTGAGGCAACTGGTGAGTTTGTTCGCGGCTACTGTCCTGCTGTTTGGGTGAAGAGTTACATAAATCTGGGTGTCGTCTGCATACATAGTGTGTTGAATATTCTGATGAAGGTTAATAACATATTTTGAGAGAGGGCTGGTGTAAAGAATAAACAGGAGGGGGCCGACCACGGAACCCTGAGGAACGCCGCAGATGAGGGGAAATGATTCCGAGTTGGTGTCATTGATGATCACCTTCTGAGTTCGGTGCATGAGATAGGAGCGAATCCATTGAAGTACGGTGCCGGTGATGGAGAAGTCGTTCTCTAAGCGATGGAGTAACAGGTCGTGGTTGATAGTGTCAAATGCGGCAGTGTAATCAAGCAAGATGAGGACAGCTTCATTACCCTTATCTACAGCTAGAAGTAGGTCATTTAGGACCTTGACAGTTGCAGTCTCAGTAGAATGATGATTCCGATAGGCAGATTGGTGGATTGGAAACAAACCGAGATTGTCAATGTGGGCTTTCAGCTGTAGTGACACAATACGTTCCAAAACCTTCCCAAGGAATGGCAGGTTTGCGATGGGCCTGTAGTTCTTAAGTCCATTCGTGTCGAGACTCGGCTTCTTTAGGAGGGGAAGAAGCAGAGAAGTCTTAAAAGACTCTGGAACTATTCCGGATGATAACGAGAGATTGAACAGTTTGGTTATGTGAGGAAGGAGTTCATCGAGGACTTCCTTTAGAAGCCAGGTAGGAATCGGATCTAGCTTACAGTGTTTAGAAGGAAGTGAAGTGATGAGCTTCCTGACTTGTGAGAGGGATACAAGGCAGAAATCAGAGAGTTCATGAAGAGGGCCTGGAGCAAAAGATCTTGAAGCTGGTGCTGGTACTACATTAGGGAAAGAGGATACAACTTTGGCGACTTTTTCCCTGAAGAATGTAGCAAATCTGTTGGCGAGTTCACTATCAGAAGAATGATCTGGAAGAGGTGAAGATTGAGTGGGCGTTGAGAGTGTCTTCACAAGACGAAACAGTTCTTTAGTGTCAGCATTCTTGATGAGATCTTTGAGATACGCTGACTTCGCATTGAAGATGCACTCATAATATGACTCGCATTCACGGCGGTACAGCTCTCTATCAACAAAAAGTCCAGACTTGATCGAACGACGTTCCGCACGACGCCTTCGCCTCTTGGCTTCCTGGATATCATCGGTAAACCATGGCGCATCAGGTCTGATTGATACAGTCTTGACCTGGATTGGAGCGTGCTCATCAATCAACGTCCGCAAAGATGAGTTGTAATGCTCCGCGGAAGCAGATGGACAAGATAGATCAGGAAGTGAATGGAACATTGTGTCAATAGAGTTGCGTAGAGAGTCCTTGTCAATGCTGCGATATTTCCTGAAGGAAACCTCTTTCTTGGGATTCTTCGGCCTTGCGATATTGACAGTGGTGACAAGTGCACAATGGTCGGAAGGCATGGAAGATAGCGAGTTCACGTTGCAGACATCATCCGAATTCCTTGTGAAAATCAAATCACAAAGATCATTTGAAGTGAATTCAAGAGTTTCATTTACAGTGACATTGGCTCGTACAAATATATATACTAAATATGTATATTGTTTCTTGGTTAGTAATCATATAATCAATATATAAATCAATATATCTATTGTTAAAATGTGAATGTAATTGTCACATGATCAGACAAAATAATCTATTGGTTAATAATTGCTGAAGGAATAAAGAAATCACAAAATTGATGTGCATTGTCATAATTTGCTTAACAAATCATGATAAATTTATTTTTCTGTGACACGTGTGAAGTGATAATGAATATTCATGAGATGCCTAGATTTGTTGGTTTCAATTGGCCAATTGGTTTCAATGGGACCAATTGAAGTCCAAATTAAGGCCAATTGGTCCAATTGAAACCAATTGGGGACCCATTAAAGTCTAGGCCAATGGGTCCAATTTGTCCAATGGGGCCAATCCGGACCAATTGAAACCAATTGGGGACCCATTAAAGTCTAATGGGGCCTAGGCCAATGGGGCCAATGGGGCCAATGGGGCCAATTTGTCCAATGGGGCCAATCCGGACCAATTGAAACCAATTGGGGACCCATTAAAGTCTAATGGGGCCTAGGCCAATGGGGCCAATGGGGCCAATTTGTCCAATGGGGCCAATCTGGACCAATTGAAAACATCTGAGGTCCCATTGAAACCTGTTAAAACCTATTGAGACCAATTGAAACCAATTGAAACCAATTGAAATTTCAATTGGTGTTCAATTGGTTTCAATTGGATTTTCGTCTTGGGAGAGTTTAAAATCGCAAATTTCCCATTTAATATCAAAATGGAATTTAAATTCAATCATAATGCCATAATTACAGTTTGGTGCATTAACGTCACAATGAATTGTTTCTCCGAAAGGACTCGGTCAGTCTGCATCTCAATGTGCTATGTGTGTGCGCGCGTGTTTGTGCGTGTGTGGTGGTGGTGGTGTGTGTGTGTGTGTGTGCATCAATATTGAACACGTTTATTTTATTCAATTGTATGTTATGGTTTGTATTACTCATTTGGAGAAATAAAACAAAATTGTTAAAAAAAAGAAAAAAAAAAGTGTGTGACTCTGCTTCTGTAAAAAGCATATGCAATGAATCTCACTTGATACATTCAATTCATTCTCTCACTTTAATACTTTTGTGCAAGTCGATTTTTGCACTCTCGAAACAATGCCTCCTGTTCATCCAAGCGTGAACACATACCACACAAAAATGATACCAAACTATTCGGGATAACACACTCCTTCATAAGATGTATAATAATTTACTGTTCTTATTTTATTTTAAAAATAATCAGCAATTTTCTAAGTGTAAACTTTTTTGTTGGACTCACACTGTGTATAGAATATATACACACTGTGAGTCCCCAAAAAAGTTTACACCTAGAAAATTGCTGATTATTTTAAAAATAATTTATGAACAGTAAATTATCATACATCTTATGAAGGAGTGTTTTATGCCTAATCGTTTGGTGGCACGTCCTCTGGACGGTCATGCATTATGGCTCAAGGAATGGGCACACAGAAGATTTTTTTATGTTGGGAACCGGGGTAAAATGTAATAAATTATTGAAAATTTATTGCATTTTCTGTTTTTTTATTTTATTTATGGAAACTGCCCCCTACCCTAGCCCTCGCTGCGTACAGTCATGGTTTTAAAGCAATGGCCTCGTAACTGTGAGGCTCCAGGATCAAAACCGTGTCGATGTGCTATACATATTGCTCCGATTGTCTCATTTTCGCTCGCGTGAACATTGCCAGCACAAACCACTGACCTCTACCTCCTGAACGGATCATCGCCCATTCCATTCACTATACGTTACGTACTATAAAAGGCTGTATTGTCTGACCGTTCATGAATATTCATGTTTTTGCTAAACTCGGCAAAATGTTTGCTTTTACTAAATGGAAAAATTACGGTGGGGGGTTGGATGAAATGGACATAATGAAATAGGCAGAAGTGATCTATGATAATTCATGCGTCTTATGTTTCGTGTGCTCGACCTATAATCTACAAATCGCTTGGTAAACTGAGTCCAAAGTTAGACTTGTTTCACATGTGTATTATAGGCAATGACGAGCTTGCAACCTATTTTGAAAAATTACGGTGGGTGAACTTTCAAAAGTCAATGAGACATGAGGGCTCAAATGAAAGAGCTAGTGATAACGTACGTCAGGGTGGATGTGCTTTTCGTTTAAACAAAAAATGAATTTTTAACGATTTTTAAAAAAAACGTCCATGGGCTAACATGTTAGGCTGCTGACGCTGACCATGCTCTGACGATAGGGGGCGTCGTGAAATGAGACTAAACGGGGCCATATGTTAGTGCCCTTTTGTGGGGGGTAAGCGGACACTTTTTTTTTTTGGGTCTCGAAATTTAAAAATTTGACATTTTTCTTCGTTGGGGGGGGGGGGGGGGGTAAGGTCACCTTTTTTAGGTTAGCCGTGGGCATTTTTTTTTGTTTTAATTTAAAAAAAAAAAAAAAAAAAAAATCCAAAGGGGCGGGGGGGGGGGGGGGGTTTAGGTTGTTTTTTTTAGGGGGGTTTACACACATACAAATACCAAAGGGGTGGGTTTGAACCCCCAACCCCCCCCCCCCCCTGCGTACGCCCCTGCTCCTGGTGCTTCACAATAATATTATTACGCCGATTTGAGCATGGCTGCGTGCAAACTAGCAGGGTACAGGCGCTATCTAGTACCGCGCCCCCACGAGGTGCTTCGCTGGTAGTTGGGGGTGGGGATGAAAGTTGCCTGTTCGAAATTTCGAAAGGATGTAAATCTACATTATGTCCCGAAAAGTTCTAAACGTAAACATTTCCTGAGGTGGTTTCAGTATTCCGAGAATGAAGTTATTAATCCTTTTAGCAAACGAAAAGGGGAATTAGCTTTGATTTGGTTATGATTATGATGTCATGATACAGGGAACAACTTCAACGATGCTAGATATTAAATCCCCGAACAATAAGACTTAAAGAGACAATTTCTAAAATATTTAATGTTATCATTTTTATTTCTTTTACTCTTTGCCCCTTACGTTTCAAAACACATGTATAATGAAGAAAAAAAACTTAGTAAAACGCTGAAATTTAAAGTCCAAATAATATATCCGTCACAGGTTATAGCCTCAGTGGTCAGTATAATATAGCTCTGATAAAAGTTTTGATACAGTAATAATTAGCAACGTATTGCTCAAGAACGGTTACAAAAGTATGCCCACAGTCAAACCTACCTATGCCCAGACTGAGATAGTTATTGCTCCGCGTTAATTTCCTACGCTAGCCGAATTTTGAACTTCATCCTTGGACCCACTATACCTAACCCCAGGCGCATAATCAGGATTTTTTTTTCGAAGGGGGGGGGGGGGGGGGGGGGGGGGGGTTTGAACACTTTTTTTTTTTTGTCCCGAAAATTTGTGAAAATTTGACAGATAGATATTTCGTTCTGTGGGGGGGGGGGGGGTAAGGTTGCCTTTTTTTGGTCACCCATTAGCACAATTTGTTTAAAAATTAAACTTAAAAAGAAAATTCAGGGGGGGGTTCAACCCCAACCCCATCCCCTGCCTACGCGCCTGCCTAACCCTATAACCATTTAGGGACCCAGGGGCGGATCTAGCTTTTTGCTAAGGGGGGGGGGGTTGACCAAAATAATGACGATGCGGAGCATCGTCCACGAGCCGCGAAGCGGCGATCCGATTTTTTGCGGGGTGTTTATTTGAACCCCGTAAGTGATGTTTTCCTGGCATCTATTAACACAATGGAGACCATAAAAAGCAGTGCATGATAACGTCTTTTTAAATCAAGTAACAGTTTAATACACAGTTATATCCAGAGTTATCATGTGTTTCGTTAAGTTACCAGATGAGTTGAATATCTTCTCACAATATTTGCACTTGAAAGGGTTTCTCTCCAGCGTGCGTTATTTTTTCTTTCTTTTTTTCTTTCTTTTTTTCTTTCTTTTTTTTTTTTTTTTCCTTTTTTTTTTTTTTTCTGGGCCGCCCAAGGGGGGGGGGGGGTTTAAACCCCCTAAACCCCCCCCGTAGATCCGCGCCTGGGACCTTACCTCCCTGCCATAACCCTACCTTTAACATCAGGGATGTGCCTGCTTAAAGGTACTTTGTCCCACACTGTAAAAAAATAATAGTCGAAATAGCTCAATAAAATTGAGGAAAAGAATTTCCCTTTCCCTTCTCTCTCTATCTCTTATTTATTTTTTGGCGGGGGGTGGGGAGGGAGGAGGCAATTAGAGCCCTTCGCCCTTCCCCCGTTTCCCCCTTTCCTTCTTATTATTCTTCTTTCTTTCCCTTTCCCTTCTCTCTCTTTCTCTCTCTTATTTACTTTTTGGGCGGGGGGGGGGGGGGGGGAGGTAAGAGCCTTTCGCCCTTCCCCCGTTTCCCTCTTTCCTTCTTCCTCTTCTTTCTTTCCTTTTATATTTTCTTTCCCTTTCCCTTCTCTCTCTCTCTCTCTTATTTATTTTTTGGCGGGGGGGGGGGGGGGGGGGGTGAGGAGGCAAGAGCCCTTCGCCCCCCCCCCAGTTTCCCTCTTTTCTTCTTATTCTTTCCTTTTATCTTCCCTTTCCCTTTCCCTTTTTTCCTTCTCTCTGTCTCCCCCATCAACATAGTAATAACGAAAGAGACCACTCTGTAATCAAGACCATTCCATTTTATTTAATACATTTTCGATATACTTAAATTGGCAACTATTACCTTTTGTCCGAGATCCTCATTTTAAACGACTGATGCGAAAGACTAGTCGACGCACCCTTTCGAGAAAAGCCCCCCCTCTTTTATCGAAAGGGTGTGTTAAAACGGTACTCCGCTCTCAACGCACCCTTTCGAGAAAAGCCCCCCCTCTTTTATCGAATGGGTGCGTTGAGCACACCACACCGCGCCGCGCCGCACCGCACCCTTTCGATGAAAGCCACCCCGTACTCTGACGATAGTGTGGCTATCGGATATTTGAATGAACATGGTATAGATATCATTGATTTAACTGGTCAACAGGAGCAGTATGCAAACATACCAAGTAACATGAAGTGTTTTGATCTTGTGTTTCTACAAGACAGGTCGTTATGTATATCGACGTGTAGCAAAGCAGACATATATTCCCCTGATGGCTCCCGGAAATCAACCGTCCACATGCAAAGCAGTGGCTTTCTCAGACTAAACAAAAGTCCATCAGATGAAATCCTTATCGCGGCTACCAATGAGAAGAAAGTCTATATTTATGACCCGACTGGATCCACTCTCAAACACACTGTTCCAACAAAACACAATGATACGAAGCAGGTATCTGCTACCAGGTCGGGTTTGATCGTCACGAGTTCATGTACATGCGCCAATCCAAGCGTGATGAAGGTCTATGACAGGGATGGGAATGCTGGTAAGTCTCTACAAGCTCCAAAGGGTGTCCTCCTGTATGCTGCCGTGGATAAACAGGACAGGGTGTATGTAACGAGTGTTGATCGTAATAAGGGTCACGTGGTGATCAGGCTCTATGACCTTGATGGTTTGAACCTGAAGGAAAGAGTTGAGTTCAATGGACTTAACCTGACGTTTGGAAATGGTTGGTGTTACTTGGTTTCCCTCTCTCCAGACATGCTCGCGTTTGCTCGTGACAAGAAGTTGTATTTTATCAAAGTATCACTGTAATCATCTGTATCTCACACTCTGTCAACCCTTATCTGTAGTGTGTATACCTCTCTGCTCCAGATCTACAATAATATGGGCAGGCGCGTAGACTGTAACAAAATAATAGTCGAAATAACTCAATAAAATTGAGGAAAAGAATTGCCTTATTTTTATTAAGTAAATATTACCTACGGCATCTTAAGTAGAATTTACTTATTTTGCTGAATAAATTTTTACTCAGTTAAATCGAGTTACATTAACGTAAATAATTTAAGTATTGTAATCATTTTAGATAATTAAAAAAAAGCTATGATAGGATATTGCACGATTTGGTACCCATCTAATCTAACAAGTAACATCCACTAATCATTCACTACTTCTATTTAAGATTTAACCATATATATATATCTACCACCATCACAAACTATTACATACGATTCACTTCGACACATATCGAAAGGCTCCAAATTTTATATATACTTGATCGTAGCATCTTAAAAGGAAAATTGGTTGACAATTTCCTGAAATATCAAGTTTTGATTTGTTTTGAACTGGGTAACAATTAAAAATTGTCTTGTCTTTGCTTAGCCATGTTAAATGAATTAGTAAATGTTTTAAAGTCCTTAAATTTTCATTCAACCACAAAAAAGAATCGTTTTATTTAAAAAAGAGTTTAATTTGGTCTTAATGAATATTCATAAATTATGTAAATATTTCTATTACGCACTGCATCGGTTCTTACTTTAAAAAGATAAGAATAATCAACATAAATTGTTTGAGTAATACGTATAATTTCTGATTTTGAGTTAAAATTACTAAATTAATACAAGCTGAAATTACTTAAGTTTACTGAAGTTCTTATGTATTTGATTTTACTTAAATATTCCACGTATGTTCTACTAAATTGAAAGTTTGAGTTAGCAAGACTTAAATTTAGTGCGTAAGTGGCAAAACTAATGTTTACAAGTAAATTCTACATGGAAAAAATACGTAAAAATTACCAATGAACAAATTATTTTTTACAGTGCATTTTGCAGCCAACATCAAATTCTGTAGAACTTTGCAGGAATTATGAATATGTCGTGTATGTCTTATCTGTGAATTATAAACGTTAGCAGTCAGTACTATCATTATTCAAATTATGCAAGGAAACCCGTTTAATTTCTAGACTTCACTGTCAGACACTATTAAGTGACTGACTGATTTTTTTGTGTGCAATAACATACATAAATATAATGAGCTGTAAAGGTTCATCAGCATTTGTGTACATCAATAATCCCGGCTTCTTGTAATGGCCAAACATAAACTGATTAATCCTTTGCGCAGCACAATATGGACGACCATTCGGTACATGGGTCTGAAATTCAGACTATTACTAAAATGAATGCAATCAGTAAAGTCGATTCGACAACAGTATAATGCTCGTTATTTTCCCATTAAAATACATTTCAAGCCTTTTTGTTTTGAGGGAGGTTCTAAATTAGTATTATCTTTCAAATGCCGTTGGAATTTCACATTTTCTTTTTGGGGGGCCTGCAAATTGGAATAGTACCTTTAAACCCAGGTCTCACCCTCAGTACTCTAAACGTTTGACTTCATGAAGCCCGGAAGAACTGTTGCCGGAGCAATGTCGAATCACCAAGTTAAATCAGTTACAAGTCGAAACTAAATTCGCAAATTTTCCATTTCGTTCAAAAAACAGTATAGCCTACAGAACATAGCTTAGGACATTTTTTAAGGAATGTCGGGGCTCGAAGGCCTCAGCGAGGCACGGGGGGGGGGGGGGGGGTTCTTCTCTTCTCTCCTCTTCTCCTTTTTTTTGGGGGGGGGGGGGAGAGGTTCATGGATATTTTTAGGCCCCCACCAAAAGTATTGGCCCTCGGTTCCTAAACAGTATGCAGAAGAACAATATTCAAATTGTACATACTTTTTGAAATATTTTTTGAAATAATACTGGACTAGTCTAGTGTAAACGACACTCGCACTAATCTTCAGTGTCGCGATTGCGATTGCACAGATATGCAGGCCCTCTGTTGATCGTTTCATGACATTCATTATTGGACGGAAATCTGCAGTCGAAAATAAGTAGCCATGGCTGTCGATCTTGAACTGAAAAAGGTAAATTTAATCTACTTTTATTGAAATTAACTCTCCATAATGATTCAGTGGTTATGGAAGAATTACATGTATTCAAATTTTATTAGTAATGTCTCAACAAATTCGTATATAGAGCATTTTATTATCTGATATCTGCATTGGCATCAGCCTCAGCGGCACGAGGGGACTTTCCTTGAAGAAATCACCGGGGTAACTCCGGGCAACCTGATGGCAGTTGTAGGTACGGCTTAGCTACACTGCACTTAAACCGAAAACTTCAGTCTCTCTAATCGTTGGTTGTTCCACTTAGACTACGTCTGGCTCCACTAGACCTCTGATTATAGAGACTGAAGTATGGCCTATCGGGACTGTACGGGACTGTACGGAACAAATGGTTCGGTTCGACCGGACCGCGATGAATGAGATATGCAACAAGATTTTCACTCTTTACATCCTCATAACTGCTGCGATTATAATAACAATTAAAAATAACATATTTATAGCTTATTTGACTTAGACCTACGATAGCTTGCTCATTTAGATCCTAAATTAATGATTAATCCGAGAAAGTCTCGTCAACATTATCCGTCTTGGATGGTTTTAGTTGATGAATATTCATTTTTTCTTTTCGAACGTCCAATAGCTACCGTAGCTACATACGAGTCAGCCCGACTTGACCAACGAACTCCCACAAAACGAGTGCTCTGATTGGCCATTGGCTATGTTTTGGTAGGTTGAACCGGAAATATATCGGCCGCCGGGTAATAGTTCGAATGCATGAACGTACTGCTTCGCGGTTCTGAGATAAAATTGGATAACTCATAATAGATTCTAAGTAAGTCCGTAAATTTCACATTCTATAATAGGTTAGCAAATTTTGAAAACTGTAATTAGGAAGTAGGTTCTATATATACCGACCTAATTTACATCTGATTTAGAAATCAGAAAAGATGTACATTGTTGGCTATAGCTACCCCCACGGTACGAGATCTCTGGGTTACCATCTGTATTGGGGAATGTCAACAAATGTCAGTTTTATTAAAGAAATGACCCAAATCAGATGGTTATTTCTGTCTACACTGCACTGTACCCGGCACATGTACATGTCAGCTGAGCTGAGCTGTGAGTGGGTAGTGCAGTGCAGCAATGATTGAGTGGTAATTCGAGATGCTCAAATCTTTGTGGTGCGCTAATTATTTTTACACTTACGCACATTTGTCATTTGCCAGTGTGTGTGAGCAGGCATCGAGCATGTTTTACGCATTGACGTGAGCGCTGTAGCCTGTTCAGTGAGATGAAATAACGCCCTCATAGATTTGCTCAAGCGGTTTCAAATTTAAGTGAGAGAGGGCTCAGTTATTAAATAAGCAGAAAATAAGCGTAAATGTTCAAGTTCAAGTTTATTTGTCTTTCTTCCAACATGAATGTAGATCTAGACTAATACAATTTAACAAATTTATAAAGGTAGACTAGACCCTATAGGCTATAGCCCTAGTATATAAAATGAACACTTAGTCTAGACCTATAACGATCAAGTTCATATAGGTCTACTAGATCTAATGCATTTAAGTGAGAGAAAGAAAAAAAAGGGCGAGGAGACCTGATGTTATATAACACACTGACATGTAATGCTTTAAACAGGTGACGCACTTCACACATAACTGACGCACACACACTTAGCTTAGCATAGGTTTTTTTTCATTAAATAGAAAAATCAAACATTTCAGTACGACTTTCCAGTTTGTACGTTAAATATGATGAAAATGAGAATTTTTCAAACTTGAATAAGACTTAAACTTAAAGGCCCACTGCACTACTTGTAGCTACTTGCGCCCTCTATATAACAAACAATGCCTAATCGGTGACCATTGGTCCCCCATGATCCTCTTTTTCTTATGTTAACTGAGAGCTGAGTTGATGAGATAACCACCTGTCCAGTGACCTTGCAGGGCTCTCCGAGAGATTAGGGGGTAATTCTTGACTGGACTATGGGTTTGCTGTGTGCAAATTTGTACCCCCATTAATGGTATTTCCACCAAGTCTGGTGTCAGCGAATTATGGCCTTCTGCACATGGAAACTGGCGATCCACTCCCTTTAACCATTTGAGGATGCTGAAAAATCATAAAAAAGAAAGTTTGACTGGAACATCATGATTTTGGTATCAGATCAAACAGAAATTCGCAAGCTTTCTCCTCGCACTAATATCTTATTAGTTGAGCAAATAGCAGCCAGCGAATTTTAGAAGGGCCGTTGTAGGCGCCAATTTAGGAAAATGAGGCTGAGACTGGTTCAACGTAATGCGCGTGCGCTAGATGTAAGCTAAAGTTCTTTGTGGTGAGGGACCTGCTGGGGGATGTTTCATAAAGCTGTTCATAAAGTTACGCATGACTTTACAAAAGCTTGTATATGAAGTGCCAGATAGGATGCCCAAAGTTTTTCCTGATGTTTGAACAAAGTGTGACTATTTTTCCAATACTGAACCTCAATTAAATTATGGCAAAAAATTATAATTTTGCATAAAAAATGTTTGTTATAATAAGAATGTTAATCTACATCTGCACAGTTCAACTTTAGTTGATGTAGTTAATAACGATTGAGCATCCCATTTGGCTTTTCATATTAAAGTCATGTGTAACTTTACAAACAGCTTAATGAAACACACCCCACTGATATTATTACTATCCAGTTTATTATCCAAGTGAAATAATCCTCACATTGCTTAATATACATGTCTAAACCTTCAGGCTTTCCAGGAGCAGCAGATGCGTATGATTGAGACGACGCAGCAGCTCAAGATAGCTGACATGCAGGTGGAGCAGCTGAAGAGAAAGCAGCAGCACTGTAGACTGACCGCTGCAGAGCTGGGCGCCCTCCCCGGAGAAACCAGGGTCTACGAAGGAGTAGGAAGAATGTAAGAATATCAGTTTAGAATCTAGTTTGCAAGGAAAAAAAACAGTAAAAAAATTTCGGGGGCTACTTTACAAGCTTTCTTGCATGAAAATAACACTCTTTAATTTGTTTTGCATTGAACTCTTAGATTTTTTTTTTTTTTTTTTTTTAAATTTATTTATTTATTTATTATTATTATTATTATTATTATTATTATTATTATTATTATTTTTTTTTTTTTTTTTTTTGGGGGGGATGGCTGTTTAATGACTTTTGGGGCTCTTTTGGGCATTTTGGGGGCTAATTTGCCAGAGCCCCTGAACATTTTTTCCCTGCTAGTTTGAATGCCATTCCAGGGTTGAAAATTAAAAAATCAATGAGATTACAAGTATTTGCCCAAGACCATGTACTGTACCCGTACCTTAGAGATGTATAAAATGTAGGTAACACTGACTTAAAATGTATAAGTAATATGTCTGTGCAGTGGTTTAAACACAATCCCCTCCCTTTTCTGAATTTTTCTATTTTTAAACATGCATAATGTAAAAATCCTTTTCTGTAGACGAGAGTTTTCCTTAGTATAGATAGATTGGTCACTAAATTTTACAATCAATATACAGACATAAGCATATTTGTTGTTACTTGATACATTCTAAATTAAGGAATAATAGAAATAGTTGTCATAAGCAGAGGTTAAATTTAGGGGAAATAGTGGGAAATTTGGGGAAGGGGGCAGAAGGAGAGAGGGTAAGAGGGAGTGAGACAGACAAGAGAGAGAGAGAGAGAGAGAGAGATAAGGGGAGGAGAAAGAGGAGGAAGAAGAAGAAAAGGGGTAAGAATACATGATGTGAAGCAGTGGTGGTGTAGCTACTGTTGGCACATGGGGTAATTGCCAAAAAAGAAAGGAGAAAGAGAGAATGGAAAAGGAGAGGGGAAAGCAATGTGAAAAGAAGAGGAAACGACCCCCTCCCACGTCCTACATGTGCCTCACTCCATGGCCTTATTCCCTAGCATTTTAACGAAATAGTTTTTTTGTTGCCCCCAATGTTATCAATGCCTGCTCAATTGACTTTTTCTTGTCTTCAGAGCCAGAAGTGCATTAACTTCTGAGTGTTGAATTACATTAATAATTAATAATATACAAATAATACACAGCAGTGGGGGCATTAGTAAGAATTACCCACACAAGGTACCTTCGGAACAGTCTAAAACACCCAAGGCGATAGCCGAGGGTGTTTGGACTGTTTTGAAGGTACAGAGTGTGGGTAATTTTACTAATGCCTAAACAAAATGATGTGTATTATTTGTTTTTATAAGCTTCTGCTTTACTTGTTTTATAAAATGATCTTTTATAACGTTATTTTACTAATGACCAGTCATTAGCATTTGATAATGAACGGTCATTACTCATTATCAAAATTACGTGGTAGGCAAAATGAATGCCTGGTCACGTGTACGCTCTCAACCAATCATTTGATTAGGATCCACGTCATCATCTTATATAATAGTTAATAACACCCTGGCTCAAAAGAGACATTCTGTGAAGCATGCATGTGGTCTCTACCATGCAATTTATTCACACACTGTCATGGTTTTCATTGGTATAATCATTGCTATACTCACATGATCAAGTTTAAGCTAATATGATTCAACTCTTTTAATCTATTTTATGTATTTTATTCACGTAGGTTCTTATTGCAAGACATGGAGGGAATTCAATCAGTACTTGCATTTAGAGTCAATGAAGCAGAGAAACAAGTAGGGAAAGTGCAGGTAACTATAGCAACTGCGATGCCTACATATAGTTCATGTGAATTGTATCAGATTCATGTATTTTAATTAACAAAGTTAAATTTATTGATGATGATAAGGATGAAAATGATGGCTGTGACTCAAGTCGATTAACACCAAGATATTGAGCCATGCTTGAGTGAAATGAGAAAAATTATAGATTTGTGAAATCACTCATCTCATCTGAATGTAAAAGTGTGAAAGAATTAAAGGGTGTGCAAGAATTCAGTTGTCATGGTCAACAAATTTTTTTTTTTGTCCCATTTCATACTTTTCCTGTCATTGCCATTACTCTCCAACTGCAATTCCTATTATGGTCTTTTGGTAAAGTGGTTCATTCACTTGACTCTCGATCCTAGGGTTGAGGGATCAAATCTCAGCCTAGCACTAATGTCCTTTGGCTAGGCATTAATCCATATTTGCCACTCTCCAACCAGGTGTAAACGGTACCTGGCAATTGCAGGGGTAATAATAATTGCAGGGCCCTCAGGAAGAACAACATTGATCCTGATGAAGATTCCCTGTGCAAACAGTGTTATCATTATCAAATGCTGCTCTGATTTCCTGTCAACTAATTAACTTTTTCTTGCTTTTTTTGCTCACAGAGTAACAAGACCTACCTTGAGCGAACATTGAAGGACAGCGAAAGCAATCTCAGGGAACTTGTCGCGTCGAAAAGAGCCGCGAAACCCTAGCGTCACGTCCAGCAGTAGATCCAGTTAGCTTGTACGATAGTAGTCATCTGTTTATACACATGTAGTATTAGACAGGAAAGAGTGATGCTGTGTTTTCTGTAATGTTAGCTTGAGAAACAGAAGGGCGATATGGACTTTGTAGGCATCAAGAGACCTTCTGGTTCTGATCTTGTGATATTATTTATGCTTTTTTAAGCCCACCATGCACTTTGTTATTGCAGCTTTTTTTAATTTTTTTAATTTTTTAATATAAATTTTGCAAAGGGATCTATGTTGAGAGACAAGCCGAGTCTCTCTTGTCTAGGGTTTGGTTAATCTCAGGAACTGGGATCTGTAATGTTTGATATTGAAGATCTACTGATGATGGAGATTGGAGAAAGTCTAGTATGCAGGAGTGAGATCAAGTTTAATAAGCATGTTGGTCCGTCAGCATTGCAACTCTGCAATTCCTCAAGCAAATCCATTTACAATTAAGATATGTCCTGTACTATTTCACTTATGCATGATTGTCTTACTCCTAGTATTGTGATTGGATTTTGTGCTGCCATGAAACCAGGATTTGGGAGATCCATCAGAATGTTCAGCCAGTAGATTTGACATGGTGTAGGGTACTCTCTTTTTCACCATTACAAAGGATATTGAAGAGAATGTTCAAAGGCTGATGAAAATAAAAGGATAATTGGCTAGTAACCGTTAGTACTGTCCAGCTGTACACATAACATTCTTACCATTCTTTAATGAAAATGAACATTACTGAACATTCCCTTCCATTGTTCTGGTCATTTTTTGTAAGACTTTGAAACACCCCCCCCCCCTCACTCCTAGGACAAATTGATTGGCATCTCTGCTTTAACAACAATGTTAACATTTTAGAATACACCAGTTGCAGTTTCTTTCATAATCAAGCTGTAGTTGGATGATACTGTATATTATTAATACAGTGATTGACAATTGTTTGTGCCTGTAAATTAAGCATTTCTATTGGAATGCCTATGTTTTATAACACAAGAAATCTAACATCTACATTGTATAATGTGTGTCAAAATTGCTTTTGCATGAAGAACTAGCAAATACAAATGTTTCTGAGCTAATCAAACTTTCTGGTCTACTTAAGGGGGGGGGGGTGATGTCAACAACGCAAATGAGAGTTTTCTAGACAAAACTGCCTGCATTCTTTTACGGTGGGGGGGGGGGGGTAAAAATTGTTGTATGTCTCTGTGATGTTGCGAACACAAAGGCATGACATATGAGGGAATGAGGGCAAGATGGCTTGTATGTCTACCCTTTAGTTGCTTGTACTGAATTATCAGTAAATGCAATAATTGTAATAAAGGTGTATGAGTATGCAATATCAGAATTTTCATTTGCAATTTCTACCCTTTTCTGTTTCGTGAGAAGTGTTTGAGTATGTTTTTTGAGGAGGATGTTTGTTTGTTCATTTGTCTGCTTTCTGTCTTTACAGTATGTGAATGGAACATACATTGTTTACATTTTGCTTGTGTCCGTCTTCAAATGATGAAAGTTTTAGGGATTATTAGTGTTCTGTAGATTGTGTGTTGATGTGCATTACTAAAGTGGAAGCTTACCCTGATAATACATTGATTTTAACAGAAGCTAAACATTTATTTAAAAAAAGGAAGGTCCCCTCCCATTTGCCCTGTACTGAAAAAAAAAAAAAAAATTCTCTTTAAGATTTTTTTTTCATCATAACCATTATTCCATCCTAACCATTATTATTGTAAAAAGGTTTGTACACAACCCGTGTATGAAACAAATCCATTCCGTCATCAATAACTTAGAAAGTGAAAGCTTATGAAATTTATCAGGGTGGACCATGCGCGTACGCAGGGGGGGGGGGGGGGGGGGGGTAAACCCCCCTTATGATTTTTTGATTTTTTTTTGATTTTTTTTGATTTTTTTTTGATTTATAAAAAAAATCAAAATGGACGACCTAAAAAGATGATCTTACCCCCCCCCCCCCCCCCCAACGAAACGAAATGTCGATCAGTCGTTGCGAATTTTTTGGACCGATTTCACTGGGGTGGACTTCCCTTTTATGGGGTTATTGTCCTCTGGAGTTTATTTTTCGGGGGTGGGGTAGTTTTCCGGGGGGGGGGGGGGGGTAATTTTCCTGATACGCATTACTTTTCAATCTGTATATGCTTGCAGATGATTTAAGGTCAAAATGCAAGTTTTTTTTTTAACTGGGCAGATATACCCTTTTTCAAGTCTAGGTAGGCAGTGGACTTTGAAGATAGATGTGTATCTAGACATAGTAATTCACCTAATTTCGAACAACAGTGTCTGTTACTGATCTTAGTTTCGTATTATCATATTCGTCTTCGTCTCTCCCTCCTGTTTTCCTTTCTTCGGCCTCTTTTAATTCCATGTCTATTTTATGTTTTTATCATGACTACATTTACACTTATTCTTTTCTCCAAATGCTTGCTCACCCGCTCTCTCTCTCTTTCCCCTCACCAATCTTAGCTTTCTCCATATAATACGAAGTTATCCCAGTATTCATCACATTTATCCCCCCCCCCCCTCCCTCTCTCCCCCTCTCTCTTTCTCTCTCTCTCTCTCTCTCTCTCTCTCCCTCCCCTTTATTACATATAATATGCTCTTACCCTAATATTCATCACATTTCTCTCTCTCTGTCTGTCTCTCCTCTCTTCTCTTACTTCATACAATATGCACTTACCACAGTGTTCATCACATTTCTCGCTTTTCTCTCTCTCTCTCTCTCTCTCTCTCTCTCTCTCTCTCTCTCTCTCTCTATCTCTCTCTCTCTCTCTCTATATATATATATATATCCCCTCCCTCTCTCCCTCTCTCTCCCTCTCTCCCTCCAACTCTCTCCATACCCCCTTCCGCACTCTAGCTTTTATTCTCGCTTCCCTTCTATCTATTTTCTTTTAACACGATCGCAAGAACTTTCACAAAATGAGATCAAGGGCAATTTCAATACCATATTGTATATCCTATCGAAATCATAAATCATGTTCGGATTACATAATAAATTATGTCATTGCAATGCTCGCAGATTTCGAAAGGTGACGGACAATGCCATTTTTTTTTTTAAAGCCCCTCTAAAGTGCTGGGAGTCCCTAAAATCTGATGGCAAAATTTCACTTAAATGTTATCATAATGTGACAGATGATGTCACATTTCTGCAAGGATTTCCTGCGTAAAAAAGAAAACCCAATTATGTATTCTTTTATCAATATTTGTCTTCAAACACATTTTTTTTGGGGGAAATCTTTGCAGAAAATGTGTCTTAAATGACATCCTCTTTCACATTATGATACAATTTAAGTGAAACTTTGCCATCAAATTTCTGGAGAATTTGGGGCTCCCAAAACTTTAGAAGGGCGTTAAGGTTGATTTTCTGATTTTTTTGGTTGAATTGCTATATTGTAATCAGGCATAGTTAATTACAAAACCGTCATTGCTAATATGAAACTACAAGGGTTCATATATCACATGTGTACTCCAATGCAACTTATAACATTATATTCACCATGTCAGAGAAGAATGTTTTATTTTTCTTTTATTTATTGCACATTTCAAAAACATAACACATTGCAAAACTTAATCAAGAATTACACATAATGTGAATGGTGTATTTACAATATTGTAGAAAATATGTCAACAAAGCAATGTCGACAACGGCTTTTAAATAACTTAATATATAATTTTGAATTCTTAGAAATTCTCAAAGCATCTAATTTCATAAAAATATGGAATGAATAATTTTTTGTAAAGATTCAAATATAGACCTTTAATAATTTGATAAATTATCTTGACCAAAAACATACAAACTTTCTTTCCATTGAATCGTATTAAAAACGAAAACCTCAACATCATTTATAAAAAAACCTTCTTGGCGATTTTCAACTGCTTATCAAAATGCGTCGTGTGTTCATTTGGGTGTTAAAGGGAACTGAATCATCAAAATCATTATTTTCCTTGAACATGTATCCTCTTATATTATAACTTTTAAAGCTTTGAAATACAAGTAAACTTGCGCCTTCTATACCTGTATAGCAAACAATGCCTAAGTGGTGACCGTTGATCCCCCATGGTCCCCTTTTTCTTATGTTAATTGAGAGCTGATTTGATGAGAGAACCACCTATCAGTGACTATGCAGGGAGGTCTAATCCCTCCTGGCCAAACTAGTGCAGACAGGCTTTATATAAAAAGTAATGGATCGTGTTTATTCTTTTTTATTCGACGCCCCTTTGGCCCGCGTCACGTGTAATCAAGGGAAATTATCGACGGAGGTCTAATTTCTCTTACTTGATTTTACATTCACATTTCGCAGACGGAGCTATATAACCCAGTGTCGGGAAAATATTTTATCATTAACTATTTTGTATTATTATTAATACTATTACTAATTATTATAATGATAATTATGATTATGATTATCAATGTTATTATTATCATCATTATTATTACTTCATGTATATTATTATTGATAATATTATAGCCCCATCGGTTAAAAGACTATGCCCATGTGCGTAAAATGAAAACTGATAACGATTGAAAAATGTGTCTAGTATACGTTTCTATAAAATGTATCAATCCCTTCCGCAAGCTCTAATCCACACAAAAGGTCACTTTACGCCATACTATTTATCTTCAAGTTTAAAATTTTGTTGTCTCTGGTACTTCTCAAACCATTCATTTAGCCCCAAGCCTACAAATATTTGTTTTTGTAATTTCGTTTTCCAACGTATTTACTAATTAAGACACTAATTCACCACCATTTCCTCTTTAAACTAGCTACATCAACTACACTGTCGCTCATAAAGGTGGATTTTTTTTTTATCCCAATTCATGGAATTATTTTAAAAATAATTTAAAAATAAAAGATCTAGATAATAGTATACATTTTCAGATTTTATTGAATAATAATTTGCCAATGTGTGTTTTGCGTGACTGCTAAAGCATGTGTATGCTACTATGCTTATCAACTAGGGGACCTATGCCCTTAAGTCATAAATGGCAGTAATGAGGATTAATGCCCCACAAAAGGGCACTACTATAGCACATCGACACGGCTTTGATCCTGGGGCCTCACAGTTACGAGGCCATTGCTTTGTCACTGAACCATGACTGTACGCAGCGGGGGCTAGGGTAGGGGGCAGTTTCCATAAATTAAAAAAAAAACAGAAAATGCAAGATACTTTAAATAATTTATTGCATTTTACCCCGGTTCCTAACATAAACAAATCTTCTGTGTGCCCATGCCTTGAGCAATAATGCATGGCCGTCCAGAGGATTTTTTTATGTTGGGGATCGGGGTAAAATGCAATAAATTATTGCAAATTTATAACATTTTCCGTGTTTTTTTTTAATTTATGGAAACTGCCTCCTACCCTAGCCCCCGCTGCGTACAGTCATGGTTCAGTGACAAAACAATGGCCTCGTAACTGTGAGGCCCTAGGATCAAAAGCGTGTCGATGTGCTATATTAGTGCCCTTTTATGGGGCATTAATCCTCATTACTGTCATTTATGACTTGAGGGCGTAGGTCCCCTAGTTAATAAGCATAGTCGCATACACATGTTTTAGCAGACCCGCAAAACACACATTGGCAAATTATTATTCAATAAAATCTAAAAATGTATACTATTATCTAGATCTATTATTTTTAAATTATTTTAAAATAATTCCATGAATTGGGATTTTAAAAAAAAATCCACCTTTATGAGCGACAGTGTACTTGAATATCCGTACTCGTTGAATACACATAGCCTGTAACTGGTAATGATTTATTTATAAAGTAGTTCCGGGGCATGTTTCATAAAACTTGTTATCTATAACAACTGCTAAATTTCTGTAACAAATTTGCTCTCAGCCAATCAGATGCCATGATTTCAGTAGCTTATAACAGTAGCTTGTAACTTATTATTGATATCAAGTTTTATGAAACAGGGCCTTGTTGCCTTCAAAGAAGCTGGGGCCTGTTTCATACAACTTGTTATCTATAACAACTGCTAAATTTCGATGACAAATTTGCTCTCAGCCAATCAGATGCCATGATTTCAGTAGCTTATAACAGTAGCTTGTAACTTATTATTGATATCAAGTTTTATGAAACAGGGCCTTGTTGCCTTCAAAGAAGCTGGGGCCTGTTTCATACAACTTGTTATCTATAACAACTGCTAAATTTCGATGACAAATTTGCTCTCAGCCAATCAGATGCCATGATTTCAGTAGCTTATAACAGTAGCTTGTAACTTATTATTGATATCAAGTTTTTATGAAACAGGGCCCTGTTGCCTTCAAAGAAGTGCATCCTCCACGTTGAGCCTTCTTGATTACACGCATATTGGCAAGTGAAGGGATGGATTTTTTTATTTTCCAGACGTGCCCCAAAAATTGACAACCTCTTTTCTTTGCTTGACAGAGATTTTGGACACATAACGCGTCAAAATATGTACGGACCCTCCCACCTTTAGCATGTCAATTTAGAGGTTTTTTAACATCCAGATCCTGTGCTACCTGAACAAAATGCTCTGGGACCGCCACTGTCGATCGAATCGGGCAAACTTCTGCTATGGCTGTACAGTTTTTAAAAAATGAAGTGTCTAAGTCAATTGTGAATGTCAGCAGTATCCAGAGAGCCTTGTAGGCTTAAAGCCCCACTGTTCTACTTGTAGCTACTTGCTCCCTCTATATAGAAAACTTCCCCAATCGGTGCCTGTTGGTCCCCCATAATCCTCGTTTTCTTAGGTTAGTTGAGAGCTGAGTTAATGAGATAGCCACCTGTCAGCGACCTCGCTGTGGGGTCTAATCCCTTCTGGCCCAGTAGTATTGACGGTCTTTAAGATGTAGAGACAATCAGCCTACGAAACATTCACTTCGACTAATTGGCACGAATAGGCCATTTTCGTAAAGTAATCAAATTGAATGCACACAAGTCATCTTTGTCAAGACATAGTGCCTCGTTACAAATTATTTCATTCATTTTTTACAAAGAATTGTATTTCAATAGCCAGAATATGATTTGTATACATTCCGTGTGGTTAGGTAGGACAAGCCAACATATTTGTCCTATACCTATAGCAAAAGTTAATGTAATGCAATTTGCATTTTAACTATATTGAAATACAGTTACATATATTTCCGACAGGTGAATAAAATAATTCGTATCAAGGCACTTTACAATGACTATTGCATTATATTTGAATACATTAAAAGGGTATATTCGTCTCAAGTTCGATGATCATCATTCTTTGGTTGCTTTGCTGATGTTGAAAGAGCGACCTCAAGCGGTCGGTCAGTACCCAGTGTGTTTAGGGCAGATCTCTACAGTTGAAGCTAACGGCTTTCTTTTTGGCGTCACCGCTGTACGAAGGAGACTGCTTGAGCAACCGTTTCTGGTCCTGACCTATGTATAGAGGGGATGGAACCGAAGTGGAAGGGGATCGAGATGGGAGAGGGATGGAGGGAGAGAGAGAGAGAGAGAGAAATAGAAGGGAAGAAGAAGTGGAAAAGGGAGTGGAATAGATAGAGAGAGAGAGAGGGAGAGGGAGAGAGAGAAGGAGAGAGAGAAAAGAGAGAGAGAGAGAGAGAGAGAGAGAGAGAGAGAGAGAGAGAGAGAGAGAGAAGGGGGTGGGGATACAGAGATGTTAGGAGATAGAAAGAGAGGAGATTATGGACATAAAAATACTCATATAGATATGATTATAATTCGTGTGTCTTGAAATGAAATTTCCCAACACCCTTCGACCTATTTCATTTCTCGTTTAAACAGTGCATAAAGAGGAGGGTTGGGGGCTCATTCAGTTTTCAGACACTCAACAAAAATATGACAAAACACGCCAAAATGTATATCGGGCTCGTATGGGGCAAGGGCTCGAATCGACATGACGGAGTGCTGTCGACAAGAAAGATCACTTGAATAAAACCCCTCCAGTTCACCCAAGTGTCATATTTCATAAACACTCGACAAGCTTTTTTCGTGTTCTAAATGGGAAAATGGAATTATTGCGCTTGACTTGGTTTCGAAAATTGTGTCAGAATAATGATTTTGTTATAGTTTTCTTGAAGTGTTGAGCGCTGGCACTTTTAAAATTGGAATGTTACTCATTTACACCTTAAAGTAAATTGACGATTTTTCATAACAGGAAATCAAAAAGAGTTTATGCATATTATGACGCAGGCGATGACGCATGGGTGTATTAATTTAACAAAAGAAGAAGATATTTATGATATCGATATAGGCAAATAGGTGAATAAATGACTTCATAATTATATGCGGACTAAATATTAAAAAAAATATGTAATATGGAAGGCTTTTCATACAGGAACCTAATAAATTAAATTTGTAGATATATTGATTAAAATATCAATAAAGTTTGAAATTGATAGTTAAAGCCTGTGAAAGATAATCGTTTAAAGTGCATTGATATACACTCGCTCAAATGCACATAGCTTTGATAAAAAAACAAAAGTTGTTTCAAATACTATAATTAATAACCAGAATACGACTTGTGATTATGACGGATTAAAAAACAAAACATTACCTCTGTCTTTTGTTGAGGACTGAATCCTGATGGGCACGGTCTGTAGAATGAGAGAGAAATATTATGTGAGATAGTAAGTAAGAGAAAGTAAAAGAGAGAGAGAGAGAGAGAGAGAGATAAGAGAGAGAGAGAGAGAGAGATAAGAGAGGAGAGAGAGAGAGACAAGAGAGAGAGAGAGAGAGAGAGAGATAAGAGAGAGAGAGAGAGAGAGAGAGAGAAGGTAGTAAATAAGGAGTAGAAAGCGATAGGCATACGCAGGAATCAAAATAAGGGGAAGGTGAGAAGCAGAGGATTAGGGAGAGAGAAAATAGGTACATTCGAATGTAATTCTTTGTTTCTTATGATCGAAGAACATAACCTTGTGTGGAAACGAAACGCATGCAACATAATCCCAGTATATCTATCTAGCGGATAGACGACACAGATATTAAGTATCATGAATTCGTACAATATAAACAGAACTTCTAAGCTCCGATTGGCGTCACAATATAACATAGTTAGCATGTCACGTGCACGTCTAGCTCATCCAATCAAATTAATCAATATTTCAAACTATATACGGTATGTGAGTCATCGGGAGTTGAGAAAGAAAACATGCGATCTCGATTGCCTCAGTAAAGGTTTGTATCATCTTAACTTTCCAATTCTTCTTCTTCTTCGTTTTCTTTTTCTTCTACTTTCGAATGACGTCTAACAGCTATAGTGAGAGATCATGGTTGGACTTAAACACATTTGAAGTTAATGATAAGGTTATTGAACATGTATGGCATTGTTAACAAAAGATTAGTGATGCTATAAGCTCCAAAATAACACCTTTCAAATCCTGCCGATATTTTGGAAGTAATCAAATGTCATTGATTAAAAGTAATTGAATAAAATTAAATGGAGGGGAGAAATCTACGCCGCATGCATGCAGGTAACACAAAACAACGTTCTCGTGACGTTGCCATTATGGACATGATAACGTTGCGTTTTCCATGGGTGTAAAACAAAGTGTGCGTCGTGGGGCGACCCAGATTGTTTGTCACGCTCGGTGTGTTATTATTCTCTGATCGATCGATGTTGAGGGGAGAAGTCTGAGCTGCAATATGTCGTCTTAGATTTCAGTCCAGCTTGCCTAAGAGTTCACCAGCCTTCGGGTCAAGAGCGTGGGTCCGCATAGATTAACTACTATATCTCCTAGGAACTTCACATCAGAAGCTGTTCCTTTTGTCCTCCTTGGTGTGACCGGTACCCTCGGTTGTACCGATGAACAACTATATCTCTTTACCACTTTCACACTACAACCTTTTCCCTTGTCCCGCCTGTCGCCGTGAACGAGATACCTTATAGTCTGCATTCATTTCTACTCTCTCTTCGGTACTTTCACATTATCGCTTTCACTTCCGTCCACCATAATGTGAAGGGGTTAGGTATTAGAAATCTTTAAATCCACATTGATTAATGTATTATATCTCTTCGGAACTGTCACGTTACAAAAATCCCCTCTGTCTTTCCTGATGTGAAATGGGAAAGGCCTTAAAAATTCCTAGTCTACATGGTTTAAACTTCTGTTTCTCGGCCCTTTTTGCGTCATGTGCAGCCTTTTCAATTTGTTTTCTCTAAAGTGAAATGAGGTATAGCTACGATCAGCAATCCCTAATCTATATTAATTAACTAATATCATTTCGACTCTTTTACATTACAAACTTCCCCCTGGTCCCTTTATCGTGAATGGGGGTAGCCCCTAGCAAACCCTAATCATCATTAACTACTATATCTTCACCCTTTCCACACTACATCTTCTTCCCCTGTACACCCTGGTGTAAACGAAATGAACTAGTCCGTCCGATAATTTATTGTCGGCAAGCACTAGGGATCAGTCGGCGATAAGTCGGGGATCAGTCCGCGATAAGTCGGGGATAAGTCAGCGATCAGTCTAAGAAATGTCGCCCTTCCTTGAAAGACCAAGAAAAACCTTTCAACAACCCGTTTGGTAGGAGACCAATGGCCGACCACTGACGACCTTTCAACGACTGCCAAAAACCTCTTTGCGATCCCTAACAACTAACTCCCGATCAGCGGTTGTCTAGAGTCGGCGACCGATCGTAGCTCTAGTGTGACTTCGGCTTTAGTCAACCCCTATTTCTCTTTGCCACTTTCATTTGTAAACCTTCCCACCAGTCCTGCTCTCCCTGATGATTGTGATCGGAATACCTTGGTCTGCATTAACCACTATCTTTTTTAAACTTTTCACAAAACAAAACTCCCAATCTGTCCTCCCAAATGTGATTTAGGGTCGCTTCGAGCAATCTCTTGTCATTATTTTCCACCTTCACATTATAACCTCCCCCTCTGTCAAAAGGGTTTGGCTGCTATGAGCAATTATTCAACCAGAAATCTATACAAAAGTAAGAATGTTCTTTTAAATAAGATGCAAGGAGACCTAGAGCGTATTCGAGGGACTTGGTCATTTAGAAGTGATGCCGTACACGAGCAATAACCTGGTTGCGAACCCGAGATCACTGGTTTATTAAGAGTTACTCCTCCTTATGCAATTATAAAGACGATATCTTCTTTCAACCTCACGAGGTATCACTTTGTCACTTATGCAAGGTGTAAATTGGGTATAGCTAGAAGCAAAGACTAGGTTACCTTGATTTAACTACCTTTTTCTACGCCACTCCCTTAACCCAATCTTTCCTCCTGTTCCCCAGGATGTCTTAATATAAAATTTAGACGTGAACAAGGTAGCTACAAGCAATTCCTAGTCAACACTGAAACAGCTACATAGTTGTAGCTGACCAAATATATTTATGGCAGGAACATCAGACAAATTGGGGGTAACAAATTCTCCCGAAGGGGAAGGGGCCATACGCATATGTAAAGAATAATATCGGATATGTTTTCCCATTTAAGTGAAACATTTGCTACTCCGACGGTTTTCTATACGAAAGAATTACACAAATGAGAAAGCTCATATATCTTTTCAAACATCCTTTATACCATAACTCATCCCTCACGTGTGAAGCGTAATGCTACTTATACCCCTCGAAGATCGACATACCCCCATGTATCAGAATGAACAGTGCAAGGGTAAAACTCACTTCTTGTTCTGCGAGAAGAATCGATTTGGGAACGAATACTTCTGGTTTGTTGCAGCAAACTCCGCCACAGCATGCAACCACCGATCCCGAAATGGCAGCAACAAAATGAAAGAAGAAGACGGTGGAGATAATGCTGTTGACGATAATTGATGTTGTCTGCAAAGAAAATAGAAAAGATAAAGCTGATGAGATAATTATATCTCAATTATTATTATTTATTATTAATGATAAAGATTCGGTTAAGAAACATGAATGATTAGGTTAATTTTGCACATTGGTAGATTTGGTGCAGAAACTTCACAACGTATAACTTGAGCCTGCTTAGGAGTGAGGAACTAAGTTATTTTATAATTAAATGGTTTATGTCTCTTGCTAATTTAGATAGGAAGAGTGTGTGTAAATAGAATAGGTAGATGTATGTATGTATGGATAGATGGATGGATAGATGGTTGGATAGATGTATGTATGTATGAATGTATAGATAGATAGATAGATGGACGGATGTTTGGATGTATAGATAGATAGATGGATGGATGTATGGGTAGATAGCTGGATGGATAGATAGATGAATGGATGGATGGATAGATAGATATATAGATAGATGGATAAATAGATGGACGGATGTATGGATAAATAAATTATGGATGGATAGATAGATGAATGGATGGATGGATAGATAGATATATAGATAGATGGATAAATAGATGGACGGATGTATGGATAAATAAATTATGGATGGATAGATAGATGAATGGATGGATGGATAGATAGATATATAGATAGATGGATAAATAGATGGACGGATGTATGGATAAATAAATTATGGATGGATAGATAGATGAATGGATGGATGGATAGATGGATATATAGATAGATGGATGTATGGATAAATAAATTATGGATGGATAGATAGATGAATGGATGGATGGATAGATAAATATATAGATAGATGGATAGATAGATGGATGTATGTATGTATGGATGTATGGAGAGATAAGTAGAGAGATACATAACTCAAAGATAATTATACAAGTCATGTAAGTGAAGGCTCCTGACTCTCATGCGGCATGTACTGGGTTCGAACCTTGCTCGGTGCTTAAAACTCGAGCGAGGTATTTTATCCATATTTGGCCCTCTCCCCACAGGTGTACAAAATGGGTACCTGGCAATGCTGCATAAATTATGTTACATGGCCCCGGGCAAAGAGCAGTATTAAAGCCCATCTGCACTAGTTTGGCCAGGAGGGATTATACCACCAAGTGTGGTCACTGACAGGTGGTTATCTCATCAACTCGGCTCTCAATTAACATAAGAAAAAGAGGATCATGGGGGACCAACGGGCACCACTTAGAGGAAGCAAGTAGGTATAAGTAGTCCAGTGGGGCTTTGACAATAATAAGGATATACCCCTGATAAAAAAAGACGAGACGGGTCTCGCTGTGATCGCTATATAGATTTCAAATGGAGGGGAGGGGGAAGGGGGGAGGGGGAAGGGGGGAGGGGGGAGGGGGAAGGGGGGAGGGGGGAGGGGGTGTAATAGGTTTTGATGTTATACTCACGCAATTTTTGGTAAAGCCGTAGGGATCTCCTTTAATCATGGTGACGAGGAAGGGGTGATCCACAGGTCTCGCTGTAAACACCCTGGGGTGGTGACACGCCCAACTCTGGCAGATGGCATAGCTCATGCGGTACATGAACCCGAAACCTGCTACCACAGCACTCAGAATACACATCGCCATGTAGGTCAAGATCTATTATGAGGAATATAGAAGTATTTATTTATATAAAATGGAGAGAATTTCCGAATGATTGATATTCATGTTAGTCATCATAATAGTGATACTAGTAATAATAGTAATATCGTAATAACAATACAGAAAAAACACTACTTTGCTAAAAGATGGGTCTTAGAAGGGAAGTCTACCCAGTGAAAGATTGAGCATATTCCGATTAAAAATAAGAAGGTTATGATTTTGTTAAAGTTGCGATCAATGAAACACAAATTGGAAAGTCTGTAACGTACAAAATTGTATCTTGCGAGCTCCCACCCCATTTGCTCTGTACTAAAGAAAATGAGAAATTGTTATTTCCTTCAAGAAAATATTTAATAAAACATGCATCCTAAATATGATTATTGCACATAATTATGTTTCTATGCATCACCTGTATTGTAAAAAATATGATGTCATCAATAAACAAAGAAAATGAAAGTTTATATAATTGTATGTACAGAGCAAATCAGAGAGGAGCTCGCAAGATGCGTCTCAGTGTTGCCAATTTGTGTTTGATTGATCGCAACTTAAACAAATCATACTTTCTTATATTTTTAATCGGAACTTGCTCAATCTTAATGTTTGGGTGGACTTCCCCTAAAAGGCTTTCTGGAAATTATCGAGAGAAAATATATGCCTAACTGTTATGGGTAGAGATTTCTACAGAGCAGGAGCGGATGCCATGACTGATCGGTTTCCATACGTATTCTCGTTTTAACATGGTGTACAGCTATATAATGTTGTGAAGTTGATCGAAGAGTACGAACTTGAGTGTGTTTACGGATACATTCTGATATATAAGATGGAGTGAGTTCGTATTGCGCTTAAAAGCAAGGAGGATAAAGAGTTATTTGAATACCACGCGTTTCTCTTCAGGGAATTGGTGTAATCGTGGTAATGGCGTCTCTTGCACGAGCATCAACCTTGCTGCTGTGTTTTGAATTATCTGAATCCGGTTTAATGCTCTTTTGGGAAGTCCATCCAACAAAGAATGTAATTATTTACATGAGGCATAATCGAAGTATGAAAAAGAATTTAAGCAGAACTTCGTTTAAAGGTACTATGTCCCATTTGCAGGCCAACAAAATGAAAAGGTTAAATTCCAACGGCATTTGAAAGATAATACTAATTTAGAACTTCCCTAAAATAAGGGGGGGGGGGGGTTGAAAATGTCTTTAAGGGGGAAAATAACGACTATTAGTTGTCGAATCGACTTAAGAGCTATAGAGCCAGTAAGTAATAGTCTGATTTTCAGACCATTGTACCGAATAGTCGTACGTTTTATGCTGCGCAAAGATTCAATCAGTTTAATTTTTGCCATCACAAGAAGTGGGTTATTGATGTAGACAAATACTCATGTACCCTTTACAGCTCATTTTATGTATGTTATTACCAAAGAAGAAGAAAAGCCAGTCAGTCACTCAATATTGTCAAACAGTGAAGTCTAGCAAGTAAACAGATGCTCTGGACCACTTTTCATTTTTTTAAATGGTTCTATCGGCACCTTTATGAGTATCTACAATATTGTGGTGTATAGGATTATTTGTGTATTTGTTACATTTCTATATGTGTATTTCTCTTTGATTTCCTGATTTTTATTTTTATATCATGTTCATTGATATTGTAGTTTGTATATTTCATTTTCTATGATTGTATTGTTTCATTTAGTTTTTAATGTGAGTGGACCCCTATGAAAAAACACTCATGCTGATAACGGTGTTCTATATCACAAGTGGTAAATAAATAATATCAAAATGAAGGAAAGAAAAGCCATACCCGAATTTTGATTACTTACAACTTTTTTCCTTTGCTTGGCTGATTTTATACCTAGGATACCGGTCACAAGCAAAATCTGCAAATAGAGAGAGAGAGGGAAATATTGAAAATTAAGTTGACTTCTTGGTCATACGATTCATAGTATTAGACTTGTCTAATTACTCAGTGAGTCATGATGTATAGGTACTAAACGCTGAAAACTGCATTTTCTTTAATAACTTAGCAAGTTTTTGTGTTATTATTATCGTGTTTTTTTAAAGGTGGAGTCAATACTTTTATATGGGCCTTAATTGTGATGAACAAAAATAACAACTTAAATCACAATTATAGGAAACGTACTAAAAACAAGGAATGAACTGACAGACTAACAGACATACTAGACATTAATGCAAAGATGGGGGGGGGGGGGGGAGAAGGGTAAGTGAGTAAGAGAGACTTCACAATTGGATTTTTAATTCAATTTCGATCAAAATACGACTTCAGCTAACCTTGGTGCGCCTCTTTTCCCCATTTAACTTAACGCAACTAAGTGAAAACGATGCCACGAGCTACGTCAATCGCGAACATGAGAACTATCAAAATATATCAATAGTTTCCGAGACAGTCACGCCGAGGCGGAATTAGAGGTAATCTTTCCCAAAAGAGAACGTTTGTTAAAATGTGGCAAAACGCCATAGAATGTCTGGTTTTAAGTTTCTATATCTCTCTGTCCTGACCAGATGTTTCAAATATTGTAAAGGTAGAATAAAGGACCAGGGGCATAACACAGGGTCATTTCATTGATGGGGGCACGGACGTAGGCGTGGAAGACACAAAGAGAAGCAGTGTGTGTGTGTGTGTGGGGGGGGGGGGGGGGGCAGGGGTCGCTGGTCCTTCCTTAGTGGATTAATGCAAACAAATTACGGCATAAAAGTTGCCTATAATTATGTTTTCTAAAAAAAATGTCGTGTTTCCAACATTATGTTCATTTGTATGCTTTATAGTAAATCAGCAGTAGATGTAAACTTATTTTAGGATATTTTTGCTTTCCTTAACTTTTATTTGCTTTTCGCGCTTTGTTCTTTTAGTGTCCATTAAACATTTGTATTCATCTTTGAGTTTCGGCAATGATGCCATTTATCTATTGAGACGGTCAGCTGAACATTTTAAGGGGTTAGGCTCGACTAGCACATGTGCTATTATCTGGCCCCTTTTACCAACCAATAGTTTCTCTTCCTGTATATGTAATTATTGTATAAAATATATGAAATGTATTGCTGTTGGTAAATAAATCAAATAAAATCAATTGAAGAAGTTCTGAAGATGGCTGTCATTCGAACCAGATGTAACATGCACAAGAAGAATACAATATATTTGTACAGAGAGAGAAAGAGAGAGAGAAATAGAGAGGATATGATTCTTTACATATTTATGCAGCTCTTTTAGTTTGTCGTGCATGCATTCGTTTTTTTTCTTAACTCCTATACTTGCTAAATAATAAAAAAAAAAAACATGCATTCACGAACACTGTTGAATAATATTCAAGTAACTTATTTGTCTGTTTTTATCTGACCAGCAAGATAGTCATTTCGAACATTATAAACAACAAAACAGCAGTCCTAGCGTAGGTGGAGATTAACGAGTCGCTGTCAATCAAACTTATCGCTTGTTTTCGTTTTATGCCAACAATTATCAGTCAATCTGCTCAGCAGCAAAAATACTCGCCCCATTCTGCTCTTGACATTTCCACTAAACCTCCATGGGATTACATCTCTCCTTGAAGGGGCTTTTCCTACTCATTAGCTTCATAAACAAGTACAACAAAAAATGCCATTCCAAACACAAACATTAAGGCGAATTTTTCCATCTAACTCCTGCAGATCAATCGCCGATCGCAATTCCGGATCCCGAATCCCCAAAGTCGAGCGGCGCGTAAACACAAGTGAGCGATTAGCCTGCAACTGCGTTCGAAAATTCACTAATCTCGCTGTTTCCCCATGGAAACATTGGCCTGCTTTTCATGAAAATTAGAAGGGCAGAAGGAGTCTGGAATTTATCTTGGGCAGACCTAATTCCCCTTATTTTCTTTCATTATACTCCTTTGATATCCCAAGAGAAGTGGTCCAGTTTCTTTGCGTTCTCACATGCGATCAAATGCGCGCAGAGCGTACCAATGAACCCTACTGAAGTATAACGTGGACGGTCCCTTACGGAATACCGCGGAGTAATCTATTTTTGTCTAGTTCCGGGGCGGTTATTATTTGTCTATCCGTCTGCGGGGGAAAAGAAAGCAAGTGTTTTTTTCGCTGGTAAACAGGTTTGTGGATAGTTTTGTACTTCACTTTTGTTTCGTTAAAGACCCTATCTCTTGAAAATACAACTTGATATAAATGGAAAACTGAATGATTGTAGAATACAAATATAAAGGAATAACAAGTATTTACCTGTCATTATTGCACAAAAGCAAATTAAAATCTCATTTCCCGCACCCTTCCGGATTACGGGTCAACAGGGGTGAAATTTGCCGAAATTACAGTGACGACATAACATGTGGACTCCATTGATTCACCTTTATAGCTTAGGCGATGAACCGTGATTGATTAATGCAAAGTCATTGTGAATATGCCTACTCCACATAAGATGATGTCATCAAGTCGATAGCAAGTTTTTAGGTCGACAACTTCCGATTTTTCAAAGCTTTGGATTTTTAGTAAAAAATGGAAGCCAATTGACATTATTGTAGTCTATGGCTCATAAGCTTTCCGTTGATATAAAATTCATCCATATCATTTTTCAATACGGATATGGTCTTTAAGAAAGTTAATGTGGTATGTGGCGTAGTGCCGTGAATAGAGGTTCTGGCCTCTTGGAAACGGTATAATCCAGGATGACCTGGACCTCTGTCTTGGCAATAGGACTTTAAATCCGCAAGTCACCTTGATTTTACTGAACGTACGTTCGGTTCATCAGCGCACGGGTAGGTATACACATGCCAGCAAAGAAATCAAACAAATACACAAATTAGACAAGACTAGAATTGTGTTGATTGTTTTCCTCGTTCAAATTCAATCAGAACATCAGTTGCGTATCCTGTGCCCATTAAAGGGGGGGGGGGGGGGTGGTAATGTGGTGGGCGAAACGAGACGAAAAGGACAAAACCCTTGTGTGTGTGGGTGGGGGCGGGGGGGGGGGGGAGTCATGTCACATAGTTCTTGTTTTTTTTTTCCTCGCAATATTCTTCCCTTCTTTTTCGCTCCCTCCTTTGTCTGTATCGTGCAAATTCGACATCCGTTTAGGAAGCAGTTGAAAATGCACCGTCCCCTATATGCCCCGGTGCTACACCAATGCAGGGCCAGCTCTTAAGAAGGTTCAAATGTCTGAACCCCTTACCCTGAATCCTGCATTGCTCTTCCAAGGCCCAAAGTGTAACTTTTCTGAAAACCAAGGGTGCCTCAAGACAATTTTGAATTAGGAGTTCGGATCAAAATTGCCGATCGAGGTTTCAAAAATATTTTGCAACAAGAAAACGCTGTAATAGATAGAAATGTCATTAAACGTGTCGATTTCCAAACAAAAAATAGTGAAGTGAAGGGAAGACTATAAGAAATGGCTGATAGAAATAAATAATTAAGAAGGTCGAGGGTGATACCCCCTAGTGACGCCGCTGTGTTTGACACATGCCCAGATGATGGTCTCCACTCTTGGAAGAATCACGTAAGTCTGGAGGGTCCTAACAAGCATGAAGCGTGACGGTCGCACGGACGGCCGCTCGGCGCATGATGATTTCCAATTCGACTCAAGAGCTCTCCACCGCCCTATTACCCCTGTTAACCTACTTGCCAAGATCATGGCCGGACTCCTTAGGGTAATGAAAGAGGGGGGTTACAAGTTCGAGGGTATCATTATACACCCATGTTGTGCCGCTGCTGGAATGATCAGCTAAAAATAACCCCCTTGCCACATTAATGGTCCTGTTTTGCATCGGTCAGCATGAGATTATACACTGTGAACATCGTGAAAGGTAACCGTCGAGAAATTTATTTGGAATGAAACATTTATGTTAACAGTAAGAATGATTATGTATTGGGGGCTTCTGAAATCAACGAAAACGCAACAGAATGATTCATTTTTGCTACATAAACACAACAAGTGAAAGGCACTACACACGAACATTATGGCATCAATATTTGATCAAAAGTTGTTATACGATTTTGAGTCATAATTTGGAATATGAATACCTTTCATGTGACAATGCTGCTACGGTATTTTACCACAAAATGAATAGAAATAACGGGAAAGCTCCTAAATAAGTTGTCATCTTTATCACAGCTCCACCTTCAATTAAAGGGATCCGGTAACTTTGTCTCAGATTCTGAAACAAAATCCTGGATTTAGCTCATGATGCAATGATAATTATAAACCTTTAGGTCAGTCAGGAACCCCATGACTTTTACAAGCCGATCGCCTGTCTGATTATCAAGATATTTATGATTGGCAATCGCAACCAAATTTTGCGCTTGCCTAAAGGTTTTCATAACACTACAGTCTATTGGGGGAAACGAGTATGGTAAAACCGGTCACTTAAAGATTTTTTCCTTTTTTGAGGCACTTCTTGATCATTTTGAAGCGCGATTTTTGTTTAGGGCTTCAATATTACACCATATCACAGATACTGATGACTAGTAGGGCCGTGCATCTCAGATTTAACATTTTTGAACGATGCCTTTAAGTACACCCTTTCTTTCTTACACTCTATAGGAAACTAGTAGGTCGATTTGTAAAAAAAGCCAAATAGTATGGAAAAGGCAATTTTCATTAATACGCAACAGGAATAGACGCAGTGACATTGTGTATATATTTTTTTCTCTCTTTCTGCTCAAGCATCTGATATATTCATTAGGACAATAACAAAATCATTAAACCAATCACAAAATTGGCAAATCGTCCCTCATCATCTGCATGGGTTATCAATAATGAACGTCTAAATCTCAGCGGTTCAATGATGGGATTTAGACGTGCATTATTAATCAGTGTCGGGAGAGTATCGCCGGTTGCAGTAATGATATGTAGTTAATCCCACCCCGACTGGTTGTGACCTAATTTAGGAGGTGAAACTGGGCCAACCTATCGAATCGTGATAGACTGCTGTGGCTACCCTCCCAGTAGAGCAGGTATTTGATTGTACAGGAGAAGAAAAAAAATGGTACGCCATTAATATAAGAGTGATTGATTGCAAAAATGTACACGTAATCATCATATTTACGTATTCATAAGTATGTAAATGCAGGAGCATGCGCATTCGTTATCAATCCTATATCTTCGACCAAATAACGGCAATCAACAAAATGTCCCGGGGGGGGGGGGGGGGGGCGTTTCACAAAAGTTGTCATCAGTGACAAATGACAGTGTTGTTATATGCTACTGAAATCCTTGCTTCTTATTGGTTATCGGAAGATTTGTCACTGATATTTGTCATTGAAAAAAGGCTTTGTGAACCGGGTCCCTAGTCCAGACATTAGTGAGTTCATATCTTTGGTAGATAGGAGGGGAGGACAAATGGTTAAACAAAAAAGGTGTGCGTGTGTATGATTGGGGGGGGGGGGCGTAAATATACACAACTCAAAACCTTTACAGGAACACAATTTCACGACTATCGCTTGCCTTCTATATTATATTGAGGGGAGGGATAATCATTCCCTAGAGCCCCCCCCCCCCCCGATGAAAGTTTAGCACTTTGAAACTTTTTCTTAGGTTCTTCTTGTTAATCGCTTGGGCTTGGCTATGAAGGATTTGGCGATAGATACTGTTGTCATGAAAGACCTAAAATGGCTCCATACAAGCAGACATATAAACGAAGTGTAGTTGCAACTAAGGCACTCAAACAGTACCGACATATAAACTCAGTGCTGTATGATTGCATGGGCCCCAGTCTGTAATTTGCACCAATCATGTCTTATCTAAAACGAGGGCACCCGCATGCGTTCACCCCTATGCTATTTTTTGATCATTTTCAAGTGAATAGAAGCAACCGAGATGCGCAAACATCGACTGCTTAAAATAAAAAGGGAAGCCTTTTCAGGTTTAACATAAAATGGATAGATTTGCCTCTTTTGTACATTTTTAATATAAACGCCCGTGGAAAAAAAATTGAGAACGGTATAGAGTGAAGATCTAGCCTACAATGGCCGTAATTATCATAATTCTATTACTTTTGATATATTTTCACATGATGTTTGTCTTTCTTGGTAATAATAACCGTTTTGCGTCATATTCCAACTAGAAGGTGCTATCTAATCCCTTTAATTTGCTCCAGTCTGCTTTACTTAAAAAACAGGACACCAAGACTGACATAACACGGTCAAAAGTGTGAATCCTCTTCGAAACTCTAGTCGCTGCTTCGCCTAAGAACATTCATCGCCCGAAACAGGTATTGATCTTATTTGACAAAGTGTTCCTCTGAACTAACTAACATGATATGAATATGACAAGAAAGGATACAGTGAATTCCTGGTCAGAAAAGAAGTTTGAAGAAAAAAATAGGCCAAACTAATAAAATGACCTCGTCCATTATAATGAAAATAACCCCGCACAAACTAATGAAGAAATGAGCAGTATCTTGTTACTCCTTTCTCTTCTCTGATGGATATTTGATTCATGTTCTTTCCAGAGGGCGAATTGGCAACGCAGGTCTTTGTCGACTGAAATCTTTGAATTAAAACTTCAACATTAAATTGATGTTTTTCGTTGATCGTCTACCCGTTATTGATTTCATTTACCCACACATGAGCTAGATTTTACGTGTTTTTCTTTCCATTTTGGGGGTAATATGATATTGAAGAAAACGACAAACTAGATTTGTTTTAGATAGAGGAGCGTAAAGTACGAGGTGTTTTGCTCCTGTCATTTGACATACTAGTCCTAGGTAGCCCTGGGCTAGTTCGATCTTAAGTCTCAAGTTTGATTAGTTTTCACAAACTCTAGACACCACTTAGCCCATAATACCCTCTCGCCTGAAGCTGTGTCTCTAAACAAGAATCAATCAATACCTTCACGTTGCCGATTTACGGATAGCGTTTGAAAACTAATACTGATTATGATCAGCGGTGACTTACTTTGAAAAATAACGCACGCTCACTGATTTACTGTTAAACTTTATGAACTAAATATTTTTTATTTGTTTTAATACGAAGGTGTGGGCACGGTTGAATGTCACACCATATTTTTATTGCCATAATCTCTGAACAAAGCTTTTCTGAAATCAGCTTTAGTTTTTTAATTTGAAATCCTTCCAATATTTCACTCCCATTTCAAATCAGTCGCCGTTCCTATACTGCATGTAATCAAATTGACTTGAGGTATTCAATTTCTGTCTTGAATTCTGTCAATACAACGTTACTTGGAATCAGTGAAGCATTTACAAAAAAAATAATGTTGTCAAATACGATCTTTGAAACAATGAATCGAACTAAATTAAACTGAACGAAGACTCCTATTTCATATATATTTAAAAAAAAGATTGTTGCGTCTCAAATCGTCTGCTTCTCGTTTTACGGGTCACCAGCCCTGCAATGCCTCTGATCACGACGACATAAGTTGGATCAGAAGCCAAGCCAAGCCCAATCCGATCAAATTGAAAATGTCTATCTATTGAGATTAACCTTTAATCGGGAAACTGGTTTATTAATTAGTTCTGCAATCATGGCTACAGGCTATTTTTTTTGGCATTGGCATTGGTCGCATTCCGTGGCGAGTTGGTCGCCATTTCATTTTCCAGGTGGTGGGTGGGAGACCTGGAGTATCCTAGTACCGAGCGGCATCGGAATCTAAGCAATGCTCGCACATTTCTTCCCTTAAGTTTATTTTCGGACAGTCTTTAAGATCGTGTTTTAAAAAATCTCAAAATAAGAGAATGCTCCCCCCCTCTCTCTCTCTCTCTCTCTCTCTCTCTTTCTCAAGATGTTCTTGTTAGAAAATCTTTTGACTTTCCTGTCCCGAATCCGGTCCGTCACCCACCCCCTCTATATACGCCCCAGTCTAGCCTCTTGTCGATGCCCTCGCGCTGTTGGAGTCTCTAAATTCTGACTCGCAGACTCCAACAGCGCGAGGGCATCGCGCCTCGGTTTCTCTGACTCGCTTCGCTCGTCAGAATTTAGAGACTCCAACAGCGCGAGGGCATCGACAAGAGGCTAGCCCCAGTCCTACCTATGTTTCTTGAGCCTGGGACAGTGAGTTAATGTTTGATTACTTCTCTAAACTCGAGTCACCTCTTAGTCCTGTCTCGCCTGAGGAGAGAAGCTCCAGCAGGCGATCAATATCTCGACGTTGCCGGTTTGCGCTGCATTAGAAACACTGCTATCGATACCTTAAATTGGAACATGTTGAAGTGAGTTTAGATAGTAGTGGTGACATCGTCGAGTAGCTTGATCATTCGGGATTGGAGATGCGAAGGTCATGGGTTCAATACCCGGGGACGATACTAATGTTATTGTGACCAACGTTCAACCTAAATTAACCCCTCTCCATCTAGGTACATAAATGTTGTACCGGTATAGGATGCAAACGACATTTCTGTATATGATTATTTGAAAGTATGATTGTGTGCGCCAGCAAAATGGCGACTGGATGAAATGCTTCCTAGTGGAGAAAAACAGGTACAAATAAAAAAGAAATTATGGAGAAAGGTAGTAGTATCTGTAATTAAGTACTTCGGAAGTTTAAAAGTACCGACAAGATGACAAGATAATTTAGGACAAGATGAAGAGTTGTTGGAACTGGGCAGATCGAATCATTCAAGACGAGAGGATCGGACGAGGAGTTGTTGCGATTCGGCAAGTCGACTTGTTTATCAAACTTGCTTTCTCGTCTTCTCGTCCTAATTATTTTGTCATCTCGTCGGCATTTTTAAGCTTCCGAAAATACTAAACAGACTTTGTTAACAGAGTGAGAACTCGATGAAATACATAATCTAGATTATATTTTTAGCTGAATGTTATGAATATAATTACGGCGTAGCGTAACGTGGGCCTAGACTTAAGCAGGGCTCCCACTTAGCCGAGTTGTATTAGCGAGTTATGGCGAGTTGTGGTGAGTTGCCTCAAAGCGGTACTCGCAATAACTCGCGAACAATTCGGTATGGCTAAGCGTAACTCTTTACAACATTCCAAGACTCTCCTCGAAGTCGCGAGCAGTTCCAAAATTTTGAACATGTTCAAAAAATATCCCCCAATTCGTTGTAATTCGAGGTGAACTCGCCTACACTCGTAATATTCTCGCATTACTCGTAACAAGTTCGCGCTGCACTATTCATAACTCGTAGCAACTAGCCACCTTATGAAGAGTGCAGCGCGAGCTTGTTACGAGTAATGCGAGTATATTACGAGTGTAAGCGAGTTCACCTCAAGTAACAACGAATCCACCTCGAGTAACAACGAATCAGTGAAAATTTTGAACATGTTCAAAATTTTCGCTGATTCGTTGTAGCTCGAGGTGAACTTGCTTAATACTCGTAATATACTCGTAGCAACTCGCCACCTTATGAAGAGTGCAGCGCGAGCTTGTTACAAGTAATGCGTGTATTTTACGAGTGTAGGCGAGTTCACCTCGAATTACAACGAATCGGGGACATTTTTTGAACATGTTCGAAATTTTGGAACTGCTCGAGACTTCGAGAGTCTTGGAATGTTGTAAATAGTTACGCTAAGCCATACCGAATTGTTGGCGAGTTATTGCGAGTGCCTCTTTGAGGCAACTCACCACAACTCGCCACAACTCGCTAATACAACTCGGCTAAGTGGGAGCCCTGCTTAAGATGGGCACCAGCATCACGAAGGGGTGGGATCTTTTGTACGCAGTGCTCAGTGCTGTGAATGAAATCCAAAGGCAATCAATTAAGGGGGGAATGGCGAGAGGGGGACCATTTCTTCTCTTTTCGTCCTTTTCCATCTTTTAGCTTTCCTTCTAAAAAGTTAATTTCTTCCTTTCCTCCATTCGTGGGGGGGGGGGGGGGGGGCACCTGTTTGCTTATGTCCTCATTAGCTATGCCACTGCTTGTGAGTATAACCGTGTAAAGTTTCCTGTATTTCAAAATCCTAAATCCGCCAATATTTACATTCTATCGTATAGGTATGAACAAGGCTAAATTATGGCGGACATCTTGCTTTTTGTGACATATTCACTCTATTTCCTTCTTTTCCTTTTTTCTCCTTCTGCCGCTGGGGCTGGTCGATGTTTGAGCTCAAGTTTGATTACTTCGCTAAACTCGGTGACCACTTAGCACGCGATCGATTTTGTTTTCCTGATTAGGCACGTCGGTCGTATGTCTTCACTCAACCAAAGCCATGACACACTTTCACTTCTGACAACTAGTAGCGATTCTAAGGGGGGGGGGGGGGGAGAAAGCGGAGGCCTGGAGTTGTCAAGCCCGCCCCCGAACAAACAAAAATAAGCCCATCTCAATTCGCCCATTTTGTCTTGATTATTATTAGTTAATATAAGCTTTACACGAGGTACAGAAAGCGATTGCAAGGAACTCCATACCCCCACCCCTTCAACAACAACAAAACTTTTGGAACCGCGCCTGCTGACAACAATCTCCTTAAAGGTTTTTCGTGGTGATAAATTGATATATGCAAAGTAACTATGCCAGGTGACATTAAGTTGGCCTATATATTTTGTAACCAAATCACCTGTGTATCGGAGGATGAAGGAAAGGGGAATGGGTGTATTTGGTTGCCATACGTGTGTGCCGAACGTTCTTCAATGATGAATGATGTTGTTATCTAAGTAATCTCAGAGAAGAGGTTTGGTTTGGTTTTATTTTCCCTATACAAATTCAAATACATATAAGAATACAATTTTCAAATATAATCAAGAATCAAGAATTAAAAACGGCTGGAATGCGTTATTCAGAGCCATTATTAAAATAACATATTAAAGGAGAATTGGGGTGTGCTACTGCCCAAAATTTCTATCGTGATTTTCTATACGTCATCTGCAAAAAGCAACATTTTAAGAGCGACAATAGTTTTTTCTCGTCAGGCTATTTTGGAAGATGTTTAATATAGAATGGCGTCGTAACTTATGAACACCACTTCAGCTGTTCTGAAACGTCCGTCGCACTTTTCTGCTTAGATTACGTGTTTGTGCTCCGGTCGGCTTTGGTCACAGTGTTACCGATTTACTTAGAAGTGGGAAAAAGGATAAAATAAAACTTGAACTTGAGTTGCAGTAACGTCATAACTTTGACGATACAATCAGCAGACTATGTTATTTTATGACGAAACACGGAAACATCCGCACATTTTCTTTAAAAAACTGTCTCAGAGAATTCGACTCTCCGGAGATTTCGATCTCCAAAAGTATCTGCGCGTTTTCTTTTAAAACTCTCGCCGTGATGTTGACACCAAGATGATGTCAATCTTGGAAACCTCTTTCATCCGAGCTTTGTCATTCAATCTCGATAACGATCATTATTTTGTCCTCTGACACAAATATTTGCGAATTTGGCCGGCCGTGACATTTGGAGCGCATGTACTGTGATGTATATCTTCGTGTAATGCGATGAGAAAATTGCCACTCAATAGCCGAAGAGCAGCACAGGGGCAAGATGCGAACGCGTCATGTGGTTTCGATGATAGTAACTATGTCGCGTTGACGACTGGCATGTTTGTTTATCCTCTTGCATTAACGTAAAAAGAAAGTGACCTTATAAATAAAACCACATACAGACATCTTTCTTTTACGTCAATGTTTATCACTCGAGGATTTTTTTTTATGAAATAGATGTTGTCTACGATTTACCCGATTCGACAGGAAGAGATGCAAATACATCTCCAACGAATGGCGATGGTGATGATATTGATGATTATAATAGTAATAATAACAATAATGATAATAATGATAATATGATATTACTAATTATAATAATAACAATTATGATGATGATAATATTCATGATGATTAAAAATGATAATTAATAATGCTAATAATAATGCTAATGATAATAATGCTTATAATAATACTCATAAAAATGGTAATAATAATCAGAAAAAGAAGAAGAAGAAGAAGAAGAAGAAGAAGAAGAAGAAGAAGAAGAAAAAGAAGAAGAAGAAGAAAAAGAAGAAGAAGAAGAAGAAAAAGAAGAAGAAGTAGTAGTATAGTAGTAGAAGAAGAAGAAGAAGAAGAAGAAGTAGAAGAAGAAGAAGAAGAAGAAGAAGAAGAAGAAGAAGAAGAAGAAGAAGAAAAAGAAGAAGAAGAAGAAGAAGAAAAAGAAGAAGAAGTAGTAGTATAGTAGTAGAAGAAGAAGAAGAAGAAGAAGAAGAAGAAGAAGAAGAAGTAGAAGAAGAAGGAAAGGAATAAAGATACTGAAATGAAAAGAATCAAAAGACAGATACACCAGTAAACACACATTATTAGGGCGCATAAAACAGGTCGTTTGCCTTAAAGAGAAGGTTGAGTTCTGGGAAGAGGTAAAAAATAATTTGTGAGCGTTATCATTGTTATTATGCTAGGGTGGAAGAACATCAGATTAAACATGTTCCCTGAAAAGCATGGCTCTTCAAATGCCTTCATATTCTAAATATGACATAAAATACGTAAAAATCGGGGGGTAGGTTTTTTTCGCCATGTGCTCATGTAGTCCCATATACATCATTCTGTGTACAGTGCTTGTAACTTTGCCAAGCTTTGGCCAAATGTCTCATCATTTTGATGATTCCAGAACCTTGCAATACACACGAATACTTATATACTAGATGATCAACCTTTTCTGATAGATTCCACACCGTTTCTTTCACAATGCAATCACATGACCAGAACTCAACTTTATCTTTAACTATTGTAAGTACCTCACAGTCGCTAGTATTTTATTTGCTCCTGGTCTTCCGAACACAAGCTTAGCTTTTTCGAGTATTCGCCTCTTTCTTCGTCAAGTTTGTTGTTTCGATTTCAATTGTCAAACTCATTGTACCAGATACCATTAGAATAAGATCATTTTCTTTTCTTTTATCGGAGGGGGGGGGGGGGGGGGGGGGGGCTTTATACGCCAAAATAGGGTTCAAAGGCCAATATAGATAAAGACTTTCATGAACTGAAAGGTAATGACCCATTGTATTGCTCATATTTAGGTATGCCATGGTCATGTAGTCTCATTTGAATAGGAGACCCACTTAGATATTAAAATTGCCTTGGGTTGATTTCATGAAAATATTTGCGATTATCTTTGAAACAATGGCATATCAACATACCGTCTTTCTCTGAAAAACGCATGGAATATCAATTATAGATTTTTATTTCACCTTCTGCACTCTAACATTTGCCTTTACCTTCGCCCCTCCCCTTCAGAGTACCATCGACTGCAGACACGATGGCGAACTAGAACCGCCCAAGGCGACGTCAAAGTCGATCTCGAGTTGGATTAATCTATGAACCAAAGACACGTCTTAACCCCTTACTCCACTTCTTCTGCTGGCATCGGCCTTGTCATCGACTCCCTCAACATCGAGTGCGAGCGACGGAGGGCCGCCAGCACCGCCCTCCTAATTTCTTCGAGAGAATGTCATTTAAGCCGCAGTCACACTGCAGCGATTTTCTTTCAGCTAACCGTAACGATCTGGCGCTGTATCAGATCGTTATGAAATCGTTTTGTCGCGTCTCATTGTCATCCGCGCCCCCCCCCCCCCAAATATATCCAGAGTAGGAACAATCTGGTAGTCTTGGAGAAATTGCTTGAGACGTTAAACATTTAATCCGATTCTTTACATTCGTTCTGCGAATCTCAACGACATGTTGCGATGTTTTGTCACAATCTGTCACATCTAATTGTCAATTTGCGGCTGAAATTCAACCAGATCACAACGATATGATATTCCTGGACAGATTGCTTCGGATGTTAACAATTTTGTTCCCATCCTTTTAAGCTATTTCTTGCTCTGGTAATTTACCGCCGAGAGAACATCGATCTGTTTTGCGAATTAAAACGTTCTGATGCGATGTTTTGCGATGTAACTCTCTCTCTCTCTCTTGAAATTCATTACATTGATCACATTTATACTGGTTATCTTGATCGTTTTTGACGTTTGTCCTGGTTCTGATTTCTTTTCAATTCTCAATTGCCACTGATTGCTATGGTTCACTTTCTTCGCGCATTGTTGCGGACTGTTGCCATTCCCTGAGATCCAAAACTGTCCAAACGCCTCCGCGAATCAAACTAACGCTCATTTGTTTTGTTTCTTTTTTTTTGTCGCGATCAAGGAGATGAAATGTAACAAAAAAAAAAAAGACTGATTTTTTCTGTGTGGTAAGCTTTAAGATAAAGTTGAGTTCAGGGCCCAGTCTTATAAACTTATTTACGGTTGATCAATCACATCTATGTAAATAACAGATAAGGGATTGCAAACTTATGATCGATTGGAGGACTTGCGATTGATTAGGATCAATCGCATATTTTTATAAGACGGGGCCCTAGTCTTACAATTACATCGTGAAAGAAGCCGACTGGAAAGGCTTATAAAAATTGAGGTGTACCTTTGAGGGTTTGGAATCTACGAAAGAAAAACGAAGATTCTCGTTCGTTTAGAAATTTAATTGCACCGAACGCAGAAATGGGTAGATTGGACTACGCAAAAAGGTTGCATTAAGCTTTGGTCAATTTCTCTCCGCCGTTTCTTGTCACATTTCTTATTTTAGAGTATTTGAATAGCCATTCTTTTAAGGGGACATTCCTCTAAAAATATTCTTCCAAATAGACATAAAAAAGAACAGGAAAGCTTACTAATTATTTTCATCTTAACCAGAACCCAACCTCCTCCTTAAACCGATCCACCAGCCTTTTCACACACAGCTAAACTTCTATAAACATGATTAGTTTAAAGGGCTTTAAACTAATCAGCTGTACATACGACATCATTCACACACTGAAATTTCGGTGCGATCGTTAATCGTTTCGTGATTAACTACTGCTCTTAAAATGCGCAGTAGTGCCATTGCGCATTGAAGGTCATGTCATATACAAAGCGCACGCTCCATCATGTTTAAACACGTTTAACCGTTCACACACAAAATGTCAAGCTCTCTAGATTCGAACTTCGTATCTGCAGCCTGCTTTGAGGGGCGTATGAATCGCGACTTCGTATCTATCTGAACATCGTATAAACGATGTTCACACAGGGAAAATTTTCTTTAAACATGTTTAAACTGAGTTAAACACGTTTAAACTAATCATCTCTAGATACGATGAATTTTAGCTGTGTGTGAAAAGGCTGCACGTCGTTCGTGGTGTGACTTGGGCTGTAGTTCGATATCTTCTAATACTGCATAAGTCGAGTAATCTCGTTGTATCCAATTAGCCTGGAATTGTCTCTCTCCATTACGTGTTCTGGCATGTGTACTAACATTGGCTTATCTAGTTTGCAGGCACAGATCAGAGCACGCAGCCGTGCATGCTTCAGTCTGACTTGTGGCAATTCGTGTTTTATTCGAGAGAAACAAATGTTGCGGTAGATCGTCGTTGGCCTAGTTAACTCGATGTGGAAAGAAAGAAAAATCGAGATGCACTGCATGCGTCAGAGAGACTAACGCTTTCATATTCACACAACTGCAGGTGTTTTCTCTTTACTTTACTTTGCAGATGATTATGAAACACAAATATACATCATTACACATCATTACACATAGAGGTCTAGTAGATAAGTCACCAGAATATAGATCAAAAGGCACGGGGTTCAAATCCCAGCCCGGCACTAACGTCCTTTGGTGAGACGTTAATCTACGTTTGCCACTCTCCACCCAGGTGTTAATGGGTACCCGGTAGGATGCGAAAGTCATTGTAGTTTGTTCAGCATTTTGAACGTCTGTAAAATGGCGCCTGGCTGGAATGCTCCACAGGGAGTGGAGAATGTGCATACATTGTGTGCTAGCAAGCCTAAATCCGATGACCAGGGTGGTGAAAAATCCGCAAAGCGCTTCGAGACATCTTTGATGTATGGAGCGCTGTATAACTAACACTTATGTTATTATAATAATTTTATATTCATAATCAAGGAGAAAGTCCAATATTTTATATTGCATCTTGCCAGTACATTAATTTTGTATCTTGTTTCTTTCAATTATAAAATCCGATCTATTAAAAAAAGAAAATAGACTTTGAATAAAAAAGCAGATTTCTTATTCATACTTATGTTAGCGTGGAAGAGCATCAGAGAAAGAACAAAAAGTTCCCTGAAAAGGATGGATCTTCAAATGCCCTCATATTCGAAACATGGCATGAAATAGCGAAAGGAATGTGGCCACACTTTCATGCCACATATTTGTGTAGTGTAGTCCTATAATATGCACATTTCTTTTCACAGTGCACGCGACTTTTTAGCAAGACAATGCTAATGTCTTATTATTTTGATGATGCCACAAACTACCTAACATTATACAACAGTACTTATGTGCTACATGATCAGCCTTTCTTAATCGCTACCACACACTTTCTTTTAAAGTCAAATTGCATGACCAGGGCCCCATCTTGTAAAGAGTTGCAATTAATCCGAATTTAAATAATCGCAAGTCTTCCAATCAATCGGAAGTTAGCAGTCCCCTATCTCCTATGTACATAATTGCGATTAATATCAACTCTTTAAAAGACGGGGCTCAGAACTAGACTTTGTCTATACTTATGATTATCGGTAAAACCTGAAAGAGTAACTGGTTCACTCTCGTCATTTCAAGTAGCTTGCTTTAATTGCATGCATTAAAATATTGCCCTTTAAAAAGCTTTTAGATGAAATATGATCATAAGCATCTCATCAGTCAAAAGCTGGATCGAGATGTTCATCATTTTTTCATCATTTTTTTTTCTTCCAGAAATGTTGTATACACTAAACTTCGCATTCTGTTTCATTTGTTCCGTGATTAGGAACATTCTATCTCACATTGATGCAACGGACGTGTGCCTACGTCAGCCGGCGATTACGGAGAGAGGAGTGCGAGTATTTATGGAAACAAAAATGACACTTTTCATAAACTCCGCCAGTGAGCGTACACTAATTGCTACGAACTGGACATAATTTCGTTAATGGGATGGTTCCCACTGACGAATATCGCACACACAGGCGAGCTTATCTTCTTTGAATGTGAACTGGCCTTTCAAAATTACAGGAAGGGTGGAGTCGTAGTGACATAACACGATACGCAAATGATTGCCAATTTTATTTGTTAACATTCATTAACCCAGTGTTTTTTAACTGGTTTGCCGCAAGACATATTTAGGGGTGCCCCGAGAGAAATTTAGATTTAAACAAAAGATATGATATTGATATGATGTCTTGGATTTTACTCGCTAATGAATTACACCAGTAGCCTATAGCACAGCAATGTTGAGACTGTATGAAATTTGATTTTCCCTCCTCCTCCTCATTATCAAGGGGTATCCTCTTCCTCATTACCGTCCTATATTATTGTGACACAGTGGATATCGCAATATTGATAGTCTACACATAATTACCATATCCCTGGGCTGCAGGCCCTCTTTGTATTTAGTACATAAAGGTGGTAAACTCATCTTGGCAGAATTAATGTATATGGTTATGACCCCCTAATTCGGTAATCAGTTTTCCAAAAATAGTCGTGTCTATTATGTTTTGCGTTATTGCATTGACACTGTAGGAAATTGTAGGAGGGATGAAACCAGACGGTTGTCGGGCCTACGTAATGGGCCTATGTATACATGTAGGTGCGGGATATTATAAATATCTGTACGAAAATTCCTTTTTAGGAATCACACTCTTTCTGGAAAAGTGCGGTTTCAACAATGGTCATTTAAATAAAAGAAATACCCTCCGAAGGCTGGTAAAACGAGGCATGCATTATAAAGTAGTAAATCAAGGGTATGATAACAAGTTGATATGTAATCATAACTAATTCATTTACAATACATCAGAGAGAGAGAGAGAGAGAGAAAGAGAAAGAGAGAGAGAGAAAGAGAAAGAGAGAGAGAGAGAGGCGTACGAGGCGAGGAGAGGGCTACAGCCCCTTGATAAATTATGGAGGAGTAGAAGGTGATGATGATGAAGAAGAAGAAGAAGGAGAAGGAGGAGGTGGAGAAAAAGAAGAAAGAGAAAACAAAAGGGCCTCATAAAGGATAGAAATGACGCCAAATTGTTGTCTATAACGAAGCTATAGTCACATATATCATCCTCAAATCTGACACTGAGAAAAATGTGAGCAGAGCTGACAAAAAAGCTTATCACCATCAGTAAATGCCCACTAAAACATTTTATTTTTGCTCCATTCTTTTGAACAGCTTCATTGTTTTATTTCTTACCTTGAATTCAAATATGATCTATCATTGAAAGCGTAAAGCTGATGCGATTCGACGGTATAAGCGGTTGCCTAGCAACAGATGCGGTAGTAGCAAGCCTAAATCGCAAACTGGGAACATGTTTTATTTGTTCGAGGTTAAAATGGCGCTAATGAGTGACATGCAACTGGAGGAATCTAACGTTACAGTATAGAGAAGCGTAGGGTCATTTTAGCATTTTGATCAATCAAATTAAGTTTCCAATTTCATCAAAATCTCGCAACATTATCAACATTTTTAAATACGTACTTTGGGAATGGAAGAGGGACGATCTTAATAATTGATAATGGGAATCGTCATGAACCTAACATTGACCTTACTCTGCACTATTTATTAAGGAATAACGTAGATACAAAATATTGAAACGTATTATAGACATGCTAACGTAGCATGAATAGTATAATATATACAGTAGGTTTGCGGGTGCACCATGTGTGTGAGAGAGAGAGAGAGAGGGTTGAGGAGTCCTGAAAAAGGACTCTGACTCAGTAATCTTTCTTGGGGGTGTGGTATTCCTGTAAAGGACTGTTTGTTTTCTTTCTTAGCATATCGTTCTAAGGAGAACTATAGCGCTTGGAGAGGATGAGTGGCTCGACGTTTCGAACAGGTTGACTATCCGTCGTCAGAAGTTTTCAGGACTCCTCAACCCTCTCTCTCTCTCACACATGGCGCACCCGCAAACCTACTGTATATCTACATCACCATGCAAGCCAACACTTACAAGCAGTAGTAATATAGTATTACAGTCTAATCTGTTTTCATGATCTATAAAGGCTACCTGTAAAGAGTGGTCACCCTTAAGGAGGAATGATCGTCATCATCATCACCATCATCATCATCATCGTCACCATCATTATCACCATCACCATCATCATCACCATCACCATCATCATCAGTATCACCATCACCATCATCATCCTCGTCATCATCATCATCATCATCCTCATTATCATCATCATTATCATCATCATCATCATCCTCGTCATCATCACCATCCATATAGCTCCATTTAGTCTCATTTGAGAACGCCCCCTATCTTCAGAGTCCAGCAGCCTATAAACATGTTAGCCTATGGACTTTTACCCCCAAAATCGTTAAAAATTCATTTATTGTTTAAACGAAAAGCACATCCACCCCGTCGTACGTTGACACTAGCTCTTTCATGGGAACCCTCATGTCCCATTGACTTTTGAAAGTTCACCCACCGTAATTTGATCAAAATAGATCACAAGCTCGCCATTGCATATATAACGCATGTGTAACAAGTCGAACTTTGGACGCAATTTACCACGCGATTGCAAGATTATAGGTCAAGCACACGAAGGAGAAGAAGCATGAATTATCATAGATCAGTTCTACTTGGTTCATTATGTTCACTTCAACCAACACCCACCCTAATTTTTCCATTTAGTATAGGCAAACATTTTACCGAGGTAAGCAAAAACATGAATATTCATGACACATCATGGACTATTCGATTATTAACAGAGGGGTGCAATTCGTCGCTGTTTTCACGAAGTGACGGTAGTGAAAAAAAATTGCATTCACTTTGCGTTACGATTTTCCTCACTACCGTCACTTCGTGAAAACAAGGACGAATTGTGCACCACATCAAACTCCCCTACTTTCAGTCAAGTATTTCATTGTATTATGTAGTTTGGTAGGTTTATTTTACTAACTGTTTAATTATCAGATATCAATGATAGTTTAAAGATATGGACAAGGTTCTTGTATTTTATATTTAGCAAAGCAATCTCACATACAAAATCACTATCAAGTGTCGTCTGATCTGACTAGCTACGTTTGTGCTGGCGAAAATGAGACAACCGGAGCAATATGATCATCCTCACTATCCTCATTATCACCATCATTATCATCACCATCATCATCCTCATCATCCCCATTATCACCATCATCATCCTCGTCATCATCACCATCATCATCCTCGTCATCATCACCATCATCATCGTCTTCGTAATACGTCAGTCACACGCCAAACCGACGCCAATCCAACCGATTCTTGGCAATATGGAGTGATGTAAATGTATGATCGTTCAGGGCCCCGCTTCACAAAACTTGTCATCAGTGACAAATGACAGTTGTTGTTATAAACTACTGAAATCCTTGCTTCTGATTGGTTATCAGCAGATTTGTCACTGATTTTTGTCATTTGTCATTGAAAAAAGGCTTTGTGAAACGGTTCCCTGGTCTCGGTCTGCTGTCGGTCTCGCTGTTGGGACTGATGCAGGGTGTTTACAAATGGCTGAAACTACCTTCAGTAGAACCTTCCAGTCCATGTACATAATTATATCGATGGGTGAGTGAGTGGGTGAGTAAAGGGTTTTACCTATTTCATAACCGAATGCATCCGCCGTGTTATGATTACGTCTCGATGGTGTTATTTCAACGTAAATTTAGAAGTAGGTGGGTGTAGAAGTACATCGATGAATTTTTCGATTAAAAAAAAAAAAACTCTCTTAATGTTGAGGTATAACATGTTGGGGTCGTAATAGGAATTACTTCCTTCGTAGTAGAAATCTACTACATGAAAAGAATGAAAATAGATGTGTACAATTGATTAAATACATAAATAAATTATTCAATGAATAAATAATGAATACATGAATAAAATGATAAATTGATAAAATGAATGTAATAATAAATGAATGGATAAATAAATAAATCCACTCTCAAAAGACTATTGAACCACTATTTTGGAGTGAATTTCCTCACAGTTTCACAGTTTGAACTTTCCACCCCCCAAAAAAGAGGGGGTGGTAGGGTCATTCAACTCTGTCTGCATCTGACGGTCCTTCCCCTATAATTTTGAATCATGGGTGTATGACCAACAATTTTCGATGATGCTGCTGTCTCCTCCCCCAACATTTCGGTTTCCAGCAATTGGTGAGAATGCAAAGCGAGCGAAAACATAACATAGACTTTTATTATGGATATCCTTTGGTGATGGTGCACAAATATCAAATTGTCGTCGGCCAAACACGGTCGTCAGAATGCAGGTAGTGGTTTTGATGGTACTCGAACCCATGTTAAAAGACTCTCATTAGAAGGGTGACCAGGGTTTTTTTTCACAAAGATCCTAAGTTGAACTTAACTCTTAGTTGGACTTAAATATTATGGAGAGCCATTTGTAGCCTAAAAATACAGTATATTCAAAAGTAAAAATTCAAGGATTTTAGACTTTTCATAAATTCCACTTCAAGAACATGAAATCTCCTTGATAATAGAAAATATGAATGATTTGAATCAACATTTTATGCCTTTTAAAATAACTTTTACAACATAATTTCATAGACGCTAATAAACGGCTTTCCATTATCGTTGGGTCCAACTAAAAGATAAGTTCAACTTAGGATCTTTGTGAAACACCCCCCCCCCCTGGTTAGATCCCCTAGCACCCCTCATACACATAAATAACAGAATTGTGTCGATATGAGACAGGGAGTGACCAACTTCTGTACCCCTTTGCGGATTGGTCACTACCCCCTTGAGTCTGCCACGGCAGAGAGAGGCCACTTAATATTGGATTCCCCCTCAGGGCATTCCATTCCAATTGTACACGTTTAATGAATTCTCCGACCCTTCGATACTAGTAGTAGTGGCGTATACAAACCGTTCTGAGGAGGGGGCGGGGAGATCGTAATCGGGAGCCGAGATTTTTCGCGCGAACGCTCACAACATTAAATTGAAATAATGAATTTAAATCGAATACGACTATCATTAAAAAAAGTACAAAAAAATATGCTGAATATAAATGATAACCAAAAACAAAGACAAATTGGATAAAAAAAAACAATACTGTACACATACAATTATGATCGCATAACAAAAAACACGAATATAATGGTCTGGTCAGGAGAAAGAAGTGATATTTTGAAAACCCCCCTCCCCCATTGCACTCATTTTTAAGGATGTTCCCAACCCATTTTCAGTACAGAGAGAATTTTCAAGAGAAATTTGACTAATAGATAAAATAGTCACTGACATTAATCGTGACAACGAAGTTACCATAACTGAGTGACTTTAAGATTATTCATGTCCTTGAAAGGTAGGGGTATATTAATTTGTACAGGACACCCCTCCTCCAAGAAGGGCATATACCCCACCCCCGGGACTAACGCCCGTGACTTTTCATACCATTATCTGTATTTTCCTTTCATTTTCCGACTTCAATTCCCGTTGCTAACAATCTGCACTTTGCTGGAAAATGAATCGGATCGGTCATGCACTTCAGTTAAGTCCAGGAGGGATTTAAGACCATCAAGATCATAGAGATGTGCCGCCATTATGTTTATTTTACCATCCCATTTAGGAGTTCAAACCAGGTCTTGTCTCAATATCAAGTCACGTACAGCTGCAGCGCCTTCTCTTTGGAATAATTTTCATTGAATTTGAGAATCATAACGTCCATAGAGACCTCTAAATCCAAGCTGAAATCTCATCTTTTTTAAAACAATACCTGTACTTGGCACTATGACACTCACCCAAACTCTCGTTTTCTTTCTATTTTCTTGTGCGTCTCGGAAAGGAATTGTTTCGAATTAGACGGCACTATAAATGCCTATTATTACTAGGTGATTATAGCTTCAGAAAATATTATCCTCTTTACATTTTACAATTTTCATTTCCGTAAAAGATTAACCAGAAGAAATAACAAAATAATAATAATAATAATAACCCTAACCTTATACTTTTGACGACATAAAGCAAGGAGCAACCGTCGAAGCAGCGAGTACCGATGCCATCTACTGATTTTTTTTTGTATTATTACAAAAAAGAAGAATTTTTTATTGTTATTTCTGAAAAATTAACAGAGGCCATCTACTGAAAATGTCAACGGACCCTTTACTTTAATTTGTGTATATACATGTACACGTCAGGTATCAAGTATCAAGTTTATTTGTCTTCCAGAAATCGCATGTAACAAAAATATATTAGAGTATAATCAGAACATTACAATGTAGAATAAAGAAAGACGAGGAGACCTTGGTTGAAGCACAGTTTGTTAAGTTAAGGCCCCTCAGATGATGTGACAAAGATAACTGATTCATGAATACAACAACAAATAATATATGGAATATATAAAGCATGATTATGATGTACTTGGCTCCTGCAAGTCTATCATCACCCCTCAAAAGAAATCCCTGAACGAGCTCTAATGACAAACAAAATGATTCAGTGGGAGGAGAAGTATATTTTGTTAATGGGGAAGAAAAACCGTAAAGTACAATACCTCTTTAATGGAAATCACTATCATTAAAGGTACTATGTACCATTTGCAGGCCAAAAAAATGAAAAAGTTAAATTCCAACTGCATTTGAAAGATAATACTAATTTAGAACTTCCCTAAAAAAGGTGGGGCTTGAAAATGTCTTTAAGTGGGAAAATAACAACTATTAGTTGTCAAATCGACTTTAGGGCTATAGAGCCCAAAAGTAATAGTCTTCATTTTCAGACAATTGTACCGAATGGTCATACGTTTTATGCTGCGCAAAGATGCAATCAGTTTAATCTTGGCCATCACAAGAAGTGGGTTATTGATGTAGACAAATGCTCATGTACCCTTTACAACTCTTTTCATGTATGTTATTACCAAAGAAGAAAAAAAGCCAGTCAGTCACTCAATAGTGTCTGACAGTGAAGTCTAGCAAGTAAAAGGGTTTCCTTGCATAATTTGAATATGAGGACACTGCTAACGTTTAAATTTCACAGATAGGATGTATACATGACATATTCATAATTCCTGCAAAGTTCTACAGAATTTGAGGTTGGCTGCGAAAGGGACATAGTACCTTTAAAGCGCCAATGGGTGAAAGAAAGTCCCTCAAAGGGAAAACCCCCACAGCAGTTTATTTTTTAATGAAATGAGAGGCATTTCTAGTTTGATCAAAGCTGCATGGCTAAGTCCCTGGGCGTGAATGGAAAAAACGGATGAAAAGGTTGAATATGTATCGCATGGGAGAAAAGTACGTACTCAGTTCACGCGATTCATTATGATGACGTGCATTTTGACGTTATTCAATTTTCAATCCTTAGCCTGGGTTTCCAGTATAATTCTCTGTCTTTTCTTTCATTCGGTTAAAGAATCAAAATAATTACACTCAAAGTCTCGGTTCGTCTTCATATTATATAGTTAATTTAGTTTGATTCATGGAGGGTGCCCTTCCTCAAAAGTCCCATTTCCTACCCCCCCCCCCCCCCTCCACGACAACCCTTAGCTATACCGTGTGCTCCCCAAGCACAGATTCTGAAAACACTGATTTTTGTTGCCTCTTGAAGAATTTAAAGGCCTATTTTATGGCTCTAAAGATAGAGAAAAGCTCTAAAGGTTAAGATAGGATTGAGATAAACAATTTGTTTCGTTCGCCGGAGATTTTGCCTTCGTTGGTTGATAATGGCCTGAATCCTTATTATTAATCATTTAGTATGAAGGATTCCAGATTTCCATTAATATTTTTCTTTGGGATATGACATACGAAGCTAGTCGTTTGATATGAATATTCGAATATATTATGGACACCCTTTGAAATATTTTACCCAAGTTTTAATGCCCCATTTTTCTTTTAGAAATCTTTGCCGCTTCCCAATTTATTGGAGACAACCTCAAGAAAAAAAGAAGAGAAGCAAATCTTCAAGTCTCTCCTCTAAGCCAGGGAGCTTGGTGCACGTTCCCTTCTCGGCTCTCTAATTGTCACGAACCTATATGGCTTGCAGACATTAATGACCGAGGAAAATGGGTCACGATCTCTTTCATCCCCTAACCAGATTTACTCTTGGCTCCAAAGGATTGTCAAATAAATAAAAGAAAATTCGTTCATTAATATTTTTTCCGGGTGAGTGGGGGAAGCATTTTGCTGTCTTAATTTCAATCTTGTCTTTCATCGCTGTCTTATTCCTCCAAGCTACAGGCAAAAACGTTCGCATATCCCCTCTTCTTTTAGATTGTTTAGTTACACTGAGCGGGGCTCTCATATATATTAAAGATAAACAATTTATTAGTATAGCCCAGCATCTTTCAAGGAAAATTGGCAATTGCTGTATTGGACACTGACAAAGTAAAGGCGGTGGTAGAACTTTGCTCGCTTCGAATGATTTTATATGACCAGTCCGCAAGAATGTCGTTAAGATTTGTTGCTGTTTAGAAATTTTAAAACCTCCTACACAACATTTTCTTGTAAATACGTGTTCGTTTTTTTTTTTTTTTTTTTTTCTTCAATACGATGAGAAAAACCCTTTTTTCAGCCGCGGGGCTGTTATTCAGCAAGTCCGTCTACATAAGAAGACAACATTACAAAAATAACGTCAATAATAATCACAAATTATTTACAAAGAATAAATCGATATTACAAAAACTAAATACAATTTCATACCATAACAAATCAAATAGTATAGATAACAGAGATAGTAGGGAAAATAGAAGAATAGTAATTTCTAACTCAATAACTAAATTATTATGCTCTGCTAATAGTCTAAACTTTTTATTGACCTACTATTAATGGGGCTAAAAAGTGGCAGTGTTTCAAAACAGTGTATCGCACTCTTAATATTGTTGGATCAACACTTTACAGTTTGTATCGAACGCGTTAATTTTTTTTTTAATTCACCACTGCGTTAAATACGCTGTTGATTTAAAACGTGAAGTTTTAGAGAGTATGTTTTTTCTTTCTATTTGATCATCTACGATGTTGATTATCAGTGGCGTATAGTGTATCAAGCTACTGGCGGAAGAGGAGGGGGGGGGGGGGATATAAGATGAATGTAATGCAAGAGAACCAGGGTATAGTGAGGGTAGGATGAGAGAGGATGAGGGCGGGAATCATGTCATCTTGTTTTCTCCATTTCCGTATTTTTCTTTCCATTTTTCTTTTTTGTATTTTTTCTTTCCTTTCACTTCTCTTTGTCACATGACGAATGAGGGGGAGGGGGGGGGGGGCTGTAATTACACCGCTGACTCTGTGGAAATCATGATCTCCGTGAGTGAATCCAGAGTATTCGTCATATTTAGACTAGACAACGACCACTGACGTGATTGACATGATAAATGTATGACCTTCTCATTTACGGAAGTGTCGATTCATTTTAAAAAGAGAGGCCTATGGGGGCGGTAGGACGGTGAGAATAGGAAGAGAGGGAGGAGAAAAAACAATTACAAATGGTACAAACGAAACAATACAAATAATTTGTCACTGTTAACTTACTCCCACTCCGGCCCACACTGGTTCCAAGTAGAAGTAGAAAAGTGTCTTCAGAGCTATTGAAACAATACCAAGTATGATTGATACTATAGCTCCAACGATCTGTAGGCTGCCCAGTATATACGCTGCAGTAGACGAGTAGTGTGGATAGATACCTTTGCGTTCCGATAGCACCGAGTACTGATCGTCTGCCGCTGTTGTCATGGTGATTTTTGTGTGTTTATCTTCGAAATGTGTCCTGAGGAGAAACGAAAATGTGAATTGAGTGGTGCTTTTTTTTTCGTAACGAAGAAATAAAGAAAGATTGTAATTTAACTAAAAGGTTATTTACAGCGATTTTACAGGGAGGATAAAGAATAATAAGGATTTAAAGAGAAAGAGGGTGGGGCCTTCTTTACGGGCTTAACAAATACTGCTTTAAACTGCTGAATGATTCTTCCCAACATTTTGAAATTTTGAAGAAAAAAATTGTGCCCAATACAACTACAGAAGATTGAGCTTTAGCTAGAGGGGACACATATCCCCCAATTTGCCAACCGAATGTCGAATACGCCCCCCCCCCCCACCCATAAGAAACTAGAAAGAGAAAGAAAGAGAATGAAATGGAGACTGGAGAGAAGGAACCTTGATAAGAAGGTGACACAGTCCCCTATCATACCTCCTAACTCAATTGCATTGTTTCTCGCGTTTCATCAATAAAGGAGAAGTGGCACCCCCTCCCCTTAGACCATCAGTGCCTCGCTAAGGTAACCCCACGCTATGTACCTGCCAGAAACGGAATGCCATTCCCAGCCTTCGAGAGAGACAGAGAGAGAGAGAGAGAGATAGAGAGAGAGAGGTGGGGGGGGGGGGGAGGGGGTGGGATGGGGGGCGGGGTTGGGTGACCTTCGATGCTAATAATGTATCTAACAAAAAGCTTCAGAACATAAAAATGCAACCTATCTATCAGTGGGAATCGGAAGCTTTATGTTATCCTAACCCTTTTGTTGGTACAATTCGTTGATTGCACAGGGGAAGATCTGGAAACACAAGAGGACTAGATTATGGAGTGTGATGGAAAAGCTTGAATAAATCATGACGAGAAATTCATTGCGAGCCGAGGACAAGCGTTGGAAGGGAAGTATCGGTCTCCACTCCGCAGGTGTTTTACTCCAACCCTGCCCTTTCCGACCGTCTTCTGTTTACAAAACGTGTTTATCCAATGATTATTCCGTGAGCAAATGGAAGAAGGATTTAAAACATGTAAACCAAAGGGGCAGGGGGGGGGGGGGGGGTGTGAAGAAGAAGAAGAAGAAGAAGAAGAAGAAAAAACCGATGCCTACTATCAGAAGAGGATTCAAGCCGCGTAACGCAAAGAAGAAAAAAACATTGCTTACTCGCATTGCAAAAGGGATTTATACCATTTGAACAAAAGAACAAAAAGAAGAAGAAGAAACAAAATAGAATGAAGAAAAAGAACCATTGCTTTATATTTGCATTTTATCTTCTTAGTAGTTCAATATTTTGTTTGGCATTGCTTTTGAATGTATTGTATAAATACAAATTGAGAGGTTGTCGTTTAAAAATCTGCATCTATACATTTCTTACAATATAGTAACAAATGAAATGACAATTCTTACAATATAGTAACCAATAAAATGACCTTATTAAGCTCAGATAGCCTGTACGAATGTGGTGACAAAGTGGTGATAAATGCTCATATTTTCAGGCATTCAGCAAATAAAACAAAAACAAAAACAAAAAAACAAAAAAAACAAAAACAAAAAAAAAACAGAAAAAAAAAAAATCAATCAATTTGTTCGGACTTTACTTAAATTGTACAAGGAAAATTCTCTCCCCCCCAAAAAAAAACCCACCACAAACAAAAGAAAACAGAACAAAAAATAAATAAAATTAAGAGAGACGCGAGATCAAGCATGCTGTCTGAACGGGTGCCCATGAAGTTTAAATAAATCTTTCTTTCCTCATTGAATGACATTATTATGACAGTATGACCCATGTTGTTTATATACATGTATATACAGGTTGATCAATCGATAAGGTTTTTTGCAGAGAAATAAACTTTATCTTTCAAGAATAGATCATGATTATTGTCAAAAGAATTTCAAGAAAAGAGGTACGAAAATTAATTCGAATTTTATGGGCAGCTATGTATTACTTATGAATCAATACATGGTCTTTATGGGCTACTGAGCTAGCGGCCCCTCCTGGATCCCAGGGAAAACCCCTATCTCACTCATGCATATTGAGTGATTTTGAAATATATTTTAGCCTCCGCGAGGCCGCCAGCTTTACAGATGCCAATCAATATTGCTGGGAATTCTAACCAGTGATTTTAAGAGCTCTTTGGGTTTAGTGTATACCGTTGACATCTTTCACAAACATTTTGAATTTTGAAATTACAACTCCATTTTTAAGAAAAAATGAATCATTGCCATTTCATGCGAAGCTTGTCAAGTATGTTGAGAATTTATTGTTATTAATAACGTAGAACTACGACTTCAAATTAGATTATGAGTTGCATTTTTCTCTCTCCCTCCCTCCTCCTCTATTTTTCTTTCTCTCTCTGTCTCCCTCTCCCCTCTCTTTTTCCAAACCATCTCCCTCAATCTTAGTTCTATTAACCCCTTTTCCCTTCCATCCCCTCTTTCTCATCAAATCGCGACTGAAAATAGCTTTATACTGCTTTCAAACTGGCTTCTATCGGAGTCACACCGATGAAAACACCGATTGAATTTTCCTAATGTAAACAAAGGTGAAACCAAAGTCCCCCCCCCCCCTTGTCGCTTTTTAATAATACTGCCGGTGAAATTCACTCGCTGTGGCGGGCTCTTGCCGGAAGTGAAGAATTATTGCGTAAGTATTAAGCCTGCGCTCCATCTAGCTAGCATGCATGCAGCATGTTCAACCATAAGTCAACAAACACCACTAGTTACGATAAAGCGCGCGTACACTGCGACCTTTGACCATTTTAATCGCCTTTTTCTCCCGAACGCTTTCACAGTGGCTGTTTCATCGGTGTCACACCGATAGAATGAGAATTTAGTCGCCTATTTCTCTTCTTTTCATCGGCTATTTAATCGCCTTTTTTCTCCTCTGTTGCTTTCATACTGGCCGTTTCATCGGATGCGTTCGGATGCATCCGATGAAAATCAGGCCAGTTAGAAAAGGGTATTAGATTAGTAGGGATATGTCTGCGCCAGTTCAAAAACATTCATTAAGGTGCGTTAAATACATGGTATTTGCTTTGATGACGTCAGGTACAATATGACTGCTACGTGGCATAACTATTCCTTCCTTAGCATGTGAAAGATAATGCTTTGATATTAATACATCGCTCAGACTATATAGGGGAAGACCGGAATAAAGCATCCGGCTGTGTTTGGCGCCAACCTAGTACGACGAGAAATCCAATGTTCGCAGCATTGCAAACACGATGGGATTAAAGGTATGGACCAGTTCTGGTCATGCGATTGCATTGTGAAAGAAACGTTGTGGAACCGATCAGACAAGGTTGATCATCTAGCATAATAGGTATTTGTGTGTACTACAAGGTTCTGGAATCCTCAAAATGACTAGAAATTTGGCACAGTCTTGGTAAAGTTACAATCACTGTACACAGAAAGATGTATATGGAGCTACGCTATATCTATCCAGACCTGATAGATAATGATAATTATATCAATTGGGTCACTGTGCCTGTCATAAATTGTCAGATTACTATTGATGATGATCAATTAGCTGGCGGTTTTCCGGCAAATTTGTATATCACGTATTAGTCAAAACATATCTTTCACATGGTTAGTAATAGGAGCTTAAATTTCAATTGTTTGAGGGGGGGGGGTCTATACAAAAATACCAAATACGCCGTGTCAATCTAGAAGGGGGTAGGGGTCTCAAGCTTTCCCCAAATTGCTTCAAGCCCCCCCCCTCCCCTAACATTTTTCCCCATAAATTTCAGTAAATTTAAAGTAGCCACACGAAGAAATCAGGAGTGTTTTGAATTGATGCAAAACTCATATCATTGCGAAGGGGAAGCCTTGCCGATCAAATACAACAACTCTTCTCTTAAAAATATGTTTGGGGCCCGCAGTAATCAGCTCTCAAAAATGTTAGTTTTGAGATCCAGATTTTCTGCCTTCAGCGGTCCTTTGTAGAGCGTCAATATTTGTGACGTCACATACGGGACACGGCTGGCTAGCTGCATACTGCTACACGGCACTGAGCTGTTCGTCCAGTGTGTGACGTCACAATTCAGAGCTCGCTACGCTTGTGTGTTTGACTTACGTTCAGGGGCGTTCGGGGGTCTAAGGAGGGTCTTGAAAAATTGCATTTTACGCATTTCCATGATATCTATATGATTTCTCAGCAAATTGATAGTGTTTTTCAAGAGAAAATCTTTCCATCCATATGTAATTTGTTCTAATTATGAGGTGTTAGTGAATTTTCTTTGTGTAGCTCCTTTAAGCGAGGCACATGTTAAAATGAACACAAGCCCCCACACTGAGCCTCCCACCCCATGGCCCCCGTAATAAATATTCGTCTAGAGCCGCACCTGCCTGTATGTTTGGGTTGCAGCTACATAATGTGCTGCAGGGTATCGCTAGCGCTGAAATCCAAACGGATTTGAACATGTGCAATTGAATAATCGTTAGATCATTTTCGACAAACGCACTTTACCTGTCTGCGCATATATCTGTTGATAGCAACATGAACCGAGTATAGTCTGCAACGTAAGATTTTTTTAAAAAATACTAATAAAGGAACGATTGCGTATAGTAGCTGGTATGAGGACAACTAGGCCCACTCTATCACCATCTGAATTTATCTCTGGCGTCGTGGTGTAGTGGTTCATTCACTTGACTCTCAATCCAAGGGTATAGGGGTTCGAATCTCAGCCCGCCACTGACGTTCTTTGACAATGCACCAATCCACATTCGCCTCTCTCCACCCTGGTGTTGGCATAGGTACCTGGCTATTTCCTTGGAAATAATAACTGCAGGGCCCAACAGGGAGAATAGCATTGATGCTGATGAGGTTTTCCGAGGTAAACACTTCATTTCATTTCATTTCATTTATTTTCATATTTCTCATACACATACATATACATTTCAAATAAAGTACAAAATTGTTTTTTTCAATAATACATAATAATAACAAAGATTAGTGGTCAATGTGAATTACTGATTTAACTAAGAGCAATATGATGGGACCTACATGAAAGCAAGCTTGTAAATCTGTAGGCCCTTGTACTAAATAAAATTATTATTACAGTATTACAACTTTCCACGGACAACTGCCCCAATGGATAATAACACCCGTAACAAACCGATATGACAATCATCACCGGTCACCTACTCCATAGGATAAAATAATAGGACAAAAACCTCCTTGAATTACTATTAAGCAATTGACCTCCGACCTTATACATCTCCATCATCCACCTTCCTGCCGCAGAGGTGCATATAACTTTACATTTTCTCCTATCATCACCTTCTAAATTCAGCTCGTGATCATAAACCTATTTTCCTCATCAAGGCGAAGGCAACGTGACAACGCTATTGTTTAAATATAATTGCACGGAAACCCTATCTTGCAACATCTAGCCTACTTGCTTTCCCCCACACCCATCCCCGGACAAAACATATCTTTACTTGTACCCGATACATTCGGCGCATGATCATAAACCCATTTCCCCTTCATCAAACAGAAATCACCGTGACAGTACCGTGCTTGCAACCAATTGTCACACTTTGAAAAGGGCAGTTTAAAGGGGTCGAGATGAAAGAAAAGGCGCCAAGCACACAATCATGAAGGGTAGAGAGAAGAGAAGGGGAAAGGTGGATGGCGAGAGAGAGAGAGAGAGATAGAGAGAGAGAAAGTGAAAGGATTTTAGGCCCTTTCTATACAGATAGTCTCTCTCTCTCTCTACCTCTCTTATAGTAGCTCATCTCAAACCACTGATACAGGACACACGAGAGAAAGAGAGAGAGAGAGAGAGAGAGAGAAAGAGAGAGAGAGAAAGATGGGGTGACACAATGGTGCCAATGCGCCACCTGTCGTCAATTCACGGATAATTGCGACAAAACACTACTTTGGGTCATAGTGTAAGTAAATTATGGTTTTTACTGGTCAAAGAGTAACAATGAATCAACATCTTGTCCGGATGATCGTCAGTATCACGTCCTACCATTGGTGCAATATAATGCAATCCAGCTGGCTCCAATAACGATAAACCAATACTTTAATGGAAGTCGATATAGCTCCAGACAAAAATCTAGGTATTGGATGCCGTGTCCATGTGTATACCTTCTATCATTGACGCGATGTAAAGTATACCATTAGGGAGTTTTCGCAAGTTCAACGTGAACGGAGAATCTGCGGTTCGTGTGCAAAATCGAGACGCTGATGTACTGAAATCCAGAACGGTTTTTGGCCAAATCTACGGGCGTTCTCAATGACGCCCCAAGTGAATCATCAGCCAATCAGCGAGCTTGTACCAAAGATAGTATTGGAATTCTATTACATGCGATGATCACATCAGGGGACGGACAAAAAGGATGACGAATTTCAACGCGAACGGAGAGAGAGAGAAAGAGAGAGAGATAACCGTATGGACAGGTTATTCGTGAGTATCTCGTCCAACCATTGATTAGACGCAATGGATTGCAAACCAAAAAGGTCTCGAGGGAGGACAATAAATCGGAATTTTCGATCGTTTTTTTAGCTCCTCCCCCGACACTCTGTCAATACCTTTTAAAATGAATCGTAGATTGAAACGGGGTGTCCAATGCGATACGGAATACAGAAGTCAATGTTCTGGGTCCTCATAATTATTGGAAGTAAATTGGCAAAGGGTTAGTCAGAAAAAGTTTTAACATTCAAAACAAATTTCAACCATTTTTTCATGGTAACTAAATACAGCACGAAGTAGAATTCTGTTGAAATCTAGGCTAAAGATGGAGCCGAATTATTTGCTGTTCTTTTCAAATAATGATGTTTTTTTTCTTCTCGTTTTAAAAACTGATTGAAATGGTGTCGACCTTTACAAAATTCGAATGGTGTGGTAATAGTCAGATATTAACGGAGAGGGCATCGCTTATATAAAGCAGGCGCAATGGCTTAGTGATAGAGTAGTGGTCTCGTAACAGAGCGGCCCTGGGTTCGAAACCTAGTCGATGCCGAAGTGCCCTTCGGTTAAAGGTATTAGTCCTTTATTGCCAAGTCCCTTGGAGTGGACTTAAATCCATTGGTCTCTAGGTTGCTTACTTACAAGCATACACATATCAGGCAGGTAAAACAAACCCACAATAACAATAATGTCCTTAGACATGTTAAATATTGTATTCACCGACAAGGATGGAAAGATCCCTTGTCAAAAGGAAGTTTGAGTTGAGGAAGGGTGTCATATAAGGCTAGTGATAGTGAGGGCATTAGTAAGAATTACCCACTCAAGGTACCTTTGGGACAGTCTAACACCCCGAGGCGACTGTTTCGAAGGTACCGAGTGCGGGTAATTTTACTACTGCCTGAACAAAATGATGTGTATTATTTGTTTTATAAGATCATGTTTTATTTTTTTTTATAAAATCATGTTTTATAACATGATTTTACTGATGATCGATCATTGGTATTTGCTAATGGCCGGTTAATAGTAAAATTACTTGTTAGGCAAAATAAATGCCTGGTCACGTGTACGCTCTCAACCAATCATTTGATTAGGATCTGCTTCATCATAGTGACACTTCTTTTGATGTGTTAGGTGCTACTAAGTTTTACACAATCCTAGCAAATGATACTTGAACTCGATCATGGCATATAGTTCACAAGCATATCAAGATCATCTCTTACACGGATTCTCCTTGATGTTTAATAAATAGAGTTGTATTCATAAATAGTTTATTACATCGTGTACATGGATATCACGTTTATCTCTAAAGGGAATACCCGTTGCACACAGGCCCTATTCGCTATTATTACATGTACATTCAACTATTGCTATATATCATAAACCTGAGACAAACTTTAGATTTGCAAGATCCTGGAAAGTTCCTTTCAAATCGAATTCGGTCCGATCCCTCAAAAGTGTTTTGGGGTAGGTAATATTTGAATTTCGTTGCGGAGCGATGTTAAAATTGAATCAGTAAACAATCCTGTCTTCGAGCGATTTCTTCTCCAGCAGTCGACACCATGACTTGTCTTCCCTAAAATAAACGCAAAAATTCAAAAATGCACTCATGCATGCATCCTGCCTAAGTCTCTGCAGTTTGGAGGGGGTTTCCCCAAATATCCTATCACGTGACTTTCTGGTGTTAAAAGTATACCACACGCAGCACCCATTTGTGTCAGTATTTACGGTCAAACCACTCCAGAAGCGTGACGCATTTCCCATCTCGGATCAAAACGAGACAAAGCATGTTAAAGAGAGAGAGAGAGAGTGAGAGAGAGAGAAAGATGGAGATAGAGAGAGAGAGAGAGGGAACGGGGGCGGGAAAGGGATGGGGAGAGCGGTGGAAGGATGCACAATCCACTGACAAAACCTATTTCAAACACTCATAACTTTCTTATTTTTTGCCCAATTAAAAAGCAACTTTCGCCATTATGTGTCTGCTTTTATATACAAATGAACTTATAACAAGGTTTTGATTGCCCTTTAACAACCCTGAGAAAGGCTTGTGGCGGTTCCTCACTGGAGTGTTGGCTCAGTCAGTAGAGCGTCCGCCTCACAACCGGGAGGTCGTGGGTTTGAACCCCGGCCGCGTCATACCAAAAGACGTTTAAAGATGGGAGTTGTTGCTACCTTGTTTGGCGTTCAACAATAAGGGATAGAGCAACGTCGATCTGGCGCTGCTCAGTGGCTGCCGGGCTCACGATCAATTGGGCAAAAAGAATTTCCGTTTCGGTTTAATAAAATTTGGAGTGGATTATTAGGCTATTATTATTATTATTGTTATTATAGTATTTGCAAGAACATGACCTTAATCTGCAGAAGATGTGAACTGACTCTAACCATTAATTGTTTCGCACGTTACTAACTGCGGATACGATCCATCAAATCTAATGATGTTAGCCTATCGGGAGATTAGAAAATCTGGAGCCCCATTAAGGATTATTGCCGATACTCTTTTTTTTTTACAATGAATGTTAACTCAAAAGGAAAGACTTTTAATGGTCTTTAGGGGGCGTATTAACGATTTAAACTCATCCCAGCCGGAGGTACAGAGAGAGAGAGAGAGAGAGAGGGGGGGGATACAGACAGAGACAGAGACAGTGAGAAATAACGAGAGACGAAGATAGAGAGAGAGGAAGATATAAGAGAGAAAATAAAAGAGAGAGAGACAAACAAAGAGAATAGAAAGAGAGAGAGAAGAAAGAGAGAGAGAGAGTAGAGAGAGAGAGAGAGAGAGAGAGGGGGGGGGGGGGGGGGAGGTGGAAGGGAAGGATCGAGAAGAAATCCCAACCCACAGTACGGGCAAACCCGAATTCAGAGATAATTGCACATAGTTCATAATACATACATACACTGGCTGTACTTAAAAAGTGATGATAGATGGGTGAGCTATTCCAAGTAAAAACAGTGACATTCAACGATTTTGCTCTATTTTCTTCGTACATACATCCTGCAGTGGAAACTCATCATTTAATGATAATAATACTAAGACACATGAATATTGAAGACATGGATATTGCACATAGTGAGAACAGGTTTTCAGTCATTCATTAATGCATGTCAAGGAGATACAAACGACCAGTTTCGCAACGTATCCAAACAGAATGCACAGGTTCCCGCGAGGCGGCCAAACGCGAGCGATTCCACCCACCTGCCAAGAGCGACCGCACCCCGAATAGACAGAGCGCGAATTGCACACACTAGGCTGGGCAAGCGTTAATGCTTGCCCAACCTAGCAACAACACATATGCGCAACCCACACCCCGCCCATCGAAACGCAATCACTCCTAACAGGCGAAAAACCACACGCGTCCAGGTACCCCACGCGGACCCATGCACCCAACTCGAACACATTCGAAACTGGTCCATCGAAAAGAGGCGTCTCCTTGCACATAATAACAAGAGTTACATATTACTACTGCTACTACTACTGCTACTACTACTACTACTACTACTACTATTACTACTACTTATACTCCTAATGCTAATACTACTTCTACTGCTACTACGGCGGTCTAGGAATCACATTCGATCGGGGAATTCCGGTGCAACCGTCCCATTTTGCATATCAACCGATCCTCAAACCCCGTAGTGGAAAACTCCCCCTGATTCACACGGTCATTCCGTCCCTGCTCCTCCTTCTCGAACCAGCGTCCCTCAGTGGATAAACCCACGCTACTCTATCGATTTTCATGCTAACATTCAAAGAGCTCATTACACTCACTGACTTATCATGGCAGTTATGGATGAAACATGTCTCTGAGCCTGAGCGGAAACTAGACCGCGAGAATAACCGTTAATTACACTAGGGTTCTCCAGGGATAATGTAATTGCCTTCTTCGCTCGCTGTCGCTAGAAAAAGCAATGTCCTGGCGCTTCCTCAAATATTCCCACGTGAATTAAGAACTAGGCGTAAGGCATCGAGTGAACGCAATTTGTTCTACCTGTGTCCATATTTACTCCTTAAATATCGTCCTATTTCACTCATTCTTCAATTCTTCAAAGAATGTCGCATCGTAGGTCTACTCACTCATTTTTTCTTCTCGACAGATCGATGAAAGAGCTCAGTCCCCTCCCCTCTTTCTCTTGTATTTATTCTTTAAAAAAAGATCGATCCTTCTGTAAAGTTTAGGCAGAGCGGCAAGGAGATTGTGGCTCGAAATTAGACCCTACCATAATCTTGATAATTTAGAAAAGGCTAGTCTTTGACAAATTTGAGTTCGGAAATTGATGAAGAAATTGGATGGGTTAAATTTAGACATTTGAGTAAGTATTTTTTAAATACATGTATAGAAAAGTAATGGTTCTACAAAAACAACCTCTACATTAAATAGGCTAACCAACTTTTCCAGGTTTAATTTTTGTCTTCTTCAGTGCAACAAGAAACTCCTATGATATTCGTAACGTGCATCCAAACAAGTTACCTTTCATTTCATGTTATAATTGTTGCACCGATTATACTTTTCATTGGTATAGTGCAAGCTTATCTATAGAATAACCATTTCCCTTAATCATATTTTCATATGAAAATATGACTATTGCCGAGAAAAAGTTATAAAGTGTTAGAGAATTCTTCAAAACACGGGTAAAAATTGAAAAACAATGCTAGCTTTATGTTTGGCTAGAACTTTTAGAACTCATTGAAACAATTTTTAGCGAAGATTCCGATATGAATTGAATTAACAATCGGCAACCGGAACCGTTATTATGGATTATGGAGATACATTTTTGTGTTCACCACTTTAGTTTGATTAAAAACTTTGCATGTATTAAACTTACTATGTCGCACGAACACATACCCATTTAAACGTCCACATACTATCATACGTATACATAAGACTGATATCCTACACTGTTAGAACAAGTATTAACATTTTTAATCAACTTGGTTAAAATTTTAATCAACCACGGATTACCATATGAATCACACAATCGTTGGTTAAACTTTAACCAACGGCCTGTTGATTAAAATTTAACCTGTGGTTGATTAACAATTTTAATCAATTATTGGTTTTAAAAAATTGCTCAATGTTGGTTAAAATGGTGTTTATTAAACTTTAACCATTTGTTGATTAAAACTTTCACATTGTGTTGGTTATTTATGCTTTGTTCGGGGCTGATTCACATGATGTTGGTTAAACTTACATGGGTCGTTGGTTGGTTAAACTTTAGTGGGTTGTTGGTTACAGTTATAACCACTGTTGTTTTTACTTACGGGGGTTTGGAGGTCTTATCCTCGTGTTTGCAGGTAAGAAATTGTTTTAATATAATTATCATCAATGCTAAGATTGTAAGGAAGAAGTGAAATAAGGTTTTTGCTCAAATTAAAAACGCTTTGTGTCCCGGCCCATAGGTTGTAGCTCAGCCAGTAAGTGTAACGGACGACCTACCCAAATTACATGCATAAAGACGTTTCACTTTATGATGACATCTTATTTCGTATTTAATTGTTTTAAGCAATTAGATACAATTAGATTTAACAAATAAGATAGTCATTATTCATGCATGCAATTTGGGTAGGTGATCCGTAATAGGCCCACACTTCTCCTTCTCTAAGTGGGTCTGCCTCCTTCATTCACGGTTGAAGATTCTTGCAGACCGATGAGTGTGTGTGTGCTTACGAGAGCCAGGTGCACGGTGCATGTAAAATGTTACTTATTGGTTGAGCTACGTACAACCTAGGCAGGCGCGGATCTACGGGGGGGGGGGGGGGGTTAGGGGGTTAAACCCCCCCCCCCTTGGGCGCCCCCCCCCCCCCAAAAAAAAAAGAAGAAAAAAAAAAAGAAAGAAAAAAGAACGCACGCTTGAGAGAAACCCTTTCAAGTGCAAATATTGTGAGAAGATATTCAACTCATCTGGTAACTTAACCAAACACATGATAACTCTGGATATAACTGTGTATTAAACTGTTACTTTATTTAAAAAGACGTTATCATGCACTGCTTATTATGGTCTCCATTGTGTTAATAGATGCCAGGAAAACATCACTTACGGGGTTCAAATAAACACCCCCAAAAAAAATCGGCTCGCCGCTTCGCGGCTCGTGGACATTTTGGTCAAACCCCCCCCCCCTTAGCAAAAAGCTAGATCCGCCCCTGCTAGGGGACACAAATCGTTTTTGATTTGAGCAAGAACCTTATTTCACTTTTTTCTTACAATCTTAGAATTGATGATGATAATATTAAAATAATTTCTTACCTGAAAACACGGAGATAAGACCGTCCAAACCCCATTTCCTCAGCGTCCTCGCGACAACCCCCATTGTTAATTTTGTCGCACGCGTAAACTGCATGTACTTTGCATGTACTTTATTTTGTATGTCGAGCGATCGCTAGCTACGCGCTTCGATATCGTTCCGTTGGGTCACGTGACCAGTACTTTAATCAACATTGAATAAACTTTAACTGGAAGGGGGCTATCATTACTGTCGGAATTTTGTTTTTAATCCATGCTGGGTTACAATGTTTGCTAACGACTTGGACTTAACCAACATAGGTTAAAAGGAATAGTTTTGATCAACACTGTTTTAAACCAACGCAAGATTAAAAGTAAATTTTAATCAACACTACATTTTTAACCATGGTTGAGTGTTTTTTAATCAACAATTTGTTAACCCGCAGTTTTGTAATACTTGTTTTAACAGTGTAGCTTAATCATTGTTGATGATTATCAATCCTGGGGGTGTTTCACACAGAATAAGATCGACTTAAGTTGGACTCAACTATGGCAGGCTGTTCATGCCACTAGTTCCTCTAACCACTCGCGGCTTTGGTTTATCAAGGGATGTACAAATCGTGGTCATACCAGTGGGGGTGTTTCACAAAGACTAAGATCGACTTAAGTTGGACTTGAACTATGGCAAGGCATTCATGCCACTGGTTGTTCTCACCACTTGGTATCAGACTCAATTAAGATCTTTAGATATTATGATTTCCTTTAATAATGAACTATCCAAAAATTTAATCAAGTTCAACTTAAGTCGATCTTAGTCTTTGTGAACACCCCCTTGGTATCTTCTCCGAGCTCGGAGGTTGATTGCAACATTGTCCACACATCTCTGTTATCTGCCACCTATAGTGCACTCTTGCAGTGTCATTCCACTCCAGGTTTTTATGTTCTCCTCCCAGTTGGTTATCGGCTTCCCTCTCGGTCTAGTACCTTCTATTTTTTCCTTGAAATTGAAATTGTTCAGCAATATTACCTTCACAATCTGATAACTTTGCGGCGATGCCATACACTTCCCAAACAGTGTAACGACCAGTGGAATGACGCAGTATAATCATCTCGTGTTGAGATCATCTCTTATAGGAACATTCATAGAGAGGAGATTCAGAACGTGACTGCCATATTATGACAAGGAAGCAATATCCGACAAACAATACGTCCTTGTTTTCACGAAGTGACGGTAGTGAGGAAAATCGTAACGCAAAGTGAATGCAATTTTTTTTCACTACCGTCACTTCGTGAAAACAGCGAATTATCCTAATTCTTGTTATGTTCTTCTACTTTGAAAGACGTATATTGACCGATCGTGCGACCATCGTGCGACCAAAGGGACTGATTGATATCAATCAGTCCCTTTGGTCGCACGATGGTCGCACGATCGGTCAATATACGTCTTTCAAAGTAGAAGAACATAACAAGAATTAGGATAACAAGAACAACAACACAAACAGAGGAAGTCATGAATTCGAAAATTCTTTTTATATACAAAATTACAGATGAAATGGATATAACATTTGTAGGTGCCATAATTTAGATATTGCCATCTTGTAAATTCTCTCTTGTTCTCTCATGCGTCTGACTGGCGCCTTAATATTTGAACCCGTGATCTGACTTGCTCCATACGCTTCTCAGCTCTGTCCTCTTTACTTCGCTCCCACAACACTCACATGTCGCAAAGGTCATTCACCTCGTAATAAGTTCTCACGTGTATCTCGAGTGTAAATACTAGCAAATTGTCACGTTGCGTTGCACTTACTCAATACAGCTACACAGTTCAACTAAGACAGGTCAATCGATGAAAAACTGGTTATAATCTGGTTATAATCTGGTTAAACAAACTTTAATTCTGCTTTCTTCTCATCGAAACATTCTCCATGCAAACAAATGCGTTCTCCAGTGACCTATCCCATGATTCATGTCCAGTATTCAAGTAAATAGAGCACTTTCTTGACAGAAAAAGAAGGTTGAAAGACCATTCGGTTTCCCGGGTTCATATCGTCAGCCCTATTTTATATACAGTGTCTAAACTACGCCACAAGGTGGCGCTCTTCACAAGTTCTGGTTGGTTTGGCAGTTACATTTCCGGCCCCTTAATTTTCAATATAAATCACTTGGAAATTACCATTCCATAACACTTAATCATAAAAACTATCAACATACAACGGAAACTCGGTTGAACGAAGTCCAATAAAAACAACATTCCTGTCAAAACTTGGGAATGAAGGCCCCCAAAAACCTTGTTACACTGAGCTTCCAATGTACTCAAACACAAATGCCAATAAAATGATCCTAAATCTCTAGCTCACTAATCAATCTACCAACAAATTACTGTAGCCTATCGGCGTATAACTAAAACCTAATTACTCATGTAATGTCTAGTGATAATCAATAAAGCAAGTCACAAACTGTGACGGTGATACTGATTTCCTAAAAAGGTTTTTCGCAACAACAAATACAGAACACTTTTAAACTGATAAAACTGTCAAGTGTCAACTATCCTTGGTATACATGTATCGTTCATCCTGCCAAATGATTGGAACTTCACAATCTATCTATACCACTCATAATAGAGCAAATAACAACTTACAACATAGCTGCAATTTTTCTATAAACCGAAAGCCAATACTCGCTTCTTAACAACCAGATGCTATTTGCTATTTGGCATACCTGACATACATGTATACAAGGCTCAATGACACAATACATGTACTAAATACCGTAATCAAAACTACCAAGAATATTTTCTTAACTACTGTATCTCTGTGTCTTGTTACATCTAACATTATAACGTATCTACCAAGAATAAATGTATAAAAAACACTCAATAAAAAACCTTTTGTTTCAAAAACAATAATGCATGTAATAATTTTGACTTGCGTTTATAGCAAAATATCATAACACAATGGCAATATTATTGTTTTTATCGTTTGCATAATGAAACACCTTGATGTTTGTAATTTATCTTAAGTAAATTTATGCACTTTGCATTGAACATCATAAACTCATTAAAAACAACACCTCTTAACACTTTCAAGACAACTGGCAATGCCTTGTGGTCTGAATATATAACTTTTGATTCAGAACTCAGATACACACTGCATTTGCCTTTACTGTGAGCATATGGCATTTAATACCCAGAATTTTAAAAAGAAAAACAACCCTTAAAATCCTCATATTGGCAACACATCAAGAAACCCAAATCATTATTTACAGAACATTGCCCACCTTCTAAACTTATTGTCATAGTTTCCAAAAATATGTCCGTTGATTTCAAAGATATTACAACTTATCAGAATCATGCACATGTTATATTAAACAGAACAAATTATCATTACAAAAAAAGATGTTCCATTTAGTCCTCAAAATGTCTGTCAACTTGCTTGAAAATTCCTTGATTAAAGATATTTAAATTACACTGACAAACCAAAGCGAAATGAAATACTGTACTGGTATGTTTGACAATTAGCTGTTTGATACTCTATATTTTAGTGGTTATACATGAATACCAGAATTTCTATAGTGACTGCCATTTCATCCAAATTTTGCCCAAGAAATACTTAGAAAGCAATTCTTCTTTCCAAAATACATGAGTCATGAATTTTGAAAAACGAGTAGACCTGTTTCCAAGCAACAACAAGAAATCAATCTTACAAGCATTAATCAATTATTGTGAAATGTAGCAATGTAGCATGCTATAAACAACTTGTATGACATGCACTTGTATGAATTTCCTTTTGCTCTTTAACTTTACATCAAAACAAATAAAAGGATTGGTACACCAAACCTAGACAAATTGGTTTCCAAAAAACAATTATAACTTTCATGCATCTTAAACAGAGTTTCTTTCAGTCTTCTGTTAGAGTTTGTTCATAGTTCTGTTCAAGCAAGCGTAGCACAATTATGTCCATGTCCACTTGGCTTGCTTATTATCAGCCCTCAATGTTATGGCTCCATATGCACAGGATAACAGTACATACTTTCAGTCTCTCCATGTAAACTTGAGCCTATCGCGATAAACGTGCTCCTCTCTTCGCGAAAGAATCAAAGTGAGCTCTTGATGGTCATCAAATTTCAAAAAACGTGATGATATCCATATCCAGGCAAAACTGGATTTTCAAATGTGATTCCTTGTGGTATTCAAAACCAATTTCATAAACTTTAAACGTTGTAAAAAAGCTTTCTTTTCACAAATTATGTTTTGCAAATCAAAACATATTTCTTTTCATTAATGGCAAATTGCATTGATCCAATTTCAGCTGAACGGTGATACAAGTGATTCACAAAAGAGATCAAATTTCACTTGTAGGCTCCAATATCAACAAAACGAATGGTTTCCAAAAACGATTTCACATTGATCCAATTTTAGCTGAACGGTGATACAAGCGATTCACAAAAGAGATCAAATTTCACTTGTAGGCTCCAATATCAACAAATATCAATTTCAAAGGTGTGAAGGTGATTTGTCGAACAATTAAGCTCCTCCATTGCGAAAGGTAAATGATCTCCATTTCAAATTCCACAAAAAACTTGTGGCGGTTTCTCTCTTTCAAATTTCAAATTTCACAAGCTCCTTTATCACAAAACAAGTGGTTTCCAAAAACGATTTCACATTGATCCAGTGGGTGTCAAATAACTCGCTCTGCTTACGCGTCCCCTTCCAATATGAAGCACAGCTTGCTGATCGGCCTTAAGTAGACGCCCAATTTCGTCTTCACCTCTGCTCTGCGAACCAAGCCCTCAGCATCAGGAAGTACTCGAGTAACTCGGCCCAGCAACCAAGAGTTTCGTGGTATTGTCTGATCTACCACAAGCACCAAATCGTGCACCTGGAGATTGCGATGTGGCTCCACCCACTTCTGCCTTTGCTGTAACTGGGGTAGATACTCCTTCGTCCATCTGCGCCAGAACAGGTCCGACATGTATTGGACCTGTCGCCATCTTCTTCTTACATAGATATCAGTCTCTCTAGTTATTGTCGGAGGTAGTACTGGTTGGGACTTCATCAGAAGCAAATGGTTTGGCGTTAATGCTTCCAAGTCGTTGGGGTCATTTGAGGCTTTGGTTATAGGCCTCCCATTGATGATACCTTCAGCTTCACACAGGAAGGTCTGTAAACCTTCATCGTCCAGTCTTTGTTGCCTAACCAAGTTGAAGAGCACCTGCCTCACAGTACGAATTTGACGCTCCCACACGCCACCGTGATGGGAGCCACCCGGAGGGTTGAATGTCCACTGGATGTTGCGCTGCAACATAGCATCACTGATCTGAGCCTGATTCCAGTTCTCAATCTCACGTTTTAGTTCTCTTTGTGCTCCGATCAAGTTTGTGCCATTATCTGACCTCATTTCTTTTACTGTTCCCCGTCTGGCGATGAATCTCCTAATGGCAGCAATGCATGAGTCAGTGCTCAGACTCTCGGCCTTCTCTATATGTATTGCCCTGATAGCTAAGCAGGTGAACATCACTCCATATGTTTTTACCTCTGATCGCCCTCTCTTCACCACCAATGGTCCAAAATAATCAATTCCAACCTTCGTAAAGGGGGGTTCATCAGGTCTCACTCGATCAGCTGGCAGATTCGCCATCTTCTGTTGCATAATCTTAGCTCTATGGCGTCTGCAAGAAATACAGCTGCTGATCATTCTCCTGATAGCTGCATTGGCACTGGGCATCCAGTATTTCTGATGAAGGCTGGACAGCATGTAATTCCTCCCCATATGTCCTGACATCTTATGTAGATTCTCCAGGATCAACTTTGAGACATGCCCTTTCTTTGGGAGAATTACTTGGTGCTTTGCATTGTCTGGTAGGGAACTCTTCTGGAGTCTTCCTCCCACTCTTAACAGGCCCTCATCAAGCACTGGATCAAGCTTATAGATTGGACTGGATTTCTTCACTCCTGGTTTCTGTCTTCCTCTTTGTACCCCAGAGGGGTCCTTGCTTTCCAGACATTTGATTTCCTGTGCAAAATGTTCCTTTTGCACAAACTTCAGGATCACCATCTCTGCTGCGTCCATTTCCTGGAGTGTAATCCTTCCTTTCAAACTGTCACCTTCGGACACATCTTTGGCCTTAGCTTTCAATGTGATCCATCTTATGAATCTTCTCAGCCAACACACTGCTCTCTTCAACCTAATCCAGTCTGAGTAGTGATGAATCACTTCATGAGTGGGGTTTGGCACTTCTTTCTCTGGGGTAACTTCAGTGGCAAGGCAGGATTTCTTTACTTCCAACTCATCTATCAATTTGCAATGAGGGACTTCACTCGTTGCAAGCCACTCCTTTTCTGGGTGCCGAAGGAAAGCTGGTCCATCCTTCCAATATTCAAGTTCAAGAAACTTGTCCACTGTTATTCCCCTTGAACATATGTCTGCTGGATTAAGCGAAGACTCAACATATCGCCACTGAGAAGGCTTTGATCCATCACGAATCACGGCTAGTCTATTTGCCACGAAAGTCTTGTATCGTGCAGTACTGTTATTGATGTATCCAAGTACAGTCTGACTATCTGTCCAGAAGTATGTTTCCTCAATAGGAATATCTAGCTCCTGCTTGATCATGTGGTCTATCCTCACTGCTACATTCGCTGCTGTCAACTCCATTCTGGGAATGGACACCTCTTTCAATGGTGCAACTCTTGCCTTACTTGTCAAGAATTTCATCTGTACCTCGTCTTCATTCTCCCATCTGAGGTATGAGACAACACCATAGCCCTTTTCGCTCGCATCGGAGAAATGATGCAGGGTGACTGATTGTGGTGCGAAGCCGTCTGGCTTCAGACATCGTTCCATCTTGAATTGCATGAGCTTTGGTAACTCAGTCCTCCATTGTAGCCATTTCCTCATCAGCTCACTTGGAATTTCTGCATCCCATCCTAGTTGAGATCTGCACAATGTCTGTAGGAGCTGTTTTGCTGGCAGCACCACTGGTGATACACAGCCCAAAGGGTCAAACACAGAACTCACAGTGGATAAAATCCCCCTTCTTGTCAGTGGTTTGGCCTTCAGATCTATCTTGACACCAAATGTATCTTCACTTGTGGACCATATGATGCCAAGGGCTCTTTCTGCGACTTGATTCTTGTTGTCTAAGCTCAGATCTTGAACACTCTTTGCCTTTTCCTTTTCTGGAATTGTCTTCATTACCTCTGGCTCATTACACACCCACTTGGTAAGATGAAATCCTCTCCCTTCACATGCAGCTGTTACATCTGTTGCCAATTTAACTGCCTGTTGTACAGTGGGAGTTGAGAACAAACAGTCATCTACGTAGAAATTCTTCTGAATTGTGCTTGTGACTTCGTGTGGGAAACTGTCTGCTTGTTCTTGAGCTGCTCTCTTCAGCGCAAAGTTAGCGCATGATGGAGATGAAACTGCTCCGAATACATGTACTTTCATTCTATGGTCAGTCAAGGGCTTCTCAATGTCTCCTTTCTCCCACCAAAGAAAGCGAAGGAGATCTCTGTCGTCTTTGGGTACTCGAACTTGCGAAAACATGCCTTCAATATCCGCCATCAAGGCCACTTTGTCTTGCCGAAACCTTGTCAAAACTCCAAACAGTGTGTTAGTTAGATCCGGCCCCTGTAACAGCTCTCGGTTGAGACAGAACACTCCAAATTCGGCCGAGCAGTCAAAGACGACTCTAAGTTTCTTCTTTTGTGGGTGTACGACTCCATGGTGTGGTAAATACCAAACACGGCCATCATCCCTCTTGGTTTCATGTTCAGGCACCCTCTCCATATAACCTTTGTTCTGCATCTTGTTCACAAATTCTGTGTAGTCCTGTCTGAAATCTGGCTGCCTCTCAAACCTTTTCTTCAAGTGAGCCGCCCTCTGCGTTGCCTGACTCCGATTGTTAGGAAGTTTAACTTCCTCTCTTTTCATAGGCAATCCAATTTCGAAATGTCCATCATCTTGCTGCTTAATTGACTTCTCAACTTTCTTGATGAAGGACAAGTCCTCTTGCGACTTCTCTTGTTTGTCGTTGATAATTCTCTCATTAAAGTCCTGATTGAACAGACTTTCAAGTTGTTGATCTATGTTTGTCTTGGCCTTTACTCTGTGAGAATGAACTGTATGTTGCTTGGCCTGATCCTTAGTTGCTCCGTACACTATCCAGCCGAGAGCTGTCTTACATGCAAAAGGGCCGTTAGGTACTTCACTATTTATGACCTTGATTGGTTCCATGGCCCTTGGAATGTTACTTCCTATTAACAGACCAACATGCACATCTTCATCTGAGGTCGGTAGCGGGATGTCTTGAAGGTATGGCCATTTCACGAGGTCTCCTTCTCTTGGTATGTCATCTTCTGACACTGGTATTTGCTCTCGAGCAAAAACTTCAGGAAGGTTTATGCTGTTCTGTCCATGTAAATCAGTAATTTCCAGATTACTTATGATATGGCTTGACACCACCTTCTCATCTGTCATGGTTGACATGTGAATATTCATCTTTTTCCCTTTAACCTTCAGGTCTCTTGCCAATTCATCTGTGCAAAATACTGCATTGCTTCCTGAATCAATCAATGCATATGTCTTCAGTTGGACCTGTGTGTCATGCGAACGAATCAGCACTGGGACTATTCCAGGTAGTACATCAGCCGACTCAGCTCTGGAATCGATATAACTGCACTTGATATTCCTTGCTGTTGCTTGTTGGCCGTCATCTACATTTCCATCATCATTTTCATGATTGTTTATCTGTGTCACTACTGAAGGGGTGAACGATGCTTCTGCCTCTTGGGGCTGCAGTCTGACATGCTGCCTGTCAGCATTGTTGCTATCTTGACTGTTACTGTTAGAATTACCCTTCCAGTCTCTGTGTAATGCTGTCGGATGTAGTCTGTTACATTTGCTGCATTTTAATTTCCTTCTGCAATCTTTGGCAATATGCCTGGCCTTCTTTAGACAGCTGAAACATAGCCCAGTTTTCTTACAGAAGGTTATCCTGTCATCATAAGGCTGTGATGATAACACCTTACATTCCTCAATTTGATGGCTCTCATCATTACAGAAAGTGCAGATTTCTTTTCCTTCTTCCATTATTCCAACTTTCATAGTTGTGTCATTGCTGGCTGTATGTGCAGACTCTTGACCATTGCCACTTGTCTTTGTGTCTTGTCTCATAGCCGTGCTAAGGCTGGCTTTATGTGGAGCTGCAGACCTTCCAAGCCTTCCAGGTGTTCTTCCCTGACTGATCTGTGACTGTGTGTATTTCAGGTCCCCGTAGGCTGGGTTTGTCATAATCCTGGTCTGTTTGGCAATGAAGGCCTGCACATCACCAAATGTAATTCTCCTTTGCCGTTCTTCTACAATGTCATCAGCTTTGTACCTCCACTTATCTCTCAACTTAAAAGGCAACCTTCCTATGACCATCTTCACATTTTGTGTGTGATTCACTTCCATTTCCATGTTCAAATCTATCGCCATGTTATGCAACTCTGTTATGAATGTGGAGTACTTGTGAAGCTCCTCTCCATCTTCTGACTTGATTTCAGGCCATTGTGAAGCTTTATTCATCATAGCTTCCATTATCTTATGTTTATCTCCAAACTTCTTCCTTAGCAGCTCCTTTGCCTTTAGGTAGCCTGCTTCACTTGGTCCATACATACAGCTCTTGACAATGGAGTTTGCTTCCCCTCTAGTGTATTGGTCCAGGTAATACAGCCGATCCGTGTTATCTGCAGTTTTGGACTCTACAGCATGCTCAAAGGACTTAATGAACGACCTGTATTCCAGTGGGTTACCACAAAATGGTTTTACCTGTGGTGATGGCAGCGATGCTCTCATGTTGCACTGAACCAACATTTGCATAAGCTGGTTTTGCTGCTGCATACAAATTATCATTGGGTCTGTCATATTTCTAGCAGTAGCAGCGGCAGACATATGGTCTGTTGTTCCATTCATACTCTCAGGACTCTCCCTTGGGGCAGCCATGTTAGGTCTATTAACTCTATTTCCTGATTGTGCTACATGCTGATCTTCACTCTCCAAACTTGATGCTTGGCCTTGGGGCATAAAAGGATCTTCATCTTGCAAAAGATAACTCTCTTGCCTTAAATCTTCTCCATTCAACTGTGAGGGTGCATAGTATGGATCCATTTCATCTATTACTTGGTTTCGTTCTCTATTCAGAATTCAGGTGACTTCACGCACATAGACCTTGGACCTCATCAGCAGTGAAACAGCTAGGTCTTTCAACTAATGTAGGTGCCATAATTTAGATATTGCCATCTTGTAAATTCTCTCTTGTTCTCTCATGCGTCTGACTGGCGCCTTAATATTTGAACCCGTGATCTGACTTGCTCCATACGCTTCTCAGCTCTGTCCTCTTTACTTCGCTCCCACAACACTCACATGTCGCAAAGGTCATTCACCTCGTAATAAGTTCTCACGTGTATCTCGAGTGTAAATACTAGCAAATTGTCACGTTGCGTTGCACTTACTCAATACAGCTACACAGTTCAACTAAGACAGGTCAATCGATGAAAAACTGGTTATAATCTGGTTATAATCTGGTTAAACAAACTTTAATTCTGCTTTCTTCTCATCGAAACATTCTCCATGCAAACAAATGCGTTCTCCAGTGACCTATCCCATGATTCATGTCCAGTATTCAAGTAAATAGAGCACTTTCTTGACAGAAAAAGAAGGTTGAAAGACCATTCGGTTTCCCGGGTTCATATCGTCAGCCCTATTTTATATACAGTGTCTAAACTACGCCACAAGGTGGCGCTCTTCACAAGTTCTGGTTGGTTTGGCAGTTACAACATTTCTCAATCACTCACATTGATCACCCAGTCACTTTGGATATTTTCATAGACATACGAAACGGATAGAGAGATGTAGCCCCACCCCTTAGAATGAAAATCCAAACAACTAAAACCAGCACAAGTCATGTTACGAACCAAAGCAAAATAACAATGATTTCCCATTGAAATATATTTAGCCTATTCGGATGGTCATATCTCAGCCAATACATAACATATTCAATTGGTTTTCAACATTTGGACATCACTTTGATGCTCTTTCGAAAAATGAAGTTCAAATTTGGAAACTCAATTTGTTTATGACGTCACACTTGACCACTCTATTCAAAGTCCTCAGATAGCTTATGCAGCGCCAGTGTATGCCACCATAAGAATTGTTGACAGTAAGTTTTCGTATGGTTAAAATGGAACATTTTCCATTAATTTTTACCCTGTGTTTATTTTGCCTCCTTGCCCTCATTTTGCTAACTTTTGATTGAAATTATAACATTGTCACCTTCGTTCTTCCTTCCGCTCTATTTCTCTCTCCCTCTCTCCCTCCTTTTCTCTTTCTATCCCTCTCTCTTTTTCTCTCTCTCTCTTTCTCTCTCTCTCTCTCTCTCTCTCCCTTTCTCTCTCTTTCTCTCTCTCTCTCTCTCTTTTCGTCTTCTTTGTAAATCTACTAAACGGAGGTTAACACCATCAGGCAGACTGTGAACTTTGCAATGTTTTGTGCAAAATACATTATACACTGCGGATACACATTAAGATTTCCTTCCAAATGATTCTAACCCGATCAAAGAAATGACAACAACCGCAGCAAAATCCGGAGAAAATCCGGATATACCCGCCCCCCCCCCCCCCCCCACCCCCACTTCGGGGTCGGAATGACCGCATGCGTGTTACCAAAATGTCCGCCGGTAAAGGGGTACTTTTCACGCACCAAAGTCCGGCTCGTAAATACACAGAATTGACTTTACACACCGGACTTAGGGGGTGTTTTTAAAAGGAGGGAACACGCATATGCGTACCCTAAATAACACTGAGTGGGGGGGGGGGCGGGCGGATATACCGATGCTTTCGGCGCCATCCAGTCACACGGTTCAATTTCTTACTCCAGTATAACGTCGCAAATATATCGCAATTCCCGCACGAATATCAGTATAATCATCTCCTTTCTCTTTGGCTATTTACCTCTCAAATAATTATGATACATCCGTCACTGATTCGGGGAGACAGCCATTTGCAAATAGCTGAAGAAGAGCGTCGGCGAATTTTTTCAAAGGGTTGATTTGCGGTGATTGTGGCAATATATTTTTGATCAGCGTTACGATTAATCAAATTCTCTTGCGCAACGGTTTTTTTCCACACCACAAGCGGGATATTACTTTTTGATCGGGGGGGGGGGGGTGATGGTTGAGCAGGCCTCGTGCGAAGTCCATTTAATCCCATTTGGCCTACAAACGTGGCCTTTGAAACATATTAAAGATAAAGCTGGCGTCCATCCTTTTTCGAAGCCCCCCTCCTCCTCAGCGAAAAATCTATGCATCGTGCAGTAGGGTCTACGGCAAAGTGGACTGTCGTTGTGTTACTTGAAGGGGAATTAACTTCAAATTACATGTTAATTTAAGTTTGTAAGTCATTAAAAACATTATCTTAACAATATTAAACATTGTAAATTTGACGAAAAGGGAGGACGTAGCCCTTCTTCAGAATCATAGTCGAGAGGTAAATATTGTTCTTTAATTCTGCCCCAGCTTACAAACTCTTCTGGATACAACACTTCCTACTTTGTCTTTTACTCTATCTAATTTCTTTTTTAAAGTTTGTCTACTTGCCATTTGTCAAACATCCCCTTGGTAGAAAGTCTATCTTGGTGTATTTATAAACAAGAGAGCAAGGGGCCTGAGGACTAAAATGATCATCAAAAAGAGTAATAATCAAAGTGGAAAATAGAAGAGCTGGGTGTAGCCAAAGATATTAGATTAATTTCCGAGTAGACAAAAACAGGATTACACAAAAAGCTTTTATTGAGTTAATTTATATTTAAGATGATCATAATATTGAAAGATCTTAAGCTGTATGATCATGTGAGTTACACATAGAACATTGTGGAACAAAGAATAGGCTTCAACATAGCTTGATTATACTAAATGTCAAAAGCCATGTTGTTCCAGAGAGTGTTTTAAAGGAAGCGTGAACGGGTAAAATGAACGATCGCATGCATCTGCGCGTGCAACGACCATAATAGCGTACAAGATCAAAATGCAACTCAACCCTTGCAATGATTTCTTGTGTATGTAAGCAGGAAAAAAAGAAAAACAGAAAAGCGAAATTCTGAAATAGATCCGACCAATAATTTGAATATTGTGAATGTTTGATATGTGATATCACTAACTCTTTGCAAATATCAAATTGGCATTTTGGTCAGTGGATTGCGACGTAGTCATAGGCAACTCCCCCGTTTGTCGCGCAAAAAACATCATTAATTTCTGTTTTTCTTCTAAATGCGTTCCCCCTATGCGCACTACTCAAATATATGTAGGAAAGCATATAATTATATATAGGTCCTGTAAAAAAAACAGACCCTCCTGAGTCATACTTTTTTGTTGCTGAAATTTTATTTATTTTGTGTGTTGGGACAAACGGGAACGTTCACCGCCACTACGTCACAGTGACACTACCTATACAGCCAATTTGAAGTGCCCATATGTCATGTTTACTGATTACAACTTTACAATTTGTTTTGTTATACCTTTCTCAATTTGTGTTTGGTTTCATTCAAACATTCAGCCGTCTACTTTTTATATTTGTCTCATTTCTTTTAGAGAAGTTGACTCTTAGAGGTAAAGACCAGTTTGGAAACGCCCCCCTCTCAAAAAATTAAATGGAAGCTCTTATTACCAATCATGTGAAAGAATATGTTTTGCCGAGAAACTGCCTACTAATTGATATATTTGGTAAACTATTATTTATATTTGGACCTAATAGATATCGCGCACGTGTCGCGTAGTCCCATACACATCTTTCTGTGTACAGTGCTTGTAGCTTTACCAAGACTTGGCCTAATTTCTTATCATTTTGATGATTCCAGAACCTTGCTGTACACACCAATATTTGTATGCTAGATCTTTCTGATCGATTCCACAACGTTTCTTTCACAATGCAATCGCATGACCATAACTGTTCTTTATCTTTAAAGTTGGATGTCCCTTTGATGTTCGTATAAGTCAAGCATCATTTCCTTTCGAACGCTGGGGGTGGAATAGTCAGCCACTTGGTCATAAAATGGGCTATAAATACATGACTTGAAAATGTCACGAATTACTTTCAAGATGAGAAGCTTTCTCTCAGTGGCATTTGGATTGATCATATCGCATTAGTCACGGAAACATCATACAGCATTGGATAAACTGTAGGAATAGCGTAAGAGATAAAGCTATTAAACCAGTTCAGAAAATGATAAACGAGGTTGGCGTATAGGGTAGGGGTTGGGTTAAATCACTGCTATGCTGTGTGAGGGTAGGGCGGGGGGGGGGGGCTAATGTTAATGGGCAGCTCCGAATACCATAGACCTTCTGGAATTTGTACTAAATGTTAGTGTTTCTTTTATTCATTTATTACTTTATTAATTTATTTATCCAAGTCGTTTACAGTTGAAAATATTAATTTAATCTTAATGTTATGAATCGACGTGGATGTAAAAAAGTTCGCTAGAAATACATCATTTTTTACCAAGTTATATCTTAAAGACATTTACGAAATTGTGAAATTTAGATATCAGATAAGTATTTAAAAAAAAACGTACGTAATGTTAGAAATAGCATGTTTTACTTTTGTATAACTTCATTATCTCAATACCAAACAGTGTGCTAAGTGTGCTAAGTAAATACAATAACAAATCAGTCACAGTTCCTTGATTATACTGGTACTCGATTAGAGTTAAAATGGTAAAATGCATAAATTAATGATTGATTGATTCATAAAAGAAAACCAAACTTCAGCAACCAGGATGGTTTACAAAAGGGGCCGTGGGACAAATACAATTGAAATACAAATACAATTACATGCATATCTAAACAATACAAACAATACATGTAAGCATTAAATAATAATATATAAGATATAAAATTCTGTTTTAGTGCTATCCAGTACCGATTACGGGAATACATATGTGATCTGTTGGTTTGAGGTTTAAGAGAATAAGAGCAGAAACCATCGATTTCAAACTTGTTGTGACCGACTCCTCCCCCTCCTCCTCCTCTTGAAGCGAGTACAACCTAGCTGGAGCAAAAAAGGTCTTTAAACACATCATCCTCTGTAAGAAGAATATTTATCGACAACACATGATTTGCGAGGTATTGAGGAAAAAAAGGATAAAACAAAAACATTCAAATGAAAATGGTAAATGAAGGGAAATTGATAAGAAAACAGGAATGCGATTCCAAATCAAAACCCAGAAAAAAACTAAATCGCGCAGACGTACTTACTCTTAAAACGCAAGTAAAATCCACTCTGCAAAAAGCACCAATTCACACTATAACACGCCGTTATCAATCTAGTATCCTTAGTTCGTCGGTCGGCTGTTACGGAGTACCATCAGATGTACGACCGTTGTCGTCTGTTGCTCGCGTTCGAGTGCGACGACCTAACGTATCGAAGATAAAGTACTATCATCTTGCCGAGCTTTTCAGCGGTTGTAGAAATCATCTGCGCGCGGCGTATTGCGTGCTTGTTTTTCGTAGTTGACGGTTTACATTTCCATCATTTTGACGTGATTTTTCGTGTTGTATGTTTATGTTGCTCAAGACTGTGAGCTTTGAAATTGGTGGGGTTGGGGGTAGGGGAGGCCTGCGTTTGGAACATAACTCCTTGACGGCTACAGTAGTGTATGATGTGTGTACAAATGTAATGGTGGAGGCCCTTAAAACCTAAAAGGGGCGCGAGAATGAGCCTCAACCAAAAATGGATATTATTATTAATTGATTTGCTGCTTCTTCGAATTTTCTGCTTTCTTTCAAAATAATTGTCTATAATCATGGTTGGATTTCGTTTTAATACCCCGGTCGCTCCCACGAGGCACTTGCTCAGTTACGGGTAGATCTCATGACAAATCCCATTATTAAACTCGTTATGTGCCACACTAAATCTCCCGGGCCACAACTATCAAGGGATAGATATACCAAAGGCTTCAAATCACAAAATATGGGAAGACCTAACGAGGGGTGTCATTTCCAGAAGGTTCGCAAGACTGAAATACAAATTTATAGGGTTTAAAAATCCGAAAAAGAAATAGAATTTATAGTTTTCCGAAGGTTCGTAATTCTGCAAATGATGTGTACAGTATAGGGTTATTTATTTATTTATTCATGATTTCTTTCAACAGGGTAGTTTCATTCAGTTCCACTGGAAGCCAGTGGATCTGCTTTTCGAGAAAGCCCTGCATAATACAATGAAATATAAAAACATAAGTATAATAACACAATAATAAAAATAAAAATAATAAATTACATTTATAAAGCGCTTAATACGATGTTTCTAAGCGCTTAACAAAACAAGGTACAACGTAAAATAAACATACAGCAGTAATAATACTTAATTCTAATAATAACTTTACAGATAACAATTGTACATACATTATATGTGAAATATCAAATTAATCATATATCTTTAAAAAATAAGACTATCTGAATCATACAATATTTATTATCAATTATTAAAAAAAAAAAAAAATTATTACAATAACAAAAGCACACCTAAAACAAAAACCCGTTTCGTTTTCGGAATTCCGAACCTTCGGATAAACTTCATGTAACCAATTTAAGACCGAATAAGCTTCAACCCTCAATTCGAACTTTTCTTGAACCCTATTCCCTGTAAATCATTACCCGCTCTCTTTTCTTAATAATGACTCGGTCTCATCAAAGAGGAGAGGCATCCTGATTTCAAATTCATTAGGAAGATAGGTGAGCGAAAGTTTGAGAAAAAAATCCGAAACTCAGATATATTTTGCAGTTATTATGGACGTTTTTAATAAAAATTGATTGGAAAGCAATTTTCCGGGTCGTAACATCGTGTATTTTCTCCCCCTTAAAAAACTATAAACTTTTGAAAGTGGAAAAGGATATTCGATCAAGAGACCCCCAACGAAAATGTGCACATGTTCCTCTGATGAGTGTAGCTAGAAAACTGTAAATGCATGGGAGAAATACTGCAGTTAAAATCTAGGTTGATGAATAAACGAGGGGGGGGGGGTGGATGAGTGCTAGATTGTTGGTCAAAGGAATAACCGATTTGGCTAATTTCGATGTGGGCACTTTTATTTTAGGGGGGGGGGTGTAAAATTCTTTTTTCTTGGTTGCAAAATTGCTGAATATTATGACCGCCGTCCACATTCAAAATAATGGTAGCGACACCCCTATTTTCAACACTGCTGACCATAATGTTTCACATCCTTTCTCTGCTGCGCTTCTCCGCCCTAAGAAAGGAAAGAAACTAGTCGGAAAAGAAGGTGTACCCTCAATTAAAGTGTGTATCATCAACATAATAGTCTAAGAATGTTTACCTCTTGTGCGCTTAAAACAAAAAATGATCATATTACCTATTTGAATTGAATTGAATTGAATTTATTTATTCACCACCATTGAAAACATTGAAACAAAAGATAAATGTACAATGACAATGTCAATATAACATAAATGCATGACATGAATTATAAAAAAAAAAAAATACATGTTCTACAGCGATATACATGTACATTATGACAAAGATAAAGTAAACTTTGCTTCAAGAGTAAAACAATAAATGACTATTTACAATGAGTTTGTGATCGATGGTAAAATAGAGTCAAAAATAGCACATGTGCTAGTCGAGTCTGACTCTGGGGATTGGGCGTGTGAGCAATCTGATTCATTCACTCGCCCCCACTTACAAATTATTCTGGCGACGCCCCCTCCTCAAAACCCTTCTCCATTTCCCTGATCCACCATATCGTCTTTCTCATTATCGTCTCCCATCGAAGTCTCCCCGTAGTTCATTAGTGAAAATATTGCGTTTCCCCCATCGCTCCTTTGGGACCATCACCGCGCATCTTCGCTGCCCTGCCACCATCCTTCATCCTTCCATCGCCGTTGCAACAAAATAATACCCCCCCACCGTTTTCTCCGTCAGAAACAAGCAAAATTCTTTGTTTTCTACCGGCTTGGTTACACTCCGAAGACAGTAGATTGCACTCTCTTCGTCTCCATTACTATCTAGTCTTTATCTCTTGTCTATTCTTCCTCCCATTCTCCCTGCCTCCTTCATCTCGTATGTATCTCTCTCTCTACCTCTCCTTCTTCCTGAATCACCCTCTCGCACTTAGTACTCTGCAACTTCACTTTGATTGGTCTATGTGCGTATGTGTTTGGATGAAGCGCCACCTTTCCTCCTAAGTTTCTTGTGATACGATCCAACTTCTCTATACTAGTTACTACTCATCCCCCTCTCCCTCCCCTCTCCATCTCTCTCTCTTAATCCATATATCTATATATCTATATATCTATCTATCTATCTATATATCTATCTATCTAGCTCTCTACCTTGCTCCTCTTCCTTCCCTCTCCCTCTCCTTGTTTCTTCTCTCTCTCTCTCTTTCTCTGTAATGCCAATGGGCTAACAGACCTCCTTGATCTTTCCCTTCTCTCTTCACCTTTCTCTAATAGGCCTAATAATTGTTTTCCTCTTAATTTCATTCCCCAAAACAATAAATCGATAAGCGCCATTGCACCTTTTCCCCCCTTTTTTTACAACATATTTTCTCAAAGTTCTCTACAACAGATTTCAGATGTCAAGTGGTTGCGCTGTTCTCTCCGAAAATCGTTAAAATACTTTTTAACGGTATAAAGGACAAGACAGTATTCAGACTTTATATGAAATTATTGGTAACTACCGCTTCATGTCTCACTTCAGATGTTGACTATAATCATATCATTCCACTATTTATATTGTTATTAAAATCTTCTTATTTTGGAAATAAAATCATATTACATTTTTTAATAGCATGACTCAACTCCCATCGTCCCGATCCCCTTCTCGTTTTTCTCTCCCTCTCTCGCGGTGTCTCTCTCTGGCTCTCTCTCTCTCTCTCTCTGGCTCTCTCTGGCTCTTTCTCTGACTCTCTCTCTCCCTATCTCTGTCTGTCTGTCTGTCTCTCTCTCTCTCTACCTCCCCTCTCTCTATCTGTCTTTGCCTGTCTGTGCATGTGTCTGACTCTCTCTTTCTTTTCATCACCTCATCTCTCTGTTATCATTTTTCAATGTTTGAGTCTCTCGTTTAAGACCAGATCTCGGGCAAGATCCCATTGATTCTCCCCATTCTCCTTCGTTCAGCATACAGCATATCGCAATTCCCCCTGCTCCAGCTTTTTCACCGGCCTCTCACCATGTCACTCCATCACTCTCTCTCACTCCTTCTTTAATCCTTCCTTCTCTGTCTGCCGTGTCTGTCTCCACATCTCTTGCTCTTCACCCCTTCATCTTCCTGTCCCAATATTCCCACTAATAATTATTCCTTTTTCTAGTTCAAAATCAGATGGCGGGCAAGATCTATTTGGATCTCTCCTCATCCTTCTTCGGTCGGCAAGAGCATGACGCAAGGCCCACTGCTCTATCACTCTCACTCCATCACCTCTCCCTCCTTCTGTCATTCATTTATATATATTCATCCATTCATTTATCAATCAATAATTTGGCACACATCATTTCCCTTGTCTTTTCAACTGTCTTTCTTTGTTTCCCTTTCTGCTCCTTTTCATCCCTCCACCCGCCCTCCATTTCAACTAATAACTTCTTCTCTCTCTCTTTCTCACTCTCTTTCTCTCTCCTTCTCTCTCCTTTTTATCTTTCGCTCTCTCTCTCTCTCTCTCTCTCTCGTCTAAAGTACGATCAGGGGCAAGGATCTCTCGGCATACAACATGGCACGATGGCCCGGTACGATATCGGCCGATATGGATCTATCAAGGGATTGGTGAGCGGGAGAATTGAAAAGCAGAAAACCTTCTAGAATTTCAAATCACGACTGCAAGAATGATTGCTTCTCGATTGTCACGTCTATTTTCCTCTGAATTTAAATCAAATTTCAAGACATGGGTCCCGTGTCCTGCGTCGTGTCCGAGAATATAAAAAAGACACAATTGAGGTGAGAAAATTTAATCAAATTTTCTTCAAAGGGAATCTACCTTTTGAGCACACCTAGAAATGTCTAGACGTGCCTCACCTTTTTTTCTTCTTCAAGAGACGCATAATCAGCGACGGATGCAAATTTCGATCAACTATAGGGCAAAAAGGTGTCTCTGTACTATTTTTTAAAAACGAATGATGGGTACGAGTGCAAGAAAGTTAGTTTTAAATTTCTCCCATTAATTATCTTCACATTGCATGTATTGGTATCGGATATGAAAGTACGGTAACCATGATAATGCACAATATCAGAATAGTCAATTTGACATAGAGTGAATATATTGTTTGCCCCCCCCCCTAACCCCCCCAAACGGTACTCGTATTATCAATATGTCTGCAGTAATTGATAAAGTGGTTCATTGTGTATTGATATCATACTCGAGTGTTTAAAGCAAAGATTGGTATCTACTTTTCTCGATGTTTGTGAGTGCATTTTCAGTGTTTTACAGCGTGATGGGGAAAATGGTGCTGCGACGAATGCGCCGCCGACAACTAATCCAGTATCTATTCGTCCGAATATCGGGTTAAAAGTTAGCATGCAGCTGGGTTTTATTATGTAGGGTTAGGGTTAGGTATACCGTGTAGTCTTTGGTCCAGAGTTAAAAGTAAGAATTCGGTTAACGCAGTTAAGGCTTGTACGGATATGACGTGGTAAACTGATGCTAAAACCCGCCGGATTTTTAAAAACATGTAAATAATTGGCAATCGCGGGCAACAAAGGTCCTAAGCGTGTTCATTGAACACAATATTATAAAATACAGAAATATGAAGCATACATGTATTTACACTTGATATAAATTATATCATAAACAAAAAACCCGACAAAAACCCGTGGTTTTGCGGCGTCATATCCGAACTAGCCAGTAGTGTAGGATATTGAACGCGGAGATTATTGTCACCCTACCATATTGTTTCTTAAAAACAGAGACACTTATACGAAAAATTGTCCCGAAGACGATATGAGCATATTGATCCGGAGACCGAAAACGAAAAGCTCTTAACAGACTTCAAGAGCTCTTAGTGGAGCCCACAAGCCACAAGGACTCTTGTCCTTTCGGAAGTACACTTGGTGAAGTTGATCTGCTTGCGAAAGGTCAGATATGTCTGTATGATCAGATTGACAAAAATAGTATCTTTTTTTGCATTTTGATGTGGAATTATTTAAAGGGAATGGTATATCATGATAAAACGCAAGTTCTTCTAATATGCATTTCATGTAACGTTGCCACCTCTTAAAGGAATGATATTGTACTGACACTACTTTAGATTTAGGTATACTGCCATCTACTGCTCACAATGTCCCACCTTGTCGACAGCCATGTCCCACAGTGCATCACCTATACTGCACGACTCGCGCGTGATGATTATGATGCAGGAAGCGGAAATCGCTCTATCCGCGCCTTAACCAAAATATGGCGCAAAGGAAAATACATTAACAGCAGCGATGTCGGTAAAATACCTTGCCTTTAAGTTGAAGAAAAAAAAGGGTTAACATTTTATTCTTTGATGACAAAGATAAAGGGACAAGATCTTTGGGCGTATGCTGGCTCCACATCCCCCAAATTATTCTACCATCACAAAATTAATACAATATATTTTTGCGTTTACTCAATGTTTTCAATTTTGAAAGATTCTACTTACATTTTGTCGTGCCTGAAGTACAAATACTTGTATGGTATTCGAAATAATAGTGCAGGCTCTCCGAGTTCATCGAAAATGTTGTATAACTTCCTGCGTATAGTTTTATAATCCCTCGACAGGAACATATTCTATCGACAGACTGAGAGAAAGAGAGAGAGAGAGAGAGAGAGAGAGAGAGAGAGAGAGAGGGAGAGAGAGAGAAAGGGGAGGGGCGGGAGGAGTCCATGACATTGTAATAGAGAACTAGAGAGAGGAATTGAAAGAGAAATGGCTGTCAGATGAAGGAACGCAAAGAGTCATACGTAAAAATAAAGGGTAATCATTTGCAAAATATGAAAAATTATATCAAAGGGAGTGCAGAAAACAAAAGATAATTGTAATGGTTGACTTCAAATTATATAAAGTATGTATAGCAAAATGTCATTAATGATATTGATACTGGAAAGGGGGTATAAATTACTCGAAGACTTTTTAATGTCGCCACCTCAGATTGTTTGTGTATCCTTTTGAAAGGTATCATCAACACCAGCTAGGTTTTTTCTTTCTCTCCAGTGATTATTTGTAACAACAAATATTTAGCGACGATAGGGAGAAAGGAGGAGGAGAAAGTCAGAAGAAGTCGCATATTAAAGGGTCCATTGATTTGATGTTTAAAACAAAAAATGCATTTTCGCCGTGCGTGTAAACGATATTGTTATGGTCACATTGTTCTTTTGCACGTATTTACAGAAATTTGCTGTGTGAAACTTCGCAAGGATGTATGGTTAGCCGCAATTCTTTCTTTTTCGTTTGTACCTGCTTTTTTTTCTTCTCCATCTGTCGAAAATTAAAGGTTACCATGCAGGGATTGTACAACACATGCTAGCTCAGCCATTGCTCCTGTCCTAATTTCTATGACTAACATTTTGAATACTTAAAACATAAACATATTTAAAGTATTTAAGATGTAGTTAACTGAATGTACGATTACAACTTTTAACGAAAGCAAATATATCTTTGATGTCATAAATGTGCGCTCAGCTAAAAGTAAATCTAATTGGACTTAAAATTAAAACTATTAGACTTGAAACAAGAGGATAAGAAATGTTTTCAAATATTTTAAAAGAGAAATTGATAATTTTCTTGCTGCATTTACATTGTTATCACCTGTCATTATAATTATTTGAACTACGTGTCAGAAAATAAATGGCTTTGCATACAACTTACAAAGTCGACATCCTTTTTTTTAAATAGGAGAAAAATAGTGATAAAGATTAATTACTATAATCTTTTTAAAAATTCATAATGTAACCTAAGGGATGTATTTAAAGCCCCACTGCACTACTTATAGCTACTTGCGCCCTCTATACAGCCAACAAAGTCTAAGCGATACCCGTTGATCCCCCATGATGCCCTTTTCTCATGTTAATTGAGAGCTGATTTGATGAGATAACCACCTGCCAGTGACCTCGCAGGGAGGTCTAATCCCTCCATGCCAAACTAGTGCAGAGGAGCAATAAAGGATAGCACCACTTTACACCATAATAGGCCTACTATTATTCTTAAACATGAAAATAATACTACCTTTATAGAATAGCGATATGGGGGGGGGGGGGAGGGGCCAAAGTCCATATAAGAGGAAAGCAGCGATATATTTGGCAGGTGTAATGCTTGTGGGTGTTTTTAGTACAAATTACGGGTAATTGGATGGTTTTATTTCCCGTTGATGCCTATCAACTCGGAAATTCTGCACAGCTGCTTGAAGGGGGATTTCCACTTAAAAACATCTTTGTTGCTCTGGGGGGGGGGGGGGGGGGGGCGTTTCACAAAACTTGTCATCAGTATTACACATGACATTTTTTGTGTTAAGCTACTGAAATCCTTGCTTCTGATTAGTTATCAACAGATTTGTCACTGATTTTTGTCATTTGTCATCGAAAAAAGGCTTTGTGAAACGGGTCCCTGGTCGTGTTCTAGATTCGCGACATATTTTATGAGAGCTCCCTCTGTTCGTTTCCCTTTTTGAGTGAGTTGACATTAATATAACGGAAAACCGTTTCAAAGGTAGGCCTATACCATTTGTGCATACACAAGTTTTAATTTACACGGTGCATGGTACTGCACGGATAAACAAAAAGCAGGACAGTGGCCACAGCGCGAACTTGACAAGCCCTAAGGCAGCACGTGACCAATTCATAGAAACGTCACGTGACAAAGGCACATCTCCGGAAGATATGAACATATTAAGCCATGTATTTCATAATAGAACAGTCAGTACAGAAATTACGGTACAAGGAAAGCAATCTCAGACTCCTTTTTGCCTCTATACATTTTATTCTCTTCGTGCTTCTCGTGTTCTTTCTTCTTCTTTATCCCATTGTTTAAAGGGAAGTTCACCCTGATATTAAGGTAATGTTGGTAAAACAGTTAAAAGTTTGAGCGAATTCCGATTGAAAATAAGAAAGTTATGTAATTTTGAAGTTTAACTGAAAGCTGATTTGATGAGATAACTGCCTGTCCATTGACCTTGCAGGGTGGTCTAATCCCTTTTGTAAACGAGTACAGATGGGCTTTAAAACAAAAAATAAAAGGATTTTCCCCAATCTTTCACTGACCTGTTACTCTCATTTTTTGCTTCCAGGGTTGACTACCCCCTTGGGCGGTCATTACACTACATTGTGGGGCGAACTGTGTAAGGCATTTTCTATACGCCAGGAAAAAGCACTACATGTATATCGAAAGGATTGGATTGGGTTATTTTCATTTTGTTTCTTTCACTTAGGTTCCTAACTATTTGTTTCTTTCCCCTTCAGTTACCTTGCTTTCTTCACTTTTCAAAGAAATCAATGAATTTAATATAATGCATTTTGCAAATTATTAATTGAACTACAAAAGAAATGTACACATTTGCTTCCCAGATGTATATTATGCATTACAAAAAAAGGAAAACTGTGGAAATGGAGGGATTCATCGAGAAGTAAGGCTTGTAGAATGTGCATCCCTCAAATAACGATAATCATGAATTGATGTTATAAGTACATATAAATATCTCTTTATTGTGTCCGTCTGTCTCTGGCTCCATTTCTTCCTTCTCCGTTTCTCTATCTCTCCCTTTCTCTTTCACAGACACTGCACATGCGCACGCTCACGTTCTCACTTTATTACTATACACTACACCCCTCTATCTCTCTCCCTCTCTCTCTCACTCCCCCTCTTTCTCTCCCCCCCCCTCTATCTCTCTCTCTCTCTCTCTGTCTCTCTCTCTCTCTCACTCCCATCTTTATCTTTTAACACATTGTCCTGGTTAGTTCAGTATCTCCCACCTCTTATCCTCTCATTTATTCATGAAATGTTCTCTCCTCTCCCACTTTCTCGTTTCTCGTTCGCTTTAGAAACTTCGTCTCCTTCCTGCCGAATTGCCCTCATGCCACATAAAACCCGTGCCATGGCAAGTCTCAAATTTACCCTAAATTCTACAAAGCTGATCTATTACTTTATCTCTCGCCGAAGATTTTGCAAAACCCGTTTTTCGGTGAACATTACAGCTAATGCATGCACCTAAGGTTTCCTCGTGACAAATTACAAATAACGTCATGGGGAAAAATAGCTATTTGGCTTTTGTCGCTTAATCTGTCCATGTATTTGTGTCACCAAAACCTAAATGGGCATGGACGGCGGGATTCAATGTAATTGCTTGATACATGATCATCCCCCCCTTTCCTTCCGGCGGTACCCCAAACACACAAACACAGACTTTATATCCCTATAGTACTCAACATCTCAAAATATCAGGCGAAACATAAACCATTGCGTAAACACGAACGAAACAGCGCTTTAACGGATGTTCTAAAAGGTTAAGTTCTTGTAATATGAGCTGTTAGTTCAACCCGTCTTTTCCTAATTGATCCGAGTCCTTTGCACTAAATGTTTAACACTTCGAGACAAATCGCTTCCTATTTCTGATGGCGGTTCATAAACAAAACCTTTTCCTACAATGTTACCTGAGCCGGGTTGCCCTGGAAAGCTATGATAGCGTTGGCGCCTCAGTTGAGACGGAAAGCGGCGGATCCAGGATTTCGTAATAAGGGAGTTTACAGATACAATCTGCGCATGGGCAGATAAAGGTCATTTGTACCAAAAAGGTAAAACCCACAGAGATGAATACTGGATATGCGCTCATGAAAGTTATGTAACATTATTCATTTATGCGCCAACGGTACATTCTGAGGGCAAACAAAAGGTATTCATGAAGCACATCTAGGACTTTGGCAGTTAATATTCTATTATGCTCAAAGTGGAACTTCTCCATGTGTAAAAAATCTGTGGATATTTGGGGTCATTTGTACCATGTGCTATCTGTAAACTCCCTTATAGACTGAATAAAGGAGTGCATATATCGGGGGCGTCAATTTTTATGTCGTTTTCATGGGCATGCTTCAAACATTCGACCCAACTACGACTAGATATTGAAATAATCTACAACAGAATTGATTTAACAAGTGAAAGTGCCTATTCTTTAAAAAAGCGTTTCAAAAAATGAATGGTCTTCTAAAAATTGGCATCGAGATTTTGGTCTGCTTTGAGCTTTCTACCCTGAGGATGGGCCCTATATATCACTTGTAAATCGCACTGACAAGACCAGCCGTGTTTGTCTATATTTATTTTTTTCGCAGCTGATTTGTGACTTTCCTCTGACTGAAAGAGTGATACATGTTGCACAAGAGGCGTCATTATGGACTTTTAGATTTGCACGTCGACATAGTGGACTGTTACGTGTAACGTCCTTTTAAGGTACTGCCAGTGCCTTGAAAGGACGTCACACGTGACAGCCAGTGCCTTAAAAGGAAGTCACACGTAGCAGTCCACGCAAATCTAAAAGTCCCTAATGGTTGACGTAGGACTACGTCAGCGACTGACGCGGCTACTGAGGGACCCGGGCATGGGAGTGATTCTCTACGAAAGGTGGATTTAAAATAAAAATTGCACACATTGCTTTGAATAAATGATGTGCAATACTTGCATTACAGCCTTGATTAGGGCAGGTAATGACGCAAACCAATGGCTCATTAGGGGCATACGTCATTTAGGTCAAAAGCAAAACTTCTCACCGCTCGGGAGCCAATCAGTAAGGAATATACATTTTGATAAACCTATATCTACCCCTTTTACGAAGTCTTTCAAAGCTAAGTCGCGTCGTTTCTGACGGAGTACTGCGTCAATGATTTAAGCGGTCTTTGACGCACTATGTAAAAATGAAACCCTACATGAAGTTAATGCAGTTTAAAAAAAAGTAAAAGTATTGGTCTGACGCATTCGCTCGTTGATCTCATAGGCTTGATAAGTGTAGGTAATGACGCAAAGGTCATCCGTTTTTATTCGCAAAGGCCTGCTAACAAAAGGGGCCGGCGTACATATATTATACGTGTATATGTGGTTGGCAAAAGAGGGAGGGATGATCTCCTGCACCCTCCCCTAGCTCCACCACTTCACGAGGTTATAAAAGTTTGGCTTCCCCTGACAGGCGGAGTATACGTAAATTGAACCATTAACCTAATTGCTTTATGTCGAAAAGGAAGATCTCGTTCTGTTTGACTTCATGTGACATTTTGCATCTCGTAATTGTTCATGCAAAATGGGTATTCTGAGACGAAATCTTTGCACGTACCATGTCTCTGTCTATATCTTTAAAAAAAAAGGGGGGGGGGGTTACGTTTGGACTTCGTTACACAAATAGTTCGTGACTGCTGGAGGAATTAAGCATGGAATACCGTGAATGAAGAAATAAGGAGGTAGGATAGGGAAAATATATTTGAGTTAGTATTGGTAACAATTTTGTTCTACCACCTATACCATAAGTCATTAAAAAAATCTTTTCAATATTCTTATCACTAAAAAGATGTTAATATATTCCATAGGTCCACTGTCTTTATAATCAGGTGCTAGGATACCCTTTTCCCCTTAAATCAGTATTGTAGTTGTTTTTCAGTGCAATTTAGGCAAAGAAAACGACTATTATAAAGGATATGCGGTGCTTTTGAAACTTAAACAAAAAATATTTATCATTATTTATTATTATTTTAAATTTTTTATTTATGTTCTATTCTAAGAATTCTCTCTTATAAGTATCATGGATCATACTATACAATCTAGAACTTTCAATTTGGGATTATAGTTGCATGCGCTGAAATAAAGTAATTTTTTCGTCGCACTCCAATACTTCCATTTATTCAAAACCCGTCCAATTTTGTATCTCTCTTTCTTACTTTTTTCTCTTCACTCTTATCTTCTTCTTTACACCCCTCTATTCACCCCCTCTCCTCTAATTATCATTAACGCTCCCAATACCTCAGTTTAATTTAAACTCGTCCCATTTTTATCTATCTTACTTTTCTCTCTTCACTCTTATCTTCTTCTTTACCCCCCCCCCCTATTCTTCCCCTCTCCTCTAATTATCATTCCAACTCCAAATACTTTCATTTAATAAAAACTGAACCGCCTTCCATCTCTCTTTCTTGGAGTGGCTTTACGTGATGCAGCTTACGTCTAGAGACATTTTAAACCAACTATGATGGGTGCTTTGAGATGGCGGAAAAGTAGAGGATCAAATTTCATGTATACCGGCAGATGAAGTCAATACTGTCTTAATGGGCAGCTGTAAGATGTATGCGCACAGGTCACTTAAAGAGGGTCAGGTTATTATCGCACCTCAACCTTCAGGAGGCAATATAAGAAACATTTAATTTGTTCATATTGATTACTTTTAATTTGTTAAAGATCTCTTCTTGAATTATCCTGTAGAACTATACCATACTGTTCGATGCTCTCATATGTTTTTTTTAATGTTTGTTATGTTTATGTTCTCATGTTCTTTGTTTGAATTGTTTGACCAATCTCTAAATTTTATGATAATAATGTAAACACATAAAACACATAAACTAGGTGTACACACCCCCAACAAACCACAAACCTGGCATTAATTTTGTTCACCATTTCCAATTATCCACTTTTATTTTGTATGTAGTCTCTCAATACTAAATTATGTATTATACGGTTTACTTTTCCCTATCTTCACCTTGTTTCTCATTGAATGCTATACCTGTTTTTTAAAAAAAATTGATTAAAATGTCATAGTCATAAAAAAAAATATTTCCCATTGACTGTTTTTTTAACAAATTGTTTTAATTCATGTTAAAATTTGGAAATAAATGATTTGAATTGAATTGAATTAAAAAGTCATTATGTATCTTACTATTGCCGTCAAATTTGTAAACTATATCGCTTACAAAAGTATTATTATTGGCAAACGGGCTAAATTCGTCATGTTCGTCAGGTTATGATCCCATCACAAACTTAGATGTATCTTACTCTCGACCGCCAAATTTTAAAACTATATCACTTTTACAAAAAACAGAAACACATTGTAGGAAAACATCATCATGTTAGTACAGGCTGAAAGAATGATGTACGCTCCCGTTAAGTGGCAGGTGAAACCATAGTCGTCACTTGAAAGGGGTGTCGAGATAATGTGACCCTAGTCAAGATTTCTGTCAGCAAATACATTTTTATGTTGTCGGTAAACGGAAAGATTATTGTGTGCCCAATAAATTCACTGTTTCGAAATTCTCCAAATGAAACTTTTGGCGTCACCGAAGAGGGCTTTTTCTATAGCGATATGTGAATGCCCGCCCACTCAAGTTTTATTTCAGCAAATGATAATCTTTTGAAAGACGAATTCTATCAGGGTTGTATTGCTATGTACTTCTGTAATTCCTCTGTCACACTCCATGTATGTCTGTATGTCTGTCTATCTCACTGTCTCTCTTTTGAGATGATCAACAGCAAATATGACGCTCTATTGGTTAAAACAAAAAAACACTGTTCCTTATAACTACCGTAACTCCCGACGTGATAAAAGTTTACCCCGTCCTTGTTCCCAAGCTGTTGATCGCAATTCTGATCAGATTCTTCTTTAGAATGTCATTTCAAAAGCAGGTGCCGCCCTTGAACTTCTTTGTAAAATGATATGTCCTGGACATGAAGATAGTCCGCCTACGGTATGAAGATAAAACTCTATCAAAATATCATAGACTTTAATTAACTTCTTACATTCAAGACCGGGAGGAATACGGGAAGCAAAATTCTTTTTTTCTTCTTCTTCTTCTTCTTCTTCTTCTTCTTCAATTTTAATATCAACTTCTCAGGTATCACACTACTGAAGTATCACAAAAGAAGAGCACTCTTTCGTGTAAAAACCAATGAATCTTATATTTCGCTTTAAAGAGCCTACAGGTACAACACCAATGTTTGTCTTTTTTAAAAATAAAACACAAACTGTCCTGTACCTAGCCACATATCAATGTTTCAAATTTCATCGAATTCACAACCAACTTTACAACCAACTTCGGAACCTAGTGGTGTAGAAAAGAAGATGATTTATCTCACCGTGAGTTTTGTTTGCATGTCGTGTTTCCCGCGCGCCGCAGGACACATTTCGTTTCAGCGGCTTGTGCGGTTATTGGCCAGAGACCAATGGCAAGCCACAGGAGACGAATGGGGGAAGCGCAGGTGTTCGAAGACGTGCACGCGGTTTTAACCAGGTTATAATCGTCCATTTGTCTTTCCTTGAACGTGTCCTTTACGAAGTCCTTTATTCTTTTCTTAAACCTGGTTTGGAATACCTCAATAACTTCACATCGATTTTCGCTGATCCTCAATATACTTTCGACAAGATTTCTTACGTGCACAAACTATTTTACTGCATCAGCAAATATTATGTATCCATTACGACCGGCATTACAAATCTGTTGAATGTGTGTTTTTTAAAAGCAAAAGAAAGATTTTCACGAAGGAGCAGATAAGGGGGGGGGGGGGCGTGCCCCCTAGTCAATGGGTTAACAAAGGGAAGGGAAAATAAAAACACCCCAACAAACAGGATGAAGAGCGAGAGAAAGAGCAAACGAGAGATATACAAAATGCTTAGGGAAAATCTTGCAAGTTGATCTGCTGCTCACATTTCTGTTTCCCCAAGTCCGCCATCACGTCCAAGCTAGATGTCGGTCTTCTGCATTTTTCAATTTTGAAATAATGTTTCAACTTTGCGTTTTTAGCAAATTGCGATACTGGTTAATTAATTATATATATATTTTTGTTCTTAACCTTTCTGTACTGATAACTGATTTTTCTTATATAACTGAAGATATGGCGTATATGTTCAGTACAGAATGAACGCCATACATCTATACTACCAACAACAACAACAAACACACACACCCACACACTTTCTTTCTCTTTCTCTCTCTTTCTCTTTCTCGTACACCTTCCTCTCCATATACATCGGACTTTTAAAAGTGTCTTTTCTTTCTTTCTCTCTTTCTATTCTCTTTCTCTGAAAAGAATAGGATTAGGAAATAGTTTAGATAAATCGTTCATACGTTTAGGGAGGGACTATGATTGGCAAAAGGATTCAACTCGGTCAGCCGTACCACAACTAAATAAAAATTACGCCTGCGTAATAGAAAGGAGCTTAACGTTATAAAACAGTTTCTCCGCCCGAATACCTTCCCCCTGTGCAGTATCACGAAAGCTTCACTTTCCCCAATATCATCGCTGTTTGTGACTTACTTTCATGGAATATCAATTCGGAAGAGCGCTGGATACTGTGAACTAGGGTGAGTGAACATTTTTGTTACACAATGAATATTTCTTAAACGTGTATCAAAGATATGATGCATAGGCCTATTAAAGTTAATCTATCTTAACCCTGTCATAAACCACCGTACGTGACGAGGGGGCAAATAAGCTATAAGCTTTACGTCTCTACATCCAAGTAAATCCAAGTAAGTGAGTAAGTAAGTAATCTGACTTGTAGGGTACACCTGATAGTAAATGTATATTGTAAAAAACTGTTTTGATTGGTTTGTCTGATTTGTCTGCTTCTATTGTAAGTAAGGTATTTTTGGAGTGGAATTGCCCTTTAATATAATTATGGCTGAGAAGACTGAGGAATACCAATTTGATAGAATTTATGACGAATTTGTACTATATATAGGAAGTATATAATTATATATGGCATTGTGTGAGGTAATTACGATATATATATGGATATACCGTGTGAGTAAAAAAAAAAGTTTGCACCTAGAAAATTGCTAATTATTATGAAACTCATCTATGAACAGTAAATTATTATACATCTTATGAAAGAGTGTTTTTTTATCCCAAATCATTTGGTATCATTTTTGTGTGGTTTGTTTTCACGCTTGGATGAACAGGAGGCATTGTTTGCGTGAGTGCAAAAATCGACTTGCGCCAAATTGATGCCTACAGTGTGTATTATGTTGGGATTAGCGGAGTAAGAGAATGAATTGAATGTATCAAATGAAATGCATTGCGTATGCTTTTTGCAAAGGGCAAAGTCACACACACCCACACACACGCGCACAAATGTTCGTTGATATTTGATATTAGATATTTGATATGTGTGGCATAATTACTTTTGTTAGGGATGTTATTTGGATCTGCAAAGACCGAATTAATACCCAAATCCCAATTGTTTTATTTAAACATCACATAAGCAACTTTGGCGCAAGTCGATTTTTGCACTCTCGCAAACAATGCCTCCTGTTCATCCAAGCGTGAACAAATACCACACAAAAATCGTACCAAATGATTACGGATAAAACACTCTTTCAGAAGATGTATAATAATTTACTGTGCATAGATGATTTTTTAAAAATAATTAGCAGTTTTCTAGGTGTAAACTTTTTTTTGACTCACACTGTATATCCAAGTAAATCCAAGTAAGTAAGTAATCTAACGTGTATGGTCTACACCTAAAATTTGTAAAACTTAATATAATCATGGCTGAGAAGACTGAGGAACACCAATTTAATAGAATGTATGACAAACTAGTACTATATAGGAGGTATATAATTATATATGGCATTGTGTAAAGTAATCACGATATATATATAGATATAATATATACAGTGCGTCCCAGAAAAAACGAAACCGAGAAGTATTGATGTTCTATCATAACTTAATCACAACTATAATTAATGAATGATACATATTTGGAAAGCTTAGAGTCTCCTCTTTCAGTTGATGCTACTCACGTGATGCATATTTCATGCATGAGTGGTTAAAAGCAAGGAAGGAAACCAAAAAGTAATTTGGCGGGCGGTATCTGAATTTCAAAGAAAAATTCATATTTCTAGAAAGTTTATTTTTTATTTCCAAATATGTATCATTCATTAATTATGGTTGTGATTAAGTTATGATAGAACATCGATACTTCTCGGTTTCGTTTTTTCTGGGACGCACTGTATAATGGCATGTTCTAGTAAATACATCGCCGGACTGTGACATGGTTCACGGTTCGAGTCCCGTTCTACAGTTTCAATCTACATTTCCCACTCTCTACCCATGTGTAATGAATTGTTACCTGCTAGAAATATACTCTTAGAATGATTTGATTGCCTAAGGGCAGCTGGGCTAAAACAGGGATATTAATAGTTCTTTGTAAACATGGGGGTGTTTCATAAAGATCCTATGCTGAACTTATCTCTAAGTTAGACTTAAAAATTATGGAAGGCCGTTAGCATCTTTGAAAATATTTTGTAAAACTTAATTTAAAAGGCATCAAATGTGGATTCAAATCATTCATATTTTATTTTATCAAGGAGATTACACGGTCTTGATGTGGACTTTGTGAAAAATCTAAAATACTTTAATTTTTGCTTTTGAATATATTTTATTTGAAGGCTACAAAATGGCTCTCCATAATGTTTAAGTCCAACTTAGAGTTACGTTCGACTTAGGATCTTTGTGAGACACCCCCGTGGCCTTGTGCATCCCCTTGAGATGGATATATGTGGATTATAAATGTAGCTTTTATTATTATCATCATTGTTAAAGGTTGTACAAACTCGACAATGGTTACGGGGATGACAAACTCTCGTGATCAGAACGAGGATGATGACGTGTTCATAAACGACGAAGAGGACGTGCTCAGGGCGATAGGGGAGAAACTGTTTGAGGCCATCAATGAGGGCGACCTCATAAAGGTATATATAAAAACGATAATAATAATTGAACGAATTATTGCTATACGTAAAGGGAAACTGCATGTTCATCTTAAAAAATGGAAACCCATAGTGTAGTTTAAAAGGTAGTACTCATTTTCGTTTGCCTTCATCCTTCATCTATTTACATGTATGTTCACATTCATGATTTTGACTTAATGTACTATAATTATATGGAAGTTATTAATTTGTAAAACGCCTATGAATGTATTTTTGTTATTTCCTTGTTGACATGAAGAAGCAATAACAGTTTTAAACGTTAAAATGACAATATCATGGTATGACGTGGTTCGATTTGATTAATTTAAATTGATATAGTTTATTACTAAACATATTGAATCAGCAGCTACAAGGCTGTAAACAAATATTTAAAAAATTATAATTTAAGAGTACGGGGTAATGAAAAGGAAAAAGGGAAAGACGGACCTGAGAGAGTATAGATACAAGGAAAAAAAAGAAGAGAAATATAAAGAAAAAATGATTAAATATGTAGAACATTTTGCACAAAAGTATGGTAGAATTAGAATTTTGTAGAATTTTATTGACTCTTTGACCCCCTCTCGGGGTATGAGAGTACAAACAAACATAAAAGTATAAATAAAAATGCATGACTTATGAATACAATTCACATACATTATACATAGATAATGACACAAAGATAAAAACGATAATAGGTATATAGTGTATGAAAGTACAAACATGAACAATGAACCAACTAGTAAACACAAATTATATATAGAAATCTACATGTACATGTACATGTACAATGAATGTAGATAGTGACAAACTGACAATAATAAAATGATAACTATAATGCAGTCTATTTACAAGCTAAATAGTAAACAAAGTAGGCTGTTACACTATCCTACCGCTACGAGTACGTGTAGGTTCAGCTCTAATTGTACTTCTTGAAATGCTTGAACTATCTTCTTTCTCTGTTGTTTGATTAAATTTCAACATAATAAGGCGGGTAAATCTCGCTAAATTCTTCAACTGAGAAGTGCTTCTAGTATTAAAAAGTTCTGCCATGTGCATAGCACTTGGGAGCTTAGACTTACAACACTTTTTTGATAAATATAAACATCTCTCTCTTTGAAAAAACGGACAAACAAAAATATAGTGAAATTCATCTCCTATATCAGTAGACAGGCAGAGTGTGCACTGCATATCACAATGTGGTGTGTTCGCATCAAACCGACCTTTGTTTACAGGTAATTTAAGTGATCTACACCGAAACTTACAGAGAGTAAAAGCATCAGTTTTATTTAGGGTGAGTAAATAGCTTTCAAATATATGGTTGCCTTTAAATGTCCTATAATTTGTGCAAATGCGATTTGACCATACTGCATCTCTCCATTCCTGACCAAAAATATCATTTAGTCTCAGTTTTAGCAAAGAATTAATATTTAAGCCAAATCCACTATTTTGACCTAGCCAAATATTTGATAGACCAGCTTGATTAAATGTGTCTTCAATAAATTTTAACCATGAGGAAGTAAATTCCAAATGTTCATCTTTATGAATGGCAGAAATGAATTTTAAAAGGACATATGAATATTTGCTATCTTTACCTCTCAAAATTCTTGACCAAAAATTAACCATTCTACCCTTCACATGATTCAAAATCAAACCTCGTCCAGTTTCTCCATAAACCATACAGTCTGGAGTATATGAACCTACAGATAATAACGTTCTGAGGAATTTCCTATGGAAAACTTCAATCTGCTTTATATCTTCATGTCCCCAGACTTCACTACCATACAATAAGATAGGCAAAATCAAATGGTCAAATAAATGACATTGAATATCAACTGACAACTGCAATTTCTTCGCTTTAGTCAACATACTGTATAACGCTTTTCTAGCCTGCACTATCTGCTTTGCCATTGCCCTTTTGAAAGTACCATTATAATTAAACTGTACTCCGAGATAAGCAAAATCATATACCACATCTATTTTTGCATGACCATATGTAAAATTTAGTAACTTCCTAACTTTCCCTCTGGAAAAAAATCATTATTTTAGTTTTACTCGCATTGACTGTTAGGTGCCATGTATTACAATATCCTTGTACAGGGGGGGGGGGGCAGGGGGGCACAGTGCCCTCCCACTTTTTCAAGTACCCTAAAAGTGCCCCTTTTTGCATAGGAAAAGTGCCCCTTTTTACAGAGGAAGAGTGTCCCTTTTATTTTGAAAAGTGCCCCTATTCATTTTGAAAAGTGCCCCTTTCCACTTCTGATAAGTGCCCCTTTTATTTTGACACGTACCCCTTTTCCTTTGAAAAGTTCTCATTTTCCTTTGCAATAAGTGTCCATTTTCTATTCTCATAAGTGTCTTTTTTAATCTCTAGTAAGTTCACCTTTTTAGATACGAGAAGCGCCCCTTTTTCACTTTTGATAAGCGCCCCCTTCACCTCTGATAATTGCCCTATTCAAATCTGAGAGGTTCCCTTTTTTTGCCTTGACAAGTGCCCCTTTTCCTTTGTAAAAAGTGCCCCTTCCCCTTTTTAACTTGGATAAGCGCACCTTATATTTTCACATGTGCCCCATTTCCCTTTTAATAAGTGCCCATTTTGCTTATGATAAGTGCCCCCATTTAAAGAAGAGCCCTTTTCCCTTCTCATAAATGCCCCTTTTCCTTTTCATCTATGAAAATAGTTCCTTTTCATTCTCATAAGTGCCCCTTTTCATCCCTTGTAAATGACCCTATTCAATTCTGAGAGATACTCGTTTTAATTTGACAAGTACCCCTTCCCCTCCTAATAAGTGCTCTTTTCATCTCTTATAAATGCCTTTTATTTTGACACGTCCCCCTTTTCCTTCCCAATAAATGTTCTAATATGTGCCTCTTTTTCCTTTTAATAAGAGCCACTTCCCCTTCTCATTACCCTTTTAACAATGATATGTGCCCAATTTCTTTTCTAATAAAGACCCTATCCCTTTTTCATAAATGCCCTTTTCACTTCTTATAAATGCCCCCTATCAAAATATAATGGGCGCCTCTTTTCCATCGACAAATGCCCATTTTATAGGTGTAAGAAGTGCCCCATTTTTACCTCTGATGATTAGCCTTATTTTGTACTCTGACACGTGCTCTTTTTCTTTTCTAATAACTGTCTTAACCCTTTCGATAAGTGTCCCCTTTTCCTCTCATCATCAAACGTGCCCCTAATTTCAAGCGACTAAAAGCAATTTCCCCCAAGGCTCGCTCGCTACGCTCGCTCGTAGTTATATATGTTATAATTATGTAACCTATCAAAGATCTTTTCAGTCTTCCGTTATGAGAATGTGCTTATATAACTCCATCAGGATTGGGTCATTCCTCTTTATAAGATGTATTTTGTTGCACTGCGACCTCTAAATCTTTAAAAAAAATTCTCGCTCGCTTTGCTCACTCGCAAATGAATTTGTAGACCATCACACTCAACTGCAAAGATGATACGCAAAATCTTATATGATGTCTAAATAAAAACAAATATTGAAATCATCCCCGTTAATGTAATCACAATATAGGTGTATATACCAATGTCTAAAAAATTGTATACTTTCCCTTTGAGATTTCCCTTTAAAGGTGCCCTTTTTTTCTCCAGAAAGTGCCCTTTTTTGTTGGTGCCCCCCCACTTTGGAAGTCGCTCCGCCGCCTCTGTCACTACATGTATGTGCAAATGAGAGTTATGCTGTTTATTGAAGATGATTTCCAGCAAGTTTTCTTTTTGTTTTAAATTTACTGGTTGAAGTATGAAGTATAATGACACAGTTGACGTCTATTCTTGTTCAGGCTCCCTACACAATGGTTTTGAGACACAATATGACTAAACACCTTGACCCCTTTGGGACACTATATAACTAAACACCTTAACCCTACACTGAACACTTCTTCTTTAACCATTATGATTGCTGCATTTAAGTAATGTTGGAAGATGATACATTACATTTTTGGAAACTGGTATTTTCAAAACTTTTTTCTTGATATGGCAAAACTTTTTTGTAATAACTTGTCATGCATGTGATATATACAGTGTGTAGAATGAAAATCAGGTATTCAATACAGTACGATATAGTATTATCATTATTACGTAAACGGTAGTGTAGAATAGTTTTTTTTTATGTGAATAACGAAACACAATATTGTTTCTTACTTTCTTTCTTAGATTCTGCGAATTCTGTGAATGACTATTCTCATGATTTCTTTTACATTACTCTCATTTCGTTTAGGTCGACGTTTTATTGCGAGGAATATCAGCTATCTCGTCTAACTTGGACATTAGAGACGAAGATGGCACGAACACCTACTCTCACGCAATCAGCAAAGGATTTTCACGTAAGACATTACAATTTTGAAGTTTTCATAAATTTAATTCATATACTTGAAGATAGAGTTGATTACTGGTCGTGCGGTTGCATTGCCAATCCCCATGATTGTGAAAATAACTGTTGGAAAGTGATTTAGGAAAAGGTGGATTAGGTAGCACAAATATGTCGGTGTTTACTGCGAGCTTTTGTATATGTGCCGTGATCTGCATCCATGAATGTATCCCCTATTCTTCTGACCGTCATTTATTACTGATCACCACAAACTTAAGAGAGTGTTATTATCCCGCATTTTGGATAATAGTATTCACTATGTCTACTCAAGCCAGTGGCTAAAGTTGTGTTCTTGTGCTTTTGGGGAAGTTTTTTGGAAAAGTAAGGTACTATTCACATGTAAAGGATCGAAATGTGTGTGTGTGTGTGCGTGTGTGTGTGTGCGTGTGTGTGGGGGTACCGAGGACAACAATAAGAACTGTACCATTATAATGTGTACTGTAACGACCACTAATCGGTTCGATAACCCTAGAATTCGTTCAAAATTTGAGGCCACTTCATGAATTGTTACGTGTATTTAGGTGCTCTAACTGCAAGGAAAAATAGGTCCTCGGTTATACAGTAAATTTTCTACTAAATGTCCTCGCATATGGAATAACATACTGATATGTATTATAATGGCAAAAATAATTAAAATAATAATGATAATAGCAATAAGTAGTAGTAGTAGAATGGTTATATTAGACAACTTCAAAATGGTAGCCCGAAAGCTAAATTACATTGCAAGTTTTACAAGTATTACAAAGTATTTCAACAAAACTTAGATATAGACAAGTACACATAATACACAGTCGGGTAGATCATAACTTATTACTTGTTCCCTACTTGCAAACAAATTGATGATACAATAACATTGATAATAGCAATAACATTGATAATATCGAAAATAATATCGCTAGTAATATTCGTTGTGTTGCAATGTATGGTCAACAAAGGTCTTAGAGATCATGACTTTTCGTGCGCCGCTGCAACACTTCGTCAGGTGATAAAATATATTATAAGCAAGCGTCTTTTATACGGGTGGACCGGCGGTGAAAACAGTAATAATTGTGATAAAATCCCGAACCTGTCCGTCGTAATACTGCTCCAATGTTCAATGTTGATGTCTGTTCACTGCACATTGGCAATAAGAGATATGAGATAACACTTTGGCGGATCGGGGAGGGAAGGCGATGGGGGTGGAATTTTTTTTTTAGCAAATAAAAGAAAATCCGTCGTTCCGTTTTGGCTTGTCAGACGTTTTTTAAACTTAAAAAAATGCTGAAATAAATTGTCTCATACTTTATTTCTTCTGCTTATAAGTTTCGGATTGCATGGTGATGTAGATATACAGTAGGTTTAATACGGTTGCACCATGCAAGAGAGAGGGAGGATTGGGGAGTCCTGAAAAGGACTATCTGTAATCAGGGAGATGAGAGTTTAAACTCTCATCTCCCTGCTGTAATCTTTCTTGTTTGAGTGTGTGTGTAGTCCTGTAAAGGACTTTTGGTAGTCTTGAAAAAGACTGTTGGTAATCTTTCTTGAGCGTATAGCTCTAAAGAGAACTATAGCGCCGGTTGGAGAGGATGGGTAGTAGGAGGGGCTCAGCGTTTCGAACCATGTGGCGTTCCGTCGTCAGGATATTATCATTATCGTTATTATTATCATTATTCTTATCATTGTTATTATAATTATTATCATTGTCATAATTATCATTATTATTTATCTCACCAGCTATTGTTGAGACATTGCTCCAGTACAACGTCCCTCTCGGTGACGCCCTCCTCAGGGCATGCGCCGCATCATACGAAGACGCAATGAAGATCATTATCAAACACACCAAGAAACTATCCAATGACGTGAGAGACAAAAAAGGGCACACTTTTTGAGGTGGGAGAAATCCGATGTTCCTTCATCCCTACCCTCCCTAAAGAGCAGAAGGGGGGGGGGGTGATAAAGGCTTGCTAGGTGGGGGGGGGGGGGGTGCGCAGATATACATTCACAAAAAAACATCCAATGTCAACTTCAAAATTTCATGATTTTTAAAATTTCATTTTTTTTTAAAGAGCCCCCAAAGGAGAGGTAATCTAATTATTGAGAAGAGATTCAAATATTATAATGAAATAAGGTGCGGTAAAATGAAGAGCAGAGTTTCTAAGTCATTGGTACCTTCATAATGCACTGAAGAAAAACCTTAAGGTCCAGATTACCGATCATGTTTAAGAAATTTTCAACGGAAAGAGAATAAAAGAGAGAGAGAGAGGGAGAGAAAGAGAGAGAGAGAGAGAGAGGGAGAGAGAGAGAGAGAGAGAGAGAGATAAGAGGGTGGAGGAGGGTGGAGAAAGGGGGAGAGAATGAGCTACATTGTATTACCTAACGGTGATGGTAAAATACAGTTCGATTGGATTAGGAGAGACAATGCGTTACTAAATGCCTCTGCGATAATGATGACTAACATAAAGTAGAAAGATCGAGGGAGAAAATGATATAAGGAGAGAAAGAGAGAAAGAGAGAGAGAGAGAGAGAGAGAGAGAGATAGAGAGAGAGAGAGAGAGAGAGAGAAAGAGAGGGGGGGAGAGAGTACACGAGTATTTATAGTTATTTCATAGTCGTATGACTAAAATCTAAAAAAAGACACAAGAAAAACTCGTTTTGATTGATTTTACAGGAGAGACAAGCCATTATTGAATGCCGCTGTGATAATGACGACTTTCATGAAAAATTGACCCCGCTCAAGATGGCTGCCATTCGAAACAATTTCATCATTGTTCAGGTAAATTAAACATCTACATAAAGAAGTTTCCCTTTCCCAACAATCATTCCACATGTTATGGTTTGGCTAAATAACTATTGATTCAGAGCCCTCAAGTATGAGCTAGATGCATGCATGAGAAGAAAGGGAAAACATTTCAGCACACACTGCATCCGTTCTTGTTTCATGACTAGATATCGTTTGATGTCAGGATTTTTTGAAAAGGAAAATAACCCTTAGAATCCTCGATTGTTTACACGTTGAGAGATAAAAAATCATTTTTTAAGAAAACCAAAACATTAAACAAAAAAAATTTTACTTGTTATATTCGCTGTTTTCAATCTTTTCATTTGTGTTAACTACCGTAATTAGGCTTTCAGCCGCGAAGGATTTGTATCTCCAAACATTTGTGTTTATTGTTATAGTTTTATGTATTCATATTACATTGCTTGATCATAATTCTACGGCATAGAGTATGATTAGATTTCCTTAAATCGATAACCTTGTTCACCCTATCCCGTCAAAGCTATGTCAGATTTCATGGATTTTGGTCTTAATTTTTGGCAAAGCGCTCATTATTAAACAAAATATGGACAAACTGGTAGATACAAACAAGTAACAAGTATTTTGCACGGGTAAAATTTGATTTCTTCAAAGCGCTTAATTTGTAACGCATATTTAGTAAATATGCCCACCCCCGCCGCCCCATTGCACACAATGTGGCGCGTAGGTCTTCACAATATTCAGATCACCCAATTTATTTCCTTTTTACAAGAAAATTACCCTTGTTGCCCTTTCTCGCTATATTTCCAGTATTTGCTCAAAGCAGGAGCGGAGAGGATTCGAGAACCAAAGCTTGAAGGGCTATCCGAGGCCTCGCTGTCTGAGGTTGTCGAGTACCTAGATATCTACAGGTAAACCAGGGCCCAGTTTCATAAACATTGTAGTCATTATTAAACAAGTTACACAAAATGTTATAAGCTACTGAATTCATTGCATTAAATTGGCTCCAATTTACGAGAAGTCCAGTGAAAGCAAGTAGCTATTTGACATTTCAGTAATTCAACGCATCGCTTCATATTGTATGGATTCTTATTTTCATTCTTGAAAGGACGTCACTTCACGAACCCTTTTCTGTATTTACAATACAAAGTCATTATCATACATTTAAAGTTATAAGATTTTAGATGTTAATATGACTTGATGTACTGTAAATGTCATCAATAAACATTCAAATCAAATCAAACGCAATTTATGCCATTTGTACATGAAGCGTTATTTGCGAACGTAGAACCAGTTGGATCACGTCATCAACTTGTCTTTGACGCGACATATGTGTGTGATATTGTCAATATACAAACATTATTATAGATAGAATGCCCAATATTCATTCAGTTTGCAGTTGGTTTGGCGACGTGACTTGAATATATATACGTATTTATAAATATTATTTATTAATATACTTATTGATCATCATCATATTATGCAGGGCACTGTCGAGTCCAGCGTACCTCGGGTTGGCGTACCCCAATGCCCTCAGCAACGCCTTCAAACTCACCGGGCGACTGCGGAAGATTGCAGGGTTGTGGGAGGCGGTCAACAAGGAGTTCTACGAACTCGCCGACCAGGTAGAACAGTTCTGTGCATCCTTGCTCGATTACGTCGCCAACTCTGTCGAGGTAATTCACATTTCTCTGTTCAAAGCTAGAATGCTGCTGACTAAGAAGTTGAAAATGACGGGAGCAGAAATACAAGTCATTCTTTAAGATAAAGTTATTAAATAGACATAGGGATAGAGCAACGTCGATCTGGCGCTGCTCAGTGGCTGTCGGGCTCACGATTAATTGGGCAAAAAGAATTTCCATTTTCGGTTTAAATAAAATTTGGAGTGGACTTTAAAAGATTATTATTATTGATTTGTTTTGTCTTGTGTTTTTCGTATTACAGCTTGGAACACTTTTCAGGCAGAGTGATGACCCGGAAGTAGTCCATGTCGTCGCGCAAGTGAAGAATGCCGTCGATTTTGATCAGAAAGCAGTAAGCTATCAAATTCTTTCTCTTCCTTACAAACAAAATTGGTTCTAAAACCATGATCATTGGTAGAGCAGATTGTGGTAATTACTCTCGAGATTTCTTCAAGGTCCTAGTCATCTGACCAAAAAAACTATATGATTGTAACATTTTATAGTAACGTTATTTTCATTTGACCCATTTAAATTAAATCTACCTGAATTATGCCCCATTCATAATTTACTGTTTATATTTAATTCTGTTTTTGCAATGGCATGGTGTAGGTCCGGTCAATTTAGTGGAGGGGGGGGGGGGGGGGGGGCACCATTCTTTCTCGGAAACGGAATTTACAAGGTAACATTTATTTTGGAATGGTACAGAAATGGTTCTGTCATCTCCTTTTCTCATCCTTTTCCACTTCCCTCTCCCCCTCTCTCATCATGAATCGATTGAAACTTCATCTGCAACAGCTTCATCATCGATGGTCTCACCATCCCGTTTTGTTTTTCTTCCTCATTATGTTATTTATCCCTTTCCCTGACATGTTTCCATTAAAATGTTTAAATCTTTTGTGTACAGTGTCCACTTCTGAAATGCAAATTATTACCTTGAAAATACTTCCTCCCTCGTTTTCCTTTCTCTTTAGTTCGTAGCACACGCATACACGCAGAAGATCATGTCGATCAACTTTTATCGGAACATCGACACTCATACGGCCTGGTTCGGATTTCTGAGTCTCCTCACCATGATTGGATATCCTTTCATCTGTCTGGCTTACATCCTCGTACAGCACCGACGCTTAAAAAAATGGCTTGCTATACCGTGAGTATTCATATATACATCTTTAAAGCCTTACTGCACTACTTAAAGCTACTTGCGCCCTCTGTATATCAAACAATTATTGGTGCCTGTTGGTCCCCCATGATCCTCTTTTTCTTATGTTAATTGAGAGTTTTTTTGTGAGACAACCACCTGTCCGTGACCATGCAGGAAGGTCTAATCCCAAACTAGTGTAGACGGGCTTTAACTTTAACTCTTAACTTACCACATTAGTCGATTTGAAAATTCATCGGAGGACACAATAGTTTCACATGCTCTCTAAGGAAAAAAAATGGGGCACAATGCTAATTTTTATTTGTGGCACATAACATGTGAAGGGCAAGAGGTTTATAATAAGGATTTTCAAGAAAGACAACAAAAACTCATAGATATTGTTTTGAAATTTTGGTACTGTGGAACCCATGTCATATCCAAGAAACTGTAACAAAATATATTAATTTAAAAAAAAGTGAAGAAGGGACGAAATTCCTAAAATACTGTGCCAACAACAAGAAGTGCATTTTAACGAGTGAAATTTGAATGGGGCACCGTTTTCCAGTTAAAGGGGGTGTAAACTGAAGAGACTACGTGTTTTTTCTGTGGCCTGACTCGGGGCCTATCGGGTATACGGACGACGCGACCGCAGCAATCACGTGCGTGCAACATAAGCGAAACCGAAGTGTGAGGAGAACTTGGGTCTGTTTCGCGAACGCCGACCATTATGTAGAGATTTAAAAGTCGCTGACTAAAAATCAAGTCCATTCGTTTACGTACAGTTTTCCAAAAAGAGACGTAGATGGCGTTCCCATGTATTCGTCAGTTTACATTCCCTTTAAGCAATAGTGGGTAAATGTCTTTTTGTGATATGTTTTCTTTTGCCCTTCAGATACATCAAGATGTGCATTTTCTTTGGATCCGATGTTGCAATCTTTGTCTGTTATGCAGCTCTGTGTGTCGTCAATGATCCCAGAATAACTGATATCATAATGGTCTTTATAGTGATATTTTGCGTTGGTGAGTAAATCTAATCGAACCCAAATTCAAACTTAATCAAATCAAATTAAATTGATATAATCAAACTAAAGTAAAATAAAACCAACATCATCGATATCCTTACGGTTTTCATTGTGATTTTTTTTTCGGTGAGTAGGCTTATATCATGTTTATGTCCAATTTTGTTTTTGGCCGATCGATATTTCGTTCGGTTGGGGGGGGGGGGGGGGGGGGCTGTTAAGGTCACCAAATTTTTTTTTTTTTTTTTTTTTGAGGGGGGGGGGGGGTTCGTCCCCCCAACCACACCCCCTCCCCCCCTGCGTACCCGCCTGCCAAGTACCCATGTTCACCTGGGCGGAGGGTGACAACTGTGGTTTAACGTTTTGCAAATCGACACTTTACTATTATTAGTGTGACATAAACTCTTTTTCATTTGCAGCGCTTTCTTGGAAGCACATTTGTGATATCATGGAGTATGGCATCGGGGACTTTCTCGGTTACGGAGCAAACATACTGGAGTCAATCATTCTCATCATAAGCTTTGTTCTGCTTATGTGTAAATCGATAACTCTACTTCTGGTAAATGATTGTATTATTATTGTTAATTAGTAGTAGGCAAGTAGTAGTAGTAGTAGTAGAAGAAGAAGAAGAAGAAGAAGAAGAAGAAGTAGAAGTAGTAGTAGTAGTAGTAGTAGTTAGAACCATTCAGCATGTTCGGGCCTTTTTCGGAATAATGTTATATTTGTTTGGTCTGTTGTTGGTCTTTTCGATATTTGCCGGGGGTTTGCATTTTTTCCAGAATCCTTTAAAAGACCTGGGGTGCTTCTCAAAGACTAAGATCGAATTGAAGTTGGACTTAACTATGGCAGGCCGTTCATGCCATTGTTTGCTTTCACCATTGGTCTCTCAATTATTATTTTCTCAATAATAAACTATCAAAATATGTAAATTTTGTAGATTTGTGACCATGATTTGTACGGCCCTTGAGAGACCAATGCCAGTAAATGGTGAGAGAAAACGTGGCATGAACGGCCTGCCATAGTTAAGTCCAACTTAAAGTCGATTTTAGTCTTTGTGAACCACTCCCCAGTAGGCCTACTGTCCAGTTTTAACTGTTAAGTTTTTTGTTTTTACATGAATTGTATCATTTAATATTTTGTAACTGACCAGGCTACTCTGATTACAGATGCGAAATAAATGATGACATTTGTCATTTCTGCACATGTAGGACGTTTACGAAACGCGTGCAATGAAACGTCACGATGAACCAGTCGCGATGGTGAACAACGTTACTGTGACGTCAGATCTGAAGCTATCCAATGTCACTGTGACCGATCGGCTTGAACAATTTGTATCGTTGGACTGGAACGATCCTCAGATCGTGTTATACGTCTTGTTAGGTGAGTAGGACATTGAACAAGTAAATATTAATATACCATGCACTAAGAGGCTCTAGTTGAAATTATGGATCGAGGTGGCAGGACTAGCACTATTTCTATCGCCGAGAAATAGTGCATGGTATATTTGTTTTATATTTTTCATACCAACCTTCATACAAATAATAATAGCTTGTGTCACCGAGGAATCCACAAATTCGAGACCGAAAGTTGGCGCTATACAAGCACTGCAGTAGTGTAGTGCAGTTACTGCGGCTCAGTGTAACTTGCACAGCGTGAGCGCCGTGACACCGAAGGCGTTGTCCGCTGGAGGGCATTAGAAATCCCTTACGCTCGCTATTATGCATCCACAGTAGTGCCTTGGAAGAAAATATCTATGACGTCATCCATGGTATAGTGCACTATACCCTGGCTGTCGTAACGGCATAGCACATTTTTCTTATCGGTAACATCATAGCAATGTTATGATTCGTCACATGCTATGTTGACCAATCATTGAACAGGATTTTACTAATCAAAACTATGCATGATGAGTTTGATTTGACTACTTACAGTGTTTGGTGAGTAGGAACATGAAATGGTATAAAAATATACACTGTCTTCAGAGGTTCTGGTTAAAACTATGGGCAAGAGGTGACTCCAATAGTACTCTTGAAGTCACGCAGGCCCATAGTTTTAACCAGTACCTCGAGACTCAGTGTCTTTGTAAATTATACTAAATATGATTAGTTTAATTGTACTTTTTACCATGTTTCGTGAGTACTGAGGTACGTGAAAATGAATATTGTACCATTATGTGATGGAGTTAAAACCCTGGTATACCTTATGCCCGATGAGTAGGAATATAAATATTTGGGGATCACCCTATTCGTTATACTGGAATATCATTATTATCAATATTATTATTGTTGTTATTGTTATTATTATAATTATCATTATTATAATCATTATATATGAGCAGGTGTTGTGGTTCTCCCCAATGCAATACGCGCTTTCAACACGGCCCTCAACTCATACCAAGACTTATACAGCATCTGGGAGTCAACAGTGGGCGCTCTTAGTGATATGTTCAAGTTTGTGACTGTCTTCGCCATCTTCCATTTCGCATTCGCTGTCGGCTTGTATGGTATTTACGTACCTCAGGTGAGAATTGCAGCATTGCAGCATGCAGCATTTTAGTAGGGGGTAGATCAGGATATCAATGCAAGTCAATACTGTATTTTAATCAATACTAATACAAAAAAATGCGCTCAAAAACGATTAAGAAGTGCCTCAAAAAATTAAAAAATCTTTGAGTGACCGGTTTGACCATACTCGTTTCCCCCAATAGACTGTAGTGTATGAAAAACGTTAGGAAAACGCAAAATTTGATTTCGATTTCCAATCATAAATATCTTGATAATCAGACAGGCGATCGGCTTGTAAAATTCAGGGGGTTCCTCATTTACATAGGGTCAGGGGCGTACGCAGGATTTTTTCAAGGGGGGGGGGGTTTTTTAAATATTTTGCTCCCGAAAATTTGAAAATCGCGCCGGCCGAAAAGTCGCTCAGTGGGGGGGGGGGGGGGGGGGGGGGGGGGGGGGGGGGGGTAAGCGGACACTTTTTTTTTTTTTTTGGAGGCCAAAAAAAATCGCAACGACTCAGCCGGCCGAAAAGTCGCTAAGTGGGGGGGGGGGGGGGGGGGGGGGTAAGCGGACACTTTTTTTTTTTTTTTGGAGGCCAAAAAAAATCGCAACGACTCAGCCGGCCGAAAAGTCGCTAAGTGGGGGGGGGGGGGGGGGGGGGGGGGGGGGGGGGTAAGCGGACACTCTTTTTTTTTTTTTTTTGGTCTCAAAATTTCAAAATTTGACATTTTTTTTTGTTGGGGGGGGGGGGGGGGTAAGGTCACCTTAGTTAGGTTAGCCGTGGGTATAATTTTATTTTTATTTTTTTTTATAATAAAAAAAAAAAAAAAAAAAAAAGCCAAAGCCAAAGGGGGGGGGGGTTTTAGGTTTTTTTAGGGGGGTTTACATACATTAAAATACCAAAGGGGGGGGGTTTGAACCCCCAACCCCCCCCCCCCGGCGTACGCCCCTGCATAGGGTATCCTTTTCAGTATTAAGACTGCTCCTCATGTGGGCCTCTGCATTACCTCAGCAATTGCAAGGGACAAATTTTACACCTGGATGAAGAGTAGCAATTTCATGAACTTTCATGCTTTTACACATACGCGACCATTTCAAAGAGCGTGAACGTCCCCGAAAATCCCCCTGTTTTAGCAATATCGAAGATTTATCAAGATTCAAGATTATTGTCTGTTTTAAAAAATGCAGAAAATCGTCCTCCAGCATTATGTTAACTGTCATCAGTAAACACAGTTAATATAAGCGATGCCACCGGGACAACGCTAGATTTGTATTTGAAGTTTATTAGAAAAGACCTTATAATGCTTGTTCTTTAATTTTTCTACAAAGTATTTTTTTATTTCATGATGATGAAAGTTTGATTTGACCAGGTTTAGAAGAGTTGACCAGTGATAGGGCACAAGGGAAATCGAGCAATATACTTCACTCCTCTACAGCATTGTCAATTGGGTTCAGGAACCCGTAAATACAAGGGTTTGCAATCAATTGCAAATGTAAAACCCCGATTCTGATTGGTTCGTGGTCAACCTTCTGAACAATATGTGCACACAACTATGATCTTGATTGGCCATCGTCAGTTTTCAATCGATTGCAAACCTTTGTGTCACGGAGCCCATATTTCTCGGCCCATCCCTTCAGAATTCTTCTTCCTAGTTACCGTAATCGACAAAATAAGTGTAATAATCAATTAAATGTTAATTTTTCTATTATATTTATTTTCTTAAATGCAGAAAGAAATCTATGCAGAAGATTCGGCTGATGAGGGTTATCACAGGTATGTCAAATTATTATAATGAAATAACGTTACCTGTTTTACATTGTAAATAGTAAGATTAGATAATGCGGAAAATAGACTATTTTCTGGGGGGGTGGGGGGTGGAGCAAAACGATCAGACTGAGTATGGTAAGAAAGAAATAATATATATACATTTTATAAATACGAAACCGCCTTACCGATGTAATTAAAACCATACTTTTAAAGGGAAATTCAACCTTAACAGAGAGCTATTTTAAAAGAAAACGGGACAAAATCAGAGAAGCAGACTGGTGAAAGTTTGAATTAGATTTGACGGAATTTGTTTTAAAAAAATTGTAATTACTAAGGTATGGGCACTTCAAATTGACTGAATTATGACGAAGTGCCGGGCTAATATATTCCCCATTTGTTTAGACACATAAAATGATAAGAACTTCAATTTTTCAAGTAAAGTGTATGAATCAGGAGGGTCTTTTCAGTTTAGGGCACCTATAATTATATGCTACCCATAATATATTACGCTCTAATATTGTGCTCTAAGGGAGGAGGCACTTAGAAAAGCAAAATTAATGATATTTTGTACACGACAAACTAGAGAGTTGTCCCATGACAACATCATCATTATCCACGGAACAATTTCCCAATTTGAGATTTAGTGATCTAAAATTGTAAACATTTATAACTCCCTTATTATTGGCCCGGTTTATTTCTAACTTTCGCATTTCTGTAGCTAATTTTTCTGCTTCCATACCAACGAATTCATTACATGAGTTGGCTTGCCCTTTAATCATAACTCTCCATTCAATTTAGTACTAGGGCGTCTTAAATATCAATATTTATCATTTGAGGAGTAATTTCAAAGGAAGCCTATAGCATTGTCTCAATCCATATAGTCTTGATTGATTGATTGATTGATTTTTATTCGACAAGCTTCCAACATACAACAATATACAATAATAACAGATCAAAAATAAGTCAGCTTGAACAGGATAACCCACGAAAGCTCGAGAGCTTATTTCCAGTGGGGTCCCTTACAGACATGTATAAAATTAATAAGTTAAAATAGTAATATTTACAGACAGATAAGAAAATTAAAAGAACTACTTATTAAAGATAATAATAATAATAACAACATTAAACTGATGATAGAAATGATATTAAGTACAAGAAGAAAAAGAAGAAGGAGAAGAAGAAAAAGAGGAGAAGGAAGAAGAGGAAAATAACGAAAACACAAGTATATACAACATGAAAAAGTATGAACCGACAGAAGAATACAAATTTCAATCATATAACATGTCATTCACTTCTCTTCTCTGACTGTCAAGTATTAGGTATTCCTTTAATTTCCTCTTAAAATGATCATAGTTTCCTATTTCTTTTACACCATTGGGAAGGGAATTCCAATGTTTTATGGCATTGTAATAAAACGAATTTCCAATACTACCTACTCTTTCTGGTAAGTTAAAGTTGAATCGGCTATTTCTTGTATTATAATCATGTATACGTCAGTAACAAGATCGAAGTTGGATCGAATATAATGATTCGACCTAGTATGATATATTTTATGCACGTGATGCAATACGAGTTGTTTTGATCTTTGGTCGACTTCAAGAAAACCAGCTTTAGAAAGTTCGCTGTAGCCAACATGAGTTCTTGGACCAGAACAGTTGATAAATCTCACCATTTTGTTCTGTATAATCTTCAACTTCTTTTGATCTAACTTGTTTATGTTACTATACCATGCAGGGTTAGCATAGTCAAATAAACATTGAATAAGAGCAAAACAGAGTGTACGTCTTGCTTTTAAATCCATACAACTTTGATATCTGTACAAAAATTTCAGACGAGAATTTGCTTTTTTTACAACTGATTCTACTAAAGATGAAAACGAAATTGCGCTAGCCAACTCAATGCCTAAATACTTCACATACTCCTTTTTCTTGATTGCTTGATTATTGTGTGTCACTTTGAATTCAAATGACTTTTTAGAACTACTTTTAGAACAAAATAAAATGCTTTCTGTTTTTCCCAAGTGTAAAGAAAGCTTATTATCAGTCATCCAATCGACACATATAGTCTTACTTCACATTAACTCTTGAACCGATTATTTCAGGTGTATTTCCAAAATTATCATATGAGGAGTAATTTCAAAAGAAGCCTAAAGCGTTTTGAGTGCTTTTACGCTTTTTCATTTTTTGCAAATACCCATCTTTTCCCATCCGCCACTCTCTTTCTTTCTCTCTCTCTCTCTCTCTCTCCGTCTCTCTCTCTCTCTCTCTCTCTCTCTCCGTTTCTCTCTCTCTCTCTCTCTCTCTGTCTCTCTCAACCTCAACCTCTCTCAGCATCCCGAACGCACTGCTAACTCTCTGGTGGGTATTCAATAGTATGGGCGATAAAGCGGAGCTCAACAATCAGGTCACATTCGTCAACGTCGTGCACATCGTGATCGTTGGCCTCTACTACATTGTTGCCCTGGTCCTGATCAACACCCTGATTGCCATACTCGGCTCCAAGTTTGAATCTATCGCGGTTCGTCGAAATTAGTCCATTTCTTATTAACAAAGTAACACGCTCTGTGAAGGTGAAATTCCAACAATGCTAGAATGAACCCTGGTGCATTTTCTTGTGTATAAACTGCCAAAGAAATTGTTACAAAGATAAACTCTAATTTCTTCATGGCACCAGAATCGCCTCAAAGTCAATAAAAAGTGCAATGTTTCATCTTTTCTATCAATTTGGTAAAACCCAAATCTCTTGACCAGAAAAGTAATTTTGTAGACTTATATGTTTATGTTTGTGGTCATTGTCGTGTTATCATAAAATGACGATTTTTTGTTCTTGCGCATTTCATCGTTTTTTTAGGAAAATTCGGATACCGAGTGGAAGTTCGGACGGACCAAAATGTGGCTGCGGTTTATCCGAACCGATATTGCTCTACCGCCTCCATTCAACATTGTACCGACAACCGGGTGCATTATCCGACTCTTAAAGAATTGCTGTTCACTTTGTACCGCAGGATGCACCAAAACGAGCCAGAAACAGCCTGAGGTAAGATTTTGTTTATTTGAAAGTAAATAAAGAATGAATTGTCCGTCTTTGTTTTTTATTTTCAACTAGTGTTCATAATTTTCTCTCACTGTATGATCTAAGCAAGTAACCCAAAACATAGGCACTTTTAGTTTTTATAATAAACTAGTAAAGATATTTCACTTGATTACGATAGTAAAACTTTGAAACGCTGTTAAAAAAAAAATGATTTGCCCAGTCTAAACAACTGATGTTTAAAGGTATTACAAAGTTTTGGGAAATTCAGAAAAATGGGTGGATAGCGATTCTTTATAATTTTGATATATTTGGATGCCCCTGTGGATGTATTCTGCTTTCGAGAAAAATTGAATATAAAGATTTACCGGTGCTCCCGGTAAATTTGAAAAATTTCAAATAGCTCCTACGGCCGTACAATGGTAGCTGCGACCATGAAAATATCAGAATATGTAGTTGTGGTATATAATTTCCGAACGGAAATAGCTAATCGGTCGATTTTAGTCAAGAAACATTGTTTTACAGCTTAATCAATATCTTGAGCTTGAGAGGGAGCTATACAACATAAAGTGTTTATTATTTACAATTTCATAAATTTAGAGTCGATTTCGACCGCGACAACGATCAGTAAATATTGTAGGAGCGCATATGCTTCCAATATGTTTATTTGAACCAAATTCACGACCCAATACCAAAACTTTGTATTACCTTTAAAATGGGCCAGACCAAATTTTCGAAAGTGGCTTTAGCCGGGAATTCCATCGTGATAAAGACTTGCTGTTTATTTTGCCTCATAGTCGATATCAAGGTAGGCATGAAAAATATAAACTTCTGTTATGATATGAGATATCAGCCTATCATATTTGTTCAGCAAACAAATCCAACAACTTAAATGAATCAAGATTTGAATCGTTATTGTAGATTGGTTATCATGATCATGATCTAATAAGCATGCATTATTGCTACCGAATGTATGGTAATAACTGATTCTGGAAACAGTATGTCCAGAACAGATGTTCCATAATAAAGTGGATGTTTAATATTGTAAGATCCCTTTTCGTACAAAGATCGAATCAGCCAAATTTATGACTTATGTTAGTTTTTCCTCCTTTTGCCTTTTTATAGAAACCGGAAGACAAAACTAACCACGATGGCAATGCAAGGGTATGTTTATACACTGTTGGTCACAATGGTGGAATAATTATTTTTTTATCCCATTCATTATGGTTCAAGGCATGGCCACACAGAGGATTTTTTTCTGTTAGAGATCGGGGAAAAATGCAAATAAGTATTGATAATTTATTACAGTTTCTTTGTTTTTTGTATTTGTGGGGGCGGCCCCGTACCCTAGCTCCCGCTGCGTACAGTCATGATTCAGTGGCTAAGCAATGGCCTCGTTACTGTGAGGCCCCAGGATCATAACCGTGTCGATGTGCTTTATTAGTGCCCTTTTGTGAAACATTAATCCTCGTTACTGTCAGTTATAAGGACGTAGGTCCCCTAGTTGATTAGCATAGTAGCACACACATGCTTTAACAGTCACGCAAAACAAACACTCACAAATTATTATTCAATAAAATCTGAGAATGTATACTATTAGATCTATTAGGAATAAATCATTGTCAAAAACTTTCCATAAATTGGGGTAAAAATAATTATTCCACCATTATGACCAACAGTGTAATTACTTTGACCAGAATGTCCTAGCTGTTGTGGAAACAAGTTGTTCTCCCCTGTTTCCGGCCTTATCAGTACGATGAAAACAATCACTTTTTTTTACAAACAAAACTGGGTTTGCTTCCTTCCATATTGCTCCGGTTGTCTCATTTTCGCTCGCTGGAACATTGCCAGCACAAACCACTGACTTCTACCTCCTGGACGGATCATCGCCCATTCCCACCCGTGATAACGCTTGAAGTGGGCTCGCACGCGCGGCGGCCATTTTACACTTCCAAGAGCGATACGGCTCACTATACGTTACGTACTAAAAGGATGTATTGTCTGACCGTTCATGAATATTCATGTTTTTGCTTACCTCGGCAAAATGCTTGCCTTTACTAAATGGACAAAATTACGGTGGGGGGGGGGGGGGGGCTGGATGAAATGGACATAATGAACAAATCAGAACTGATCTATGATAATTCATGCTTCTTATCCTTCGTGTGCTTGATTTATAACCTTAAAATCGCGTGGTAAATTTAGTCCAAAGTTCGACTTGTTGTACATGTGTTATATAGGCAATGGCGAGCTTGCGACCTATTTTGATGAAATTACGGTGGGTGAACTTTCAAAAGTCAATGAGACATGAGGGTTCCAATGAAAGAGCTAGTGATAACGTACGTCGGGGTGGATGTGCTTTTCGTTTAAACAAAATATGAATTTTTAACGATTTTTTTATGTGTAAAAGTCTATAGGCTAACATGTTAGGCTGCTGACTCTGACGATAGGGGGCGATGTCAAATGAGACTAAACGAAGCTATTATGTTCATCTTCTTGCATCGCAGCCCAAAGGGTGTCATTTTGCTGACGCAGTCATTGTTTGACGCATGACTGCGTCTGCGACAGGCGCGGTAATTGACGGGCCGTGTGAGGGTGACAATGCAAAGCAAGAGGTTTCTAAAGATTGGCAATACTTTGATGAATGAAGCCCAGGGAACAATGTACGATCCAATTTGGAAGAAATCGCGATAGTATTGACATTTGAATTCTTTACATGTCAAGTCATTATGATTTGGGTTCCATTCATACGAACAAGAAAATAGAATATTTTGGAGCATTTCAAGCTTACTTGTAGAAGAAAGAGCGAAATTGGCTCAGATCAGTCGGGCGATTGTCTACGATTTGAAGCCGATTCGGCTTTAATTCTGATTATTTTAGAGGGTTTTAAGAATTGCATTTGCATCGTTTAAATCATTATTCAGAACTAAAATCAGGAAGGTGATGTCTGTTTAGATATCCATTTCTGATGTAATTGCAATTTTTTCTCAAAATGTCGGATCGCAGCAAAATCGTGCAACGTGCGCTGCATGGGCTTTACTGGCGCATGCGCCGATTGCCTTTATCGGTTAGATTATCATTGATAATAACGCAGTCAAAATGACGCATTGAATGCAACGGGAATTATAGAGGCCTATGTAGTCTTAGATGGAAATTAAAGATGGTAATTTGTTAACAAGGACCCGTAAAACAAAGGTTTGCAATCAATTGCAAAATGATAATGGCCAATCAAGATCAACGTTGCATTATTGTATTTTTCAAAAGGATGACCATTAACCAATCAGATTGGTCATTTCAAATCTGCAAACCTTTGTGTTACAGGGCTAGATCACAAATACGGGCGAATACAATCTAATGTTGAATGCCATAGCACGAATGCAAACGGGGCGCTGTAAACAATTTACATGTATAGTCATCTTTTTTGTTCCTATGCAGAAAGTAATGAAAGAGATACTCAAGAGATACAACACGACTCAAATCGAGAAGCCAGACGATGGAGACTCATTCGGCATCGATGATCTCCGTCAAATCAACCAAGACTTCGTTACCGTCAAGTAGGTTTGTTTCTACGACGCCGGGAATATACCCACTGCGCCATTCTACCTTAAAGATATGTCCCTTTTGCAGCCAACATCAAATTCTGTAGAACTTTGCAGGAATTAAGAATATGTCATGTATGTCCTATCTGTGAAATCTAAACATTAGCAATGTCCTAGTATTCAAATTGTGCAAGGAAACCCGTTTACCTTCTATACTTCACTGTCAGACACTATTGAGTGACTGACTGACATTTTTCCCTCTTTGGTAACAATATACAAAAATTGAGCTGTAACAGGTACTGTACATGAGGATTGGTCTACATCAATAACCCACTGCTTGTAATGGCCAAAATTAAACTGATTGAATCTTTGTGCAGCAAAAAAGTAAGACCATTCGGTAAAACGGTCTGAAAATCAGACTATTACTTAGGTGATCGCAATCACTTAAGTCGATTTGACAACTAATGGACGTTATTTTCCCACTCTAAGCCATTTTCAAGCCCTTTTGTTTTGAGGGAAGTTCTATATATAAGTATTGTCTTTCAAATGCCCTCGGAATTTAACCTTTTCATTTTGTTGGGCCTGCAAATGGGACATAGTACCTTAACTCTTTAAATGCCACCCAAATAATCTTTCTGTGCCACGTATTGTGTGCCTGCTTCTAGTGCAAGATTTTGTTCTTTTTTGTTCTTTTCCTCAAGCTAGGTTTTTATTTCCATAATGTCGATACATATTTACATTCATTACTCAATAATTGAATGAAAACTAACATTGGCTAAAAATTGAAATATATTCAACAATTCTTCTTGCTTAGTATTATTTTTTTGCTAACACATTTATACCTTAAAAACAATCTTAGCAACGACTTGGATTTTTAAACAAAAGCATGCGCGTAAATAACAGAACAATTGACAATATTTTTAACGTAACATTTATAAATTACGTATTCTGCATAATTTAAAATAATATTCATGTGATGAAATTAGACAGCGAGGTGCCCGAACATATTTTTGATCTATAATAAAGAAATTATATTTGTTATTACGCTCGCTCTACGCACTCGCAACATGTAAAAGAAGGATAATTTTAGGCAACGAGATGCCATAATATCCTCATATTCGTGTATCGAGGTGACCGAATAGATGATTTTTGTGTTCATATATATTTGGCGACGGTCTGTGTATCTCATTCAGATTCAATGTACAGACCAAACTGCAAGTCATCAAGAACATGATAGACGCCACATGGGTAACCATTGGACATATCCAGCCAAACCTCCCAATCATAGACGACGTACAAGACAAGATGCCGGATACCCGAACCGAGGTCATCGATATGTTCCAGACTAATTTTCCGGTCATCGATGGCGACATAGGAAGCATTCAGGTGGCCATCGAAGACGTCATGGAAGAACTCAACTACCGTCCCGAAGTCGCTCCGAAACCGCGTCGAAAGGAAATTGGTCAGGATGTGATCGACGGCCCACCCATAGTCCCTCCGGACCCGACTCCTGAACCGACTACTGAACCGACTACTGAACCGACTCCTGAACCGGAGAAGTACAAGACCGTCGGGAAGAAATGGGGAAAATTGTCTCTCACCCAAAAGATGGCGAATATGTTCGCACAGGGCCGAACTGTGGATATCGACGACGAAGTGACGGAAGAGGTTCAGAGGTTCAGACTAAGTTTCACCGATGCGTAGTCGGCTTCTTGTCGGGACCGAAGTGGCCATAATGATTCAAGCATGCTTAAAGGAAACCTCACCCCTAGAATATTCTGAGAGATATAATTTTTATTTGCCCATTAACCTACAAGTTTCCACACCAAAGTGTTAAAGAGAGGCATAAAGCAAGAAAATATACAGTTTCTTAGCACGACATGGGCATTGCCATAATAAGTAATTTGTTATGTAAATGTATTACAATTTATGGATGCTACCTGCCCTGGGGGGTGTTTCACAAAGATCCTAATTAGAACTTAACACTTAGTTGGATTTAAAAATTATGGACAGCCATTGGAGCCTTAAAATGAAATAAATTCAAGTATTTTAGACTTTTTTTTTTATAAATTCCACATCAAGAACATGAAATCTCCTTGATAAAAAATATGAATGATTTGAATCAACATTTTATGCCTTTCAAAATAACTTTTACAAAATATTTTCAAAGTTGCTAACGGCTTTCCATAATTTTTAAGTCGAACTTAGAGATAAGTTCAACTTAGAATCTTTGTGAAACACCCCCCAGGTATGTATGGTGATGAAGTATTTATTTTACCTGCTAATATTCTTTGTACCAAATTGTATTGCAAGAACACAAATTGCATATAAGATGGTGCTTTTTTTGGGTGAAGGTTTCGCATTTTTGCCAACTGCTACATTTTAGTATTTTTAAATAAATGAGTAACAATTGTTCCCCTGTTATATATTTGTCAACACATATTATATTTACATTCTCAGTTATAATTTTCTCTGGTTGATAAATAAAGGTTTTGTTATTGTATTCAAATGTCTTTCCAACTAAAGCTTGGAGCATAATACATGTACAATTCCACCATGTACGTTACATTTTCAAACAAAAAATGGCTGTGCCATGCTTAATTACATCATGCCAAGAATATCTTTATTGATGTATCTCTTGTAAACTTTCATAAAGAATATTTTACATCAAAGGGCAAAAATACATATCCCTTTTCCAGAATACCAACACTCATTCTTTGAGATAAGGTTTTCTTTAAAACAGGATGACCATGGATTGTTCTTGGTTAGGCCTACTGTAATCATATGTCCATTTATGTGGAGCAGCTGATAGGCTCTGCTGTGTTAAATACAGAGTATCATAATTTCCCCTGCTGTAGATGAGCCGCCATGAAAAGGCGCTGAACGTTCGAGGAATTTCTTCTTACCGGCTACCCTTAAACTTCACCTGGGAGGAGAGCGCCAAAAAATGTTAAAGTAAACACAAATACGAGACCACCTTCATTAACTCTTATACTGCCACAGGGCTTATCCCCATGGTGCCAAGCCACAAATCCCCCAGTGCCAAATTTATAACGAGATAATTGGATTAACGCGATGGTACTATTAATAGCGCGTGCAAAACACTAGCAGTCCAATGGACATGAACAATAACTGGTATTACGAATGCGTGCAAACATAAAAGAAGCAGAGGAGCAGTAGCTTGCTAGCGTGTACAAAGCTCTATAACAATAGCGTGCATGCAGCCTTTAAACGATCATATAGTAATACCGGATTTTGATATAGCACTTTAATATCAACTGACCAATTTGAAAGCGCTTACAGTTTGATTGCTAGGTTCATTTACTATTTACAGTGCATTTTCTCACTTTCCTGGGAAGCATTTGAACTAGTTTCCTTTTTACGGGCGCGCACATGCTAATGAAGCCACTACTGACGTTCGCATCTTACCGGGTACCCATTTACCACCTGGGTAAAAAGGAGCAATATAGATAAATTGCCTTGATCAAGGACATCAGGCAGACAACTGACCGAGAATTAATAACCTACTAATGATTCAAAATCGGTCTTTTTTATGTTGGTCTGGAGTCGGTTTAGCGGTTTGACTGAGGTATTAGCTGTACAACACTCGAGTTGAGGTTAGGGTTAGACCGAGGTCTAAGTTGCTCCTTTGTTAAACATGACCTTAACGGTGTCGTCTCATAAAGCACTGAGGTACTTCAAGCATAAGAATCATGGAGCTAAACTTAGACCCAGCTTAATATTTTAACTTAATTAGTAGATTACGAGCCCTGACGGGGTCATTATTGCTCTAAAAAAGGACAAGAGTCGTAATATTGATGCAGCTATGATTGCATAAAAATCTCTTCCAAGACTCAAAAAAAAATAGAGGCTTTAAGCTTTAAGATGTGAGTTTAAACTCACACCTCCCTGCTTTAAGCGTACACTTATGATGACAGAAACATGTTGGTGATAAATTTTGGTATGAGGTTTATACTCTTGTGTTCTTATTAAGCTAATATTGGTCAATGGTTTGGTATAAAGGCAAGTATATTCGTGGAACGATCGCAATTACTTTCGAGAAAAAAAAATCGATCCGGGAGCAATTTCAATACCCTACCGTATACCCCTAAGAAATCATGTTCGGATTACGTAATAGGACTTTGTAAATATCAGGTAAAGACCAGTTTTGGAAACGCCTCCTTTAAAAAAATGAAATGGAAGCTGTTATTACCAATCACGTGAAAGAATATGTTTTTACTAATACGTGATGATACACATTTTGCCGAGAAACCGCCTACTAATTGACATATTTGGTAAACTATTATATCTGTTTGGACCTAATAGATATCGCGCACTTGTCGCGTAGTCCCATATACATCTTTCTGTGTACAGTTATTGTAACTTTACAGACTGGGCCAAATTTCTTATCATTTTGATGATTCAAGAACCTTGCAGTACACACCAATACTTATATGCTAGATGATCAACCTTTTCTGATCGATTCCATAACGTTTCTTTCACAATGCAATCGCATGACCAGGTCTGTATACCACGTACAAGGGTATTGAAATGACCTTAGGCTGATTTCTCGAAAGTTTTTGCGATCGTGTAGTGTGTAAGATATATAGTTGTGTTCGTACTACTTTCATGTGTTTGCTGATTACTGTTTGGTGAACAAACTCGCAAGGGCTTCTCGTGTCTAGCCCAAATATGGACTTTCAGTTTGTAAATTAGCGAGCGAGCGAATTGTGTTACGAAAAAGATTTATATCATTTTATATTGAGGGCGACATTTTATATAGTTTTAATATATTGTTGTTATTAAAGTATGAGAATATACCGGTGTGGATATAATATATAGATGAAAAATATTGGTAGTTTCTAAATTATCGGGGGCTTAAATTTATATTTTGTACCAACTACATGCATACTGAAAGTTGCACGACGTGAAATGTAACTCACTCTTTTACATTCAACTGTGATTATGTACGAGCTCTGATCAATTTCTAAATCGGTACTTTCACATTTTTCTAATTTAAATACACGTATTACGAGCTTTTAATGAAATGAATGTACAAACGTGACGAGGTGACCAAAGTTCGTGGAGATTTTCCTTTTCCCGCGCATTAAGAAACATCTAGATCAACATACTTTATGTTATATACGTAATTTATCATATAATCGGATTCTAAAGCAGTTCAAAGCTGTGTTAATAACTTACAATTAATACGAACACGAGAACATTTAAAGGCTTACCACGACTGACTTCAGTCAAAATGTTTGACCTGAATTCGCGCATGATATTTCCGGGTCTTTGTAAAGATTCCAAAAAGATTCCAAAAAGTGTCATAATTCAAACAAAAGCAGAACTATATATTGCAACTTTAAACTAGATAATAATTTCTCTATATTGTTGCAATTTCCCCCCAAAAAAGAACATTGTTATTTTTTGCAAACAGGAAAAATATGATTTTTTTTTTATTCACGTGTTAATAACAGTGTAGTCATTACCTGTAATTAGATTGTTTTAAAAGTTTATAATTTGTCTCCTTTTGATATGTCATCTATATCTTTGCACAGTATCATTTATTCCTTTAAAGTTTGGTATATTTCAGTAACAATCCTGCAAAATACATTAATTCAAAATCATGCAGAATAAACTCATCATCATTAAATCAACAAAGTCTTTTTTGTTTTGTTTTGTTTTATTGTTGTTTTCTGTTTGAGATGTTGTTGTTTGTTCTGTTAGTGTCAATTCTCTCTGTTCTCTCTAATCTTAGAAACCTGTTCTAAGTTTAGTTTGTTTTCTTTTTCTTTAGTTCAAAGGCAAGTGATTTTTATTTATGCAAGTGTTATTTTCAAAGTACCATATAATTCTTAAACATAAGAGACACATTTGTATGTTGACAATTTATGTATTACTATGTTCAGTCTATTCACAAAAAGAATGTTTTTGTTGAGTGTCAAATTTGTATATGTTCAAAATACGTTAATGTAAATGGCCCGGTCACACAGAGGGGACGCATGGGGGACGCACGGCCAGCGCATTGGAAATTTGCGATTTTGGCCAGTGCGTTGTCGTTCGCTAGGTGTAGGTCATCATTCGTTACTCGTTCGTCGAGCGCGCTGGACCGACGCTGGACCAACGCTGACAGATGTATAGACTTGAAACCTGTGATGTTTAATATGTTACATAATAAAACAGCACCCCGTAGTCTGCCTCTCCATTTAAAAACATTTTAGAAGACACAAGACCGTTCCTGAAAACTAGATGACAACAAACAGAAATCTACTGTATAAACATCACACATATGCAAAGCTAAAATGTACAAAAAATTAACAAATACACGGGTAGAAAAATACATTGTGTAAAATACCGCTTGGAGCATATTATTTCACTAGACGGGTAAAAAATATTGGATAACGTACAAACATCCTCCTTCACACCGTGAAAGTACATGTACATGTATCATGTGATAGCAATCATGTTCATTAAGTCTATCAATGTCATATTTTAAGTAAATCTTCCTTACTATGGATGATGTGCTTCATTGTGTGTGTGTGGGGGGGGGGGGGGGGGGTGGGTGCTCGATTGTTGGTCAAAGGAAAAACCGAATCGGCTAAATTCGATGTGGGCACTTTTATTTTAGGGGGGGGGGGTGTACATTTCTTTTTTCTTGGTTGCAAACTTGCTGATAATTATGACCGTCGTCCACGTTCACAATAGTGGTAGCGACGTCCCTATCTTCAACAATGTTGACTATTATGTTTCACGTCTTTTCTCTGCTGCGTTTCTCCGCCCTAAAAAAGGGAAGAAGCTAAAAGGAAAAGAAGGTGTACCCTCAATTAAATTTTGTTTCAAGGTAATAACAATTGAAGAATTGTTACCACTTGCGCGCTTTTTAACAAAAAGTGATCAGATTATCTATTTCTCTGGGGAGAGGGTGTGTGAGCAAACTGATTCATCCACTCGCTCCCACTCAAAAATTATTCAGGCGACTTATGCCCTCAAGTCATAAATGACAGTAATGAGGATTAATGCCCCACAAAAGGGCACTAATATAGCACATCGACACGGTTTTGATCATTGGGCCTCACAGTTACGAGGCCATTGTTTTGTCACTGAACCATGACTGTACGCAGCGGGGGCTAGGGTAGGGGGCAGTTTCCATAAATAAAAAATAACGCAGAAAATTCAATAAATTTCCAATAATTTATTGCATTTTACCCCGGTCCCCAACATAAAAAAATCCTCTGGACGGCCATGCAGTATGGCTCAAGGCATGGGCACACAAAGGATTTTGTTATGTTGGGGACCGGGCTAACATACAATAAATTATTGAAAATTTATTGCATTTTCTGTTTTTTTTTTATTTATGGAAACTGCCCCCTACCCTAGCCCCCGCTGCGTACAGTCATGGTTCAGTGACAAAGCAATGGCCTCGTAACTGTGAGGCCCAAGGACCAAAACCGTGTCGATGTGCTATATTAGTGCCCTTTTGTGGGGCATTAATCCTCATTACTGTCATTTATGACTTGAGGGCAAAGGTCCCCTAGTTGATAAGCATAGTAGCATACACATGCTTTAGCAGTCACGCAAAACACACATTGGCAAATTATTATTCAATACAATCTGAGAATGTATACTATTATCTAGATCTATTATTTTTAAATTATTTTTAAAATAATTCCATAAATTGGGATAAAAAAAAATATTCCACCTTTATGAGCGACAGTGTACTTGATCGTAGCATCTTAAAAGGAAAATTGGTTGACAATTTCCTGAAATATCAAGTTTTGATTTGTTTTGAACTGGGTAACAATTAAAAATTGACTTGTCTTTGCTTTGCCATGTTAAATGAATTAGTAAATGTTTTAAAGTCCTTAAATTATCATTCAACCACAAAAAAGAATTGTTTTATTTAATATGAATATTCATAAAATTATGTAAATATTTCTATTACGCACTGCATCGGTCCTTACTTTAAAAAGATAAGAATAATCAACATAAATTGTTTGAGTAATACGTATAATTTCTGATTTTGAGTTAAAATTACTAAATTAATACAAGCTGAAATTACTTAAAGTTCTTATGTATTTGATTTTACTTAAATATTCCACGTATGTTCTACTAAATTGAAAGTTTGAGTTAGCAAGACTTTAATTTAGTGCGTAAGTGGCAAACCTAATGTTTTCAAGTAAATTCTACATGGAAAAAATACGTAAAAATTACCAATGAACAAATTCTTTTTTTACAGTGTATGAAAGATGTTAGATGTCAAGGGGTTGCGCTGTTCTATCCGAAAATCGTTGAACTGCTTTTTAACGGTATAGAGGACAAGACAGTATTCAGACCTCAAATGAAAATATTTGGAACTACCGCTTCCTGTCTCAATTCGGATATTGACTACAATCATATCATTCCATTATTGTCATTGTTAGTAATATCTTCTTGTTTTTGAAATAAAACTATATTACATCATTTACCATGACTCATCTCCCATCTTCCCGACCCACCCCTTCTCGCTTTTCTCTCTTTCTCTCGCGCTGTCTCTCTGTGGCTCTCTCCCTCTCTTTCTCCCTATTTCTGTCTATCCCTGTATATTACTGCATCCCTCTCTCTCTCTCTCTCTCTCTCTTTCTCTCTGCGTCTCTGCCCGTCTGTGCTTGTGTATGTCTGTCTGACTCTTTTTCTTTTCATCCCTTCATCTCTCTGTTATCATTTTCCAATGTTTTAGTCTCTCGATTAAGACCAGATCACGGGCAAGATCCCATTGAATCCCCCATCATCCTTCGTTCAGCATACAGCATTTCGTAATTCCCCCGGCTCTAGCTCTTTCACCGGCCTCTCACCATGTCACTCCATCACTCTCTCTCACTCTTTCTTTCCTCCTTACTTCTCTGTCTGCCATGTCTGTCTTCACCCCTATATCGTCCTGTCCCAATTTTCCCACTAATAATTATTCCTCTTTCTAGTTCAAAATCAGATTAAAAAATCTTTTGGGATCTCTCCTCTGGGCTCTCCTCGTCCTTCTTCGGTCGGCATTAGCAAGATGTAAGGCCCACTGCTCCATCACTCTCTCCCCCTTCTCCACTATGTTCCTTCTTTCATTCATTTATTTATTCATTCATTCATTAATCATTTATTTTTATACACATCATTTCCCTTGTTTTTTCAACTGTCTTTCTTTGTTTTCCTCTCTGCTCCTCTTTATCCCTTCATCCCATTGTCCGCATAACAGCTAATAACTTTCTCTCTCCCCCTCTCTCTCTTTTCTCTCTCCTTCTATCTTTTTCTCTTTTCCTATCTATTTTTGTTTCTCTCTCTCTCTCTCTCTCTACCCCTCTCTCTCTTATAAAGTACGATCAGGGGCAAGTATCTCTCCTCGTCCTTCTCCGTCGGCATATAACACAACGCGATGGCCCGGTACGATATCGGCCGATATGGATCTATCAAGGGACTGGCGAGCGGGAGAATTGAAAAGCAGAAAACCGTCTAAAAGTTCAAATCACGACTGCAAGAATGATTGCTTCTCGATTGTCACGTCTATTTTCCTCTGAATTCAAATCAAATTTCAAGACATGGGTCCCGTGTCCTGCACCGTGTCCCAGAATATAAAAAAGACACAAGTGAGGTGAGAAAAATTAATCAATTTTTTTTCAAAGGGAATCTCACTTTCGAACACACCTAGAAATGTCTAGACGTGCCTCACTTTTGTCTTCTTCAAGAGACGCATAATCAGCGACGGATGCAAATTTTGATCAACTATAGGGCAAAAAGGTGTCTCTGTACTATTTTTTTTAACGAATGATGGGATAGAGTGCAAGAAAGTTAGTTTTAAATTTCTCCTATTATTTATTTTCACATTGCATGTATTGGAATCAGATATGAAAGTTCGATAATCATGATAATGCACAATATCAGAAAAGTCAATTCGGCATAGAGTGAATATATTGTCCCCCCCCCCACAAAAACCCAACGATACTCGTATTATCAATATGTCTGCAGTAATTGATAAAGTGGTTCAGTGTGTATTGATATCATACTCGAGTGTTTAAAGCAAAGATCGGTATCTACTTTTCTTTGTAGAGGGAACCAAAAAAGGACATTGAACTCGATGTTTGTGAGTGCATTTTCAGTGTTTTATAGCGTGATGGGGAAAATGGTGCTGCGACGAATGCCCTGCCGACAACTAATCCAGTATCTATTCGTCCGAATATCGGGTTAAAAGTTAGCATGCAGCTGGGTTATAGGGTTAGGGTTAGGTATACCGTGTAGTCTTTGGTCCAGAGTTAAAAGTAAGAATTCGGTTAACACGGTTAAGGCTGTTCGGATATCACGTGGTAAACTGCCACTAAAAAACCCGCCGGATTTTTCAACAACTTTTTTTAAATAAATGGCAATTCCGGGCAACAAAAGTCCAGCGCGTATTCACTGAACTCAATATTATAAAATACAGAAATGTGAAGCATATTTACACTTTATATTATAAACAAAACCAGCGGTTTCGCGGCGTCATATCCGAACTAGCCAGTAGTGTAGGATATTGAACGCGGAGATTATTGTCACCCGAGCATATTGTTTCTTAAGACCAGAGACACTTATACAAAAATTTGTCCCGAAGACGATATGAGCATATTGATCCGGAGACCGAAAACGAAAAGCTCTTAACAGACTTCAAGAGCTCTTAGTGGAGCCCACAAGCCACAAGGACTCTTGTCCTTTCGGAAGAACACTTGGTGAAGTTGATCTGCTTGCGAACGGTCAGATAATGTCTGTATGATCAGATGGGCAAAAATTGTATCGTTTTTTTGCATTTTGATATGGAATTATTTAAAGGGAATGGTATATCATGATGAAACTCAAGATCTTCTAATATGCATATCATGTAACGTTGCCACCTCTTAAAGGAATGATATTGTACTGACACTACTTTAGTTTTATGTTTTTGCCATCTACTGCTCACAATGTCCCGAGTGCATGACGCGCGCGTGATCCTGCAGGAAGCGGAAGTCGCTCTATGTACGCCTCAACCGAAATATGGCGCTAATGAAAATACATTAACAGCAGCGATATTGGTAAAATACCCTTGCCTTTAAGTTGAAGAAAAAAAAGTTAAGCATTTTATTCTTTGATGACAAAGATAAGGGCACAACATCTTTGGGCGTATGCTGGCTCCACACCCCCAAATTATTCTCCCATCACAAAATTATTATAATATATTTTGCGCTCACCCTATGTTTTCGATTTTAAAATATTCTACTTTCATTTTAGCGTGCCTAAAGTACAACTACTTTTATGGTATTCGAAAGAATAGTGCAGACACTCCTGCGTACAGGTTTATAATCCCTCGACAGGAACATATTCTATCGACAGACGGAGAGAAAGTGAGAAAGGGAGAGAGAGGAAAGGGGAGGGCAGGCGCGGATCTACGGGGGGGGGTTTAGGGGGTTTAAACCCCCCCTTGGGCGGCCAAAAAAAAAAAAAAAAAAAAAAGGAAAAAAAGAGAAAAAAAAAAGAAAAAAAGAAATAAAAAAAAAAGGAAGCACGCTGGAGAGAAACCCTTTCAAGTGCAAATATTGTGAGAAGATATTCAACTCATCTGGTAACTTAACCAAACACATGATAACTCTGGATATAACTGTGTATTTAACTGTTACTTGATTTAAAAAGACGTTATCATGCACTGCTTTTTATGGTCTCCATTGTGTTAATAGATGCCAGGAAAACATCACTTACGGGGTTCAAATAAACACCCCAAAAAAATCGGCTCGCCGCTTCGCGGCTCGTGGACGATGCTCCGCATCGTCATTATTTTGGTCAAACCCCCCCTTAGCAAAAAGCTAGATCCGCCCCTGGAGGGGGAGGGGGGGGGGGGGAGTCCATGAAATTGAAATAGAAAGAAAGAGAGAGGAATTAAAAGAAAGATGGCTGTCGGATGAAGGAACGCAAAGAGTCATACGTAAAAAAAAAGGTAATCATTTGCAAAATATGAAAAACTATATCAAAGGGAGTGCAGAAAACAAAAGATAATTGTAATGGTTGACTTCAAATTATATAAAGTTTGTATAGCAAAATGTCATTAATGATATTGATACCGGAAAGGGGGTATGAATTACTCGAAGACTTTTTAATGTCGCCACCTCAGTATGTTTGTGTATCCTTTTGAAAGGTACACTGTAAAAAAATAATAGTCGAAATAACTCAATAAAATTGAGGAAAAGAATTGCCTTATTTGTATTAAGTAAATATTACCTACGGCATCTTAAGTAGAATTTACTTATTTTGCTGAATAAATTTTTACTCAGTTAAATCGAGTTACATTAACGTAAATAATTTAGGTATTGTAATCATTTTAGATAATTAAAAAAAAGCTATGATAGGATTACATATTGCACGATTTGGAACCCATCTAATCTAACAAGTAACATCCACTAATCATTCACTACTTCTATTTAAGATTTAACCGTATGTATATATCTACCACCATCAAAAACTATTACATACGCTTCAATTCGACACATATTGAAAGGCTCCAAATTGTATATATACTTGATCGTAGCATCTTAAAAGGAAAATTGGTTGACAATTTCCTGAAATATCAAGTTTTGATTTGTTTTGAACTGGGTAACAATTAAAAATTGTCTGGTCTTTGCTTAGCCATGTTAAATTAATAAATGTTTAAGAGTCCTTAAATTTTCATTCAACCACAAAAAAGAATTGTTTTATTTAAAAAAGAGTTTAATTTGGTCTTAATGAATATTCATAAATTATGTAAATATTTCTATTACGCACTGCATCGGTCCTTGCTTTAAAAAGATAAGAATGATCAACATAAATTGTTTGAGTAATACGTATAATTTCTGATTTTGAGTTAAAATTACTAAATTAATACAAGCTGAAATTACTTAAAGTTCTTATGTATTTAATTTTACTTAAATATCCCACGTATGTTCTACTAAATTGAAAGTTTGAGTTAGCGAGACTTAAATTTAGTGCGTAAGTGGCAAAACTAATGTTTCCAAGTAAATTCTACATGGAAAAAATACGTAAAAATTACCAATGAACAAATTATTTTTCACAGTGTATCAACAACACCAGCTAGGTTTTTCTTTCTTTCCAGTGATTATTTGTAACAAAAAATATTTAGCGACGATAGAGAGAAAGGAGGCAGAGAAACTCAGAAAGGAGTCGCATAATATAGGGTCCATTGATTTGATGTTTAAAACAAAAAATGCATTTTCGCCGTGCGTGTAAACGATATTGTTATGGTCATATTGTTCTTCAGCCCGTATTTACAGAAAGTTTGCTGTGTCAAAACTTCGCCAGGATGTTTGTGTAGCCGCAATTTTTTCTTTCTCGCCCATACCTGCCTTTTTTCTCCATCTGTCGGAAATTAAAGGATACCATGCAGGGATTGTACAACACATGTAAGCGCAGCAAGTGCTCCTCGATAATTTCCTACTCTCCTAATTTCTATGACCAACATTTTGAATACTTAAGTCTTTAAGATTTATTTAACTGAATGTACAATTAAAACATTTTAACGAAAGCGACTTTTGCAAATATATCTTAGATGTCATGAGTGTGCACTCAGCCAAAAAGTAAATCTTATTGGACTTGAAATAAGATGATAAGAATTGCTTTCAAATATTTAAAAAGAGAATGATATATAGTTTTCTTGATGCATTTACATTGTTATCACCTGTCATAATTATTTGAACTACGTGTCAGAAAATAAATTGCTTTGCATACAACTTACAAAGTCGACATCCTTTTTTGTATAAATAGGAGCAAAATAATGACAAAGATTAATTACTATAATTTTTTGTTAAATTCATAATGTAACCTAAAAAATGTATTCAAAGCCCCACTGCACTACTTAAAGCTACTTGCGCCCTCTATACAGCCAACAAAGCCTAAGCGATACCCGTTGATCCCCCATGATGCCCTTTTCTCATGTTAATTGAGAGCTGATTCGATGAGATAACCACCTGCCAGTGACCTCGCAGGGAGGTCTAATCCCTCCATGCCAAACTAGTGCAGAGGGGCATTAAAGGATAGCACCACTTTACACAATAATACTATTATTTTAAACATGAACATAATACTAGCTTTATAGAATAGTAATGTGGGGGAGGGGGGGGGGGGGGCTCAAAGACCAAATAAGAGGAAAGCAGCGATATATTGGACAGGTGTAAATGCTTGTGGGTGTTTTTAGTACACATAACGAGTATTGGTTGGTTTTATTTCCCGTTGATGCCTATCAACTCGGAAATTCTGCACAGCTGCTTGAAGGGGGATTTCCACTAAAATATCTTTGTTGCTCTGGGGGGCGTTTCACAAAACTTGTCATCAGTGACACATGACAGTTTTTGTTATAATCTACTGAAATCCTTGGTCTAATTGGTTATCAACAGATTTGTCACTGATTTTTGTCATTTGTCATTGAAAAAAGGTTTTGTGAAACGGGTCCCTGGTCGAGTTGTAAATTCACGATATATTTCATGTGAGCTCCTTCTGTTCTTTTCCTTTTTTAAGTAAGTTGACGCAAACGGAAAACCGTTTTTGAGGTAGGCCTACCAATTTTGTGCATAAAACAGTTTTAATGTACACAGTGAATGGTAGTGCACGGATAAAAAAAAAAAGCCGGACAGTGGCCACAGCGCGAACTTCACAAGCCCAGAGGCAGCACGTGACCACATCATAGAAACGTCACGTGACAAAGGCACATCTCCGGAAGATATGAACATATTCAGCCATGTACTTCTTTATAGAACAGTCAGTACAGAAATTACGATACAAGGAAAGCAAACTAAGGCTCATTTTTGCGTCTATACATTTTCTTCTCTTCGTGCTTCTCGTGTTCTTTCTTCTTCTTTATCCCATTGTTTAAAGGGAAGTTCACCCTGATATTAAGGTGAGGTTGGTAAAACAGTTAAAAGTTTGAGCGAATTCCGATTGAAAATAAGAAAGTTATGTAATTTTGAAGTTTAACTGAAAGCTGATTTGATGAGATAACCACCTGTCCATTGACCTTGCAGGGTGGTCTAATCCCTTCTGTAAACGAGTACATATGGGCTTTAAAACAACAAATAAAAGGATTTTCCTCAATCTTTCACTGACCTGTTACTCTCATTTTTTGCTTCCAGGGTTGACTACCCCCTTGGGCGGTCATTACACTACATTGTGGGGCGAATTGTGTAAGGCATTTTCTATACGCCAGGAAAAGGCACTCATCGAAAGGATTGGATTGGGTTATTTTCATTTTGTTTCTTTCACTTAGGCTCCTAACTATTTTTTTCTTTCCCCTTCAGTTACCTTGATTTCTTCACTTTTCAAAGAAATCAATGCATTTAATATAATGCATTTTGCAAATTATTAATTGAACTACAAAAGAAATGTACACATTTGCTTCCCAGATGTATATTATGAATTACAAAAAAAGGAAAACTGTGGAAATGGAGGGATTCATCGAGAAGTAAGGCTTGTAGAATGTGCATCCCTCAAATAACGATAATTATGTATGTATGTAATATAAGTACATATAAATCTTTCGTTATTGTCTCCATCTGTCTCTGTCTCCAATTCTTTCTTCTCCCTTTCTCTTTCACAGACACTGCATACGCGCACACTCACGTTCTCACTTTATTACTCTCCACCCCTTTCTCTTCCTCCCTCTCTCTCACTCCCCACTTTATCATTACCCTGGTAAGTTCAGTTTCTCCCACCTCTTATCCTCTCCCTCTCTTATGCACTTCATGAAATGTTCTCTCCTCTCCCACTTTCTCGGTTCTCGTTCGCTTTAGAAACTTCGTCTCCTTCCTGCCGAATTGCCCTCATGCCACATAAAACCCGTGCCATGGCAAGTATCAAATTTACCCTAATTCTACGAAGCTGATTTATTACTTAACCTCTCCCCGAAGATTTTACAAACCCGTTTTTCGGAGAACATTAAAGCTAGTGCACGCACCGCAGGTTTCTCGTGACAAATTACAAATAACGTTATGGGGAAAAATAGCTATTTGGCTTTTGTCGCTTAATTTGTCCATGTAATTGTGTCACCAAAACCTAAATGGGCACGAAAGGTGTGATTCAATGTAATTGCTTGATACATCATCATCCCTCCCCTTTCCTTCCGGCGGTACCCCAAAACACACAAACACAGACTTCATATCCCTTTTACTCAACATCTCAAAATATCAGGCGAAACATAAACCATTGCGTAAACACGAACGAAACAGCTTTAACGGATGTTCTGAAAGGTTAAGTTCTTGTAATAGGAGCTGTTAGTTCAACCCGTCTTTTCCTAATTGATCCGAGCCCTTTGCACTAAATGTTTAACACTTTCAGACGAAGCGCTCCCTATTTCTGATGGCGGTTCATAAACAAAAGGCTTTCCCTACAATGTTACCTGAGCCGGGTTGCCCTGGAAAGCTGTGATAGCTTTGGCGCCTCAGTTGAGACGGAAAGCGGCGGATCCATGGTTTCGTAATAGACTGAATATAAAGGGGGTGCATACATCCGGGGCGTCAATTTTTATGTCGTTTTCATGGGCTTGCTTCAAATCTTTCGACCCAACTACGACTAGATATTGACAGAATTAACAACAGAATTGATTAAATAGATGGAAGTGCCTATAAAGCGTTTCAAAAAATGAATGGTCTTCTAAAAATTGGCATCGATAATTTGGTGTGCTTTGAGCTTTCTACCCTGAGGATGGGCCCTTTATATCACTTGTAAATTGCACTGACAAGACCAGCCGTGTTTGTCTATAATGATTTTTTTCGCAGCTGATTTGTGACTTTCCTCTGACTGAAAGAGTGATACATGTAGCACAAGAGGCGTCATTATGGACTTTTAGATTTGCACGTCGACATAGTGGACGGCTACGTGTATTTATCCTTTTAAGGCCCTGTCAGTGGCTTAAAAAGACGTCACATGTGACTGCCAGTGCCTTAAAAGGAGCTCACATGTAGCGGTCCACGCAAATCTACAACTGTAAAAGTCCCTAATGATTGACGGAGGACTACGTCAGAGACTGGCGCGGCTAATGAGGGGCCTGCACATGGGAGTGATTCTGTACGAAAAGTGAATTCAAAATAAACAGTGCACACATTGCTTTGAAGAAATGACGTATGCAATAGTTGCATTACAGGCATGATTAGCGCTGGTAATAACATATACATAGGTACAAATTCCCATTTTCCTTCTTGTTCGTATTTTTGTTTTTGTTTACATTTGGTACAAAATTTATGATAAACATTTGACATCTATACGTGTACTTATAAGTATGTAAATGATACCGTTTTAAATTGTACACTCGTTTTTAAAATGCAATGTATATCCATGTGCAATTCAGTATATGTAACTGCACTGCATGATTCACTAAATACCATACCATTAACGCAAACCAATGGCTCATTACGTGCATAGGTCATTTCGGTCAAAAGCAAAACTTCTCACCGCTCGGGAGCCAATCAGTAAGGAATATACACTTAGATAAACCTAAATCTACCCCTTTTACGAAGTCTTTCAAAGCTAAGTCGCGTCGTTTCTGACGGAGTACTGCGTCAGTGACTGGAGCTGTCTTTGACGCACCATGTGAAAATTGACACCCTACATGGAGTGAATGCAGTTTAAAAAAGTAAAAATATTTGACTGACGCATTCGCTCGTTGATCTCTTAGGCTTGATAAGCGTAGGTCATGACGCAAAAGGGCATACGTTTTGCGGTAGTCTTTATTAGCAAAGGCATGTTAACAGAAGGGGCGTATACATATTATACATGTACATGTACATGTAAACCATTCAGGTTTTGATGTAATCAAGTTTGAATATATTGATTGGTGTACTATTACCAGTCTCTTTTTTATGTAACAGATTATATCATGCTTTGTGTGGTTTTGAAAATTAAAATATGAAATTAACTGAACTGAAATGAACTGATGTATGAGGTTGGCAAAGAAAGGGAGGGATGTATACCTCCTGCACCCCTCCCCTAGCTCCGCCACTTCACGAGGTAGCCTATAGAAGTTTGCTTTCCCCTGACAGGCAGAGTATACGTAAATTGAACCATTAACCTAATTGCTTTATGTCGAAAAGGAAGATCTCGTTCTGTTTGACTTCATGTGACATTTTGCATCTCGTCATTGTTCATGTAAAATGGGTATTCTGAGACGAAATCTTTGCACGTACCATGTCTCTGTCTATATCTTTAAAAAAAAAAAGGGGGGGGGGGTTACGTTTGGACTTCGTTACACAAATAATTCGTGACTGCTGGAGGAATTAAGCATGGAATACCGTGAATAAGAATAAAGGACGTAGGATAGGGGGAAACATATTTGAGTTAGCAATGGTAACAACTTTGATCTACCACCTACCATACTCATTAAAAAAAACTTTTCATTATTCTTATCACCAAAAAGGTGTTAGTGTATTCCTTAGGTCCACTATCTTTATAATCAGGTGCAAGTAATCCCTTTTTCAACTTTGTACTGAAGGATATGCGGTGCTTTTGAAACTTTTTGAAAATGTATTTATTATCATTTATCATTATTTATTATTTGTTTGTTATTCATGTTGTATTCTAAGAATTTTATCTTATAAGTATCATGGATCATACTATACAATCTGGAACTTTCAGTTTGGGATTATAGTTGCTTGCGCTGAAATAAAGTTATTGTTTCGTCGCACTCCAATACTTCCATTTATTTAAAAACCCGTCCAAGTTTGTATCTCTCTTTCTTATTTTTCTTTCTTCACCCTTATCTTCTTCTTTACTCCCCCTCTATTCTTCCCTCTCTCATCTAATTGTCATTCCAACTCCAAATACTTCCATTAATTTTAATCGAAACTCTACCGCATTTTATCTCTTTTACTTTTCTCTCGTCACTCTTATTTTCTTCTTTACTCCCTCTTTCTTCTTCCCCCTCTCCTCTAATTATCAAGAAAACTCCCAATACTTCCATTTAAATCGAAACTCATCCCATTTTCATCTCTCTTACTTTTCTCTCTTCACTCTTATCTTTTTCTCTACTCCCCCTCTATTCTTTCCCCTTTCATATAATAATAATTCCAGAACCCAATACTTCCATTTAATCAAAACTCGTCTAATTTTCACCTCTCTTACTTTACTCTCTTCACACTTATCTTCTTCTTTACTCCCCCTCTATTCTTTCCCCTCTCCCCTATAATTATCATTAAAACTCCTAATACTTCCGTTTAATTTTAAATAAACTCGTTCCATTTTTATCTCTCTTTCTTCTCTTTTCTCTCACCACTTTTTTTTGTTCGTACCCCCCCCCTCTATTCTATACCCTTTCCTCTAATTATCATTCAAACTCCAAATACTTCCATTTAATAAAAACTCAACCGCCTTTTATCTCCCTTTCTTGGAGTGGCTTTACGTGATGCAGCTTACGTCTAGGAACATTTTAAACCAACTATGATGGGTGCTTTGAGATCAGCTTGAGATGGCGGCAAAGTAGAAGATCAAATTTCATGTATACCGGCAGATGAACTCAATTCTTAATGGGCAGCTGTAAGATGTATGCCCACTTTAAAAGGGTCAGGTTATTATTGCACCTCAACCTCATTATATATCTTACGGTTGCCGTCAAATTTGTAAACTATATCTCTTACCAAAAAATAGAGTATCATTATTGGCAAATGGGCTCAATAATCATTAGTTCGTGGACCATGTACGATGTATCTTCATTTAAGAAATGGGCGTCACTCGAAGGGGCGTCAAGTTATGCTCACATCTCAATCTTAAATGTATCTTACTCTTCCCAGCAAACTGATAAACTATATCGCTCTTAAAAAACAAAAAACAACAACAACACATTGTTGGAAAACAGGCTCAATTCATCATTTTCGTACAGGCTGTATGATGTACATTAGGCTCCTGTTAAGTGGCGGGTGAACCATAGTCGTCACTTGAAAAGGGTGTCGAGAAAATGTGACCCTATAGTCAAGATTTCTGTCAGCAAATACATTTTTATGTTGTCGGTAAACGGAAAGACGATTGTGTGCCCACTAAATTCGCTGTTTCAAAATTCGCTGGATGAAACTTTTAGCGTCACTGAAGAGGGATTTTTTAAAAAGTGATATGTGCAAATTTTGTTTCAGCAAATGATAATCTTTTGAAAAACGAATTCTCTCAGGGTTGCATAGCTATGTACTTTTGTCATTCCTCTGTCACATTCCCTCTGTTTGTCTGTCTGTATGTCTGTATGTCTCTTTTTCCCTCTTGAGATGATCAACAGTAAATCTGATGCTCTCCTGATTAAACAAAAACTGTTCCTTAACTACCAAAACTCCCGACGTGAAGAAAAGTTTACCCCGTCCTTGTTCCCAAGCTGTTGATCGCAATTCTGATCAGATTCTTCTTTAGAATGTCATTTTAAAAGCAGGTACCGCCCTTGAACTTCTCTGTAAAAGGATATGTCCTTGACATGAAAATAGCCCGCCTACGGTATATAAAGATAAAAATCCATCAAAATGTAAGTTCCATATACTTTCTACATTCAAGGCCGGGAGGAATACGGGAAGCAAAACTTCTTCAATTTTAATATCAACTACTCAGGTATCACACTACTCAAGTATCACAAAAGAAGAGCACTCTTTCGTGTAACTAATAAATCGTATAAATGTATATCGCTTCACCAAACACCAATGTTTGTCTTTATTTTTATTAAAAGCAAACTGTCCTGTACAAAGCCACATATCCATGTTTCAAATTTCATCGAATTCACAACCAACTTCACAACCAACTTCGGAACCTAGTGGTGTAGAAAAGAAGATGATTTATCTCACCGTGAGTTTTGTTTGCATGTCGTGTTTCCCGCGCGCCGCAGGGCACATTTCGTTTCAGCGGCTTGTGCGGTTATTGGCCAGAGACCAAGGGCAAGCCATAGGAGACGAATGGGGGAAGCGCAGGTGTTCGAAGACGTGCACGCGGTTTTAACCAGGTTATAATCGTCCATTTGTCTTTCATTGGACGTGTCCTGTACGAAGTCCTTTATTCTTTTATTAAACCTGGTTTGGAATACCTCAATTACTTCACATCGATTTTCGCCGATCCTCAATATACTTTCGACAAGATTTCTTACGTGCACAAACTATTTTACAGCATCAGCAAATATTATGTATCCATTACGACCGGCATTACAAATCTGTTGAATGTGTGTTTTTTAAAAGCAAAAGTAAGATTTCCACGAAGGAGCAGATAAAGGGTGTGGGGGGGGGGGGGGCGTGCCCCCTAGTCGATGGGTAAACAAAGGAAAGAGGACATAAAAACACCCCCAACAAAAAGGATGAAGAGCGAGAGCAAGAACAAACGAGAGATATACAAAATGCTTAGGGAAAATCTTGCAAGTCAATCTGCTGCTCACATTTCTGTTTCCCAAGTCCGCCATCACGTCCAAGCTCTAGCTTATTGATGTCGGTCTTCTGCATTTTTCAAGTTTGAAATAATGTTTCAACTTTGCGTTTTTAGCAAATTGCGATACTGGTTAATTAATTATATATTTTTTTCTTTTTTTCTTAAGCTTTCTGTACTGATAACTGATTTTTCTTATATAACTGAAGATGGCGTATATATTCAGTACTGAATGAACGCCATAAAACTACTACCAACAACTACAAACAAACACACCCACACACTTTTTTTCACGCTCTCTCTCTCTCTCTCTCTCTCATACACCTTCCACTCCATACAAAGTTTCTTTTCTTTCTTTCTAATCTCTTTCTCTGGTTAGGATTAGGGAAATAAAGACAAATCGTTCATGCGTTTAGGGAGGGACTATGATTGGCAAAAGGATTCAACTCGGTCAGCCGTACCACAATTAAATAAAAATTACGCCTGCGTAATAGAAAGGAGCTTAACGTTATAAAATAGTTTCACCGCCCGAATACCTTCCCCTATGCAGTACCACGGAAGCTTCACTTTCCCCAATATCATCGCTGTGTGTGACTTTCATGGAATATCACGTAAATTCGGAAGAGCACTGGATACTGTGAACTAGGGTAAGTGAACATTTTTGTTACACAATAAATAAGTCTTAAACCTGTATCAAAGATATGGCGCATAGGTCTATTAAAGTTAATCTATCTTCACCATATCAGAGACTACCCAACGTGACGAGGGGCAAATAAGCTATAAGCTTTACGTCTCTACATCCAAGTAAATCCAAGTATTAAGTAAGTAAGTAATCTAACTTGTAGGTCTACACCTAAAAGTTGTAAAACTTAATAAAATCATGGCTGAGAAGACTGAAGAATATACCAATTTAATAGAATGTATGACAAACTAGTACTATATAGGAGGTATATAATTATGTATGGCATGTTCTAGTAAATACATCGCCGGACTCTGACATGATTCGTGGTTCGAGTCCCGTTTGGGGAACTAATGTCTTTTCGGAAGACATTAATCTATATTTCCCATTCTTTACCCAGGTGTAATGAATTGTTACCTCTTTGAATGATTTGATCGCCTAAGGGCAGCTGGGCTAAAACATGGATATTAATAGTTCTTTGTAGACGTGGGGATGTTTCACAAAGATCCTATGCTGAACTTATCTCTAAGTTAGACTTAAAAATTATGGAAGGCCGTTAGCATCTTTGAAAATATTTTGTAAAAATTAATTTAAAAGGCATCAAATGTGGATTCAAATCATTCATATTTTATTTTATCAAGGAGATTACACGGTCTTGATGTGGACTTTATGAAAAATCTAAAATACTTTAATTTTTGCTTTTGAATATATTTTATTTTAAGGCTACAAAATGGCTCTCCATAATGTTTAAGTCCAACTTAGAGTTAAGTTCGACTTAGGATCTTTGTGAGACACCCCCGTGGCCTTGTGCATCCCCTTGAGATGGATATATGTGGATTATAAATGTAGCTTTTATTATTATCATCATTGTTAAAGGTTGTACAAACTCGACAATGGTTACGGGGATGACAAACTCTCGTGATCAGAACGAGGATGATGACGTGTTCATAAACGACGAAGAGGACGTGCTCAGGGCGATAGGGGAGAAACTGTTTGAGGCCATCAATGAGGGCGACCTCATAAAGGTATATATAAAAACGATAATAATAATTGAACGAATTATTGCTATACGTAAAGGGAAACTGCATGTTCATCTTAAAAAATGGAAACCCATAGTGTAGTTTAAAAGGTAGTACTCATTTTCGTTTGCCTTCATCCTTCATCTATTTACATGTATGTTCACATTCATGATTTTGACTTAATGTACTATAATTATATGGAAGTTATTAATTTGTAAAACGCCTATGAATGTATTTTTGTTATTTCCTTGTTGACATGAAGAAGCAATAACAGTTTTAAACGTTAAAATGACAATATCATGGTATGACGTGGTTCGATTTGATTAATTTAAATTGATATAGTTTATTACTAAACATATTGAATCAGCAGCTACAAGGCTGTAAACAAATATTTAAAAAATTATAATTTAAGAGTACGGGGTAATGAAAAGGAAAAAGGGAAAGACGGACCTGAGAGAGTATAGATACAAGGAAAAAAAAGAAGAGAAATATAAAGAAAAAATGATTAAATATGTAGAACATTTGCACAAAAGTATGGTGATTTGATCAAAGTGGAAATTGAAGAAGGGCAATTCTATAATTACTTTGTGTTACAAGTTACCGACCACGCCTATGATTATATGATAAAACACCCGTTCGTTGTTATTGAATTAAAGATAAACTTGAGTTCTGGTAATAAAAGAAAATAAATTCTATCAGAATCCAACAAAGCTTACACTGAAGGTTCAAGATTACACATAAATGACATCTGTCAAACTATTTTGGTAGAAAATGTATATGGGCTGAGTAATGAGCATAGAAGGATAAGGAAATCAAGGTAAGTAGGCACGACACCATGTGTTTAACACATGTCACTACATGTATGTGCAAATGAGAGTTATGTTGTTTATTGAAGATGATTTCCAGCAAGTTTTCTTTTTGTTATAAATTTACTGGTTGAAGTATGAAGTATAATGACACAGTTGACGTATATTCTTGTTCAGGCTCCCTACACAATGGTTTTGAGACACAATATGACTAAACACCTTGACCCCTTTGGGACACTATATAACTAAACACCTTACCCTACACTGAACACTTCTTCTTTAACCATTATGATTGCTGCAGTTAAGTAATGTTGGAAGATGATACATTACATTTTTGGAAACTGGTATTTTCAAAACTTTTTTCTTGATATGGCAAAACTTTTTTGTAATAACTTGTCATGCATGTGATATGTACAGTGTGTAGAATGAAAATCAGGTATTCAATACAGTACGATATAGTATTATCATTATTACGTAAACGGTAGTGTAGAATAGTTTTTTTTTATGTGAATAACGGAACACAATATTGTTTCTTACTTTCTTTCTTAGATTCTGCGAATTCTGTGAATGACTATTCTCATGATTTCTTTTACATTACTCTCATTTCGTTTAGGTCGACGTTTTATTGCGAGGAATATCAGCTATCTCGTCTAACTTGGACATTAGGGACGAAGATGGCACGAACACCTACTCTCACGCAATCATCAAAGGATTTTCACGTAAGACATTACAATTTTGAAGTTTTCATAAATTTAATTCATATACTTGAAGATAGAGTTGATTACTGGTCGTGCGGTTGCATTGCCAATCCCCATGATTGTGAAAATAACTGTTGGAAAGTGATTTAGGAAAAGGTGGATTAGGTAGCACAAATATGTCGGTGTTTACTGCGAGCTTTTGTATATGTGCCGTGATCTGCATCCATGAATGTATCCCCTATTCTTCTGACCGTCATTTATTACTGATCACCACAAACTTAAGAGAGTGTTATTATCCCGCATTTCGGATAATAGTATTCACTATGTCTACTCAAGCCAGTGGCTAAAGTTGTGTTCTTGTGCTTTTTGGGGAAGTTTTTTGGAAAAGTAAGGTACTATTCACATGTAAAGGATCGAAATGTGTGTGTGTGTGTGTGTGTGTGTGCGTGTGTGTGTGGGTACCGAGGACAACAATAAGAACTGTACCATTATAATGTGTACTGTAACGACCACTAATCGGTTCGATAACCCTAGAATTCGTTCAAAATTTGAGGCCACTTCATGAATTGTTACGTGTATTTAGGTGCTCTAACTGCAAGGAAAAATAGGTCCTCGGTTATACAGTAAATTTTCTACTGAATGTCCTCGCATATGGAATAACATACTGATATGTATTATAATGGCAAAAATAATTAAAATAATAATGATAATAGCAATAAGTAGTAGTAGTAGAATGGTTATATTAGACAACTTCAAAATGGTAGCCCGAAAGCTAAATTACATTGCAAGTTTTACAAGTATTACAAAGTATTTCAACAAAACTTAGATATAGACAAGTACACATAATACACAGTCTGGTAGATCATAACTTATTACTTGTTCCCTACTTGCAAACAAATTGATGATACAATAACATTGATAATAGCAATAACATTGATAATATCGAAAATAATATCGCTAGTAATATTCGTTTGTGTTGCAATGTATGGTCAACAAAGGTCTTAGAGATCACGACTTTTCGTGCGCCGCTGCAACACTTCGTCAGGTGATAAAATATATTATAAGCAAGCGTCTTTTATACGGGTGGACCGGCGGTGAAAACAGTAATAATTGTGATAAAATCCCGAACCTGTCCGTCGTAATACTGCTCCAATGTTCAATGTTGATGTCTGTTCACTGCACATTGGCAATAAGAGATATGAGATAATACTTTGGCGGATCGGGGAGGGAAGGCGATGGGGGTGGAACTTTTTTTTTTAGCAAATAAAAGAAAATCCGTCCTTCCGTTTTGGCTTGTCAGACGTTTTTTAAACTTAAAAAATGCTGAAATAAATTGTCTCATACTTTATTTCTTCTGGTTATAAGTTTCGGATTGCATGGTGATGTAGATATACAGTAGGTTTACGGTTGCACCATGCAAGAGAGAGGGAGGATTGGGGAGTCCTGAAAAGGACTATCTGTAATCAGGGAGATGAGAGTTTAAACTCTCATCTCCCTGCTGTAATCTTTCTTGTTTGAGTGTGTGTGTAGTCCTGTAAAGGACTTTTGGTAGTCTTGAAAAAGACTGTTGGTAATCTTTCTTGAGCGTATAGCTCTAAAGAGAACTATAGCGCCGGTTGGAGAGGATGGGTAGTAGGAGGGGCTCAGCCAGTGGCGTAGACAGGTTCGTACACCTGGGGGGGATGACTCAGGGGCGGATCTAGCTTTTTGCTAAGGGGGGGGGTTGACCAAAATAATGACGATGCGGAGCATCGTCCACGAGCCGCGAAGCGGCGAGCCGATTTTTTTGGGGGTGTTTATTTGAACCCCGTAAGTGATGTTTTCCTGGCATCTATTAACACAATGGAGACCATAAAAAGCAGTGCATGATAACGTCTTTTTAAATCAAGTAACAGTTAAATACACAGTTATATCCAGAGTTATCATGTGTTTGGTTAAGTTACCAGATGAGTTGAATATCTTCTCACAATATTTGCACTTGAAAGGGTTTCTCTCCAGCGTGCGTTCTTTTTTCTTTCTTTTTTTCTTTTTTTTTCTTTTTTTTTGTTTGTTTTTTGGGCCGCCCAAGGGGGGTTTAAACCCCCTAAACCCCCCCCCCCCCGTAGATCCGCGCCTGTTTAAACTTGTGGTTATCTTGTGGTTTCCAAACCACAAGATAACCACAAAATACTTGTAAGATTTTCTTTTTTTTACCGTCTGAATTGGCTTTCACCGTGTGAATGCGGCTAATAACAATAAACACAATTACAATAATGATGAGGATTATTATTATCATCATCATAATTATTATTATTATTAATATTATAATTGTTATCATTATTATTATTACTATTATTATCATCATTATGACTTATTAAGTAAGCAAAATAATATCATTCCCCAAAACCTGGGGGGGATGATTGTACATGCCATCCCCCCCACCTTGTGAGGTGGGGGGATGCATCCCCCTCATCCCCCCGTTGTCTACGCCCCTGGGCTCAGCGTTTCGAACCGGGTGGCGTTCCGTCGTCAGGATATTATCATTATCGTTATTATTATCATTATTCTTATCATTGTTATTATAATTATCATTGTCATAATTATCATTATTATTTATCTCACCAGCTATTGTTGAGACATTGCTCCAGTACAACGTCCCTCTCGGTGACGCCCTCCTCAGGGCATGCGCCGCATCATACGAAGACGCAATGAAGATCATTATCAAACACACCAAGAAACTATCCAATGAGGTGAGAGACAAAAAAGGGCACACTTTTTGAGGTGGGAGAAATCCGATGTTCCTTCATCCCTACCCTTCCTAAAGAGCTGAAGGGGGGGGGGGGGTGATAAAGGCTTGCTAGGTGGGGGGGGGGGGGGTGCGCAGATATACATTAACAAAAAACATCCAATGTCAACTTCAAAATTTCATGATTTTTAAAATTTCATTTTTTTTTAAAGAGCCCCCAAAGGAGAGGTAATCTAATTATTGAGAAGAGATTCATCAAATATTATAATGAAATAAGGTGCGGTAAAATGAAGAGCAGAGTTTCTAAGTCATTGGTACCTTCATAATGCACTGAAGAAAAACCTTAAGGTCCAGATTACCGATCATGTTTAAGAAATTTTGAACGGAAAGAGAATAAAAGAGAGAGAGAGAGAGAGGGAGAGAAAGAGAGAGAGAGAGAGAGAGAGAGAGGGAGAGAGAGAGAGAGATAAGAGGGTGGGGGAGGGTGGAGAAAGGGGGAGAGAATGAGCTACATTGTATTACCTAACGGTGATGGTAAAATACAGTTCGATTGGATTAGGAGAGACAATGCGTTACTAAATGCCTCTGCGATAATGATGACTAACATGAAGTAGAAAGATCGAGGGAGAAAATGATATAAGGAGAGAAAGAGAGAAAGAGAGAGAGAGAGAGAGAGAGATAGAGAGAGAGAGAGAGAGAGAGAGAGAGAGAAAGAAAGGGGGGGGGGGAGAGAGTACACGAGTATTTATAGTTATTTCATAGTCGTATGACTAAAATCTAAAAAAGACACAAAAAAAAACTCGTTTTGATTGATTTTACAGGAGAGACAAGCCATTATTGAATGCCGCTGTGATAATGATGACTTTCATGAAAAATTGACCCCGCTCAAGATGGCTGCCATTCGAAACAATTTCATCATTGTTCAGGTAAATTAAACATCTACATAAAGAAGTTTCCCTTTCCCAACAATCATTCCACATGTTATGGTTTGGCTAAATAACTATTGATTCAGAGCCCTCAGGTATGAGCTAGATGCATGCATGAGAAGAAAGGGAAAACATTTCAGCACACACTGCATCCGTTCTTGTTTCATGACTAGATAGCGTTTGATGTCAGGATTTTTTGAAAAGGAAAATAACCCTTAGAATCCTCGATTGTTTACACGTTGAGAGATTAAAAATAATTTTTTAAGAAAACCAAAACATTAAACAAAAAATATTTTACTTGTTATATTCGCTGTTTTCAATCTTTTCATTTGTGTTAACTACCGTAATTAGGCTTTCAGCCGCGAAGGATTTGTATCTCCAAACATTTGTGTTTATTGTTATAGTTTTATGTATTCAAATTACATTGCTTGATCTCTACGGCATAGAGTATGATTAGATTTCCTTAAATCGATAACCATGTTCACCCTATCCCGTCAAAGCTATGTCAGATTTCATGGATTTGGGTCTTAATTTTTGGCAAAGCGCTCATTATTAAACAAAATATGGACAAACTGGTAGATACAAACAAGTAACAAGTATTTTGCACGGGTAAAATGTGATTTCTTCAAAGCGCTTAATTTGTAACGCATATTTAGTCAATATGCCCACCCCCGCCGCCCCATTGCACACAATGTGACGCGTAGGTCTTCACAATATTTAGATCACCCAATTTATTTCCTTTTTACAAGAAAATTACCCTTGTTGCCCTTTCTCGCTATATTTCCAGTATTTGCTCAAAGCAGGAGCGGAGAGGATTCGAGAACCAAAGCTTGAAGGGCTATCCGAGGCCTCGCTGTCTGAGGTTGTCGAGTACCTAGATATCTACAGGTAAACCAGGGCCCTGTTTCATAAACTTTGTAATCATTATTAAACAAGTTACAACAAATGTTATAAGCTACTGAATTCATTGCATTAAATTGGCTCCAATTTACGAGAAGTCCAGTGAAAGCAAGTAGCTATTTGACATTTCAGTAATTCAACGCATCGCTTCATATTGTATGGATTCTTATTTTCATTCTTGAAAGGACGTCACTTCACGAACCCTTTTCTGTATTTACAATACAAAGTCATTATCATACATTTAAAGTTATAAGATTTTAGATGTTAATATGACTTGATGTACTGTAAATGTCATCAATAAACATTCAAATCAAATCAAACGCAATTTATGCCATTTGTACATGAATCGTTATTTGCGAACGTAGGACCAGTTGGACCACGTCATCAACTTGACTTTGACGCGACATTTACTGTCAATATACAAACGTTATTATAGATAGATTACCCATTATTCATACAGTTTGCAGTCGGTTTGGCGACGTGACTTGAATATATATATAAACGTATTCATAAATGTTATTTATTGATATACTAATTGATCGTCATCATATTATGCAGGGCACTGTCGAGTCCGGCGTATCTCGGCTTGGCATACCCCAATGCCCTCAGCAACGCCTTCAAACTCACCGGCCGACTGCGGAAGATTGCAGGGTTGTGGGAGGCGGTCAACACGGAGTTCTACGAACTCGCCGACCAGGTGGAACAGTTCTGTGCATCCTTGCTCGATTACGTCGCCAACTCTGTCGAGGTAATTCACATTTTTCTGTTCAGAGCTAGAATGCTGCTGATTAAGAAGTTGAAAATGACGGGAGCAGAATTAAAAGTCATTCTTTAAGATAAAGTTATTAAATAGACATTTATTAAATAGACATAGGGATAGAGCAACGTCGATCTGCCGCTGCTCAGTGGCTGCCGGGCTCACGATCAATTGGTCAAAAATAATTTCCATTTTTGGTTTAAATAAAATTTGGAGTGGACTTTAAAAGATTATTATTATTGATTTGTTTTGTCTTGTGTTTTTCGTATTACAGCTTGGAACACTTTTCAGGCAGAGTGATGACCCGGAAGTAGTCCATGTCGTCGCGCAAGTGAAGAATGCCGTCGATTTTGATCAGAAAGCAGTAAGCTATCAATTTTTTTTCTCTTCCTTACAAACAAAATTGGTTCTAAAACCATGATCATTGGTAGAGCAGATTGTTGTAATTACTCTCGAGATTTCTTCAAGGTCCTAGTCATCTGACCAACAAAACTATATGATTGTAACATTATTTTTATAGTAACGTTATTTTCATTTGGCCCATTTAAATTAAATCTACCTGAATTATGCCCCATTCATAATTTACTGTTTATATTTAATTCTGTTTTTGCAATGGCATGGTGTAGGTCCAGTCAATTTAGTGGAGGGGGGGGGGGGGGCACCATTCTTTCTCGGAAACGGAATTTACAAGGTAACATTTATTTTGGAATGGTACAGGAATGGTTCTGTCATCTCCTTTTCTTATCCTTTTCCACTTCCCTCTCCCCCTCTCTCATCATGACTCGATTGAAACTTCATCTGCAACAGCTTCATCATCAATGGTCTCACCATCCCGTTTTGTTTTTCTTTCTCATTATGTTATTTATCCCTTTCCCCGACATGTTTCCATTAAAATGTTTAAATCTTTTGTGTACAGTGTCCACTTCTGAAATGCAAATTATTACCTTGAAAATACTTCCTCCCTCGTTTTCCTTTCTCTTTAGTTCGTAGCACACGCATACACGCAGAAGATCATGTCGATCAACTTTTATCGGAACATCGACACTCATACGGCCTGGTTCGGATTTCTGAGTCTCCTCACCATGATTGGATATCCTTTCATCTGTCTGGCTTACATCCTCGTACAGCACCGACGCTTAAAAAAATGGCTTGCTATACCGTGAGTATTCATATATACATCTTTAAAGCCTTACTGCACTACTTAAAGCTACTTGCGCCCTCTGTATATCAAACAATTATTGGTGCCTGTTGGTCCCCCATGATCCTCTTTTTCTTATGTTAATTGAGAGTTTTTTTGTGAGACAACCACCTGTCCGTGACCATGCAGGAAGGTCTAATCCCAAACTAGTGTAGACGGGCTTTAACTTTAACTCTTAACTTACCGCATTAGTCGATTTGAAAATTCATCGGAGGACACAATAGTTTCACATGCTCTCTAAGGAAAAAAAATGGGGCACAATGCTAATTTTTATTTGTGGCACATAACATGTGAAGGTCAAGAGGTTTATAATAAGGATTTTCAAGAAAGACAACAAAAACTCATAGATATTGTTTTGAAATTTTGGTACTGTGACACCCATGTCATATCCAAGAAACTGTAACAAAATATATTAATTTAAAAAAAAGTGAAGAAGGGACGAAATTCCTAAAATACTGTGCCAACAACAAGAAGTGCATTTTAACGAGTGAAATTTGAATGGGGCACCGTTTTCCAGTTAAAGGGGGTGTAAACTGAAGAGACTACGTGTTTTTTCTGTGGCCTGACTCGGGGCCTATCGGGTATACGGACGACGCGACCGCAGCAATCACGTGCGTGCAACATAAGCGAAACCGAAGTGTGAGGAGAACTTGGGTCTGTTTCGCGAACGCCGACCATTATGTAGAGATTTAAAAGTCGCTGACTAAAAATCAAGTCCATTCGTTTACGTACAGTTTTCCAAAAAGAGACGTAGATGGCGTTCCTATGTATTCGTCAGTTTACACCCCCTTTAAACAATAGTGGGTAAATGTCTTTTTGTGATATGTTTTCTTTTGCCCTTCAGATACATCAAGATGTGCATTTTCTTTGGATCCGATGTTGCCATCTTTGTCTGTTATGCAGCTCTGTGTATCGTCAATGATCCCAGAATAACTGATATCATAATGGTCTTTATAGTGATATTTTGCGTTGGTGAGTAAATCTAATCGAACCCAAATTCAAACTTAATCAAATCAAATTAAATTGATATAATCAAACTGAAGTAAAATAAAACCAACATCATCGATATCCTTACGGTTTTCATTGTGATTTTTTTTTTTCGGTGAGTAGGCTTATATCATGTTTATGTCCAATTTTGTTTTTGGCCGATCGATATTTCGTTCGGTTGGGGGGGGGGGGGTGGTAAGGTCACCAAAAAAATACAATTTTTTTTTGAGGGGGGGGGGGGTTCGTCCCCCCAATCACACCCCCCCCCCCCCCTGCGTACCCGCCTGTCAAGTACCCATGTGCACCTGGGCGGAGGGTGACAAATGTGGTTTAACGTTTTGCAAATCGACACTTTACTATTATTAGTGTGACATAAACTCTTTTTCATTTGCAGCGCTTTCTTGGAAGCACATTTGTGATATCATGGAGTATGGCATCGGGGACTTTCTCGGTTACGGAGCAAACATACTGGAGTCAATCATTCTCATCATAAGCTTTGTTCTGCTTATGTGTAAATCGATAACTCTACTTCTGGTAAATGATTGTATTACTATTGTTAATTAGTAGTAGGCAAGTAGTAGTAGTAGTAGTAGTAGAAGAAGAAGAAGAAGAAGAAGAAGAAGAAGAAGAAGAAGAAGAAGAAATAGAAGTAGTAGTAGTAGTAGTTGGAACCATTCGGCATGTTCGGGCCTTTTTCGGAATAATGTTATATTTATTTGGTCTGTTGTTGGTCTTTTCGATATTTGCCGGGAGTTTGCATTTTTTCCAGAATCCTTTAAAAGACCTGGGGTGCTTCTCAAAGACTAAGATCGAATTGAAGTTGGACTTAACTATGGCAGGCCGTTCATGCCATTGTTTGCTCTCACCATTGGTTTCTCAATTATTATTTTCTCAATAATAAACTATCAAAATATGTAAATTTTGTAGATTTGTGACCATGATTTGTACGGCCCTTGAGAGACCAATGCCAGTAAATGGTGAGAGAAAACGTGGCATGAACGGCCTGCCATAGTTAAGTCCAACTTAAAGTCGATTTTAGTCTTTGTGAACCACTCCCCAGTAGGCCTACTGTCCTGTTTTAACTGTTAAGTTTTTTGTTTTTACATGAATTGTATCATTTAATATTTTGTAACTGACCAGGCTACTCTGATTACAGATGCGAAATAAATGATGACATTTGTCATTTCTGCACATGTAGGACGTTTACGAAACGCGTGCAATGAAACGTCACGATGAACCGGTCGCGATGGTGAACAACGTTACTGTGACGTCAGATCTGAAGCTATCCAATGTCACTGTGACCGATCGGCTTGAACAATTTGTATCGTTGGACTGGAACGATCCTCAGATCGTGTTATACGTCTTGTTAGGTGAGTAGGACATTGAACAAGTAAATATTAATATACCATGCACTAAGAGGCTCTAGTTGAAATTATGGATCGAGGTGGCAGGACTAGCACTATTTCTATCGCCGAGAAATAGTGCATGGTATATTTGTTTTATATTTTTCATACCAACCTTCATACAAATAATAATAGCTTGTGTCACCGAGGAATCCACAAATTCGAGACCGAAAGTTGGCGCTATACAAGCACTGCAGTAGTGTAGTGCAGTTACTGCGGCTCAGTGTAACTTGCACAGCGTGAGCGCCGTGACACCGAAGGCGTTGTCCGCTGGAGGGCATTAGAAATCCCTTACGCTCGCTATTATGCATCCACAGTAGTGCCTTGGAAGAAAATATCTATGACGTCATCCATGGTATAGTGCACTATACCCTGGCTGTCGTAACGGCATAGCACATTTTTCTTATCGGTAACATCATAGCAATGTTATGATTCGTCACATGCTATGTTGACCAATCATTGAACAGGATTTTACTAATCAAAAATATTAAATATATTATGCATGATGAGTTTGATTTGACTACTTACAGTGTTTGGTGAGTAGGAACATGAAATGGTATAAAAATATACACTGTCTTCAGAGGTTCTGGTTAAAACTATGGGCAAGAGGTGACTCCAATAGTACTCTTGAAGTCACGCAGGCCCATAGTTTTAACCAGTACCTCGAGACTCAGTGTCTTTGTAAATTATACTAAATATGATTAGTTTAATTTTACTTTTTACCATGTTTCGTGAGTACTGAGGTACGTGAAAATGAATATTGTACCATTATGTGATGGAGTTAAAACCCTGGTATACCTTATGTCCGATGAGTAGGAATATAAATATTTGGGGATCACCCTATTCGTTATACTGGAATATCATTATTATCAATATTATTATTGTTGTTATTGTTATTATTATAATTATCATTATTATAATCATTATATGAGCAGGTGTTGTGGTTCTCCCCAATGCAATACGCGCTTTCAACACGGCCCTCAACTCATACCAAGACTTATACAGCATCTGGGAGTCAACAGTGGGCGCTCTTAGTGATATGTTCAAGTTTGTGACTGTCTTCGCCATCTTTCATTTCGCATTCGCTGTCGGCTTGTATGGTATTTACGTACCTCAGGTGAGAATTGCAGCATTGCAGCATGCAGCATTTTAGTAGGGGGTAGATCAGGATATCAATGCAAGTCAATACTGTATTTTAATCAATACTAATACAAAAAAATGCGCTCAAAAACGATTAAGAAGTGCCTCAAAAAATTAAAAATCTTTGAGTGACCGGTTTGACCATACTCGTTTTCCCCAATAGACTGTAGTGTATGAAAAACGTTAGGAAAACGCAAAATTTGATTTCGATTTCCAATCATAAATATCTTGATAATCAGACAGGCGATCGGCTTGTAAAATTCATGGGGTTCCTCATTTACATAGGGTCAGGGGCGTACGCAGGATTTTTTCAAGGGGGGGGGGGGGTTTTAAATATTTTGCTCCCGAAAATTTGAAAATCGCGCCGGGCGAAAAGTCGCTCAGTGGGGGGGGGGGGGGGGGGGGGGGGGGGGGGGGGGGGGGGGGGGGGGGGGGGGGGTAAGCGGACATTTTTTTTTTTTTTGGTCTCAAAATTTCAAAATTTGACATTTTTTTTCGTTGGGGGGGGGGGGGGTAAGGTCACCTTAGTTAGGTTAGCCGTGGGTATATTTTTTTTTTTTTTAATAATAAAAAAAAAAAAAAAAAGCCAAAGGGGGGGGGGGGGTTTAAGTTTTTTTAGGGGGGTTTACATACATTAAAATACCAAAGGGGGGGGGGGTTTGAACCCCAAACCCCCCCCCCCCCCCCCCCTGCGTACGCCCCTGCATAGGGTATCCATATCAGTATTAAGACTGCTCCTCATGTGGGCCTCTGCATTACCTCAGCAATTGCAAGGGACAAATTTTACACCTGGATGAAGAGTAGCAATTTCATGAACTTTCATGCTTTTACACATACGCGACCATTTCAAAGAGCGTGAACGTCCCCGAAAATCCCCCTGTTTTAGCAATATCGAAGATTTATCAAGATTCAAGATTCAAGATTATTGTCTGTTTTAAAAAATGCAGAAAATCGTCCTCCAGCATTATGTTAACTGTCATCAGTAAACACAGTTAATATAAGCGATGCCACCGGGACAACGCTAGATTTGTATTTGAAGTTTATTAGAAAAGACCTTATAATGCTTGTTCTTTAATTTTTCTACAAAGTATTTTTTTATTTCAAGATGATGAAAGTTTGATTTGACCAGGTTTAGAAGAGTTGACCAGTGATAGGGCACAAGGGAAATCGAGCAATATACTTCACTCCTCTACAGCATTGTCAATTGGGTTCAGGAACCCGTAAATACAAGGGTTTGCAATCAATTGCAAATGTAAAACCCCGATTCTGATTGGTTCGTGGTCAACCTTCTGAACAATATGTGCACACAACTATGATCTTGATTGGCCATCGTCAGTTTCCAATCGATTGCAAACCTTTGTGTCAGGAGCCCATATTTCTCGGCCCATCCCTTCAGAATTCTTCTTCCTAGTTCCCGTAATCGACAAAATAAGTGTAATAATTTTCTACTATTATATTTATTTTCTTAAATGCAGAAAAAAATCTATGCAGAAGATTTGGCTGATGAGGGTTATCACAGGTATGTCAAATTATTATAATGAAATAACGTTACCTGTTTTACATTGTAAATAGTAAGATTAGATAATGCGGAAAATAGACTATTTTCTGGGGGGTGGGGGGTGGAGCAAAACGATCAGACTGAGTATGGTAAGAAAGAAATAATATATATACATTTTATAAATACGAAACCGCCTTACCGATGTAATTAAAACCATACTTTTAAAGGGAAATTCAACCTTAACAGAGAGCTATTTTAAAAGAAAACGGGACAAAATCAGAGAAGCAGACTGGTGAAAGTTTGAATTAGATTTGACAGAATTTGTTTTTAAAAAAATTGTAATTACTAAGGTATGGGCACTTCAAATTGACTGAATTATGACGAAGTGCCGGGCTAATATATTCCCCATTTGTTTAGACACATACAATGATAAGAACTTCAATTTTTCAAGTAAAGTGTACACCCACAACAAAAAGTGAGTCACCCTTACTCAAATTGATGAGTCACTGGTTTGTCCGTACAGCGAAACACTTGAAGGATCATGTGAGTCACTATGACTCGATACAAATGAGTCTTATTTATCTAAGACTCACTTCAAGTGAGTCTTAGATAAATACTCTAAGACTCACTTGAAGTGAGTCTTAGATAAATAAGACTCATTTGTATCGAGTCATAGTGACTCACATGATCCTTCAAGTGTTTCGCTGTACGGACAAACCAGTGACTCATCAATTTGAGTAAGGGTGACTCACTTTTTGTTGTGGGTGCATCATGACATAGACCCCCTACTCCCTAGGCCTATCACACACATACCATACCATGCCAGAGTCACTGTCAACATTTGCAATGGAAAATATATCCTAAAATATCACATTTTAGCGATGTAATCGGTGGTCCCGCTACCCGAATCTGAAAAATCTACTTTGTACGCACTAAATTAAGCCTTAACTTGAGATTTATTTGTCACCCATACTGTCACGAAACAATCTTGAATTAATTCGTTTTACATCAAATAACAAGGATCTAGGAGTTTCGTTGTATAAAACAATGATGCAAAATCATGCATGTTTTCATTCGACACGGCTTCGTGCGATACAGTAGATCTATACCGTAGTTAAGTTACACACAGCCTCATCAACTCGAGTGCGGATATCGTAAAATGAACGCATGCATCATTTGTATAATAATCAGAAGATTCAGCCCACGAATCCAGTCATAAAAATCATCGTTTAAAACCATATGAATAATTATGCGTACCAATTTTTCACTAGCTGCAGTCAAAACTCTTCTGAATCCAAGATATAATATGGCGACGTCGCGTCGTCGATCGGGAATTTAAATATGGCTCGAGAATGCGCATTTTGGATGACGTCACGAAAGTATGCGCGCGCATGCATACAGCCTCACTTTCAAGTTGACTCACTTTTTTCTTCTAAAATGCTCTTATGTCGATCTTGACTCATTTTTTACGACCATGTGAGTCAGTCGAAGCATTTTGCAAATGCGTCAGCTCATGATTGACACACTGGTGAAATATAAATGAGTCAATAGAGACTCATTGGTTGTTATTGGTTGTCAATTTACACCTGACTCACGAAAATTATGCTTAAACGTGTCAAATGACTCACTTTTTGTTGTGGGTGTATGAATCAGGAGGGTCTTTTCAGTTTAGGGCACCTATTATTATATGCTACCCATAATATATTACGCTCTAATATTGTGCTCTAAGGGAGGAGGCACTTAGAAAAGCAAAATTAATGATATTTTGTACACGACAAACTAGAGAGTTGTCCCATGACAACATCATTATTATCCACGGAACAATTTCCCAATTTGAGATTTAGTGATCTAAAATTTTAAACATTTATAACTCCCTTATTATTGGCCCGGTTTATTTCTAACTTTCGCATTTCTGTAGCTAATTTTTCTGCTTCCATACCAACGAATTCATTACATGAGTTGGCTTGCCCTTTAATCATAACTCTCCATTCAATTTAGTACTAGGGCGTCTTAAATATCAACATTTATCATTTGAGGAGTAATTTCAAAGGAAGCCTATAGCATTGTCTCAATCCATGTAGTCTTGATTGATTGATTGATTGATTTTTATTCGACAAGCTTCCAACATACAACAATATACAATAATAACAGATCAAAAATAAGTCAGCTTGAACAGGATAACCCACGAAAGCTCGAGAGCTTATTTCCAGTGGGGTCCCTTACAGACATGTATAAAATTAATAAGTTAAAATAGTAATATTTACAGACAGATAAGAAAATTAAAAGAACTACTTATTAAAGATAATAATAATAATAACAACATTAAACTGATGATAGAAATGATATTAAGTACAAGAAGAAAAAGAAGAAGGAGAAGAAGAAAAAGAGGAGAAGGAAGAAGAGGAAAATAACGAAAACACAAGTATATACAACATGAAAAAGTATGAACCGACAGAAGAATACAAATTTCAATCATATAACATGTCATTCACTTCTCTTCTCTGACTGTCAAGTATTAGGTATTCCTTTAATTTCCTCTTAAAATGATCATAGTTTCCTATTTCTTTTACACCATTGGGAAGGGAATTCCAATGTTTTATGGCATTGTAATAAAACGAATTTCCAATACTACCTACTCTTTCTGGTAAGTTAAAGTTGAATCGGCTATTTCTTGTATTATAATCATGTATACGTCAGTAACAAGATCGAAGTTGGATCGAATATAATGATTCGACCTAGTATGATATATTTTATGCACGTGATGCAATACGAGTTGTTTTGATCTTTGGTCGACTTCAAGAAAACCAGCTTTAGAAAGTTCGCTGTAGCCAACATGAGTTCTTGGACCAGAACAGTTGATAAATCTCACAATTTTGTTCTGTATAATCTTCAACTTCTTTTGATCTAACTTGTTTATGTTACTATACCATGCAGGGTTAGCATAGTCAAATAAACATTGAATAAGAGCAAAACAGAGTGTACGTCTTGCTTTTAAATCCATACAACTTTGATATCTGTACAAAAATTTCAGACGAGAATTTGCTTTTTTTACAACTGATTCTACTAAAGATGAACACGAAATTGCGCTAGCCAACTCAATGCCTAAATACTTCACATACTCCTTTTTCTTGATTGCTTGTTTATTGTGTGTCACTTTGAATTCAAATGACTTTTTAGAACTACTTTTAGAACAAAATAAAATGCTTTCTGTTTTTCCCAAGTGTAAAGAAAGCTTATTATCAGTCATCCAATCGACACATATAGTCTTACTTCACATTAACTCTTGAACCGATTATTTCAGGTGTATTTCCAAAATTATCATATGAGGAGTAATTTCAAAAGAAGCCTAAAGCGTTTTGAGTGCTTTTACGCTTTTTTATTTTTTGCAAATACCCATCTCTTCCCATCCGCCACTCTCTTTCTTTCTCTCTCTCTCTCTCTCTCTCTCTCCGTCTCACTGTCTCTCTCTCTCTCTCTCTCTCCGTTTCTCTCTCTCTCTCTCCGTTTCTCTCTCTCTCTCTCTCTCTCTGTCTCTCTCAACCTCAACCTCTCTCAGCATCCCGAACGCACTGCTAACTCTCTGGTGGGTATTCAATAGTATGGGCGATAAAGCGGAGCTCAACAATCAGGTCACATTCGTCAACGTCGTGCACATCGTGATCGTTGGCCTCTACTACATTGTTGCCCTGGTCCTGATCAACACCCTGATTGCCATACTCGGCTCCAAGTTTGAATCTATCGCGGTTCGTCGAAATTAGTCCATTTCTTATTAACAAAGTAACACGCTCTGTGAAGGTGAAATTCCAACAATGCTAGAATGAACCCTGGTGCATTTTCTTGTGTATAAACTGCCAAAGAAATTGTTACAAAGATAAACTCTAATTTCTTCATGGCACCAGAATCGCCTCAAAGTCAATAAAAAGTGCAATGTTTCATCTTTTCTATCAATTTGGTAAAACCCAAATCTCTTGACCAGAAAAGCAATTTTGTAGACTTATATGTTTATGTTTGTGGTCATTGTCGTGTTATCATAAAATGACGATTTTTTTTTTCTTGCGCATTTCATCGTTTTTTTAGGAAAATTCGGATACCGAGTGGAAGTTCGGACGGACCAAAATGTGGCTGCGGTTTATCCGAACCGATATTGCTCTACCACCTCCATTCAACATTGTACCGACAACCGGGTGCATTATCCGACTCTTAAAGAATTGCTGTTCACTTTGTACCGCAGGATGCACCAAAACGAGCCAGAAACAGCCTGAGGTAAGATTTTGTTTATTTGAAAGTAAATAAAGAATGAATTGTCCGTCTTTGTTTTTTATTTTCAACTAGTGTTCATAATTTTCTCTCACTGTATGATCTAAGCAAGTAACCCAAAACATAGGCACTTTTAGTTTTTATAATAAACTAGTAAAGATATTTCACTTGATTACGATAGTAAAACTTTGAAACGCTGTTAAAAAAAAAAATGATTTGCCCAGTCTAAACTATTGATGTTTAAAGGTATTACAAAGTTTTTGGAAATTCAGAAAAATGGGTGGATAGCGATTCTTTATAATTTTGATATATTTGGATGCCCCTGTGGATGTATTCTGCTTTCGAGAAAAATTGAATATAAAGATTTACCGGTGCTCCCGGTAAATTTGAAAAATTTCAAATAGCTCCTACGGCCGTACAATGGTAGCTGCGACCATGAAAATATCAGAATATGTAGTTGTGGTATATAATTTCCGAACGGGAATAGCTAATCGGTCGATTTTAGTCAAGAAACATTGTTTTACAGCTTAATCAATATCTTGAGCTTGAGAGGGAGCTATACAACATAAAGTGTTTATTATTTACAATTTCATAAATTTAGAGTCGATTTCGACCGCGACAACGATCAGTAAATATTGTAGGAGCGCATATGCTTCCAATATGTTTATTTGAACCAAATTCACGACCCAATACCAAAACTTTGTATAGTACCTTTAAAATGGGCGAGACCAAATTTTCGAAAGTGGCTTTAGCCGGGAATTCCATCATGATAAAGACTTGCTGTTTATTTTGCCTCATAGTCGATATCAAGGTAGGCATGAAAAATATAAACTTCTGTTATGATATGAGATATCAGCCTATCATATTTGTTCAGCAAACAAATCCAACAACTTAAATGAATCAAGATTTGAATCGTTATTGTAGATTGATCATGATCTAATAAGCATGCATTATTGCTACCGAATGTATGGTAATAACTGATTCTGGAAAGAGTATGTCCAGAACAGATTTTCCATAATAAAGTGGATGTTTAATATTGTAAGATCCCTTTTCGTACAAAGATCGAATCAGCCAAATTTATGACTTATGTTAGTTTTTCCTCCTTTTGCCTTTTTATAGAAACCGGAAGACAAAACTAACCACGATGGCAATGCAAGGGTATGTTTATACACTGTTGGTCACAATGGTGGAATAATTATTTTTTATCCCATTCATTATGGTTCAAGGCATGGCCACACAGAGGATTTTTTTCTGTTAGAGATCGGGGAAAAATGCAAATAATTATTGATAATTTATTACATTTTCTTTGTTTTTTGTATTTGTGGGGGCGGCCCCGTACCATAGCTCCCGCTGCGTACAGTCATGATTCAGTGGCTAAGCAATGGCCTCGTTACTGTGAGGCCCCAGGATCATAACCGTGTCGATGTGCTTTATTAGTGCCCTTTTGTGAAACATTAATCCTCGTTACTGTCAGTTATAAGGACGTAGGTCCCCTAGTTGATTAGCATAGTAGCACACACATGCTTTAACAGTCACGCAAAACAAACACTCACAAATTATTATTCAATAAAATCTGAGAATGTATACTATTAGATCTATTAGGAATAAATCATTGTCAAAAACTTTCCATAAATTGGGGTAAAAATAATTATTCCACCATTATGACCAACAGTGTAATTACTTTGACCAGAATGTCCTAGCTGTTGTGGAAACAAGTTGTTCTCCCCTGTTTCCGGCCTTATCAGTACGATGAAAACAATCACTTTTTTTTACAAACAAAACTGGGTTTGCTTCCTTCCATATTGCTCCGGTTGTCTCATTTTCGCTCGCTGGAACATTGCCAGCACAAACCACTGACTTCTACCTCCTGGACGGATCATCGCCCATTCCCACCCGTGATAACGCTTGAAGTGGGCTCGCACGCGCGGCGGCCATTTTACACTTCCAAGAGCGATACGGCTCACTATACGTTACGTACTAAAAGGATGTATTGTCTGACCGTTCATAAATATTCATGTTTTTGCTTACCTCGGCAAAATGCTTGCCTTTACTAAATGGACAAAATTACGGTGGGGGGGCTGGATGAAATGGACATAATGAACAAATCAGAACTGATCTATGATAATTCATGCTTCTTATCCTTCGTGTGCTTGATTTATAACCTTAAAATCGCGTGGTAAATTTAGTCCAAAGTTCGACTTGTTGTACATGTGTTATATAGGCAATGGCGAGCTTGCGACCTATTTTGATGAAATTACGGTGGGTGAACTTTCAAAAGTCAATGAGACATGAGGGTTCCAATGAAAGAGCTAGTGATAACGTACGTCGGGGTGGATGTGCTTTTCGTTTAAACAAAAAATGAATTTTTAACGATTTTTTTATGTGTAAAAGTCTATAGGCTAACATGTTAGGCTGCTGACTCTGACGATAGGGGGCGATGTCAAATGAGACTAAACGAAGCTATTATGTTCATCTTCTTGCATCGCAGCCCAAAGGGTGTCATTTTGCTGACGCAGTCATTGTTTGACGCATGACTGCGTCTGCGACAGGCGCGGTAATTGACGGGCCGTGTGAGGGTGACAATGCAAAGCAAGAGGTTTCTAAAGATTGGCAATACTTTGATGAATGAAGCCCAGGGAACAATGTACGATCCAATGTGGAAGAAATCGCGATAGTATTGACATTTGAATTCTTTACATGTCAAGTCATTATGATTTGGGTTCCATTCATACGAACAAGAAAATAGAATATTTTGGAGCATTTCAAGCTTACTTGTAGAAGAAAGAGCGAAATTGGCTCAGATCACTCGGGCGATTGTCTACGATTTGAAGCCGATTCGGCTTTAATTCTGATTATTTTAGAGGGTTTTAAGAATTGCATTTGCATCGTTTAAATCATTATTCAGAACTAAAATCAGGAAGGTGATGTCTGTTTAGATATCCATTTCTGATGTAATTGCAATTTTTTCTCAAAATGTCGGATCGCAGCAAAATCGTGCAACGTGCGCTGCATGGGCTTTACTGGCGCATGCGCCGATTGCCTTTATCGGTTAGATTATCATTGATAATAACGCAGTCAAAATGACGCATTGAATGCAACGGGAATTATAGAGGCCTATGTAGTCTTAGATGGAAATTAAAGATGGTAATTTGTTAACAAGGACCCGTAAAACAAAGGTTTGCAATCAATTGCAAAATGATAATGGCCAATCAAGATCAACGTTGCATTATTGTATTTTTCAAAAGGATGACCATTAACCAATCAGATTGGTCATTTCAAATCTGCAAACCTTTGTGTTACAGGGCTAGATCACAAATACGGGCGAATACAATCTAATGTTGAATGCCATAGCACGAATGCAAACGGGGCGCTGTAAACAATTTACATGTATACTGTATAGTCATCTTTTTTGTTCATATGCAGAAAGTAATGAAAGAGATACTCAAGAGATACAACACGACTCAAATCGAGAAGCCAGACGATGGAGACTCATTCGGCATCGATGATCTCCGTCAAATCAACCAAGACTTCGTTACCGTCAAGTAGGTTTGTTTCTACGACGCCGGGAATATACCCACTGCGCCATTCTACCTTAAAGATATGTCCCTTTTGCAGCCAACATCAAATTATGTAGAACTTTGCAGGAATTAAGAATATGTCATGTATGTCCTATCTGTGAAATCTAAACATTAGCAATGTCCTAGTATTCAAATTGTGCAAGGAAACCCGTTTACCTTCTATACTTCACTGTCAGACACTATTGAGTGACTGACTGACATTTTTCCCCCTTTGGTAACAATATACAAAAATTGAGCTGTAACAGGTACTGTACATGAGCATTGGTCTACATCAATAACCCACTGCTTGTAATGACCAAAATTAAACTGATTGAATCTTTGTGCAGCAAAAAAGTAAGACCATTCGGTAAAACGGTCTGAAAATCAGACTATTACTTAGGTGATCGCAATCACTTAAGTCGATTTGACAACTAATGGACGTTATTTTCCCACTCTAAGCCATTTTCAAGCCCTTTTGTTTTGAGGGAAGTTCTATATATAAGTATTGTCTTTCAAATGCCCTCGGAATTTAACCTTTTCATTTTGTTGGGCCTGCAAATGGGACATAGTACCTTAACTCTTTAAATGCCACCCAAATAATCTTTCTGTGCCACGTATTGTGTGCCTGCTTCTAGTGCAAGATTTTGTTCTTTTTTGTTCTTTTCCTCAAGCTAGGTTTTTATTTCCATAATGTCGATACATATTTACATTCATTACTCAATAATTGAATGAAAACTAACATTGGCTAAAAATTGAAATATATTCAACAATTCTTCTTGCTTAGTATTATTTTTTTGCTAACACATTTATACCTTAAAAACAATCTTAGCAACGACTTGGATTTTTAAACAAAAGCATGCGCGTAAATAACAGAACCATTGACAATATTTTTAACGTAACATTTATAAATTACGTATTCTGCATAATTTAAAATAATATTCATGTGATGAAATTAGACAGCGAGGTGCCCGAACATATTTTTGATCTATAATAAAGAAATTATATTTGTTATTACGCTCGCTCTACGCACTCGCAACATGTAAAAGAAGGATAATTTTAGGCAACGAGATGCCATAATATCCTCATATTCGTGTATCGAGGTGACCGAATAGATGATTTTTGTGTTCATATATATTTGGCGACGGTCTGTGTATCTCATTCAGATTCAATGTACAGACCAAACTGCAAGTCATCAAGAACATGATAGACGCCACATGGGTAACCATTGGACATATCCAGCCAAACCTCCCAATCATAGACGACGTACAAGACAAGATGCCGGATACCCGAACCGAGGTCATCGATATGTTCCAGACTAATTTTCCGGTCATCGATGGCGACATAGGAAGCATTCAGGTGGCCATCGAAGACGTCATGGAAGAACTCAACTACCGTCCCGAAGTCGCTCCGAAACCGCGTCGAAAGGAAATTGGTCAGGATGTGATCGACGGCCCACCCATAGTCCCTCCGGACCCGACTCCTGAACCGGAGAAGTACAAGACCGTCGGGAAGAAATGGGGAAAATTGTCTCTCACCCAAAAGATGGCGAATATGTTCGCACAGGGCCGAACTGTGGATATCGACGACGAAGTGACGGAAGAGGTTCAGAGGTTCAGACTAAGTTTCACCGATGCGTAATCGGCTTCTTGTCGGGACCGAAGTGGCCATAATGATTCAAGCATGCTTAAAGGAAACCTCACCCCAAGAATATTCTGAGAGATATAATTTTTATTTGCCCATTAACCTACAAGTTTCCACACCAAAGTGTTAAAGAGAGGCATAAAGCAAGAAAATATACAGTTTCTTAGCACGACATGGGCATTGCCATAATAAGTAATTTGTTATGTAAATGTATTACAATTTATGGATGCTACCTGCCCTGGGGGGTGTTTCACAAAGATCCTAATTAGAACTTAACACTAAGTTGGATTTAAAAATTATGGACAGCCATTGGAGCCTTAAAATGAAATAAATTCAAGTATTTTAGACTTTTTTTTTATAAATTCCACATCAAGAACATGAAATCTCCTTGATGATAAAAAATATGAATGATATGAATCAACATTTTATGCCTTCAATTCAAAATAACTTTTACGAAATATTTTCAAAGTCGCTAACGGCTTTCCATAATTTTTAAGTCGAACTTAGAGATAAGTTCAACTTAGAATCTTTGTGAAACACCCCCCAGGATGAAGTATTTATTTTACCTGCTAATATTCTTTGTACCAAATTGTATTGCAAGAACACAAATTGCATATAAGATGGTGCTTTTTTGGGGTGAAGGTTTCGCATTTTTGCCAACTGCTACATTTTAGTATTTTTAAATAAATGAGTAACAATTGTTCCCCTGTTATATATTTGTCAACACATATTATATTTACATTCTCAGTTATAATTTTCTCTGGTTGATAAATAAAGGTTTTGTTATTGTATTCAAATGTCTTTCCAACTAAAGCTTGGAGCATAATACATGTACAATTCCACCATGTACGTTACATTTTCAAACAAAAAATGGCTGTGCCATGCTTAATTAAATCATGCCAAGAATATCTTTATTGATGTATCTCTTGTAAACTTTCATAAAGAATATTTTACATCAAAGGGCAAAAATACATAATCCTCTTTCCAGAATACCAACACTCATTCTTTGAGATAAGGTTTTCTTTAAAACAGGATGACCATGGATTGTTCTTGGTTAGGCCTACTGTAATCATATGTCCATTTATGTGGAGCAGCTGATAGGCTCTGCTGTGTTAAATACAGAGTATCATAATTTCCCCTGCTGTAGATGAGCCGCCATGAAAAGGCGCTGAACGTTCGAGGAATTTCTTCTTACCGGCTACCCTTAAACTTCACCTGGGAGGAGAGCGCCAAAAAATGTTAAAGTAAACACAAATACGAGACCACCTTCATTAACTCTTATACTGCCATAGGGCTTATCCCCATGGTGCCAAGCCACAAATCCCCCAGTGCCAAATTTATAACGAGATAATTGGATTAACGCGATGGTACTATTAATAGCGCGTGCAAAAACACTAGCTGTCCAATGGACATGAACAATAACTGGTATTACGAATGCGTGCAAACATGAAAGAAGCAGAGGAGCAGTAGCTTGCTAGCGTGTACAAAGCACTATAACAATAGCGTGCATGCAGCCTTTAAACGATCATATAGTAATACCGGATTTTGATATAGCACTTTAATATCAACTGACCAATTTGAAAGCGCTTACAGTTTGATTGCTAGGTTCATTTACTATTTACAGTGCATTTTCTCACTTTCCTGGGAAGCATTTCAACTAGTTTCCTTTTTACGGGCGCGCACATGTTAATGAAGCCACTACTGACGTTCGCATCTTACCGGGTACCCATTTACCACCTGGGTAAAAAGGAGCAATATAGATAAATTGCCTTGATCAAGGACATCAGGCAGACAACTGACCGAGAATAAATAACCTACTAATGATTCAAAATCGGTCTTTTTTATGTTGGTCTGGAGTCGGTTTAGCGGTTTGACTGAGGTATTAGCTGTACAACACTCGAGTTGAGGTTAGGGTTAGACCGAGGTCTAAGTTGCTCCTTTGTTAAACATGACCTTAACGGTGTCGTCTCATAAAGCACTGAGGTACTTCAAGCATAAGAATCATGGAGCTAAACTTAGACCCAGCTTAATGTTTTAACTTAATTAGTAGATTACGAGCCCTGACGGGGTCATTATTGCTCTAAAAAAGGACAAGAGTCGTAATATTGATGCAGCTATGATTGCATAAAAATCTCTTCCAAGACTCAAAAATAAATAGAGGCTTTAAGCTTTAAGATGTGAGTTTAAACTCACACCTCCCTGCTTTAAGCGTACACTTATGATGACAGAAACATGTTGGTGATAAATTTTGGTATGAGGTTTATACTCTGTGTTCTTATTAAGCTAATATTGGTCAATGGTTTGGTATAAAGGCAAGTATATTCGTGGAACGATCGCAATTACTTTCGAGAAAAAAAATCGATCCGGGAGCAATTTCAATACCCTACCGTATACCCCTAAGAAATCATGTTCGGATTACGTAATAGGACTTTGTAAATATCAGGTAAAGACTAGTTTTGGAAACGCCTCCTTTAAAAAAATGAAATGGAAGCTGTTATTACCAATCACGTGAAAGAATATGTTTTTACTAATGCGTGATGATACAAATTTTGCCGAGAAACCGCCTACTAATTGACATATTTGGTATATCTGTTTGGACCTGATAGATATCGCGCACTTGTCGCGTAGTCCCATATACATCTTTCTGTGTACACACCAATACTTATATGCTAGATGATCAACCTTTTCTGATCGATTCCATAACGTTTCTTTCACAATGCAATCGCATGACCAGGACTGTATACCACGTACAAGGGTATTGAAATGACCTTAGGCTGATTTCTCGAAAGTTTTTGCGATCGTGTAGTGTGTAAGATATATAGTTGTGCTCGTACTACTTGTGTTTGCTGATTACTGTTTGGTGAACAAACTCGCAAGGGCTTCTCGTGTCTAGCCCAAATATGGACTTTCAGTTTGTAAATTAGCGAGCGAGCGAATTGTGTTACGAAAAAGATTTATATCATTTTATATTGAGGGCGACATTTTATATCGTTTTAATATATTGTTGTTATTAAAGTATGAGAATATACCGGTGTGGATATAATATATAGATGAAAAATATTAGTAGTTTCTAAATTATCGGGGGCTTAAATTTATATTTTGTACCAACTACATGCATACTGAAAGTTGCACGACGTGAAATGTAACTCACTCTTTTACATTCAACTGTGATTATGTACGAGCTCTGATCAATTTCTAAATCGGTACTTTCACATTTTTCTAATTTAAATACACGTATTACGAGCTTTAAATGAAATGAATGTACAAACGTGACGAGGTGACCAAAGTTCGTGGAGATTTTCCTTTTCCCGCGCATTAAGAAACATCTAGATCAACATACTTTATGTTATATACGTAATTTATCATATAATCGGATTATAAAGCAGTTCAAAGCTGTGTTAATAACTTACAATTAATACGAACACGAGAACATTTAAAGGCTTACCACGACTGACTGCAGTCAAAATGTTTGACCTTAATTCGCGCATGATATTTCCGGGTCTTTGTAAAGATTCCAAAAAGATTACAAAAAGTGTCATAATTCAAACAAAAGCAGAACTATATATTGAAACTTTAAACTAGATAATAATTTCTCTATATTGTTGCAATTTCCCGGGCCCCCCAAAAAGAACATTGTTATTTTTTGCAAACAGGAAAAATATGATTTTTTTTTTATTCACGTGTTAATAACAGTGTAGTCATTACCTGTAATTAGATTGTTTTAAAAGTTTATAATTTGTCTCCTTTTGATATGTCATCTATATCTTTGCACAGTATCATTTATTCCTTTAAAGTTTGGTATATTTCAGTAACAATCCTGCAAAATACATTAATTCAAAATCATGCAGAATAAACTAATCATCATTAAATCAACAAAGTCTTTTTTGTTTTGTTTTGTTTTATTGTTGTTTTCTGTTTGAGATGTTGTTGTTTGTTCTGTTAGTGTCAATTCTCTCTGTTTGTTTGTCTGTACTTTATAGAAACCTGTTCTAAGTTTAGTTTGTTTTCTTTTTCTTTAGTTCAAAGGCATGTGATTTTTATTTATGCAAGTGTTATTTTCAAAGTACCATATAATTCTTAAACATAAGAGACACATTTGAATGTTGACAATTTATGTATTACTATGTTCAGTCTATTCACAAAAAGAATGTTTTTGTTGAGTGTCAAATTTGTATATGTTCAAAATACGTTAATGTAAATGGCCCGGTCACACAGAGGGGACGCATGGGGGACGCACGGCCAGCGCATTGGAAATTTGCGATTTTGGCCAGTGCGTTGTCGTTCGCTAGGTGTAGGTCATCATTCGTTACTCGTTCGTCGAGCGCGCTGGACCGACGCTGGACCAACGCTGGACCAACGCTATGCATTCGTCTTCATTCGCTGTGTGCGTCGGGATTTTTTGAGCATGCTCAAAAGTGTGCGCGGAGCTCGGCGCATGAATGTACACGCCAAAAGGACGCCAGACATGCGCGGAGCGCGCTAGGCCAACGCCAGACATACGTGGAGCACACGCCATGTATACGCGCAGCGCGCTAGCAACACGCTATGCATTCGGTGTCAGCTCTTATTCAGAAGGTTCGCAAGGCTGAAATACAAATTTATGGGGTTTAAAAATCCGAAAAGGAAATAGGGTTTATAGTTCTCGGATCGAAATAGGGTTCATTTTCCGAAGGTTCGTAATTCCGCAAACGATGTAGGGTTATTTATTTATTCATGATTTTTTTTTTTTTTTTTTCCATTTATTTTCCACTTCTCATCAAAAATATATAACAATTTACATACAATATCTGATTATATACAACAAAACAAAACAAGAAAATAACATAACAATATTAAAATAATTTTAAGCATCTAGAACTTATACTTGAGACTGTGGTGGAGCCAACAAAGGCCATTGACCTGTCAAGGGCTGGTCTCCAGGAATAAATTAAAAATATATTGGTAGGTACAGAAAATAATTTAGTACACAACAAAAGGGAAACAGGCGGTCTGTGTGATGGAAAAGTATACACAAAGAATATTTGAGCATAAATAATTCAGGTGGTGTAGTAATTATTTTTTTTAAAAATCAACATATTTTAACATTTCAAAAGACATTGTTTGTATTACCTTTGAAAGAGGCAAGCGAAGGGCTGTTTTTTATGTCATCAGATAATGAATTCCATAGTTGAGGTCCCAAGTGTCGGACCGTCTGTCTGGACGACTCATACTTTAACAATTGAACACGTGGTCTATTGGAATATCTGGTATTGTACTGATGCATTTCAGAGTTTAACATGAACATATTATTAAAAACCTGAGGCAGCAAGTTGTTGAAATATTTGTACATAAATAATGCAATTATTAAATATATTTGTGGCTTCCACCCAGTAAATAAGATCGATTGATCGATCTGTATCAATAAGGTCGATTGATCGACCTGTATTGAAAAACCAGCCGATCCACATAATATCCTAGGTAGAACTATGGATCCTTGCGCTCGATATCCATAGGTACGACCTAGGCCAGTGCCGTAGCAGGAGTAGGCCTACCTTCGTTTTTTCTGGTGTTATTTGCTAATGTTAATTGAACTTGATGGCGGCGATTTTTGTTTCACAGTGGTCTTAGCTGGGGGGGGGGGGGGGGAAGCGGGGGTGCATTGTGGTTTTAAAGGTTTTGAGTGCTTTTCCCATCACACAGTCTAGTCTATTATCCATTACAAAATGTGGGGTGGGGGGGGGGGGGAGGGGCAGTCTTGACTCACCTTTTGCTGAAAAATATGACGAAATAAACCAAAAATGCATTAAAAAGATTTGTTTTTCTAAATTTCGGGGGACGACCCCTCTAATAATTCATGGAGATGCGTCCCCCCCTATTTGTCCTCTTGTATTTTTTTCCCTTTAAATAGGTCTTAGGTTGTCTAGCATTTTTAAAACATAGCATACTCTCTTCTTGCATTTTGTCAACATTTTAGGGGGGGGGGACGATATCCAGTGATTGGACCCTCACCCCATCTCTTCATGTAAAGGGAGTTCTATCCCCAAAATATTTCGATAATGAAGAGAAAATAAATGTGGGTCTAATGACGAAATAATTTTGTTTAATGGGACAAATTGTAACAGGGAAAAATAAAAGTGGGACTGATACAAAACAGTCAAGAATATTTATGTTAAATGGGCGGGAGGGAGGGGGGGGGGAGATTCACGGTTGCATCCCCTGTCATCCTTCTGGATTCACCCATGATGATCGTCAATTTGTGTTATGCAAATATTATAAAATTATGATGTTAAAGGAAATGCATATCTGAGCTATTACAAATCTATTTAATACTGGAATACTACTAAATTTGTATCGTTTTTTCATCGTTATGGAATGTTTGCACAATAGTATCGTAATTGACCATATCACTTTGTTTTTCGAACGTGAATGTATATGGTATTGTTCATGACATATTGTGTTTTTACACAAACAAAAGTCTATAAAGGGCCTTTCCCCCTATCCCCCTTTAATTTTTTAAAATATGCATGAGCATCTAAATGTTTGCGAACATTCCTACGATAACCAATTTTGTTCAATTTCTAACTATCATGTATATTCGAGGACGACATGAGGTGACTTCAGGAGGCTTTAATGCAGCGCATGTAATGTGCGTGCTGGTTCTTATAATAATCGTAGACCTTTAAGTTCATTTTTATAGTCTAGAATTCCATACTCCTATGTTGTTCAAAATGTTAGTCCCTGTTATAAATAGATATCAATGTGAATAGGCACCTATCACACAACAATCGTGCTCCGTAACCTACATGTGTGTGAAATGTGTACCTTGTCCATCCATATTGACTCTGTAAAAACAAAAAGTTAGTATACACGAACAACTTTGCGTTCGTTTGTAAAGACTACATTGTATTCTTTTATTCAGTCATGAGAAGATAACAATTTGCAAATGAAATGGATTTATCTTAAGATGAGATGAATTGAACAGTATTGTATCAACAATCATACAGCGTCACAATTACATAAAATAAATTTGGCTGACACCATAAAGCACTGATCTATACGTTTCTCAATATTTGTTTTATTTTTTATTGTAGTGTCTTAAATTTAGACTACAAAGGCTTTTTATCGTAGTTGCACGCCTAGGCAATTTTGCGTTTTAATTTTAGATCTTGTCTTTTCAAATTAGCTTACAAATGAAAATAAGCATGTTAATAAACATTTTAAATTTTGTGTTAAGTCTTGATTTTAAAATACTTAATGTATTAAAGATATTTACCCTTAGACGCTGTCATCATTTTAGGATAATTAATACACATGCCCGTTCAGCCTGAAATCAACCGTACTCCATCAAAGACCCATAATTACAGGATATTCTACTTCATAGCACTTTTGTAGTACTCTTCGAAAGATACGTGCACCATAGGTCAACACGTGAAAATATGTTTTAAAACCTGATTTTTGCACGAGACGAAAGGATGAATATCTTAAACTTTCAACCTTCAATTGATTTCCCAGAAATAGCGTCATAATAAAAAAATTATCGTCAAATCTATGGGTGCTTTTCACGACTGGCCTGCCATAGGAAGGACCATCCCAGTAGACCGATAACCCATTAGATGGACACTTCCAACGATAATGACAAAGCTATGAATTACACGAGGGAAGATATAGGAAAATGTCGGTCTCGTGGGTTTACAGTCTAATGAACCTAAACAAATACTGTTGTCTGGTCAAAGAGCTCGACAACCGCGGTTGGCCTTAGTGCCTGTCGGTTTCGAGCTGCATCCGCGTAATTCGAATGATTTTTAAGCTTTATAAAAGTTTATATTGTTATTTTATCACAATTATTTTATAGAAAATATTAAGGGAAATAATAGGGAAATGGAGGGGAGGGAGGAGGAGGGAGGGCAAGGCAATGCGAAAAAACAGTATACAACCCCCTCCCACACCCCTACTCAACTGCCCTATTCATTCTATTACTTACATTTAATTAACTTTGTGACACATGCCCCCCCCCCCCCCCCCCCCGGGCACCTTTCTCCGCTTCACAGTGGTGACACAAATCCTTACAAATTGGAGAGTGAAAAAACATTTTGGAGGAAGAGGGAAAGTGGAAATAACACGGTACGACCTCTCTCAAACCTCCCTACTTCCCTAGCATTTCCTTGTGCGAAACTCGCTTTATACACCGCCCACCCCCTCCCCACTCCCCCTCTCCACTCCATATAGAGGCGTTAAAACGTTTCCAAAGAGGAGAGTGGTAAAGCAAGGAAAAGAAGACGCAAAGAAATAAAGAGAAAGGGCAATTGAATGAAAATTATATGATACGAGCCCCTCCCATACCCCGCCCGCCTTATTTTTTCACACTTCATTTACCGAGTTATACCAATGACCGGAAACCGAACATTGAGAGCGTTAGTGCAGCTGCTGGGACTCGACCCACAAAAATGGTATTCATCGTTCTTTGACGGGCCCACTAGACCACGCACCTCTAAAGATGTGGTGCCCCTTTGATCTGGCACACACATTATTTTGGAAATACTTACTACTATTCTAGTCCACTAACAAATGTAACAATTAATATTATTATCATTATTATTATTTATTCGGCAAAAACAAAGAAAAGTATTGAATACAATTTAAATAAGAAATAAAATGAAATTCGATGCATTGCGTTGCAACGGAGAAAAAAAAATTGAACGCAAAATCTTTTTAAAATAATAATTTCTACACTACCGTACATTGAGCTTCAATAAATAAATATGCTAAATTACACTCAGTACATTAAAAATATAATAACATAATGTAATAAGAAAATAAAAAAAGAAAAAGTAACAACAATGATAAATGGTATGATAAGATTATTGAATATAGAGGCTTGTGTAGGTACTATCTTATATACATATTTATGTATCGTGTGTATGTGATATAACAAATAATCTGCACGTACTGTTAAGAAACACTAACAAAGCCCATGAATGTTTTGCTTACGATATTATTTTTCGATACTATCTTAACAGATAGATAAATATAAAACGAAATAAATATTTTTTTTTTAAATACAAAAATGAGAGATATAACACGTGCCGTAAAATATTTTGGTGACAATAGTCAAATTACTGACTAATCGCCAATAAACCAAAACACAACAACAACATTCAACCTAGTAAATCTCGTTTCACGATGGACAATTAGTAAGTATCTGCAGGGGCGAACTAAGTATGGTGAGAAGGGGAATGCAATATGTATGTCGATGATTATTTTGGGAATCCCACCGACTCTTCCATGCTCTTTTGATTGCGTACAATTTCCTAAAATCTTGATTTCTCTGAAAAAAGGGCTTATTTTTCTCACCAAATATAACATAAATACAACAGAATGTGAACTGAATAGAACCGAAATGAATGTTTTAAACCACGTTAAAGTATATAGAAGAAGAAAAAATAAACCGCGACATAACGATTTCTCTACCTGAACTATGAACTTCACAGGACAACATCAGGGGCACCAATCCCTCCCTACCAAACCCCAGTTGCGAATCCAGGGGGGAGGGGGGGGGGGGGGCGGGGGTGGCTGATTCCTCCTCCCCTGGCAAGAAGAACAGGTTTTAAAAAATGGTAACGTTAATTTTACCTTTAAAAAAAAAATAAGACGCCCCCGGAAAAAATGAGGGGGAGGGGTTTGGTGAAAAATAGTGCTCACTACCCCCCCCCTCCCCCTTTCGCTCATTCGCCGGCGGGCTGATTCGCTGCTAAATATTTTCTCACGAATTGGACCAACGACAATAATAGGGCTCATTCATTACCCCCCCCCCCCCCCCCTCCGGATCGTCAGTGGTTAAATCGTCAAGCTCGGAATATGTTTCATGTCATTGAATTAATGTAGTAGTTATATACTTATTTTAAAAAATATGATAGGAACGTGTTTTATTTTTCATTTGTCTTTGTTTTGTTTGAGATGCATGCAATAATTATTATCCGCATAAAGAAATGAAGAAGATATTGGCCTTCTTTTTGATGAAAAAATATCCATCCATCAAACCAACTCAAAGAAATAGTCCACTTTTTGGTTATTTTGATATGGACCTCTTTAGCTTCACAAAATTGGTTATGCACTATATATTTACTTAATAAAATTAAGAAAATTGAATAAGCTAGGAGATAAGTTTTCTGAACATCAAGGATAAAAACATTTCTAAAAGAATGCTATAGAAGGATACAATTTAACAAAACGAGAAGAACAATCAAAAGTGATATGGACAAGTAAGTGCAATGACCATGTGCATGGGTCTAGATATTGCTTTTCAGAGTAGTTTATTCTATCAGCCTCCCTCCATATGACTACAGTCAACCTTGATCGACTGAGGAAAAAAAAATCATTTCTTATTCCAATACCAGGCATTTCTCCAGGGTAGAAGGAATCTGTTACGCCCTATCTACTTCTTTCAATGATTTTATTCTTTTCGTGCGTTTCACGGCGTGTACATTCGGGTCTCGAATAACGAATGTGTATATTCGTGTCTCGAATAAGACTAGGATTAAGGCTGCGCACCATCGCGGACGCTATTTTAAAGGAACAATCCGCAATGTTTAATGCTTGCCTCGGCATGATTGTCATGTTACAGTTTTCTTATTAAAAATGGTTTCAGAAAAGAGAAACATTTTTTGAAATTATGTTTGAAAGGGGAAAACGATCTTTCTTGGAAAGCAAGATGGCCTCAGTCCAAGGTTTGACGATGCACATTTGAAGCTCACTAATTAAAGATTGATAATAAGAAGAATAAGTAGTACTAGCAGTGGTAGTAGTAGTGGTGGTAGTGGGGGTGGTGGCACGGTGGTGATGGTAGTAGAAGTAGTAGTAATAAATTGTAGTAGTTTAGTTGTAGGCTAGAAGAAGTAGTAGTACTAGCATAAAAGAAGTAATAGTAGTAGTATAGTAGAAGCAGTGGCGGCGCACCAGGGGGTGGGGACAGGGGGACACAGTACCCATCCATCCAACCCGCCTCCACATTTTCAAGTACCCGAAAGTGCCAATTTTTACATAGGAAAAGTGCCCCCTTCTTTTGCTTCAGATAAGAGCCCATTTTTATTTCTAATAAGTACCCGTTCCACATTCTTATAAGTGCCTCTTACCACCTCTGACCTCTAATTAGTGCTCCCTTCAAATGTCATAATTGCCCCTTTTCCTTTGTACTATAATTATGCCCCTTTTCTATTCACATTAGTCCCTTTTTAATCTTTGCTAAGTACCCCTTTTCAGGTGCAGGAAGGGCCCCACTTTTATTTCTGATAATATCCCTTTTTAATTTGACACGTGCTCCTTTTCTTTTTCATAAGTGATCTTTGCCATTTGGATAAGTTCCCCCTTTCCCTTTCACCAGACAAATATGTTCCAAAAATTCAAAGCGACATTGTTTTTTCTTTGATTTCCCCAAAGCTCGCTCGCCTGCATGTATAGTTTATATAACTTTTTTTAAAGGTTTTTTAAGCATGTCATAAACACATCAGGATTGTTTATTTTTCCCTCTTTATAAGATGTAATTTTACGCACTACGACTTCACATATCTTAAAATGTTTCCTCGCTCGCAAATGAATATTCAGACAATCAACCTCAACTGCAAAGTAAGATGATTAAGCAGTATTTTGGACCATGTAAAGAGAGAAATATGGAAATCATCCCATATAGTGCAATCACAATGTAGGGGTTTATATACTAATGGCACAAAATTGTATATTTTCGCTGTAATGTTTCCCTTTGTAGGTGCACCTTTTTTCTCCAGAAAATAACCTTTTTATTGGTACACCAACCCCACCCCCCCCCCCCCACACTTTGAAAGATGCTTCGCCGCCCCTGAGTGGTAGTAGAAGTAGTAGTAGTAGGAGTAGCAATGCGATATTAGTGGTAGCGTAATAGTGCATGGTATAGTAGTATAGTAGAAGAAGTAGTAGTAGTAAAACAGTAGTAGTAGTAGTCGTATTAGTAGTAGTATAAGTATTGATAGTATTTTCTACTTCTATTACTGTAATAGAAGTAGAAAATACTAGTGAATGAATACACGTACGAGCCCTTTAAATGTCGAGTCGACTCACTTGACACCATTAGCTGCTGTGTTTGAACCTTCAGAATCGTAGAACTATATAGTCCCTCCACCCTCCCCATTTTTAAAATCAGAAGAGAATGCCATTTAGTGACTGCGCAAAATAAGAATTTTATTATACATATTTGAAGAATATAATACGTATAAACAAATTATTAAGAAAATAAAACTCAACAGGATAAAATATATGGAGGTAAGATTTAATATGAGGAGATATATAAGGAGTGTTCTAATAACTGGCTTAAAGAAATTGGAATCCTTCCCATTCATTTACTTAACAAAGTCATTGTTGTATTCATAATCATCACTACCTTTAATGTCAAGAATCTACCATTTGAATAATTTGCTTAAACGCTTTTGTTAGTGCCCCCCCCCCCACCCCCACAGTGGTCGTACCGGTGTCCAATCTTCTTTTCAGATGAAATACTTGATCCTCAACAAAAAAATAAAACTATTTTCATCAAAGTGTTCTATGTCTAGCTTAAACCAGAGATGCAAGAAACGAATTAACGACGCTTAATAACCAGAAGCATTTGGGTTTTATTCTCAAAATATTTGGTTAAATTGGAATATGGATTTACATAATAATCAGAGGGGCAGAAAGGCTTTTAAAAATGTAAGAGCTATGCGAATTTTACCTTTAAACTAAATGGCATAATATACACTTCTTGGCGTTATCAACATTCGTGAGTCAAACGATTTGTACAACATCTGTCGCGGACTACGCTTCTTCCGAGCTCAAAAAATGAGTACGTACAAAGGGTTACAGTGCCAAAAGATAATATCGTCTTGTTTGAGATGTTCATTTCTATTTTTCCCCTCCCTTTGAATTAATGATTCAAACTTCGTAGAATGATAGTTAATATCATGAAGTATTTTTAGAATCAATCTTGAAACATATAACCATTGATAACATATTTAAAAAATTAATTAACCCAATTGAATTTGAAAAGCGCCCTCTCTGTTTGCCCTACTGATATGAGATCGGTAGTTGCTACTTTCAACTTCATGGTCACACTTTCTTTATAAAATCGTCTTTTGCTGATCTTTGCTGTGTTGGATTTCTTTGATTATGTTTTGATACTAATACTGCTAAAGTAACTTCACTCGAATATCCATCACCATTAACTAGAAATGTGGATTCATGAGGTGTTCGACAGAGCAAACTCACTTGTTAAAAGTATAGACCAGTTTTGGAAACGCCCCCCCCCTCACAAAATGAAATGGAAGCTTTTATTACCAATCATGTGAAAGAATATGTTTTGACTAATACGTGATGATACAAATTTTCCCGCCTACTAATTTATATATTTGGTAAATTATAATATCGATCCGGCCTGGATAGATATCGCGAATGATATAGATATGCACTCCATCACTGAATATTTGGGCATATATTTCTGTTTTTTGCGAATTTAGGTTTAAGTTTTGCCATCTAAACCTGAAGGAAATATTTAAACAATATTGAATGGTTAGTTTGCACCCAAAACCCTTGAACCGCAATTTTACCACTACCGGTCTATACCTTTAACAATAATTTCCCATAAGTATATTCTTTCGACCATGGTCTCTGGATAATGTGTTTTGTAACCTTTTTTAATACGAGACAGAAATATCAAATGAAAGTTGTGAGTTTATACACAAATTTCCTACAAATTGCTTAGGGATATATAAAAGGAGGGAAGATTACACAAAGTATAGATAGAAATGGGTCATACTGCAAAGGCAAAACAAATTTGCTATTTAGTATTTTAACTTGGCAGTGTATTTGATGCAATGGAGGGGAGAGGGTTACTAGGAATTGACCAAACCAATCACAAAACTTTTGTTCGGAATAGAGGCCAGAGCTTTATAACTTGTCGTGAATAGTTTTTAATGGAACTGTTGTAAAACATTAAATGTGTTTCTGTAATTTACATCGTCTGTTCAGAGCCAAAAGGACATTAACACTGAATCAACTGATTTGAGTTTCACACCTTCTATGGCTCTGAGCAGACATTCTGCTCTCTTAGACTCTCCACCACTTCGTCCAAATACCAGCAACATTTCAAATTTCACCAGGACCATTCACTCTACACTCTCTGTCACACAGCCAGGAACAATAACACTTACAACATGACGTCTTTCGCATAAAATCAATACAGTATATCTCACAGAGTTTTCAAAAAATATTGTATTGATAAAAGAGTTTTATTAAAAAGGTATATTCTGAATTCGAACAATTATTATATCTGGCATCTTTTGACACTAAAAAAATAACATTGCATTTATAACTTTGAGCAAAAACAAAAACAAAACAACAGATGATGATAATAATATTCTGGTTTTATATAGCACTTACAGGAGAAATCCACCCTGACTGATATTGATTTGGTTTTAATAGAAGCAGAAAAATGAGAGGATCAGATCCTGATTTAAAATAAAAGAAAGTAATCAATCAAACAAAAATTGGCAATTCTTTGGCGAATCGTCTCTCCTCCCATTTGCTATGTACTACCAAAAAAAAATCAAGACATGTCTATTTTCTCTAAAGAAGTTTTTCATGCACCCAAGGGCGCGATAGCTCAGTTGGAATAGCGGTGGTCTCGTGATCCGGCAACCTGGGTTCGAAACCAAGTCGATGCGTTATTGTCATTTGGTAAGGCATTACTTCTCATTACCAGGTCCTTTGGAGAGGATTTAAAGCTGTCGGTCCTCTGGTTACTTACTAACAAGCATCTATGCTTTCTTAGCAGTCAGGTAAAATAACCGCCACTAAACCACTACATTATTGCGAATCTGTTTCTATATTCAACCCCTGTATGGACAAGTCTATTCCATCATCAATAATGAAGAAAATTAAAATTTATGACATGTTATGTACAGAGCGAAGGGTAGGGGAGCTCACAAGAAATGTCACAGAGATGCCACTATGCGTTTGATGACAATTTCCAAAATTCATAAACTTTCTTATTTTTAAATCAGAATTTCACTGACCTGATCCTCTCATTTTTCTACTTCTATTATAGAAACAAACTTAAAGATAAACTTTAGTACTGGTAATGCGATTGCATTGTGAAAGAAAAGGTGTGGAAAGGATCAGAAACAGTTGATCATGTAGCATGTAAGTATTGGTGTGCACTGCAAGGTTCTGGAGTCATCAAAATCATAATAAATTTGACCGAGTCTTGGTAAAGTAACAAGCACTGTACACAGAAAGCTATATATGGGACAAGACACATGGTGTCGGGGCTGGTACTACCTTGATTTACTTGTCTTTCTATGCTCATTACTCAGCCAGTATACGTTTTCTTCCAAAATTGTTTGGCACATGTCATTTATTTGTAATCTTGAACATTCAGTGTAAGTTTCGTTTGATTCTGTGAGAATTAATTTTCTTTTTTTTACCAGAACTCACGTTTATCTTTAACATCAGGGTGGACTTCAATTGAATACTAAACATTTTTGATGTCTCTAAGTGGTTTACATACATTACCCTGGTCACTGAGAAAGTTAGAGGATAGGACTACCTGTAGTATGAGTATAGTAATTAAAATATAAGAAGAAATTGCTTCTTTAAAACAACTTTATTATAGCTTTTTACATTATTTACTTCTCCGGCATATACTTAAATTATATAAAAACACAGCACCTAAATGCAGACACCACTTTTACTGGGCAAACTATAGCCAACCATTAGGAGCTATCTTATCAGTACTCAGTTTAAAAAATGCTACTTGATGTAAAACAAAACTACAAGAGACTTTTCATCCCTCCACCATATTGAAATATTGGGTGATTCAATGATGCATACACTAATGGATTATTACATTATGCAGCAAGTATTCTTAAGCACCTGTAACTTATAAACTGCTTCAAGGATCTCTCTTTCAATGAAATTCGATGAAATCAGAGGGTTATAATATGCAAACACAGCTACTTTAAAACATAAAAGGTAAAGTCCGTTATCCCCCAAATCGATGTACAGTGTATTACAAAATAGTCAATATATCAAAATCAACATCAGGTTAATGACAAAGTTATTACATCATGCAATATACATTATGAAATATTAAGAAAGAAAATAAGGTTCTTGACAGATACACACCTAAGCTATCTCCTCAAATTCATCAGTTATCAGATGAAAACTCGAGAACATACGTAAAGCCGAAAATTAAAAATATTGCTTAGCCCTACATCCAAATCCACTTTTACAAGTCTAAGACAAGGAGCACAATTACATGTACGTCATTGCACAACCTGAATATAATTATATTTTTCTATATCAATTGCACAATTTAAATGGCATGCACTTTCTTCATGGAGGAGGTCTGTGCTCTCCTCCCATCAAATGGGGAAAAAATCTAGAAGAAAAAAAGCAAGAAGCAGAAGGAGATAAGACACAAGTGTCCTTTCAATGACTGGACCAATATAATGGCACGACTGATCAATTTTCTTGAAAATCATATCATGAGATAAGATCATAATTTGGAAGTCCACAGCTGTTAATTCATGCATAGAGTTACATGGTGGCATAAATTAATTTGCCACTGTAATGCACTATGGGCTTGTTTGACTGTGCATCTACAGTACATGTAAACAAGAATAAAAATCATTACAAGTACAATTGAATATGAACAATAATTTTACACCTTCTATAGAAGACGGTGCGAATAACCAAACTACAAGGCTTGCTGCACAAGAAAGCTGGTAAAACTGATAAGCATAAATACAAACTATCATCAACATAATGCCCATTAAATATGGTTTAATTTTCGTAATCAAACAATGTAAGGCCTTTGAACCAAGTTTTTATTTAATTGAAATAAAACAGATGAAACAGAAAGAGGATACAATTATGACAAGAGGATGTATGTGTGTGAGAGACAGGGGTGAGTGGAGAGAGATGGAGATACCAAGGGTGAAAGACCAATGAGAGAAAGATGGAAAGAACAATAACACACAATTTAATTAGAAATAGCAATTACATGGGGAAATGGCTTAATCTGTCAAAAAATCATTAATAAGGCTTAATTACAGATATTCATTTTATCAAAGGTTAAAATTAGAACAGAGATCTGAAGAAATAGAGAGAAGGAGAGAGAGAGAGAGAGAGATAGATTGAATGGAGAGAGTATACAGTTAAACAATACCTTATCTGACTGTACAAGTAATTCACAAGTCTAAATTGAAGAGCCAATTCAAATAGATAAAAACATGTGGTTGTAAATCTTAACCAGATAGAACAAGTATCAGTTGAGGTATGAGAGGGGGAGAGAAAGGCAAATAAAGTGGAGAGTGAAACAGTAGAGAGAGGGAGAGAGAGAGAGAGAGAAGAGGGGGGGGGGGGGGAGGGGGGAGGTTACCGCACCCGGTCCTATCATATACTTTTTACCTTTTTGTAGTTTGCGTATGAAGATTTTACATAGTCTGAGAAAGTTCAATGAGAGGGTCTGTATCAAGATATTGATACCACTGGATATTAATCCAGGGCTTTTGAAGAAGCTTCGAGTTGGGCAATGATCTTTCGAACTTGTGGCATATCATCTTGCCTGTTTGTTTCAGGATTGAAGGTGACATAACCTTAAGGTTTCAACATAGCTGGTGTAACTCAGGCCATAAGTCGTTTTGCGTGTCTTTTTTCTGAACAAGTTTGATGCACTGTTTAGTCATTCCAGAGGATGATATGCACTGCTTTTCTATGATCGATGCAACAAGGAAATAGAATTTCGGATTCAACAGCATAAAAATGCTTCATCTCTCTCTTCACAGTTGAACTTACATGTAAGTGGAAATGCCATTTTTTGTTCAAAGGAAGATTCCTCAAACATGACTGTGCTGACACACTTGATGTGATACGACAGGCTGGAAATTTGAGTATCAATTACAGCAAGATTGAGCAGGTAAGGAGACAGCAAAGGCCATCTGGAATTCTGGACACTAGGTAATGTTGACATTGTTGCGTTATCCACCACAGCGAGGAAAACCACCTGGCCCATGTTTGTCTCTAAGGGAAACCGGCATTTCGTAGGGTCCACTCAGAAGTTCAGAACTCTGGTTCATGTGCCTGACAGTGTTGGAGGCTATAACATTGCTAGTAGCTCTGTCAAATAAAAGAAACAAAAGATAAAAGATATTTTTCATTTAATTTAAATAAAAATTCCAGGAATCATAAAATGATAACTTATAGTGGACGAATACAAAATTCATCAGGACACTTATTATCCGTGATGGTTATTATTTCTATATTTATCATGGCTACCTGTGGATCCTTATTAAGCAATGTCCATATTTGAGTGATGCAATCTCTTGTTTTCCTATGTTCTCTAATTAAGACCTTAAGACTTTGCAAGATTATATCCATATTTTAATAGATTGCAGTATGGTTGCTTGTAACTAATTTTTAAAGTAATAATTAAAAAAAACAGCAGAAGGCAAAATATAGCTTGATACTTTTGAAAAATGATCATGATCATCACTATGCACCTGTTGGACAAAAATTATCCCAATATATATAATATATATAATATATAGAGATAGACCTAGGTGTATATCAATGAAACCATTGCAGTGCTATTTTTTATGACCCATGGGTGGGCATTACAAGGCATTATCTTACTAAGAAGCCTGAGAAGACAGGTGAATACAAGTGAATGTACACATCTATCTTTTCTGTCCATGTCACATGCACGTACCCGATGTGCAGGTTGCTTTACTGTCACAATATTGAAACAAACGAAAATAACCTGACAAGCTACATGTACACAATATGTATGTGGGGTCCTATTCATGGAACTACATGTGCATGTACGCACATTTATCTCTTTAAAATGCTGTGTAAATTATGGCCTCTGTCAACCGCATATATTAAAAAAAAAACTGTGCCTGAATCATCAGCAAAAAACACCCAATTTAAAACAGGGTGGAGGGGGGGGGGGGGTGAAAGTGGCAGACTCTTACAATATCAGGATGATTCATACTATACATGTCTAACCTAGTCAAATATATTCCCTTCAATTGGATCTGTACATACTCCCTTGATCATATTCTTTTTTTCAGGAGCAGGCATTGGCCGCATACTGTGCATAGTAAATCTATTACATTTTGTGTATGCCTATATTCATACTTCTGGGTTAGCTATAGGACTTTATGCACAAAAGAAAGCTATGTGGTGATTTCCTACAGAAGTGTACTACAAAAGGCAAGGAATAAAGTAAACATTACCATTTTGCTTATGGGAGCTCTTGTTCAGTCGCAAAAGTGTTTTATCAATATGTAAATGCAGAGATCTTTATGTAAATATGTTTTTAAGTTTTAATCAAATTAAGCTCTTTGGGAGCTTTCCAGAGCATCATGAATCCAGAGTTGTTGTTTGCTGATTACCAAGGTGCCAAACAGTTTTTAATGCAAATGCCCCATTATTTAAAAAAAGAAGTGCAGTCTAGAGGTAGGCCTAGAAAGACTGTAACATTGAATCATCCTTTATCTACAAACCAAGAAACAAGCCGTTTTCCCCTACTTATTATTCTGACTCGGTTAGTTCTGCCATTGAAAAGTTAACTTCGCAGTCTGAAAGTCGATACGCATTACAAATAAACATCAAAGTGTAGGCCTATGGCCATACAATGTTGATGTGTATACGTCGATAGTCCATAAGCTACGCTACCACCCGAGTAACCCACAAATACAAGTTCACACAATGCAACATTTAAATGTACTACTCCAAGGTTACTGAGTAACAAGAAAAATATCTGGGCCCTGTAACACTAAGTTTTGCGTTCAATTGCATATAGACTATTCTGATTGGTTAATGGTCAGCAGATTGAACAATTTGTGCATGCAACAATGATCTAGACTGGTCCATTGTCATTTTGCAACTGGCGTTAAACTTATTGTTAACACATGCAAGGCCCAGATCATTACCACTTGCCTTATTTTCTTATTACTTGTTACCTTACTTGCCCAAACTGCACTGGCTCCGCACTGCATGGGCCGGGCCGGGATGGGATTGTCCACGAAATCACATCTTATTGGAGGTGGATAATCTCCATTTTTACATCTTTTTATATTCTTATTTTATATCTAGGTTATACAAAATGGTGACTAAGGACTTACCACTGGGATAGTAGCGATGTAACTCAATAAAACACAGAAAACGCGGTCTTTATGAGGTTTTTTTACCTCCCAAGTCGACATGAAAACAGGTCACTGAATGCCCTGCCGGCCAATTCATGGCCAGCGCTAGCAGCGAGTCGCCCAGGCCCAGCCCAGGCTATCGGGGGTGCACTGCGCGCCGATTTGCGGTACTGGAGCTCTGGCTGTGTTTTCGATGCTTCCATCCACCGCTTGACAACGCGGTGGTAAGCAATAGCAGCGTAATGTACATGCTGCTATACGGAGACCAGTTTCCCTGGTTAGACCTTGGATCCTGCGTCACTAAAGACGGGGAGACGGCACTGGCCTAGGTCGTACCTATGGATATCGAGCGCAAGGATCCATAGTTCTACCTAGGATATTATGTGGATCAGGTGGAAAAACACAAGTCAGAAAAAATCTTGGAACCAGCGGGATTTGAACCTGCCATCTACTGCTTGCCGGGCAGCGACTCTACCACCAGGCCATCACTGGTCCATGGCACAGTCACGATGAACTAGAAACAAATACCTAAGCTCTCCTGATTAATTCTGACTTATTAATATTCATTAGTCCGCCATAGGACAGTAACTTTTATAAATGTAATGCTTCCTGGGAGAAATTTCAATTATTAAATATATTTGTGGCTTCCACCCAGTAAATAAGATCGATTGATCGATCTGTATCAATAAGGTCGATTGATCGACCTGTATTGAAAAACACAAGTCAGAAAAAATAAATAAATAATGCAGTTTGCAATTTACAATTGTCAAACATATTCAAGACTTTAAGTTTCTTAAAAAGAGGATCACTTGGTGTTCTGGGATGAGAGTTAGTTATTGCACGTAGAGCTCTTTTTTGCAATACATATAGCTTATGTATTAAAGTATTTGAACATTTTCCCCATATTATATTACAATAAGAAAGGTATGGCAAGATCAATGTGTTATATAAATTGGTTAAAATTCTCAGAGGAATGAAAGGCCTAATTCTATACAATACACCAATTGCACGTGCTATTTTCCCCATGATTTCATCAATATGACAAGACCAAGTCAGGCTATCATCTACAGCAATTCCAAGAAATTGTATGCAGTATACTTTATCAATCTTGTAATTATTGATGTATATATCCTCAATTTCATCATCAAGATGTCTATTTCTTTTCTTAAACACCATACATTGAGTCTTTTTTTAATTGATCATACGCTTGTTTGCTGCAAACCATTGGTCAATTTTTGGAATTTCTGTACGAATAATGGCATTTAGTTCATTTATACTTTTCCCTTTTAAAAACAAAGTGGTGTCATCAGCAAATATTGTAGGGCAAATGAGTTGAGTAACATATTGAACATCATTAATGTAAAGCAGAAATAGAAGGGGGCCTAATATTGAACCTTGGGGTACACCTACAGAAATCTTGAGTAAAGACGGCTTGATATCATCCAAGTAAACAAACTGACTTCTGTTATTCGAATAGCTTCTTATCCATTCTAGACATACTCCCCTTATTCCATAATATTCTAATTTTTTTAATAATATGACATGGTTGATACTATCAAATGCTTTAGAAAGATCAAGGAAGATACTAAAGGCAATATGTTTAATTTCAAAGGCATTATTTATATTATCAATAAATTCTAGTAACGCCAGGGCAGTAGAATGTCCTGAGCGAAACCCAAATTGTCTATTATATAGAATATTATATTTAATTATGAATGACATCAATTTAGTATAAAATAATTTTTCAAAGATTTTGGCAAAAATGGACAAAAGAGAAATAGGTCGATAATTTGAACTTAGATTCTTTTCTCCACCCTTATATATAGGCAAAACTTTTGCTAATTTTAACTTGTCGGGGAAGTGACCACTTTGTAGAGATACATTATAAATATTATAAATCCAAATTCTCAAAATTTTTCTTCAAGCTTCTGACATTACAATGCACACAAGGTAGGGATGGTGAGTCCAGATTTATGATATCTTTTGCCTCAAAGTATTTACAGTCTATAACAACTTCTTCCATCTATTGATATGACAGTGTAATTGTAAAAAAATTGACAGATGTATAGACTTGAAACCTGTGATGTTTAATATGTTACATAATAAAACAGCACCCCGTAGTCTGCCTCTCCATTTAAAAAACACCATATAGAAGACACAAGACCGTTCCTGAAAACTAGATGACAACAAACAGAAATCTACTGTATAAACATCACACATATGCAAAGCTAAAATGTACAAAAAATTAACAAATACACGGGTAGAAAAATACATTGTGTAAAATACCGCTTGGAGCATATTATTTCACTAGACGGGGAAAAAATATTGGATAACGTACAAACATCCTCCTTCACACCGTGAAAGTACATGTACATGTATCATGTGATAGCAATCACGTTCATTAAGTCTATCAATGTCATATTTTAAGTAAATCTTCCTTACTATGGATGATGTGCTTCATTGTGGGGGGGGGGGGTGGGTGCTCGATTGTTGGTCAAAGGAAAAACCGAATCGGCTAATTTCGATGTGGGCACTTTTATTTTAGGGGGGGGGGTGTACATTTTTTTTTCTTGGTTGCAAACTTGCTGATAATTTTGACCGTCGTCCACGTTCACAATAGTGGTAGCGACGTCCCTATCTTCAACAATGTTGACTATTATGTTTCACGTCTTTTCTCTGCTGCGTTTCTCCGCCCTAAGAAAGGGAAGAAGCTAGAAGGAAAAGAAGGTGTACCCTCAATTCAATTTTGTTTCAAGGTAATAACAATTGAAGAATTGTTACCACTTGCGCGCTTTTTAACAAAAAGTGATCAGATTATCTATTTTTCTGGGGAGAGGATGTGTGAGCAAACTGATTCATCCACTCGCTCCCACTCAAAAATTATTCTGGCGACGCCCCCTCCTAAAACCCTTCTCCATTTCCCTGATCCACCATATCTTCTTTCTCATTATCGTCTCCCATCGGAGTCTCCCCGTAGTTCATTAGTGAAAATATTGCGTTTCTCCCATCGCTCCTTTGGGACCATCACCGCACATCCTCGCTGCTCTGCCAGGCATCCTTCATCCTTCGATCGCCGTTGCAACGAAATAATAACCCCCCCCCCCCCACTTCCGTTTTCTCCGTCCGTCCGAAACAAGCAAAATTCTTTGTTTTTTACCAGATTGGTTACATTCCCAAGACAGTAGATTGCACTCTCTTCGTCTTCATTACTATCTAGCCTCTATCTCTCTTTTATTCTTTTTCCCATCCTCACTGCCTCCTCCATCTCGTATGCATCTCTCTCTACCTCTCTTTATCCCTGAATCAATCTCTCGCACTTTAAGTTATCTGCAACTTCTTTTTGATTGGTCTATGTGCGTTTGTGTTTGGATGAAGCGCCACACCAAATTCCTCCTCAATAAAGTTTCTTGTAATACGATTCAACTTCTCTGTGCTACTCATCCCCCTTTACCTCACCCTCTCCACTTCTCTCCCTTAATCCATCTATATAATATCTATATATTGATATATATTATCTGTCTACCTTTCTCCTCTTCCCTCCCTCTCTCTCCCTTTCTCTCTCTTTCCCTCTCCTTCTCTTTCCTTCTCTCTTTTTTGTTATCTCTCGCTCTCTCTTTCTCTCTCTATTTATTGCTCTCTCTCTCTCCCTCCTCCTCTCTCTTTCTCTCCTTTTTATCTCTCGCTCTCTCTTTCTTTCTCCCTCTCATTCTCTCTTTTTCTCTCTCGCTCTCTCTCTCTCCTTCCCTCTCTCTCTCTCTCCCTCTCTCTCTCTCTCGTCTAAAGTACGATCAGGGGCGAGGATCTCTCCTCGTCATGCTCGTCCTCCTTCTCCAGTCGGCATACAACATGACACGATGGCCCGGTACGATATCGGCCGATATGGATCTGTCGAGGGATTGGTGGGCGGGAGAATTGAAAAGCAGAAAACCGTCTAGAATTTCAAATCACGACTGCAAGAATGATTACTTCTCGATTGTCACGTCTATTTTCCTCTGAATTGAAATCAAATTTCAAGACATGGGTCCCGTGTCTTGCACCGTGTCCGAGAATATAAAAAAAGACACAATATTGAGGTGAGAAAACTTAATCAAATTTTCTTCAAAGGGAATCTACCTTTCGAGCACATCTAGAAATGTCTAGACGTGCCTCACTTGTTTTTTCCTTCATGAGACCCATATTCAGCGACGGATACAAATGTCGATCAACAGACTATAGGGCAAAAAGGTGTCTCTGTACTATTTTTAAAATGATTGAATGATATGTACGAGTGCAAGAAAGTCAGTTTTAAAATTTCTCCTATTAATTATCTTCACATTGAATGTATTGTGATCGGATATGAAAGTCCGATAATCATGATAATGCACAATATCAGAATAGTCAATTCGGCATAGAGTGAATGTATTGTTTGCCCCCCTACCCCCCCCCCCCCAAACGGTACTCGTATTATCAATATGTCTGCAGTAATTGATAAAGTGGTTCATTGTGTATTGATATCATACTCGAGTGTTTAAAGCAAAGATTGGTATCTACTTTTCTTTGTAGAGAGAACCAAAAAAGGACATCGAACTCGATGCTTGTGAGTGCATTTTCAATGTTTTACAGCATGATGGGTGGAACGGTGCTGCGACAAAATTCACCGCCGACAAATAGACCTAATCCAGTATCTATTTCGTCCAAATATCGGGTTAACTCTTAAGCTGCCCCGATTCAATTCACCCAGTGCCACAGTGCTAATCTCTATTGTGCCAGCCACTAATCCTCTGTGTGCCATGTTAATTTAGGGTAGGTTCAATTAGCGTGTGTACTTATGCACGAAAATGTGTACGTGGCACGCGAGCGAATGAGAGTGTAGTGACGGGGCGAATAATTAGACAACTGGGCCTAGAATGTTAACTACGAAATACTATAAACTACTAATACTATAATAAAGTCTAATCCTACCATAGGCTGTATTACTAACTGGTACACGACGAAGTCTCGTTGCTGCACCGATGTGTGGAGCTCCACGAAGCTACGTTAAGATCCGAGATCAAAGGAACACAGCAGACGGCTTGTAGCACGGTTGCATTTCCAGGTTCAATCTGCCATACCCAGTGATGGGCATGACCGCGGAAACTACCGCGGGTGTCGCCAAATCAGTGCGGGACTTGCGCGCATATGGGTTTATACCCGCCAGAGCCGTATTGGCTCAGGCTGAATCACTACAAGAGTTTATGTGTGCATGGCAAGCCACCACAAACCCAATTATGTGAGCGTGGCACGCCAGCGCATGCACAGAACAGTGTTCACGATAAGAGTTAAACGTAGGGATGCAGCTGGGTTTTAGTTTAGGGTTAGGGTTAGGTATATCGAGTAGTCCAGAGTTAAAGTTAAGAATTCGGTTAATACGGTTAAGGCTTGTTCGGATATGACGTGGTAAACGTCCGCCCCCAAAAAACCCGCTGGATTTTGTAAAACATGTAATTAAATGGCAATTGCAGGCAACAAAGGTCCTGGGGGTATGCCTATTCACTGAACTCAATAGAATAAAATACAGAAATGTGAAGCATATTTACACTTTATATCATAAACAAAACCAGCGGTTTTGCGGCGTCATATCCGAACTAGTGTAGTAGTGCAGTAGTAGTAGTGCAGTAGTGTAGGATATTGAACGCGGAGACTATTATCACCCGAGCATATTGTTTCTTAAAACCAGAGACACTTATCCGAAAATTGTCCCGAGGACGATATGAGCATATTGATCCCGAGACCGAAAACGAAAAAGCTCTTAACAGACTTCAAGAGCTCTTAGTGGAGCCCACAAGCCACAAGGACTCTTGTCCTTTCGGAAGAACACTTGGTGAAGTTGATCTGCTTGCGAAAGGTCAGATATGTCTGTATGATCAGATGGAAAAAAAATGTATCGTTTTGTGCATTTTGATGTGGAATTATTTAAAGGGAATGGTATATCATGATAAAACGCAAGATCTTCTAATATGCATTTCATGTAACGTTGACCCCTCTTAAAGGCATGATATTGTAATGAACACTACTTTATATCAATGTAGTGTAAACTGGACCCTTCGGTAGAACAGCTGCACTGCACTGGCACAGCTGAGCAGGGCGATTCATCAAAATGAATGTTATTGGTTGCATGTTATCATGTACAATGTATGTTGTTACTTATATGTTTTTATATTTTGTAAATAAATTAAAATCAAATGTATACTGTAATCTCCTGCTCACAATGTCCAGATTTGTCGACAGCCATGTCCAACAGTGCATCACCTATACTGCATGACGCGCTTGATGATACTTGAAGCGGAAATTGCTCAATGTACGCCTTAACCGAAATATGGCGCAAATGAAAATACATTAACATAAGCGAGAAAAAAAAATGGTTAGCATTATGTTATTTGATTACAAAGATTTGGGGACAACATCTTTGGGCGTATGCTGGGTCCACATCCCCCAAATTATTCTACCATCACAAAATTAATACAATATATTTTTGCGTTTACTCAATGTTTTCGATTTTGAAATATTCTACTTTTATGGTATTTGAAAGAATAGTGCAGACACTCCGAGTTCATCAAAACTTTGAATAACTTCCTGCGTACAGTTTTATAATCCCTCGACAGAAACATATTCTATCGACAGACGGAGAGAAATAGATAAAGAGAGAGAGAGAGAGAGAGAGAGAGAGAAAAGGAGAGAGAGAGAGAGAGAGAGGGGGGGGGGGGGGGTCCATGACATTGAAATAGAGAACCAGAGAGAGGAATTGAAAGAAAATGGCTGTCGGATAGAGGAACGCAAAGAGTAATACGTAAAAAGAGAAGGAAATCTTTTGCAAAATATGAACAATTATATCAAAGGGAGTGCAGACAACAGACTTTTGCTCGAACGTATGCCAAACACAACACATTAAAGATAATTTTAATGGTTGACTTCTAATTATGTAAAGTTTGTATAGCAAAATGTCATTAATGATATTGATACCGGAAAGGGGTATGAATTACTCGAAGACTTTTTAATGTTGCCACCTCAGATTGTTTGTGTATCCTTTCGAAATGTATCATCAACACCAGCTAGGTTTGTCTATCTTTCCAGCGATTATTTGTAACAAAAAAACATTTGGCGACGATAGGGAGATGGTTGAAGAGAAACTCAAAAGGAGTCGCATATTAAAGGGTCCATTGATTTGATGTTTCAAAAACAAAACAAAAGCATTTTCGCCGTGCGTGTAAACGATATTGTTATGGTCACATTGTTCTTTTGCACGTATTTACAGAAATTTGCTGTGTGTAAACTTCGCAAGGATGTATGGTTAGCCGCAATTCTTTCTTTTTCGTTTGTACCTGCTTTTTTTCTTCTCCATCTGTCGAAAATTAAAGGTTACCATACAGGGATTGTACAACACATGCAAGCGCAGCAAGTGCTCCTTGATAATTTCCTACTCTCCTAATTTCCATGACCAACATTTTGAATACTTAAGTCTTTAAGATTTATTTAACTGAATGTACGATTAAAATATTGTAACGAAAGCGACTTCTGCAAATATCTTTGATGTCTTGAATGTGCACTCAGTCATAAGTAAATATAACTGGACTTACAATTAAAATCATTAGACTTGAAATGAGATGATAGGAATCGCTTTCAAACATTTTAAAAGATAGTAGGCCTATAAAGTTTTCTTCCTGCTTATAAATTGTTATTACCTGTCATTATAATTCAACAACGTGTCAGAAAAAAGATTGCTTTGCATACAACTTAAATAGGAGGAAAATAATAATAAAGATTAATTACTACAACTTTTACTTTTACTTTACACCGTAGTACCATTATTATTAACCATGAACAATAATACTACGTTTATAGAAAGTCCAAATAAGAGGAAAGCAGCGATATGTTTGGCAGGTGTAATGCTTGTGGGTGTTTTTAGTACACATAATGAGAAATTGGATGGTTTTATTTCCTGTTGATGCCTGTTGATGATCAACTCGGAAATTCTGCACAGCTGCTTGAAGGGGGATTTCCACTTAAAAATATCTTTGTTGCTCTGGGGGGGGGGGGGGGGGGGCGTTTCACAAAACTTGTCATCAGTATTACACATGACATTTTTTGTGTTAAGCTACTGAAATCCTTGCTTCTGATTAGTTATCAACAGATTTGTCACTGATTTTTGTCATTTGTCATTGAAAAAAGGCTTTGTGAAACGGGTCCCTGGTCGTGTTCTAGATTCGCCACATATTTTATGGGAGCTCCCTCTGTTCGTTTCCCTTTTTGAGTGAGTTGACATTAATATAACGGAAAACCGTTTCAAAGGTAGGCCTATACCATTTGTGCATACACAAGTTTTAATTTACACGGTGCATGGTACTGCACGGATAAACAAAAAGCAGGACAGTGGCCACAGCGCGAACTTGACAAGCCCTAAGGCAGCACGTGACCATTTCATAGAAACGTCACGTGACAAAGGCACATCTCCGTAAGATATGAACATATTAGGCCTTGTATTTCATTATAGAACAGTCAGTACAGAAATTACGGTACAAGGAAAGCAATCTAAGCCTCCTTTTTGCGGCTATACATTTTCTCCTCTTCGTATCTCTCGTTTTCTTTCTTCTTCTTTTCCCTATTGTTTAAAGGGGAAGTTCATCCTGATATTAAGGTAATGTTGGTAAAACAGTTAAAAGTTTGAGCGAATTCCGATTGAAAATAAGAAAGTTATGACATTTTGAAGTTTTCATCAGTGAAACACACACTTGCATCACTGTGATGTATTTTGTGAGCTCCTCTCCAATTTGCTTCGTACGGGAAATTTCATGAACTCTTTTTGTTGTTAATTGATGACAGAATATATTTGTTTCTATAAAAATCGTATTTGCTATAATTATATTTAAGATGAATGTATGAATAACAATTTTTCTTCAGGGAAAATATAAATTGTTGAAGTTAGTTAGAACAGCGCAAATACACGAAAGGATGACACCTCGCAGGGTACGTCATAAAGTTGCCATTCGTGTTTGATCGATAGCACCTTTAAAAATTCATAACTTAAAATAACAATTTATACTGATTTTCCTAAATTTTTCACTAACCTGCTGCTCTCATTTTCTGCCTTTATATAAACCAACTTAATATCAGGGTTGACTACCCCCCTTGGCAGTCATTACACTACACTGTGGGGCGAATTGTAAGGCGTTTTCTATACGCCAGGAAAAAGCACTACATGTATATCGAAAGGATTGTATTGGGTTATTTTCATTTTGTTTCATTCACTTAGGCTCCTAACTATTTTTTCTTTCCCCTTCAGTTACCTTGCTTTTTTCACTTTTCAAAGAAATCAATGCATTTTAATATAATGCATTTTGCAAATTATTAATTGAACTACAAACGAAAAATGTATACATTTGCTTTAAAGTTGTAAATTATGCATTAAAAATATTAGAGAGGAAAACTGTGGAAACCGACGGATTCATCGAGAAGTAAGGCTTGTAGAATGTGCATCCCTCAATTAATGATAATCATGAATTGATGTTATAAGTACATTTTAATCTCTCTTTATTGTGTCCGTCTGTCTCTGTCTCCAACTCTTCCTGCTCACTTTCTCTATATCTCCCTTTCTCTTTCACAGACACTGCACACGCGCACACTCACGTTCTCACTTTATTACTCTCCATCCCTCTCTCTTTTCCCCCTCTCTCTGAGTCACTCCCCTCTTACCCTGGTTAGTTCAGTTTCTCCCACCTCCTACCCTCTCTCTTACTTATTCGTTCCTCTTTCGCTTTAGAAACTTCATCTCTTCTTTCTGCCGAATTTCCCCCATGCCACATAAAAACCGTGCCGTGGCAAGTCTCAAATTTACCCTAAATTCTACGAAGCTGATTTATTACTTTATATCTCCCCAAAGATTTTGCAAAACCCGTTTTTCGGTGAACATTACAGCAAATACACGCACCGTAGGCTCCTCGTGACAAATTACAAATAACGTATGGGGGGGAAATAGCTATTTGGCTTTTGTCGCTTAATCTGTCCATGTAATTGTGTCACCAAAACCTTAATGGGCATGAACGCCGGGATTCAATGTGTTTGCTTGATACATGATCATCCACGCCCTTTCCTTCCGGCGTTACCCCAAACACACAAACACAGACTTTATATCCCTATAGTACTCAACATTTTAAAATATCAGGCGAAACATAAACCATTACGTAAACACGAACGAAACAGCTTTAACGGATGTTCTGAAAGGTTAAGTTCTTGTAATTTGAGCTGTTAGTTCAACCCGTCTTTTCCTAATTGATCCGAGCCCTTAGCACTAAAATGTTTAACACTTCGAGACAAATCGCTCCCTATTTCTGAAGGCGGTTCATAAACAAAAGGCTTTCCCTACAATGTTACCTGAGCCGGGTTGCCCTGGAAAGGTTTGATAGCGTTGGCGCCTCAGTTGAGACGGAAAGCGGCGGATCCAGGGTTTCGTAATAAGGGAGTTTACAGATACAATCTGCGCATGGGCAGATAAAGGTCATTTGTACCAAATAAATTTTCAATAATTTATTGCATTTTACCACGGTTCCCAAAATAAAAAAAACTTCTGTGTGCCCATGCCTTGAGCCATAATGCATGGCCGTCCAGAGGATTTGTTTATGTTGGGAACCGGGGTAAAATGCAATAAATTATTGAAAATTTATTACAATTCCTTTTCTTTTTTTAATTGATGGAAACTGCCCCCTACCCTAGCCCCCGCTGCGTACAGTCATGGTTCAGTGACAAAACAATGGCCTCGTAACTGTGAGGCCCCAGGATCAAAACCGTGTCGATGTGTTATATTAGTGCCCTTTTGTGGGGCATTAATCCTCATTACTGTCATTTATGACTTGGGGGCGTAGGACCCCTAGTTAATAAGCATAGTAGCATACACATGCTTTAGCAGTCCCGCAAAACACACATTGGCAAATTATTATTCAATCAAATCTGAGAATGATACTATTATCGAGATCTATTATTTTTAAATAATTTTTAAAATAATTCCATAAATTGGGGTAAAACTAAAATATTCCACCTTTATGAGCGACAGTGTAAAAATTGGCATCGAGATTTTGGTCTGCTTTGAGCCTTGTACCCTGAGGATGGGCCCTATATATCACTTGTAAATCGCACTGACAAGACCAGCCGTGTTTGTCTATAATGATTTTTTTTCGCAGCTGATTTGAGACTTTCCTCTGACTAAAAAAGTGATGTCATGTTGCACAAGAGGCGTCATTATGGACTTTTAGATTTGCACGTCGACATAGTGGACTGCTACGTGTATTTATCCTTTTAAGGCCCTGTCAGTGGCTTAAAAAGACGTCACATGTGACTGCCAGTGCCTTAAAAGGAGCTCACATGTAGCGGTCCACGCAAATCTACAACTGTAAACGTCCCTAATGATTGACGGAGGACTACGTCAGAGACTGGCGCGGCTAATGAGCGGCCTGCACATGGGAGTGATTCTGTACGAAAAGTGAATTCAAAATAAACAGTGCACACATTGCTTATAATAAATGACGTATGCAATAGTTGCATTACAGGCATGATTAGCGCTGGTAATAACATATACATAGGTACAAATTCCCATTTTCCTTCTTGTTCGTAGTTTTGTTTTTGTTTACATTTGGTACAAAATTTATGATAAACATTTGACATCTATACGTGTACTTATAAGTATGTAAATGATACCGTTTTAAATTGTACACTCGTTTTTAAAATGCAATGTATATTCATGTGCAATTCAGTATATGTAACTGCACTGCATGATTCACTAAATACCATACCATTAACGCAAACCAATGGCTCATTACGTGCATAGGTCATTTCGGTCAAAAGCAAAACTTCTCACCGCTCGGGAGCCAATCAGTAAGGAATATACACTTAGATAAACCTAAATCTACCCCTTTTACGAAGTCTTTCAAAGCTAAGTCGCGTCGTTTCTGACGGAGTACTGCGTCAGTGACTGGAGCTGTCTTTGACGCACCATGTGAAAATTGACACCTTACATGGAGTGAATGCAGTTTAAAAAAGTAAAAATATTTGACTGACGCATTCGCTCGTTGATCTCTTAGGCTTGATAAGCGTAGGTCATGACGCAAAAGGGCATACGTTTTGCGGTAGTCTTTATTAGCAAAGGCATGTTAACAGAAGGGGCGTATACATATTATACATGTACATGTACATGTAAACCATTCAGGTTTTGATGTAATCAAGTTGGAATATATTGATTGGTGTACTATTACCAGTCTCTTTTTTTATGTAACAGATTATATCATGCTTTGTGTGGTTTTGAAAATTGAAATATTAAATTAACTGAACTGAACTGAACTGATGTATGAGGTTGGCAAAGAAAGGGAGGGATGTATACCTCCTGTACCCCTCCCCTAGCTTCGCCACTCCACGAGGTATAGAAGTTTGCTTTCCCCTGACAGGCAGAGTATACGTAAATTGAACCATTAACCCAATTGCTTTATGTCGAAAAGGAAGATCTCGTTCTGTTTGACTTCATGTGACATTTTGCATCTCGTCATTGTTCATGCAAAATGGGTATTCTGAGACGAAATCTTTGCACGTACCATGTCTCTGTCTATATCTTTAAAAAATAAAAGGGGGGGGGGTTACGTTTGGACTTCGTTACACAAATAATTCGTGACTGCTGGAGGAATTAAGCATGGAATACCGTGAATAAGAATAAAGGACGTAGGATAGGGGGAAACAAATTTGAGTTAGCAATGGTAACAACTTTGATCTACCACCTACCATACTCATTAAAAAAAACTTTTCATTATTCTTATCACCAAAAAGGTGTTAGTGTATTCCTTAGGTCCACTATCTTTATAATCAGGTGCAAGTAATCCCTTTTTCAACTTTGTATTGAAGTTGTTTTCTGTGCAATTTAGGCAAACATAACGACTGAAGGATATGCGGTGCTTTTGAAACTTTTTGAAAATGTATTTATTATCATTTATCATTATTTATTATTTGTTTGTTATTCATGTTGTATTCTAAGAATTTTATCTTATAAGTATCATAGATCATACTATACAATCTGGAACTTTCAGTTTGGGATTATAGTTGCATGCGCTGAAATAAAGTTATTGTTTAGTCGCACTCCAATACTTCCATTTATTTAAAAACCCGTCCAACTTTGTATCTATCTTTCTTATTTTTCTTTCTTCACCCTTATCTTCTTCTTTACTCCCCCTCTATTCTTCCCTCTCTCATCTAATTGTCATTCCAACTCCAAATACTTCCATTTAATCGAAACTCTACCGCATTTTATCTCTCTTACTTTTCTCTCGTCATTCTTATTTTCTTCTTTACTCCCTCTTCCTTCTTCCCCCTCTCCTCTAATTATCAAGAAAACTCCCAATACTTCCATTTAAATCGAAACTCATCCCATTTTCATCTCTCTTACTTTTCTCTCTTCACTCTTATCTTTTTCTCTACTCCCCCTATATTCTTTCCCCTTTCATATAATAATAATTCCAGAACCCAATACTTCCATTTAATCAAAACTCGTCTAATTTTCACCTCTCTTACTTTACTCTCTTCACACTTATCTTCTTCTTTACTCCCCCTCTATTCTTCCCCCTCTCCCCTAATTATCATTAAAACTCCTAATACTTCCGTTTAATTTTAAATAAACTCGTTCCATTTTTATCTCTCTTTCTTCTCTTTTCTCTCACCACTTTTTTTTGTTCGTACCCCCCCCCTCTCTATTCTATACCCTTTCCTCTAATTATCATTCAAACTCCAAATACTTCCATTTAATAAAAACTCAACCGCCTTTTATCTCCCTTTCTTGGAGTGGCTTTACGTGATGCAGCTTACGTCTAGGAACATTTTAAACCAACTATGATGGGTGCTTTGAGATCAGCTTGAGATGGCGGCAAAGTAGAAGATCAAATTTCATGTATACCGGCAGATGAACTCAATTCTTAATGGGCAGCTGTAAGATGTATGCCCACTTTAAAAGGGTCAGGTTATTATTGCACCTCAACCTCATTATATATCTTACGGTTGCCGTCAAATTTGTAAACTATATCTCTTACCAAAAAATAGAGTATCATTATTGGCAAATGGGCTCAATAATCATTAGTTCGTGGACCATGTACGATGTATCTTCATTCAAGAAATGGGCGTCACTCGAAGGGGCGTCAAGTTATGCTCACGTCTCAATCTTAAATGTATCTTACTCTTCCCAGCAAACTGATAAACTATATCGCTCTTAAAAAACAAAAAAACAACAACAACACATTGTTGGAAAACAGGCTCAATTCATCATTTTCGTACAGGCTGTATGATGTACATTAGGCTCCTGTTTAGTGGCGGGTGAACCATAGTCGTCACTTGAAAAGGGTGTCGAGAAAATGTGACCCTATAGTCAAGATTTCTGTCAGCAAATACATTTTTATGTTGTCGGTAAACGGAAAGACGATTGTGTGCCCACTAAATTCGCTGTTTCAAAATTCGCTGGATGAAACTTTTAGCGTCACTGAAGAGGGATTTTTTTAAAAGTGATATGTGCAAATTTTGTTTCAGCAAATGATAATCTTTTGAAAAACGAATTCTCTCAGGGTTGCATAGCTATGCACTTTTGTCATTCCTCTGTCACATTCCCTCTGTTTGTCTGTCTGTATGTCTCCTTTCCCTCTTGAGATGATCAACAGTAAATCTGATGCTCTCCTGATTAAACAAAAACTGTTCCTTAACTACCAAAACTCCCGACGTGAAGAAAAGTTTACCCCGTCCTTGTTCCCAAGCTGTTGATCGCAATTCTGATCAGATTCTTCTTTAGAATGTCATTTTAAAAGCAGGTGCCGCCCTTGAACTTCTCTGTAAAAGGATATGTCCTTGACATGAAAATAGCCCGCCTACGGTATATAAAGATAAAAATCCATCAAAATGTAAGTTCCATATACTTTCTATATTCAAGGCCGGGAGGAATACGGGAAGCAAAACTTCTTCAATTTTAATATCAACTACTCAGGTATCACACTACTCAAGTATCACAAAAGAAGAGCACTCTATCGTGTAACTAATAAATCGTATACATGTATATCGCTTCACCAAACACCAATGTTTGTCTTTATTTTTATTAAAAGCAAACTGTCCTGTACAAAGCCACATATCCATGTTTCAAATTTCATCGAATTCACAACCAACTTCACAACCAACTTCGGAACCTATGTAGAAAAGAAGATGATTTATCTCACCGTGAGTTTTGTTTGCATGTCGTGTTTCCCGCGCGTCGCAGGACACATTTCGTTTCAGCGGCTTGAGCGGTTATTGGCCAGAGACCAAGGGCAAGCCACAGGAGACGAATGGGGGAAGCGCAGGTGTTCGAAGACGTGCACGCGGTTTTAACCAGGTTATAATCGTCCATTTGTCTTTCATTGGACGTGTCCTGTACGAAGTCCTTTATTCTTTTATTAAACCTGGTTTGGAATACCTCAATTACTTCACATCGATTTTCGCCGATCCTCAATATACTTTCGACAAGATTTCTTACGTGCACAAACTATTTTACAGCATCAGCAAACATACATAATGTATCCATTGCGACCGGCATTACAAATCTGTTGAATGTGTGTTTTTTAAAAGCAAAAGAAAGTTTTCCACGAAGGAGCAGATAAAGGGTGGGGGGGGGGGGCGTGCCCCCTAGTCGATGGGTAAACAAAGGAAAGAGGACATAAAAACACCCCAACAAAAAGGATGAAGAGCGAGAGCAAGAACAAACGAGAGATATACAAAATGCTTAGGGAAAATCTTGCAAGTCAATCTGCTGCTCACATTTCTGTTTCCCAAGTCCGCCATCACGTCCAAGCTCTAGCTTATTGATGTCGGTCTTCTGCATTTTTCAAGTTTGAAATAATGTTTCAACTTTGCGTTTTTAGCAAATTGCGATACTGGTTAATTAATTATATTTTTTTTTCTTTTTTTTCTAAGCTTTCTGTACTGATAACTGATTTTTCTTATATAACTGAAGATGGCGTATATATTCAGTACTGAATGAACGCCATAAAACTACTACCAACAACTACAAACAAACACACCCACACACTTTTTTTCACGCTCTCTCTCTCTCTCTCTCTCATACACCTTCCACTCCATACAAAGTTTCTTTTCTTTCTTTCTAATCTCTTTCTCTGGTTAGGATTAGGGAAATAAAGACAAATCGTTCATGCGTTTAGGGAGGGACTATGATTGGCAAAAGGATTCAACTCGGTCAGCCGTACCACAATTAAATAAAAATTACGCCTGCGTAATAGAAAGGAGCTTAACGTTATAAAATAGTTTCACCGCCCGAATACCTTCCCCTATGCAGTACCACGGAAGCTTCACTTTCCCCAATATCATCGCTGTGTGTGACTTTCATGGAATATCACGTAAATTCGGAAGAGCACTGGATACTGTGAACTAGGGTAAGTGAACATTTTTGTTACACAATAAATAAGTCTTAAACCTGTATCAAAGATATGGCGCATAGGTCTATTAAAGTTAATCTATCTTCACCATATCAGAGACTACCCAACGTGACGAGGGGCAAATAAGCTATAAGCTTTACGTCTCTACATCCAAGTAAATCCAAGTATTAAGTAAGTAAGTAATCTAACTTGTAGGTCTACACCTAAAAGTTGTAAAACTTAATAAAATCATGGCTGAGAAGACTGAAGAATATACCAATTTAATAGAATGTATGACAAACTAGTACTATATAGGAGGTATATAATTATGTATGGCATGTTCTAGTAAATACATCGCCGGACTCTGACATGGTTCGTGGTTCGAGTCCCGTTTGGGGAACTAATGTCTTTTCGGAAGACATTAATCTATATCTTTGAATGATTTGATTGCCTAAGGGCAGCTGGGCTAAAACATGGATATTAATAGTTCTTTGTAGACGTGGGGATGTTTCACAAAGATCCTATGCTGAACTTATCTCTAAGTTAGACTTTAAAATTATGGAAAGCCGTTAGCATCTTTGAAATATTTTGTAAAACCTAAGGCATAAAATGTGGATTCAAATCATTCATATTTTATTTTATCAAGGAGATTACACGTTCTTGGTGTGGAATTTATGAAAAGTCTAAAATTCTTGAATTTTTGCTTTTGAATAAATTTTATTTTAAGGCTACAAATGGCTCACCATAATGTTTAAGTCCAACTTAGAGTTAAGTTCGACTCAGGATCTTTGTGAAACGCCCCCATGGCCTTGTGCATCCCCTTGTGACGGATATGTGTGGAATATAAATTAAGCTATTATTATCACCATCATTGTTAAAGGTTGTACAAACTCGACAATGGCTACGGGGATGACAAACTCTCGTGATCAGAACGAGGATGATGACGTGTTCATAAACGACGAAAAGGACGTGCTGAGGGCGATAGGGGAGAAACTGTTTGAGGCCATCGATGAGGGCGACCTCATAAAGGTATATATAAAAACGATAATAATAATTAAGTTGAACGAAGTATTGCTATACGTAAAGGGAAACTGCATGTTCATCTTAAAAAATCTTATGATTCTGACTTATGTACTATTATTATATGGAAGTTATTGATTTGTAAAACGCCTATGAATGTATTTCTGTTATTTCCTTGTTGACATGAAAAAACAATAACAGTTTTAAACGTTAAAATGACAATATCATGGTATGACGTGGTTCGATTTGATTAATTTGAATTGATATAGTTTATTACTAAACATATTGAATCAGCAGCTACAAGGCTGTAAACAAATATTAAAACAATTATAATTTAAGAGTACGGGGTAATGAAAAGGAAAAAGGGAAAGACGGACCTGAGAGAGTATAGATACAAGGGGGAAAAAGAAGAGAAATATAAAGAAAAAATGATTAAATATGTAGAACATTTGCACAAAAGTATGGTGATTTGATCAAAGTGGAAATTGAAGAAGGGCAATTCTATAACTACTTTGTGTTACAAGTTACCGACCAGGCCAAATACCCGTTCGTTGTTATTGAATTAAAGATAAACTTGAGTTCTGGTAATAAAAGAAAATAAATTCTATCAGAATCCAACAAAGCTTACACTGAAGGTTCAAGATTACAGGTAAATGACATCTGTCAAACTATTTTGGTAGAAAATATATAAGGGGCTGAGTAATGAGCATAAAAAGATAAGGAAATAAAGGTAAGTAGGCACGACACCATGTGCTAACACATGTCACTACATGTATGTGCAAATGAGAGTTATGCTGTTTATTGAAGATGATTTCCAGCAAGTTTTCTTTTTGTTTTAAATTTACTGGTTGAAGTATGAAGTATAATGACACAGTTGACGTCTATTCTTGTTCAGGCTCCCTACACAATGGTTTTGAGACACAATATGACTAAACACCTTGTCCCTTTTGGGACACAATATAAATAAACACCTTAACACTACACTGAACACTTCTTCTTTAACCGTGATGATTGCTGCATTTAAGTAATGTTGGAAGATGATACTTACTTGGGTATACTTGGGTGTAGAGACTGGAAGCTAAAGCTTATTTGTCCCTCTTTACTGTAGTATCCCGTCTCAAGTATGGTTCAAACTTAATTGGATTGTTTCTCCAATACCTTTCTAGGGATGACTTGAATTGGTTAATGGTGGCAGCATTGACTACTTCCTTAGGCAGAGCATTCCAATTATTTACACTCCTTATTGAGAAACTATACTGCCTAAGTCTTGTGTTGAAACGTTGTTTGACAATCTTGAAATCATGGCCTCTTGTTGTTGAGCCAGTGGCTAGTTGGAAGAATTTTGAAGGATTCACTCTGTCAAAGCCTCTCAGGATTTTGAATATCTGTATCTGATCTGCTCTTTGTCTTCTGTAAGCTAAAGTAGGAAGTTGGAAACTGGTATTTTCAAAACTTTTTTCTTGATATGGCATAACTTTTTTGTAATAGCTTGTCATGCATGTGATATGTATAGTGTGTAGAATGAAAATCAGGTATTCAATACAGTACGATATAGTATTATCATTATTACGTAAACGGTAGTGTAGAATAGTTTTTTTTTATGTGAATAACGAAACACAATATCGTTTCTTACTTTCTTTCTTAGATTCTGCGAATTCTGTGAATGACTATTCTCATGATTTCTTATACTCTCATTTCGTTTAGGTCGACGTTTTATTGCGAGGAATATCAGCTATCTCGTCTAACTTGGACATTAGGGACGAAGATGGCACGAACACCTACTCTCACGCAATCAGCAAAGGATTTTCACGTAAGACATTATAATTTTGATTAAAAAAAAATATATAAAAAAATCAGTACTTAAAGGTAAAGACCAGTATTGGAAACGCCTCAATTTCAAAAAATGAAATGGAAGCTCCTATTACCAATCATGTGAAAGAATATGTTTTGACTAATATATGATGATACAAATTTTGCCGGGAAACCGCCTACTTATTGATATATTTGGTAAATTAGTTTATCTATTTGACTGTGAGAGATAAACGCACATGTGCGTAGTCCCATATACATCTTTACTTCTACTTCTACTTCTACGACGATACTCAGCAGGATCCATAAGTCAGGATGTATAGTGCTGAGGAATAAACTATCTAGTTCTTGGTCTAGATGCTGGGTGGAAGCGCTCCCTTGAAGCCCTCCAGTGAAGTAGCGTCAAGGGTGATCCTTGAAAGTGCATTCCACGCAGTTAATGTGTACAGTGAGAGATAAACGCACATGTGCGTAGTCCCATATACATCTTTCTTTGTACAGTGCTTGTAACTTTACAAAGACTGGGCCAAATTTCTTATCATTTTGATGATTCCAGAACCTTGCAGTACACACCAATACTTATATGCTAGATGATCAACATTTTCTGATCGATTCCACAACGTTTCTTTCACAATGCAAACGCATGACCATAACTGGTCTTTATCTTTAAAGATAGAATTGAATGCTGGTCGTGCGATTGCATTGTCAATCCCAATGATTGTGAAAATAACTGTTGGAAAGTGATTTAGGAAAAGGTGGATTAGGTAGCACAAATATGTCGGTGTTTACTGTGAGCTTTTGTATATGTGCCGTGATCTGCATCCAGGAATGTATCCCCTATTCTTCTGACCGTCATTTATTACTGATCATCACAAACTTAAGAGAGGGTTATTATCCCGCATTCTGGATAATAATATTCACTATGTCTACTCAAGCCAGTGGCTAAAGTTGTGTTCTTGTGCTTTTGGGGGAAGTTTTTTGGAAAAGTAAGGCACTATTCACATGTAAAGGATCGAAGTGTGTGTGTGTGTGTGTGTGTGGGTACCGAAGACAACAATAAGAACTGTACCATTATAATGTGTACTGTAACGACCACTAATCGGTTCGATAACCCTAGAATTCGTTCAAAATTTGAGGCCACTTCATGAATTGTTACGTGTATTTAGGTGCTCTAACTGCAAGGAAAAATAGGTCCTCGGTTATACAGTAAAATGTTCTACTAAATGTCCTCGCATATGGAATAACATACTGATATGTATTATAATGGCAAAAACATTGATAATATCGAAAATAATATTGCTAGTGATATTCGTTTGTGTTGCAATGTATTGTCAACAAAGGTCTAAGAGATCACGACTTTTCGTGCGCCGCTGCAACACTTCGTCAGGTGATAACAAATATTATAAGCAAGCGTCTTTTATACGGGTGGACCGGCGGTGAAAACAGTAATAATTGTGATAAAATCTGGAACCTGTCCGTCGTAATACTGCTCCAATGTTCAATGTTGATGTCTGTTCACTGCACATTGGCAATAAGAGATATGAGACACTTTGGCGGATCGGGGAGGAAAGGGGGGGGGGGGGGGGGTTGAAAACGAAATGTAGCAAAGAAAGGAAAATCCGTCGTTCCGTTTTGGCTTGTCAGACGTTTTTTAAACTTTAAAAAATGCTGAAATAAATTGTCTCATACTTTATTTCTGCTGCTTATAAGTTTCGGATTGCATGGTAAAGTAGATATACAGTAGGTTTACGGTTGCACCATGCAAGAGAGAGGGAGGATTGGGGAGTCCTGAAAAGGACCGGGTGGCGTTCCGTCGTCAGGATATTATCATTAGGGCGCTTTAGTAACGAGACGGTACGCACAGGAGACGGTAACGCGAGCGAAAAAAACAAACTGCGCATGCGCGATTCTGAATTCTCTCCGTCCCGTCGATTTTCGGAACGGTACTCGGCCAACATAGCGTTCGTTCCCTAAACACGACGTAAGAGAGAGAGCTAACAAATAATTTGTATCTAGATCTAACAATGCAGGGCACTACTGAAGATAAAAACAGGGAATCTACTAGTGTTTCCAATGTCTGTTCTGTATCTATACCTCAATCTACAATAAATTGATGGTTTGGCCGTTTAGGCCTACTTTGAGGCCCTTTTCATCGTTATGCATGACGTGCCTGCACGCTGTGCACTACAGCCCACCGCCGGGTCTATTGGCCCGGCGCTCCGGCCAAGCCTCGAGGCCCAAGAGCACTAGCACCAAAAGGCAGCAGGTGTGCAGTTCAGCGCGGCTTTGCGTCCCCGTCGCCTTTAGCAGACAGCGAAAGCGCTTAAATATCACGACGGTAACAAGAGTGCGAGACCCGTCACAGTTGGTTAAACACTCCGTCTCCTGTGCGTACCGTCTCGTTACTAAAGCGCCCTAATATCGTTATTATTATCATTATTCTTATCATTGTTATTATAATTATTATCATTGTCATAATTATCATTATTATTTATCTCACCAGCTATTGTTGAGACATTGCTCCAGTACAACGTCCCTCTCGGTGACGCCCTCCTCAGGGCATGCGCCGCATCATACGAAGACGCAATGAAGATCATCATCAAACACACCAAGAAACTATCCAATGAGGTGAGAGACAAAAAAGGGCACACTTTTTGAGGTGGGAGAAATCCGATGTTCCTTAATCCCTACCCTCCCCAAAGAGCAGAAGGGGGGAGGGGGGAGGTAGAGGCTTGCTAGGTGGGGGGGGGGGGGGGGGTAGTGCGCAGATATACATTAACAAAAAAACATCCAATGTCAACTTCAAAATTTCGTGACTTTTAACATTTCAATAAGAGGCGGTACATTGAAGAGCAGAGTTCCTAAGTCATTGGCACCTTCATAATGCACTGAAGAAAAAGCTTGAGGTCCAGATTACCGATCATGTTTAAGAAATTTTGAACGGAAAGAGAATAAAAGAGAGAGAGAGAGAGAGAGAAAGAGAGAGAGAGAGGGAGAGGGAGAGAGAATGAGCTACTTTGTATTACCTAACAGTGATGGTAAAATAAAGTTCGATTGGATTAGGAGAGACAATGCGTTACTAAATGCATCTGCGATAATGATGACTAACATGAAGTAGAAAGATCGAGGGAGAAAATGAGATAAAGAGAGAAAGAGAGAAAGAGAGAGAGAGAGAGAGAGAGAGATAGAGAGAGAGACAGAGAAAGAGGGGGGGGGGAGGGAGTACACGAGTATTTATAGTTATTTCATAGTCATATGACTAAGTTCTAAAAAAGACACCAAAAAACTCGTTTTGATTGATTTTACAGGAAAGACAAGCCATTATTGAATGCCGCTGTGATAATGATGACTTTCATGAAAAATTGACCCCGCTCAAGATGGCTGCCATTCGAAACAATTTCATCATTGTTCAGGTAAATTAAACATCTACATAAAAAAAAACTTCTAATGTTTTGTATCCCTTTCGCGACAATCATTCCACATTTGTATGGTTTGGCTCAAAAATCTTTGATTCAGAGCTCTCAAGTATATGCCAGATGCATAAGAAGAAAGAGCAAACATTTCAGCACACACTGCATCCGTTCATGGTTCATGACTAGATAGCGTTTGATGTTAGGAATTTTTTTAAAGGAAAATAAGCCTTAAAATCTTTAAGTTGTTAACACGTTGAGAGATTAAAAAGCTTTTTTGAAGAAAACACATAGCATTAAAGAAAAAAAATTTTACTTGTTATATTCGATGTTTTCAATCTTTTCATTTGTGTTAACTACCACAATTAGGCTTTCAGCCGCGAAGAATTTGTATCTCCCAACATTTGTGTTTATTGTTATAGTTTTATGTATTCATATTACATTGCTTGATCATAATTCTACGGCATAGAGTATGATTCGATTTCCTTAAATTGATAACCTTATTCACCCTATCCCGTCATAGCTATGTCAGATTTCATGGATTTTGGTCTTAATTTTTGGCAAAGCGCTCATTATTTAAAAAAATATGGACAAACTGGTAGATACAAACAAGTAACAAATAACATTTGCACGGGTAAAATTTGATTTCTTCACAGCGCTTAATTTGTAACGCATATTTAGTAAATATGCCCACCCCGCCCCAATGCACCCAATGTGGCGGGAAGGTCTTCACAATAATCAGATCACCCAATTTGTTTCCTTTTTACAAGAAAATTACCCTTCTTGCCCTTTCTCGCTATATTTCCAGTATTTGCTCAAAGCAGGAGCGGAGAGGATTCGAGAACCAAAGCTTGAAGGGCTATCCGAGGCCTCGCTGTCTGAGGTTGTCGAGTACCTAGATATCTACAGGTAAACCAGGGCCCAGTTTCATAAACATTGTAGTCATTATTAAACAAGTTACACAAAATGTTATAAGCTACTGAATTCATTGCATTAAATTGGCTAAAATTTAAGAGAAGTCCAGTGAAAGCAAGTAGCTATTTGACATTTCAGTAATTCAACGCATCGCTTCATATTGTATGGATTCTTATTTTCATTCTTGAAAGGACGGCACTTCACGAACCCTTTTCTGTATTTACAATACAAAGTCATTATCATACATTTAAAGTTATACGATTTTAGATGTTAATATGACTTGATGTACTGTAAATGTCATCAATAAACATTCAAATCAAATCAAATCAAACGCAATTTATGCCATTTGTACATGAAGCGTTATTTGCGAACGTAGGACCAGTTGGACCACGTCATCAACTTGACTTTGATGCGACATTATACTGTCGATATACAAACATTATTATAGATAGGATACCCATTATTCATTCAGTTTGCAGTCGGTTTGGCGACGTGACTTGAATATATATATAAACGTATTCATAAATGTTATTTATTGATATACTAATTGATCGTCATCATATTATGCAGGGCACTGTCGAGTCCGGCGTATCTCGGCTTGGCGTACCCCAATGCCCTCAGCAACGCCTTCAAACTCACCGGCCGACTGCGGAAGATTGCAGAGTTGTGGGAGGCGGTCAACACGGAGTTCTACGAACTCGCCGACCAGGTGGAACAGTTCTGTGCATCCTTGCTCGATTACGTCGCCAACTCTGTCGAGGTAATTCACATTTCTCTGTTCAGAGCTAGAATGCTGCTGACTTAGAAGTTGAAAATGACGGGAGCAGAAATACAAGTCATTCTTTAAGATAAAGTTATTAAATAGACATAGGGATAGAGCAACGTCGATCTGCCGCTGCTCAGTGGCTGCCGGACTCACGGTTAATTGGGCAAAAAGAATTTCCATTTTCGGTTTAAATACAATTTGGAGTGGACTTTAAAAGATTATTATTATTGATTTGTTTTGTCTTGTGTTTTTCGTATTACAGCTTGGAACACTTTTCAGGCAGAGTGATGACCCGGAAGTAGTCCATGTCGTCGCGCAAGTGAAGAATGCCGTCGATTTTGATCAGAAGGCAGTAAGCTATCAAATTCTTTCTCTTCCTTACAAACAAAATTGGTTCTAAAACCATGATCATTGGTAAAGCAGATTGTTGTAATTACTCTCGAGATTTCTTCAAGGTCCTAGTCATCTGACCCAAAAAACTATATGATTGTAACATTTTATAGTAACGTTATTGTCATTTGGCCCATTTAAATTAAATCTACCTGAATTATGCCCCATTCACTAATTTACTGTTTATCTTTAATTCTGTTTTTGTAATGGCATGGTGTGGGTCCAGTCCATTTAGTGGGGGGGGGGGGCACCATTATTTCTCGGAAACGGAATTTACCAGGTAACATTTATTTGGGCATGGTACAGAAATGGTTCTGTCATCTCCTTTTCTCATCCTTTTCCACTTCCCTCTCCCCCTCTCTCATCATGACTCGATTGAAACTTCATCTGCAACAGCTTCATCATCGATGGTCTCACCATCCCGTTTTGTTTTTCTTTCTCATTATGTTATTTATCCCTTTCCCTGACATGTTTCCATTAAAATGTTTAAATCTTTTGTGTACAGTGTCCACTTCTGAAATGCAAATTATTACCTTGAAAATACTTCCTCCCTCGTTTTCCTTTCTTTTTAGTTCGTAGCACACGCATACACGCAGAAGATCATGTCGATCAACTTTTATCGGAACATCGACACTCATACGGCCTGGTTCGGATTTCTGAGTCTCCTCACCATGATTGGATATCCTTTCATCTGTCTGGCTTACATCCTCGTACAGCACCGACGCTTAAAAAAATGGCTTGCTATACCGTGAGTATTCATATATATATCTTTAAAGCCTTTCTGCACTACTTAAAGCTACTTGCGCCCTCTGTATATCAAACAATTATTGGTGCCTGTTGGTCCCCCATGATCCTCTTTTTCTTATGTTAATTGAGAGTTTTTTTGTGAGACAACCACCTGTCCGTGACCATGCAGGAAGGTCTAATCCCAAACTAGTGTAGACGGGCTTTAACTTTAACTCTTAACTTACCACATTAGTCGATTTGAAAATTCATCGGAGGACACAATAGTTTCACATGCTCTCTAAGGAAAAAAAATGGGGCACAATGCTAATTTTTATTTGTGGCACATAACATGTGAAGGTCAAGAGGTTTATAATAAGGATTTTCAAGAAAGACAACAAAAACTCATAGATATTGTTTTGAAATTTTGGTACTGTGACACCCATGTCATATCCAAGAAACTGTAACAAAATATATTAATTTAAACAAAAAGTGAAGAAGGGACGAAATTCCTAAAATACTGTGCCAACAACAAGAAGTGCATTTTAACGAGTGAAATTTGAATGGGGCACCGTTTTCCAGTTAAAGGGGGTGTAAACTGAAGAGACTACGTGTTTTTTCTGTGGCCTGACTCGGGGCCTATCGGGTATACGGACGACGCGACCGCAGCAATCACGTGCGTGCAACATAAGCGAAACCGGAGTGTGAGGAGAACTTGGGTCTGTTTCGCGAACGCCGACCATTATGTAGAGATTTAAAAGTCGCTGACTAAAAATCAAGTCCATTCGTTTACGTACAGTTTTCCAAAAAGAAACTTAGATGGCGTTCCCATGTATTCGTCAGTTTACACCCCCTTTAAGCATTAGTGGGTAAATGTCTTTTTGTGATATGTTTTCTTTTGCCCTTCAGATACATCAAGATGTGCATTTTCTTTGGATCCGATGTTGCCATCTTTGTCTGTTATGCAGCTCTGTGTGTCGTCAATGATCCCAGAATAACTGATATCATAATGGTCTTTATAGTAATATTTTGCGTTGGTGAGTAAACCTAATCGAACCCAATTTAAACTTAATCAAATCAAATTAAATTGATATAATCAAACTGATGTAAAATAAAAACAAAATCATCGATATCCTTACGGTGTTCATTGTGATTTTTTTTTTCGGTGAGTACGGTAGGCCTATATCATATTTATGTCCAATTTCTTCTTTGGCCGATCGATATTTCGTTCGGTTGGGGGGGGGGGGGGGGGTAAGGTCACAAAATACATACAATTTTTTTTTGAGGGGGGGGGTTCGTCCCCTAACCACCTCCCCCCCCCCACCCCTGCGTACGCGACTGTCAAGTACCCATGTGCACCGTGGCGGAGAGTGACAAATGTGGTTTAACGTTTTGCAAATCGACACTTTACTATTATTAGTGTGACATAAACTCTTTTTCATTTGCAGCGCTTTCTTGGAAGCACATTTGTGATATCATGGAGTATGGCATCGGGGACTTTCTCGGTTACGGAGCAAACATACTGGAGTCAATCATTCTCATCATAAGCTTTGTTCTGCTTATGTGTAAATCGATAACTCTACTTCTGGTAAATTATTGTATTACTATTGTTAATTAGTAGTAGGCTAGTAGTAGTAGTAGTAGTAGTAGCAGCAGTAGCAGCAGTAGAAGTAGTAGTAGTATTAGCAGAAGCAGCAGTAGTAGTAGTAACAGTAGTAGTTATATGAATATCAGAAGTAGCAGTAATAGTAATATTTGCAGTAGTAGTAGAAGAAAAAGAAGAAGAAGTAGTATTAGTAGTAGTAGTAGTAGTAGAAGTAGTAGTAGAAGTAGAAGTAGTAGTAGTAGTAGTACTTAGAGCCATTCGGCATGTTCGGGCCTTTTTCAGAATAATGTTATATTTGTTTGCATTTTTTGCAGAATCCTGTACAAGACCAGGGGAGTGTTTTTACAAAGACTAAGATCGACTTTAAGTTGGGCTTAACTATGGCGGGCCATTCATGCCACTGTTTGCTCTCACCATTATGATTTTTAGATAATATTTTTTTTCCTTCAATAATGAATTATCAAAGTTTTTTAATTCTGTAGATTTGTGCCCATGATTTGAACATCTCTTGAGAGACCAATGTCAGTAAAGGGTGAGAGCAAACAGTGGCATGAACGGCCTGCCATAGTTAAGTCCAACTTAAAGTCAATCTTATTCTTTGTGAAACACCCCCCCCCCCCCTGGGTTGCTTCTCAAAGGCTAAGATCGACTTGAAGTTGGACTTAACTATGGCAGGCCGTTCATGCCATTGTTTACTCTCACCATTGGTCTCTCAATTATGATTTGAAGATTTTTTTCTTCAATAATAAACTATCAAAAAATGATTTGTGCGTTCTTTGAGAGACCAATGTCAGTAAATGGTGAGAGAAAACTGTGGCGTGAACGGCCTGTCATAGTTAAGTCCGACTTAAAGTCGATTTTAGTCTTTGTGAAACATTCCCCAATACTGTCCTGTTTTACCGGTTTTTTAAATATTTTTTACATGAGCTGTATCATTTCATATGTTGTAACTGACCAGGCTACTCTGGTTACAGATGCGAAATAAATGATGACATTTTTCATTTCTGCACATGTAGGACGTTTACGAAACGCGTGCAATGAAACGTAACGATAAACGGGTCGCGATGGTGAACAACGTTACTGTGACGTCAAATCTGAAGCTATCCAATGTCACTGTGACAGATCGGCTTGAACAATTTGTATCGTTGGACTGGAACGATCCTCAGATCGTGTTATACGTCTTGTTAGGTGAGTAGGACATTGAACGAGTAAATATTAATATACCATGCACTAAGAGGCTCTAGTTGAAATTATGGATCGATGTGGAAGGACTAGCACTATTTCTATCGCCGAGGAATAGTGCATGGTATATTTGTTTTATATTTTTTTATACCAACCTTCATAAAAATAATAATAACTTGTGTCACTGAGGAATCCACAAATTCGAGACCGAAAGCTGGCGCTATACAAGTACTGCAGTAGTGTAGTGCAGTTACTGCGGCTCAGTTTAACTTGCACAGCGTGAGCGCCGTGACACCGAAGGAGTTGCCCGCTGGAGGGCATTTGAAATCCCGTACGCTCGCTATTATGCATGCACAGTAGTGCCTTGGAAAAAATATCTATGACGTCATCCATGGTATAGTGCACTATACCCTGGCTGTCGTCACGGCATAGCACATTTTTCTTATCGGTAACATCATAGCAATGTTATGATTGGTCACATGCTATTGACCAATCATTGAACAGGATTTTACTAATCAAAAATATCGTCGGCCTTATGCCAAAAGGGCCTTAACTGCTTTTGGCCATTCCGAGATAATCGCGTTTAAAGGTTTTGGCCTCTCTAATAATCAAAAGTTTGTGGTCGTTTTTTTGCTTTTGAAGCCAATTTCGATAAATTTAGTTAAGTTATTAAGTTTTACATGAAATGTGTTAAATTTGTTATAAAATATTCAGAATTGTACATGCTCTGTGCAAAAAACATGTTAGGGCCTTTTTGGCATAAGGCTTGAATGTAGCGTATTTATGCCAGAAGGGCCGTAACCTACTCGGCATTATGCCAAAAGGGGCGTAACCTACGCGGCGTTATGCCAAAAGGGCCTTAACCTGCCGTTATCGTACGCGTAACTATGCGCGTAACTATGCGCGCGTACGCGCGCATAGTTATCGCCCTTTTGGCATAAGGAAATTTTCTTGTTTCGCAACACCTTTGGTTTGCCAGAAAGGCCCTCCTAACGCAAATGGATCACCCGTGTAGGTTAAGGCCCTTTTGGCGTAAGGAAAAAGATGAGATACGCGTTAAGGCCCTTTTGAAATTCATAATTATCTTCATAAATAAATCGAGTTTCAACAAGTGAAGCACATCATTTTAAAGATAATGATGAAATCTACAAGGTGATGTTAACAACTTAATAACCCCCAAAATCGGGTTAAGGCCCTTTTGGCATAAGGCCGACAAAACATACTATGCATGATGAGTTTGATTTTACTACTTACAGTGTTTGGTGAGTAGCAACATGAAATAGTATAAAAATATACACTGTCTTCAGAGGTTCTGGTTAAAACTATGGGCAAGAGGTGACTCCAATAGTACTTTTGGAGTCACGCAGGCCCATAGTATTAACCAGTACCTCGAGACTCGGTGTCATTGTAAATTATACTAAATATGATAAGTTTAATTGTACTTTTCACCTTGTTTCGTGAGTAGGTACGTGAAAATTAATATTGTACTATCATGTGATGGAGTTAAAACCCTGGTATACCTTATGCTCGATGAGTAGGTACATAAATATTAGGGGATCACCCTATTCGTTATACTGGAATACTTTATCATTATTATCAATATTATTATCATTATTGTTGTTGTTGTTGTTATTGTTATTATTATAATTATCATTATTATAATCATTATCTATGAGCAGGTGTTGTGGTTCTCCCCAATGCAATACGCGCTTTCAACACGGCTCTCAACTCATACCAAGACTTATACAGCATCTGGGAGTCAACAGTGGGCGCTCTTAGTGATATGTTCAAGTTTGTGACTGTCTTCGCCATCTTCCATTTCGCATTCGCTGTCGGCTTGTATGGTATTTACGTACCTCAGGTGAGAATCCCGTCACTTTCATTTCATATTACTAGCGTTTTATTGGGAGTTTTTTTTTGCCTCTCTTCAGGATCGCTTGTTTGCCACGCGTGCACTTTTGCACAAAACAATAGGCACCAATTGAATGAATGATTGCAACACAAACAGGCAATGTCCTTTGCAAATTTACCCATTTCACTGAGGCTTTTATGATAGCTCCATGCCGACCCTTTAAATATCGGTATGGATTCATCTGGAAGCCTTTAGCATATCCAATGATAAATACAATACGGCATAGGGATATTATTTATGTCACGGAGCCCATATATTTCTCGGCTCATCCCTTCAGAATTCTTCTTCCTAGTTACCGTAATCGACAAAATAAGTGTAATAATCAATTAAATGTATAATTTTTCTATTATATTTATTTTCTTAAATGCAGAAAGAAATCTATGCAGAAGATTTGGCTGATGAGGGTTATCACAGGTATGTCAAATTATTATAATGAAATAACTTTACCTGTTTTACATTGTAAATAGTAAGATTAGATAATGTGTTGGAAAATAGGGGGGGGGGGTGGAGCAAAACGATCAGACTGAGTATGGTTAGAAATAAATAATATATATACATTTTATAAATACGAAACCGCCTTACCGATGTAATTAAAACCATACTTTTAAAGGGAAATCCAATCTTAACAGAGAGCTATTTTAAAAGAAAACGGGACAAAATCAGAGAAGCAGACTGGTGAAAGTTTGAATTAGATTTGACAGAATTTGTTTTAAAAAAAATTGTAATCATTAAGGTATGGGCACTTCAAATTGACTGAATTATGACGAAGTGCCGGGCTAATATATTGTATTCCCATTTGTTTAGACACATAAAATGATAAGAACTTCAATTTTTCAACTAAAATGTATGAATCAGGAGGGTCTTTTCAGTTTAGGGGACCTATAATATGCTACCCATAACATATTGCGCTCCTATATTGTGCTCTAACGGAGGAGGCATTTAGAAAAGAGAAATTAATGATATTTTGTACACGACAAACAAGAGAGTTGTCCCATGACAACATCATCATTATCCACGGAACAATTTGACAATTTGAGATTTAGTGATCTCAAATTTTAAACATTTATTACTCCCTTATTATTGGCCCGGTTTATTTCTAATTTCGCATTTCTGTTTAGCTAATTTTTCTGCTTCCATAACTCTCCATTCAATTCAGTACTAAGTGTCTTAATTGTGAGTTAAATTTACTAGGTAAAATTATGAATATTTATCTTTTGAGGAGTAATTTCTAAGGAAGCCTATAGCGTTGTCTCCATCTTTATAATCTTACGTCACATCAATTTTTGAACTGATTATGTCAGGTGTATTTCCAAATGTTAATAGTAATATTTTAAAGGGCGTATTGAGTGCTTAAGTTTTTTCATTTTATGCAAATAACCATCTCTTCCCACCGGCCACTCTCTTTCTCTCTCTCTCTATCTTTCTCTCTCTCCTGACTCTTTCTTTCTCCTTCTCCCTCTCCCTTTCTTCCCATCTTCTCCGTCTCTGTGTCTCGCTTTCACCCTCCCTCTGTTCATACGTCTTTTTGCGTCGTCACCCATTTCTCCTTCTCACCCCTCTCCTCTTTCTCTCCCTCTCTCCTCTACCTCTGTCTGTTTATCTCTCTCTTTTTTAAAATCTCTCTCTCCCTCTCTCTCCGTATCCCTCTCTCTCTCTCTCTCTCTCTGTCTCTCTCTCTCAACCTCAACCTCAACTTCTGGGCCACAGCATCCCGAACGCACTGCTAACTCTCTGGTGGGTATTCAATAGTATGGGCGATAAAGCGGAGCTCAACAGTCAAGTCACATTCGTCAACGTCGTGCACGTCGTGATCGTCGGCCTCTACTACACCGTTGCCCTGGTCCTGATCAACACTCTGATTGCCATCCTCGGCTCCAAGTTTGAATCTATCGCGGTTCGTCGAAATTAGTACATTTCTTATTAACTCTTATCATGCCACAGGGCTAATCCCCATTGTGCCAAGCCCAAAATCCCACCGTGCCAGGTTGTTTTGGAGATAATCTGATTAACGCGATGGTTCTATGAATGGCGAGTGCAAAACACACAGCACAGTCTAATGAGCATGAACAATAACTGCTATTACGAATGCTGTATTGCACGCACATGGCACTCTATAAGTAGCTCTCTCGCATGTACGAAACAGCATAGCGATAGCGTGCATGCAGCCTTATGGCAGGCTATGAGTTTACAAAATAACACGCTCTGTGAGGGTGAAATTCCAACAATTTTAGGATGAACCCTGGTGCATTTTTATGTATATAAACTGCTGAAGAAATTGCTACAAAGATAAACATTAATTTCTTCATGGCACCAGAATCGCCTCAAAGTCAATAAAAAGTGCAATTTTCCTCTTTTCTATCAATTTGGTAAATCCCAAATCTCTTGACCAGAAAAGCAATTTTGTAGACCTACATGTTTATGTTTGTGGTCATTGTCGTGTTATCATAAAATGACGATTTCTCCCCCCCCCCCCCCGCATTTCATCGTTTTTTTTTAGGAAAATTCGGATACCGAGTGGAAGTTCGGACGGACCAAAATGTGGCTGCGGTTTATCCGAACCGATATTGCTCTACCGCCTCCATTCAACATTATACCGACAACCGGGTGCATTATCCGACTCTTAAAGAATTGCTGCTCACTTTGTACCGCCGGATGCAGCCAAACGAGCCAGAAACAGCCTGAGGTAAGATTTTGTTTATTTGAAAGTAAATAAAGAATGAATTGTCCGTCTTTGTTTTTTATTTTCAACTAGTGTTCATAATTTTCTCTCACTGTATGATCTAAGCAAGTAACCCAAAACATTCAACATTATAGGCACTGTTAGTTTTTATAAGAAACTAGTAAAGAGCAATATTTCACTCGCTTAAGATAGTAAACTTTGAAACGTTGTTAAAAAATACTGGTTTGCCCAGTCTAAACAACTGATGCTTAAAATGGGCCAGACCAAATTTTCGAAAGAGGCATAATGCCGGGAATTCAATCGTGATAAAGACTTGCTGTTTATTCTGCCTCATAGTCGATATCAAGGTAGGCATGAAAAATATGTAAACTACTGTTATGAGATGAGATATCAGCCCATCATATTGATTCAGCAAACAAATCCAGCAACTTAAATGAATCAAGATTTGAATCATTATTGTAGATTGGTTATCATGATCATGATCTTATAAGCATGCATTATTGCTACCGAATTCATGGTAATAACTGATTCTGGAAACAGCCTGGAAACAGCCTTTTCAAATTTGTGACTTATGTTTAATAGTTTTCCCTCCCTTTGCCTTTTTATAGAAACCGGAAGACAAAACTAACGACGATGGCAATGCAAGGGTATGTATATACACTGTTGGTCACAATGGTGGAATAATTATTTTTTATCCCATTCATTATGGTTCAAGGCATGGCCACACAGAGGATTTTTTTCTGTTAGGGATCGGGGAAAAATGCAAATAATTATTGATAATTTATTACATTTTTTTTTTTGTATTTGTGGGAGCGGCCCCGTACCCTAGCCCCCGTTGCGTACAGTCATGATTCAATGGCTAAGCAATGGCCTCGTTACTGTGAGGCCCCAGGATCATAACCGTGTCGATGTGCTTTATTAGTGCCCTTTTGTGAAACATTAATCCTCATTACTGTCAGTTATAAGGACGTAGGTCCCCGAGTTGATTAGCATAGTAGTTCACACATGCTTTAGCAGTCACGCAAAACAAACACTCACAAATTATTATTCAATAAAATCTGAGAATGTATACTATTATCTAGATCTATTAGGAATTAATCATTGTCAAAATCATTCCATAAATTGGGGTTAAAATAATTATTCCACCATAATGACCAACAGTGTAATTACTTTGACCAGAATTTCCTAGCTGTTGTGGAAACAAATTGTTCTCCCCTGTTTCCGGCCTTATCAGTACGATGAAAACCATCTATTTTTTTTTACAAACAAAACTGGGTTTGCTTCCTTCCATATTGCTCCGGTTGTCTCATTTTATTTTTAATCCCACTCTAACTCCTGGACGGATCATCGCCCATTCCCGCCCGTGATAACGCTTGAAGTGGGCTCGCACGCGCGGCGGCCATTTTACACTTCCACGAGCGATACGGCTCACTATATGTTACGTACTAAAAGGATGTATTGTCTGACCGTTCATGAATATTCATGTTTTTGCTTACCTCGGCAAAATGCTTGTCTTTACTAAATGGACAAAATTACGGTGGGGGGGGGGGGCTGGATGAAATGGACAAAATGAACAAATCAGAACTGATCTATGATAATTCATGCTTCTTATCCTTCGTGTGCTTGACTTATAACCTTACAATCGCGTGGTAAATTGAGTCCAAAGTTCGACTTGTTGTACATGTGTTATATAGGCAATGGCGAGCTTGCGACCTATTTTGATGAAATTACGGAGGGTGAACTTTCAAAAGTCAATTAGACATGAGGGTTCCAATGAAAAAGCTAGTGATAACGTACGTCGGGGTGGATGTGCTTTTCGTTTAAACAAAAAATGAATTTTTAACGATTTTTGTGTGTAAAAGTCAATAGGCAAACATGTTAGGCTGCTGACTCTGACGATAGGGGGCGTTAGATGAGACTAAACGGAGCTATAATATGTTCATCTTCTTGCATCGCAGCACAAAGGGTGTCATTTTGCTGACGCAGTCATTGTTTGACGCATGAGTGCGTCTGCGACAGGCGCGGTAATTGACGGGCCGTGTTAGGGTGACAATGCAAAGCAAGAGGTTTCTAAAGATTAGCAATACTTTGTTGAATTAAGCCCAGTGGACAATGTACGATCCAATTTGGAAGAAATCGCGATAGTATTGACATTTGAATTCTTTACATATCAAGTCATTATGATTTGGGTTCCATTCATACGAACAAGAAAATAGAATATTTGGAGCATTTCAAGCTTACTTGTAGAAGAAAGAGCGAAATTGGCTCAGATCAGTCGGGCGATAGTCTACGATTTGAAGCCGATTCGGCTTTAATTCTGACTATTTTAGAGGGTTTTAAGAATTGCATTTGCATCGTTTAAATCATTATTCAGAACTAAAATCAGGAAGGTGATGTCTGTTTAGATATCCATCTCAGTCTGATGTAATTGCAATTTTTTCTCAAAATGTCGGATCGCAGCAAAATCGTACAACGTGCGCTGCATGGGCTTTACTGGCGCATGCGCCGATTGTCTTTATCGGTTAGATTATCATTGATAATAACGCAGTCAAAATGACGCATTGAATGCAACGGGAATTATAGAGGCCTTTGTAGTCTTAGATGGAAATTAAAGATGGTAATTTGTTACCAAGGCCCCGTAAAACAAAGGTTTGCAATCTAATGTTGAATGTCATAGCACGAATGCAAACGGGGCGCTGTAAACAATTTACACGTATAGTCATCTTTTTTGTTCATATGCAGAAAGTAATGAAAGAGATACTCAAGAGATACAACACGACTCAAATCGAGAAGCCAGACGATGAAGACTCATTCGGCATCGATGATCTCCGTGAAATCAAACAAGACTTCGTTACCGTCAAGTAGGTTTGTGGGACATTTAACTCTTTAACTCTTTAAATGCCACCAAAATAATCTTTGTGTGCCACGTATTGTGTGCCTGCTTCTAGTGCAAGATTTTGTTCTTTTTTGTTCTTTTCCTCAAGCTAGGTTTTTATTTCCATAATGTCGATACATATTTACATTCATTACTCAATAATTGAATGAAAACTAACATTGGCTAAAAATTGAAATATATTCAACAATTCTTCTTGCTTAGTATTATGTTTTGCTAACACATTTATAACTTTAAAACAATCTTAGCAACGACTTGGATTTTTAAACAAAAGCATGCGCGTAAATAACAGAACCATTGACAATATTTTTAACGTAACATTTATAAATTACATATTGTGCATAATTTAAAATAATTTTCATGTGATGAAATTAGACAGCGAGTTGCCCGAACATATTTTTGATCTATAATAAAGAAATTATATTTGTTATTACGCTCGCTCTACGCACTCGCAACATGTAAAAGAAGGATAATTTTAGGCAACGAGATGCCATAATATCCTCATATTCGTGTATCGAGGTGACCGAATAGATGATTTTTGTGTTCATATATATTTGGCGACGGTCTGTGGGCATACATTTTTTAATATCTTATCTAGTATATTGAAATAAAAAAAAATGAAAAATTGAAAACGACATTACATGTATTTTGTAATTGCTCGCTCGAAAATTTTAGAGATTAATGTTGCCTACATGGCACTTGACGAGTGCCAGAATGATGCAAAATAAATCTTCGTTGATGAATTTGGGGCTGGGGAGACGCGAAGCTTTTTGTCATCTTAAAAGGATGTCGTGACTGGAAAAAATTAAAAAACGCTGCTCTAATGTATATGAATTAATTTATTATAGTCATGTTACACATTAAATATTATCAAGTATGTCATTTCTCATTGTTCGCATAAAAGTTGTAAATCCTTCGCAATTCAGCCAGCAACTGGGACGAAATGATAATAAAACTCGCGGTTTAATTTAATTCAATTCTTATTCTACGCTTAATTGTTTTCTCATTCAGATTCAATGTACAGACCAAACTGCAAGTCATCAAGAACATGATAGACGCCATATGGGTAACAATTGGAAATATCGAGTGCAACCTCCCAATCATGGACGACATGATAAAAGACAAGATACCGGTTACCCAAACTGAGGTCATCGATATGTTCCAGACTAATTATCTGGTCCTTGATGACGACATAGATAACCTTCAGGTGATCATCGAAGACGTCGTGGAAGAGCTCGGCCACCGTATCGAATTCGCTCCGAAGCCGCGTCGGAAGGAAAGACCCATAGTCCTGCCGGAACCGACTCCTGAACCGACTCCTGAACCGACTCCTGAACCGACTCCTGAACCGACTCCTGAACCGACTCCTGAACCGACTCCTGAACCGACTATTGAACCGACTCCTGAACCGGAGAAGACGCTCACCCAAAAGATGGCGAATATGTTCGAAGAGGGCCGAACTGTGGATATCGACGACGAAGTGACAGAAGAGGTTGAGAAGTTTAGACTAAGTTTCATCGACCGAGTAATCGGCTTCTTTAAGGGATCAAGTGACGATAATGAAATTGGTCAGGATGTGATCGACGGGCCACCCATAGTCCTGCCGGACCCGACTACTGAACCGACTCCTGAACCGAATTCTGATCCGACTACTGAACCAACTCCTGAACCGGAGAAGACTTTCATCGACCGAGTTATCGGCTTCGTTACGGGATCAAGTGACCATAATGAAATTGGTCAGGATGTGATCGACGGGCCACCCATAGTCCTGCCGGACCCAACTCCTGAACCGACTACTGAACCGACTACTGAACTGACTACTGAACCGACTAATGAACCGACTAATGAACCGACTCCTGAACCGACTACTAAACCGACTCCTGAACCGACTCCTGGACTCGAGAATACAAGCAGATTGTCTCTCACCCAAAGGATGGCGAATATGTTCGCAGAGGGCCGAACTGTGGATACCGACGACGAAGTGACGGAAGAGGTTCAGAAGTTTAGACTAGGTTTCGTCGACCGAGTAATCGGCTTCGTTACGGGATCAAGTGACCATAATGACTGAAGCATGCTTAAAAGATACCTCAAGATATAACTTTAGTTATTCTGAGAGATGTAATTATATTTGCCTGTTAACCTACAAGATTCCACACCAAAGTGTTAAAGAGAGGCATAAAGCAAGATGTACAGTTTCTTAGCACGACATGGGCATTGCCATAATAAGTATTTATTTATTTATTTATTTATTTTGCAAATTTATTATAATTTATGAATGCTACCTGCCCAGGTGTGTATGGTGATGAAGTATTTCTTTCACCTGCTATTATCCTTTGTACCAAATTTTATTGCAAGAACGCAAATTGCATAAATAAGATGGTTGCTTGTTTGGGGTGAAGGTTGTGCATTTTTGCTAACAGCTATATTTTAGTATTTTTAAATAAGTAAGTAACAATTGTTCACCTGTTTAATTTTTTTTAACACATATAATTTGTACGTTCTCAGTTATAATTTTCTCTGATTGATAAATAAAAGTTTTGTTATTTTATTCAAATGTCTTTCCAACTAAAGCTTGGTGCATGATACATGTACAACTCCACCTGGTACGTTACATTTTCAAACAAAAAATGGCTGCGCCAATGTCATTCTATTAGGAATTACATCATGCAAAGAATATCTTTCTTAATATATCTCTTGTAGACTCTCATAAGGAATATTTTACATCAAAGGGCAAAAATACATATCCTCTTTCCAGAATACCAACACTCATTCTTTGAGATAAGGTTTTCTTTAAAACAGGATGACCATGGATAGTTCTTGGTTAGGCCTACTGTAATCATATGTCCATTTATGTGGAGCAGCTGATAGGCTCTGCTGTGTTAAATACAGAGTATCATAATTTCCCCTGCTGTAGATGAGCCGCCATGAAAAGGCGCTGAACGTTCGAGGAATTTCTTCTTAACGGCTACTCTTATACTTCCCCTGGGTGGAGAGTGGCAAAAGTGTTAAAGTAAACAAAAATACGAGACCACCATTTATAAACGATAATAGTAATACCGGTTTCTGATAGAGCACTTTAATATCAAGTGACGAATTTGAAAGCGCTTACAGCTTGATTACTAGATTAAATTACTATTTACATTGCATTTTCTCCCTTTCCATGGGGCCATTCTAACTAGTCGCCTTTTTACGGGCGCGCACATGCTAATGAAGGCACTACTGACGTTCGCATCTTACCGGGTACCAATTTACCACCTGGGTAAAAGAGAGCAATATAGATAAATTGACTTGATCAAGGACATCGGGAAGACAACTGAACGAAAATTAATGACCTACTAATGGATCAAAATCGGTCTTTTTGATGTTGGCCTGGAGTCGGTTTAGCGGTTTGACTGAGGTATTAGCTGGACAACACTCGAGTTTAGGTAAGGGTTAGACCGAGGTCTAAGTTGCTCCTTTGTTAAGCTTGACTTAATGGTGACTTTTCACAAAGCGTTTTATGATAGATACTTCGAGCATAAGACTTATGGAGCTAAACTTAGACCGGGCTTAATGTTTTAACTGAATTGGTAGATCACGGGCCCTGACGGGGCCATTATTGCTCTAAAAAAGGACAAAGGGTCGCAATATTGATGCAGCTATGATTGCATGAAGATCTCTTCCAACATTAAGAAATAAATAGAGGCTTTTAGGGTACACTTCTGGTGAAAGAAACATGTTGGTGATACATTTTGGTATGAGGTTTATACTCTTGTGTTCTTATTAAGGTAATATTGGTCAGGGGTTTGGTATAAAGGCAAGTGTATTCGTGGAATGATCGCAATTACTTTCGAGAAAAGAAATCGACCCGGGAGCAATTTCAATACCCTACCGTATACCCCTAAGAACTCATGTGCGGATTACGTAATACGACTTTGTAAATGTCCGCACATTTAAAAAGATGACGTATAAGGGCATTGAAATGACCTTAGGCTGATTTCTCGAAAGTTTTTGCGATCGTGTAGTGTGTAAGATATATAGTTGTGCTCGTACTACTTTCACGTGTTTGCTGATTACTGATTGGTGAACAAACTCGCCAGGGCTTCTCGTGTTTGTAAATTTAGCGAGCGAGTGAATTGCGCGACCAAAAAGATGTATACCATTTCATATTGAGGGCGACATTTTATATCGTTTTAATATAATTTTGTTAATAAATTATGAGAATATACCGGCGTGTGTGATATATAGATGAAACATAAGGTAGTTTCTGAATTATCGGGGGCTTAAACCAATATTTTGTACCAACTAGAGTTGTACGAGGTGGAATGCACCTTAACTCACTCTCACACATTCAACTGTGATTACGTACGAGCTCTGATCAATTCCGAAATCGGTACTTTCACATTGTTTTACTTCAAAATACACGAGCTTTAAAATGAAATAAATGTGCATACATGATGGGGTGACCAAAGTTTCGCTTTTTCCTTTTTCCCCACACATTAAGAAACACGTAGATCAACATATTTCATGTTATATACGTAATAAGAATAATGTATCATATAATCGAATTCTAAAGCAGTTCGAAGCTGTGTAAACTTACAATCAATAAAAACACGAGAAAATTGGAAGGCTTATTACTACTGACAGTAATCAAAATGTGTTTATATTTCCGGGTATTTGTAAAGATTCCAGAAAGTGACAAAAAGTGAAATAATTTCAAAGAGAAGCAGAACTACATTTTTTTTTAAATCTTCTAAATAGATGATAATTACTCTCTATTGTTAAAATTTTCCCCAAAAGAAGACCATTCTTAATTTTTGCAAACAGGAAAAATATGAGTTTTGTTTATTCACGTCTTAATAAAAGTGCAGTCGTTACCTGTAATTTGATTGTTTAAAAAGTTTATAATTTGTCTCCTTAATGTCATTTATATTTTTTCTGCACAGTATCATTTATTCCTTTAAAGTTTGGTATATATCAGTAACAATCGGGCAAAATACACTAATTCAAAATCATGGCAGAATAAACTCATCATCATTAAATCAACATTCTTTTTTATTTTGTTTTGTTTTATTGTTGTTTTCTGTTTGAGCTGTTGTTGTTTGTCCTGTTAGTATTCAATTTCTCTGTTTGTTTGTCTGTACTTTATGAAACCTGTTCTAAGTTTATTCATTTTTCTTTTTAGTTCAAAGGCATGTGATTCTTTTTTATGCAAATGTTATTTTTAATATACCATATAACATAAGAGAAACATTTGTTTTGAAATTATACACACTGTATGTTGACAATTTATGTATTATACTATGCTCGATTTATTCACAAAAAGTATGTATCTGTTGAGTATCAATGTTTTATCTAATTATTATATGTCCAAATACGTCCTTGTAAAAAAAATTTTTTTTTGTTATGACCAATAAAATATCACTTATTACAACAACAAAAACTAACAAAAAACATGTACTTATTTGCAAATCAATGTGTTTTTTGGAGTCCCACTGATCACTTCTTTGTTAATTGAAAGTCCGCAACGTAACTAGATTACCTCTTTCGTCCACACGACAACCATAACAAATATACTGTGAATTTATACATTTTTGGATTATTGAATAAACCCGGAATAGTTTATGTTTATGACAAGTGTATGTTCGTCAAGAACATTTTTTTTCTCTTGAAGTTCATAATTATTTACATTTTTTATTTCTGATTGATATATTATATTTACATGATATATTTAACCTAAATAGAGAAATTTCAAACGTTAAAGAGAATATCCATTGATGCAGTATAAGTGTAGCCTTTATTGGCACATTGTATCCAGATGGCTGCAATAATTGTGCCATTCAAAATGACTGCAAACACCTATTAGTGGCCAGAAATCATTAGTTATCCCTCCTAAGTGTTTTTACCTTGGTTTTAGGGTTACAAATGTATTCAAACAAGATTTAGCTGATTCGTGCTCTGGTGTGCAGTAAACTTGGAAAGTTAACCAAAGTTAGTGTAAAAAATGGTCGTCAATATAATGTTAATGATTCATCATTGGAATGGGTATTTCTTTCTTTTTTAAATGGAGGTATAGGCCTATTTGTTTATTAGGTGTAAATGTTATTTGTGGCGGTAATGGTCTAAAAACTTGTAGGTGTTATTAAAACATTTGGTTATAATACAGCATTGTTGCCATTTAATATTCTATATCACAAAATATTGACTTAGTTTAGCCATAAATGCTTGGTCTGTAGATGACCTGGACTGCAGTTTAATCTTATGGTAATGTTTTCCAGTTTTGCATGTACACACCATAAGAGCATAAAGACCGAAATGATTCAAACCGATGTTTGTTAAATAACATTTTTGCTAATATATCTTGGCTACCTAGATCAAGAAAATCTGTAAACCCGCTGTATTACTGTGCACTGTCAACGAACATGAAAGTATCAAAAACAAAAAATCCTTTACATTTTTTAATTGAACTATTTCCGGTAACAGGACAGGATTTGTATCACAAATTCTCCACCCCGTTACCAACGTTATGTGGGAATTTCATGCTGGATGATTTTGAATACATCTTAAAGGTATAGACCAGTTTTGGAAACGCCCCCCCCCCCTCCTCTCAAAAATGAAATGGAAGCTCTTGTTACAATCATAATGTGAAATAATATGTTTGACTAATACGTGATGATACACATTGTGCCGGGAAACCGCTTACTAATTGATATATTTGGTAAATTATTATGTCTATCCGGACTGGGTAGATATCGCATAGTCCAATATACATCTTTCTGTGTACAATGCTTGTAACACTACCAAGACTTGGTCAAATTTCTTATCTTTTTGATGATTCCAGAACCTTGCAGTACACACCAATACTTATATGCTAGATGATCAACCTTATCTGATCGATTCTACATCGTTTCTTTCACAATGCAATCGCATGACCAGAACTCAACTTTAGCTTTAATAGAGAATGTGAGTTGTATGTAGTTTAAGCTTCTAACAACCACTCCTTTGGACTTTATTATATTTTTTTATTTACACAATTTCTTGCTGTCTGCTGCCTCGAAATCACTGGAGCAAAGAAATGTAACAATGTATAGCAAGAGTACCTATTCAGTAAAGGATTAAAGAAAAGGTTGAGTTCTGGGAAGAGGTGAAAAATAATTTGTGAGCGTTATCATTCTTATTATGCAAGTGAGCAGGGAAAAAAATCCCCTAGTGCAACGTCTACAATGATGGAATTGGCCTATATAACTGTAATGCTTAATCACATTGGTAATGATGACAGTTCAAAGAGCAAATTAATCATTCTTTATTTACTCTCGGTAGATCGACCTTGGTAAAGAGTATGAAAAACGATAACAGACTTTGCTTAAATCAGAAAGACAAACATTAGTCCGTAACTCTGAAGGACATATAGACAGTCAATGCATACTTCAGCATTTGTATCACCTTACGTGGCCATTTACACCGAATTCTATCTAGGCATCGTTGATAATTTTGAGAGGAGCGCGACTGCTTCTTAATTCTTTCTTTTTTCTCTGAAAATTTTGTTTAAAACTTCAATCAAGTGAGACTAGTGCTTGAAATGTCGACCAACATCGCATGCTTCCATATCTGATATTGAGCAGTATAAGTTACTTCACAAATGTGCCCGAGTTGGTGATTTTAGACAAAAGTATACAATATTTCAGCTATATACCACAGTACTATAGAAGACAGACCTTTAGAAGGAGAGGATAAAGAAGGGGAGAATGAAGAGGTTGCAGTAGAATACGAACGTGGATGACTACAAGAAGAGGAAAGAAGAACAAGAAAGAAAAACGGAAAAAGGACAACGAAACAGATTCAGAAAGGCCAGAGAAAGGTAGAGAGAGCAAGAAATAAATGTATCCATACTACTAATTGCATGTCAATTAGTAGGTTTTGAGGTCGAATAATACGCTGGTACTGAGAAAAACAACAACAATGAAAGACAGGGTTCTGAGTGCCGAATGGACCGGGTTTACTGCAAGCGATGGCTATCTCAATGTGGGGACCACGTTCATTCTGGGCATCGTCCTCATCATCGTCCTACTCGTAAAGAACGCGAGGAGACCACATCGCTTTCCACCCGGACCCCCAGGCCTTCCGATCATCGGAAATGTTTTCGGTAAGTCCATTTATAACCAATTATCATGATCGCCGTTGTCGTCGTCATCATCATCAGTCCATCGCATTCCCATTTCTCAGGCTTCGTTCAGATACGACGCGGTAAAGCGTCACGTTAAACCTCCAGTTTTTAAAATGATGACGTAAAGTGTAATACGCTTATTTCTGTATCTTATAACGCGCTGGGGAATACGCGTAGGACCTTTTGCAGATTTGCGGCGGTTTACCGCGGCATATCCGATCGAACAAGCCTCTATATGCGTCCTATTTTTATCTGATATTATTGTAATCTATGGCTTTATTATAAGCTTTCTGTTGATATATAATTCATCCATTTCATTTTCAGTTCGGATAAGGTCTTTATATTTTGGAAAAGAAAAGTACTAAACTATCCCTTTAATTTTTTTATTTTTTTGCTCGTCAAGGTTCAAATTCTATTTACTCTATGCTTACATATCTTCCAAGTTCTATACACAGTCTTGTATATCCAAATGCTATGCATGCTTTACTCTTCCACGCATTTTTTTTCAGCTTCTGATCACACCTATCAGTATTAAAATTATATTCATACTCGTCAAAACATGATAGCTTTTTATACTCGTAAATATTCAAAGTCTATTTTTCATAGCCAAAGACATATCGTTTAAGTTTTATTCAGACTCGACAATATTCAAATGTTATTCTTACTCGTCAAAAACAAAGCCTTTCATACTCGGCAATATTCAAAGTCTATTTCTCATAGTCAAACACATACCTCTCAAGTTCTATTCTGACTCGTCAATATCATATTATTCCCATTCTCAAACACAATCATTCTATTCCCCAAGTTCTATTCACTCTATTCAATATGCATAGCCCATCATACTAGTCAATACAATTTTTCAAGATCTATTCGCACTCTCTTCTATTCATACCCACTGTACTTTATTATTTGATAACAAAATCTCCTCTTCGAACTACAGACTTGACAGCGACCAGCGAAGTTTTATTCGACAAATGGTCCAAGGTCTATGGCGATGTCTTTAGCTTCCGGGTCGGGGACCGATGGGTCGTGGTTTTAAATCATCAGGAGGTCATCAAGGAAGCCATGTTGAAGTACGACGTCGAGTTCAGTGGCAGACCTCAGTTTTATTCCGGTAAGAAATGTCGAGGTGTAGTGGTTTAATCACTTGACTGTCAATGTAGAGTTGAGGGTTCAAATCCAAGCCTTGCACTAATGTTCTTCGGATAAATAATGATCTGCATTTATCACTCTCCGGTGTAATGGGTACCTAGCTATTGCTGGGGGTAATCATAAATGCATGCATGGGTCGCATGAAGAGCATTATTAATGCTGGTGGGGTCGGGTCCTAAGTCGAACTTAACTCTAAGTTGGACTTAAACATATATATAATTTTCTCCCTTTTTTTGGGGGGGGGGGCTTGCGGCTTTGGGGGCTTTTGGGTTTCCTACATTTATTTTTGTACATGTACCTTGCGATTTCTTTTTGGGGGTGGGAGCTAGAAGATTTGTGTTTGTTTGTTTGTCTGTTTTGAGGAATTTGAGCTCTCCCGAGACCCCCATCCCTGTCGTCAGAACGTTCGCCATTTGTATCAAAACTCTTTTGAATTGCTCAACACCGTGTCCCCTTTGACCTTTGACCCCCTACAGCGGAAATTGCTTCTGACGGGTTCAAAGACATCGTCTTCAGCAATTACTCGGATACCTGGAAACTTCATCGCAAGTTGGCCCATTCAGCTTTCAGGTAAAACCAGTTTCTTCTACTTGGCTAATCGCTTGATGGAGCTCGAAATAATTCTTTGGAGCTCAAAGATTTAAAGCATAACCACGCTCACGTATGCCTATCATGCACATATGTCTTACCTTTCTCTCTGACTAACACTTATAGCTAGCCCTGTAGCTGCTGGAAAAAGGGGTTAAAGATTTAGGTGTCCAGTTCAAATTAGTGTCAAGTCGTAAGAAATAAGTCGGAAATCCCTCTCAAGATAATGCTATGGTCACATTACCCAAAAGTAGCCTGCTCGGCGGCCGAGCGGCGAGTTTTTAACCAATTCTGGCCGGCGGCTGCCCGGCAACCGAGCGGCGCCCGCCCAGGCACCGCTCGTTTTTAGGGCATCGCTCGGTCGCCGCTGAAGTTTTAGCGCGGAGTTAAAATTTGGGCGGCGCCTGCTCACTTTTCACTCGCCGCCCAAAATACGCTCGGTGCCTGGGCGGTCGCCGCGCGGGCACCGACCTAATTGCTGGGCGATGCCTAATTCCAGCAGCGACCGAGCAGGCTACTGATCGGTCGGTCGCTGCTCTGATTTGTGACCATAGCTTAAGGTCTAGTAGTTTTAGATAAGTTGGGCGTTGTTCTGGATTTGGAATCTAGCAGTGGATCACTTCTGTGGCTTTCCAGACCTGCCTGTTTAACTAATTAAGCACGATGACAAACAAATGTGTAAATGTCGGGTGAAGCTATTGATTTCATTGTTAAGCATCATATGTATGTTATTCCAAAGATAATTTACATGTATTCCAATCAATATATACACGTGACCAACACTTGGTCCTAATACAAACATCCCAGCAGCCGCCTCCCCGAATTCTTGTCAGTCCTAATAAGCATTTAAAATATCTACACTAGTCCCTAAAATACGCACTTTTATCTTTCTCACCTACTCCTCCCCCTTTCTCCCACCTCTCTCTCTCTCTCTCTCTGTCATATATAAACACACACACACACACACATACACACACCCACTCTCTCTCTCTCTTCAGAAAATTTGCTACAGGACACAAGTTAGATGATTTGGTGCACGGTGTCATTCCTCAAGTACAACAAATGTTGAAAGAGAACAGTGGAAAGCCGTTTGATCCTAAGCTTATGATCACCCTAACCCTCTACAACGTCTTCTCCAAAATGTGCTTCAGTGAAAGGTAACGATGCGTGGTCATCATCCTGGTCATCGTCGTAGTCGCCATCATCATCATTTCCATCGTCAACCCAAATGATTAACATAATCATCATTTTCACCAGCAGCATCAGTATTATTATGATCATTATCATCTTCATAATCATCATCACCATCAATTATTATCATCACCATCATCGTCATTATCATCACCATCATTATTCCTATGATTATTCCCAACATTATCCTCATCCTTAGCTTATCGTACTTTCCGTCATTATCATAATTATCATCATCATCATCATCACCATTATCATCAGCTCATTATCGTCATCATTATCATCACAATGGTCATTTACCCAATCATTGTCATCATCATAATCATCATAGTTAAGTAATCACCATTTCGATCCTCATCATTTCCGTCATTAACAATGTCGTCGACATTACTATCAAACAGAAATAAATAAATCAAATCAAATCAAATCAAATCAAATAAATCAAATCAAAATCGTAATCGCTATCGTTGTCGTCCAAATCATCATCGATTTCGAAATTGTATATGTTATAAAGCGGGTTCTAGCGGATGTCGCAATCTTATTTGTCAAATAGCACCACGTGTCCGTGCATCATTAGGAATTAACCATCTTAATAGCTGGCATCATCGGACAGTGGATAGCAGGGTTATCATTTTATCTTATGACTTGTTATCATCATTGTTATTCCTCCACTAGTTATGACTTCAGCGATCCTCGGATGCTGGGATACATCGCCATGTCACAGGAGTTAGCTGAGAAGGTTGGATTTGGTCTGGTTGCGGACTACTTCCCATGGGCCAGGTTCCTGTCTTACAATGGTGCCAGCTACATCCAGAGAATGAAGCAGAAGTACATGGAATGGACCTCACCCCAGCTGCAACGCCACCGCGAGACGTTGGACCCAAGTAATAACAGAAATGCACTATTATGCACATAGGACTCTTCAGTGTTGCACACTGCACTATTATGCACATAGGACTCCTCAGTGTTGCACACTGCACTATTATGCACATAGAACTCTTCAGTGTTGCACACGAGGCGTTGTAATATGCTGACGTAAGGCTGCGTCAACAGCTGCAGGCGCGCCCTTTGACGCGCCGTGCAAGCGTCGTATTGTACAAGAATAATTAAAAGGGAAAATGCAAAGCGCATGTACTATTGCCTTCGTAGACTTGATAAGCTTAGGTAATTGACGCAATCGCAATGACGCCTCGTGTTCAACGCGTTTAAGGATAGAGAGTGTATGTACATGTACTTGAGAATATAATCGTATTAGTGAGCTATTAATTGCATTTTTGCGTCATAATCACCCAATGTAAGAACGTCATGTTTTATTGACTCTTTTTTCATGATTTTGAATTTGATCCTACATACACACGTATACTTATTTTCAATGATCTAGGCAACGAACTCATAATGACATCACTTAATTAATTCCTGACAATGTTATAAGGAAAGATAATGCAAATAACAATCTATAAGCTTCGGAAACTGCTCTGTGTTTCAGGGGTTTAGCTTTAACGACCAGAATGTAGTATTAAACCCACTGAAAAGTTATTGAAAACTGACAGGTTCCTTTTCACTGATCCCGGGCTGAGAACTACAACCTCGTAATTGCAATATTCATGAATACAACAAATAAAGAAGAAGAAACTCTCCTAAGCCATCCAAGTCTCTCTCTCTAAGTGCCATATCGTTTGACTTTGGCGATCATGCTGTTCCACAACCCTCGGCTCCTAGCCTTCTGTATGAGTACCACTCCCAGTTCTTTCACTCCTCTCTCTTCCAACAATTTCTGCAGACTGTCCATCCAAAGTATCCTCCTTCTTCCCCTACTCCTTCTTTCCACAATTTTCCCTGTCAAAGCAAGATTCTCTAGGCCTTCTTTACGTGTAATGTGACCCATGAACTTCAACTGCCTATAATCAACATCTCATCCAAGTACATTGCAGAATAGACCGGTTTACTACCATAACCACATTTATGGATTTTTCTTTCCTGTGAACCTAGTGACGAGTTATTCCATTAACCTAGTGAAATTAATGAATGAACTACAATACTCAAAATCCGGTCTGCATAAATATATATGTATATATATGACTTATTGCTATGTCGGCTAAACCTCGGGCAAGCTTCCAGGTTGTAAAGAACAACCTTTGTTTAAAAAGTATGCATGTCATCTGGATATGTTAGTAAATTGGTCTACTATCATTGGCCTTGAAGATTGACCTTTATAAAGGAACTATTCCCTGTCTTTTTGCACAGCTTCTGCTGTATTTTGGAACAAACTACCATTACATGTCAAAAACTATCAGACTGTCAACCAAATCAAAACTTGTCCTAGACACATTTATTCAAAATTGCTTTTGATGATTTTGCTTTTGATGTATATTTCATATGCATTTTTAATATTTCATATGTATTGTAATTTGTAGGTTTATTTGTAACTTTTTGTTTTGTTTGATATGTAATTGTTTATCATTGTATTTTGTTTGTTATAGCGCTTAGAGACTTCAGTGGTAAGCGCTTTATAAGCACCGTTTTATTATCATTATTGTTTTATGATTCTCTTTTTAGATGAAGCGCGTGATTTCTGTGACTTGATGCTTCTCGCTCAAATGGAAGCGATGGAGAGCGAAGAAGATCGGAAAATATCCCAGAATCTATCGGACATCCATTTGAAACAAACAGTCAACGATATCTTCTTGGGTAAGATCTAAAGGCCGTTTTCCGGCGTAATGTAATCAAATTGTAAATTCACAAATCTGTGTTAACTCCCTACAAATTATTGTATTCACCTGTTTAATACGAATAATTGTATGCCTACTGTATTTTTAGGGAGGGCAATCCATAATGTTTTTTTTTTTAAAGAATTTCTTCTGCATTTGATATAATAACGATAGTGGGTTTTTGAAAAGCGCTCATATTTGTCATACTTGACACTCTTGGCGCTCCGCAATTATTACCTCGGCTTTAGCATGGCTGCCATTATGGCGCTCTAGCATTTCAAAGAATTAATTCCTGCCAGGTACCCATTTCCATCGCCTGGGTCGAGTGTGCGAAATGTAGCTTGATGTCTTGACAAAAGGCATTAGTGCCGCGGCGGGATTCGAACCGCGGACCTTGTGAACTTGTGATCCACAGTCCGGTGACGCACCGACTCTACCACGTGTGATGTTTCATCTTCTGAGTTTCAGAAGGCCATCAAATTCATAACAACCCTCAACCCTTATATTGAGAGTCAAGTGAATGAACTACTATACCACTACGCCTCCACTTAAAATGATTTTCGTTAATTTCTTAGCTGGAATCGAGACATCGATGCAAAGGCTCTACTGGGCAATCGCTCTAATGACCGAGTACCCCGACGTCCAGGCCAAGATCCAGGGCGAGATTGAAGTCGAGATCGGACGTGGTCGTCATCCCGTCATCAAAGACCGCGGTAACCTGCCCTACACGGAGGCGACGCTGTACGAGATGATCAGGTATAGCACCGTGGGCCCAGTAGGTGTGCCTCATGCAACCATGGTCGATACCAAGTTCCGTAAGTACTTGAGGCTCTTTCAGATATGGCGCAGTAAACCGTCCCCCTCCCCCCCCAAAAAAAAAAAAAAAAAAAAAAAAAAATGATCACTGCATATTCACTGAATTATGTGTTATTGATCAGACACAGAAATGTGAAGCGTATTATACTTAATGTCATCACGAAAAAAATGTTACTGTTATAATTTTTAGACATTTACAATTAAATACCTCAGTCATACCGACACCACACGGGCACAACAACGCGATAGACCAAACAAAACATAACATTAGCCCAAATAGCAAAGAACTGGTCGGTTTCTAGTTGCAGTGACTGCGATATTACAAGTTTATATACCTCTCTTTAGAAATCTAGCCATCTGATTGGTCGAAATTGGAGTCGTGGTTTTAGCTATTATTCCGAAAGATTCCGGGTACCAGAAAAATAGTAAAATCTTGATGAGATCCCCATTGGTTTACGTGTTAAAATTTACTTTGTGCGAGCGCGGATACCATACAGTGGTTGTCGTCTGCGATTCCCAAATGATTGTAACATTCAGTCATCTTTCCAGCGAAGATTTACAGACAGTGTCTCAGATGTTCTGTGATGTTTTAACCAATCTTTTGGTGTGTCAATTCGGTATATAAAAGACATATCGACTGCTTTAATATTCACAGCCTGGCTGTTTCTATACTGGCTCTCGGGCGTGCCTCGGGATCATGACAGGATTCAACGTCCCTTTGAGCCTATAAAAACAGCAGGACCTCTCATAGAAGTCGATATATCTACACTATATTTCAAAGTGTATAATACCGTTAAAGCTGTTTTTAGCGAGCACCTGTTAAGAAGGGCTATATCCATCTAAAAAGACTGCCCTTTTTGTTTCTCTGGAAATAATGATCGTCATTAAATGTGTTATAAGGTACCTAATTATGTTCAAGTTCAAGTTCAAGTTCAAGTTTATTTGTCTTCCAGAAAACACATGTGACAAAATATAATAGAGTATAATCATAACAGTACAATAACAGTACAATGTAGAATAGAGAAAGACGAGGAGACCTTGGTTGAAGCACAGCTTGTTAAGTTAAGGCCCCCTCATATGGTGTGACAAAGATAACTGATTCATGAATACAACAACAAATATGGAATATATAAAACTATTTACAAAATACTCTCAGAGAACAACTACCCAACGATGCATCGACCACAGCATGGATGACTACAACAAGTATACCTGAAGATGCGCACATCCCCATCACACCGGGTGAGCTAACAAACTCACCATGTGAGTGAAAAAAATGTATCATATGAGCAAAAATCAACCCACCCATGGGAGGGCGATCTAATATGGACAAACCCAAGCTGACACCAAGTCGAGACATTGATGAGTTATTGCTCTCTGAGTGCAGAGGTCAAGAACGACAAGTAGGAATATATGGTATATGTACAGATGAGAAAGAAGAAGAGAGAGAAAAAAAAGAAAAGGGATAGCTAGAAGGGGATTATGTCTAAGTCAAGAAATAACAAAAAATAGATCGAGAGTAGAGTTTAATATGCTACAGTACACGAAAAATGAAGCTTGATAACACATTCATGTGTCATCGACATACTTGTGAAGTAAATATGACTTATTAGTCTACGTTTAAAAACTGAGATACTTGAAGCATTTGTTATAGTAGTATCAAGTGAATTCCAGAACCTGGGGCCAGTGGACATTAGAGTATTCAGAGTGAATGTTGTCCTTGCATATGGTAAATGGAGAGCAGAAGCCTGTCTAGTATTATAGCTGTGAATTTGGTTATTTCTTCTAAAGATTTGAGCAAGGGCAGAGAGGGAGGTCCCCAGAGTGAATGCTAAACATGAGCGTTCCAAGTTGCATTGAATAGAGATCTTCAAGTTTTAGAATACCGTTTTCATAATAAAGTAGATTTGTATGTGCACGATAATTCGCTTTACAAATTATTCTAATAACCCGCTTCTGTACAACAAAGAGCCTGTGGATTTGAGTTTTGAATGATTTGCCCCATGCCAACATACCATAATTAATATATGATAAAATAAGAGTAGAGTACAAAATGAACAATACTTCTTGAGGTATACATGATCTCAACTTATAAATAACACCAGTATTTCTTGACACCACTTTACTTAATTTGTCCACATGAGTTTTCCAATTCAGTTTCTCATCTATGAGATAAAGATCCCATGCCTATGAAAACTACTATTTGTGTCTCCATCGGGTGTTCTTTATATACAGGTTTCACCGTATTATATTAGTGATATAGGGGCACTGAGGATCGTGATGTGCTTGGCCATACTGCAAATTTTTGTCAGAGATTCTTTTTGTAATAATGCCTTCCTCATTTTTACAAAAAACCCAAATCTGCCCCTGTACACTGTAAACAAATAATAGTCGAAATAACTCAATAAAATTGAGGAAAAGAATTGCCTTATTTTTATTAAGTAAATATTACCTACGGCATCTTAAGTAGAATTTACTTATTTTGCTAAATAAATTTTTACTCAGTTAAATCGAGTTACATTAACGTAAATAATTTAAGTATTGTAATCATTTTAGATAATTAAAAAAAAGCTATGATAGGATTACATATTGCACTGCATCGGTCCTTACTTTAAAAAGATAAGAATAATCAACATAAATTGTTTGAGTAATACGTATAATTTCTGATTTTGAGTTAAAATTACTAAATTAATACAAGCTGAAATTACTTAAAGTTCTTATGTATTTGATTTTACTTAAATATTCCACGTATGTTCTACTAAATTGAAAGTTTGAGTTAGCAAGACTTAAATTTAGTGCGTAAGTGGCAAAACTAATGTTTACGAGTAAATTCTACATGGAAAAAATACGTAAAAATTACCAATGAACAAATTATTTTTTACAGTGTACATACCAATATACGGTGAAAATGAATAAAGATGTTGCCTCATGTGTTAAATTAAAAAAAAGACCAACCATACACCAAAGTGGCTCCAAGCACATGGAAATCCATCAAAACATATGTGATGTAATGTGTATTGACTTTGACAGCTTAACGGACAGGACAGAGCATTCGCCTTTGAATCGCATTCCAAAGTCCGAGGATAACGTCCACACAAAAAAGGTGGCTCAAATCCTGTTAGGTGACCAAAGAAATAATCTCTTTTCACTGAAACTTTATCAGCCATTAGGTCATCCATGTTTGATGTTATAGGTGACTGAAGTTTGGGTAACGATATTAGAACAGTACAGTTCCTTGAAATATATAAATGTGTCTGACCAGAGGTGTATCTAGAGATGTATAAAGGGGAGGGGTCAGGAATGCTTCAACCACCAAGGGGGGGGGGGGGGAGGGGGGAGCACCTGTTTTACTTGGAAATGCAATCTGATTAGGCCAGGGGCGGCGATCCGGGGGGGGGGGGCACAGTGCCCTCCCAATTTTACAAGTAACCAAAATGTGCCCCCTTTTACACAGGAAAAGTGCCCCATTAACTTTGTAAGAAGTGCCTTTTTTACATAGGCAAAGTGCTCCTTTTACTTTGACAAGTGCCAGAGGCGGCGCTCCCGGGGGGGGGGGGGGGGCTTTTTTTTTTTTGGCCCTCGAAAATTTGAAAACTCTCACCCCCCCCCCCTCCCACCCTTGAGCGCCAGAGGGGGGGGGGGGGCATCTCCAAAAAATGGTAAAATTTATGTGTTTTTACACCTTTTTTTTCCCGGGGGGGGGGGCCTGGATCCGCCACTGGCTACACGAAATACATTGGCTTCCAGTTATTGAGAAAATACAGTACGGCATACTTGTTCAAAATTTTAAATCTTTGTCAACCAAACTTCCTCCAAACAACTACTCACTTTTTCGACTACAGAAAATATAATAACATTCACTTTGATCTACATCAGCTACTTCCTTCGTCATTCCCAAAACAGGCATTTCTTAATTATTATTATGATAATAGTAATTATTATAAATTTTATAATAAATGTTATCATTATATTGTAGTGCACGCCTTTTTAATGCATTCCAAAGTCCGTGAATCAATATAAAAACTGGTTTATGTCGGTTGAGATCACATTCCCAGGCAACTATAATCGATTGGCAAATATTCAATGTTTGATTGAATAAACTTTAGCTGACTTTGTTGATTTGAAAAACAGCATGTTAACGTCGGGGATCTGTTTCTGTGCATGTCAGAAATATACTTATTTTAATCAGTAATTATTTAATCTTTTTCATTGAAAAACAAAATGCATCAAAGCCATCGGGTGAGTTGGGCAATTTTACATTGTTCTGATTTACACATTGCATTATGAAAAAGTTGAAAAAACATTCTTGTTCACATAGTCTTCATAACACATGGCATTTAATTTGAAACCGCGTTAGTCAATTTTTAACATCTGTACAAGTGTCCTGAAGTGTTTAGTATGACTCATAAAGTAAACAGTAACAGTATCTTTTTTATTTTATTAAACAAGCTCTACCTTGTGTCACAGTCTCGGTCTTGCTCTCATTTGTTAACAGTTGATTATATAGTAGATAGGAATGATTACATGTGGTGAGATCTTGGGAGTGCCCCTTTACCAGTGTGTTCTACTGAGAATTTCTCTGACACCCCCTCCAAAGTATCTCATTTGAAGTGGTTTTCAGTGAGCTTAATTTTCTGATGGGAGTCATTACGGTATTCTTTCTCTTTGAATTTAATGGGTAAATAATGAAAGTTTAAAAGTGCCGACAGGATGACAAGATAATTTAGGCAGGAAGGCGAGAAGATGAGCTAACAGACGAGAAGACGAGTTGATGGAACTCGACTGGTCGACTCGTTTAGGACATAAGACGATTTCCAACGACTAGCCTTCTCATATTTCTGTCCTGAATTATCTCGTCATCTCGTCAGCACTTTTAAGCTTCGGTAAATAATGGGTATACTTCAGATATGCCACATTGATCATTTTGTGTAATACTTGACAAACATTGAGGCCCGAATTCACAAAGCAAGGTTTGAGCTCAGACCAAGGTTTGAGGTCAAACCTCCTTTTGTTTCGCCAAACCTTCTTTTGTTATTTACAAACCTGGTTTGTAAATAACAAAAGGAGGTTCGAGCTCAAACCCGGTCTGAGCTCAAACCTTGCTTTGTGAATTCGGGCCTGAGTGTTTGTTTGAGAGGTATTTGAACTTTAGCTGTCACGTAGAAAGCTTGTATAAAGTTGGACTGTCTGACTTATGTTTAATGTAGACTTTGTCAATACAAAGCCATATACTCAATCAAAGGTAAGAGATAAAGTGTTTATTGTGTAAAGCACTAAGTAGTCGACAATGCACATAATATAATCCCATTAGCAACGCAGTTTTAACCAAGGATATTTGATAAAAATGTAGTTCTAATCCGTAACTGCTCTGTCGCCAGTAAATGACGCAAAGTAGCAGAGGCCTTTAATTACCCCTTGAGTTTGTTTAACGAAGAGTCACTCTTTCATCGCACTTTGCTCACTGCCCTCGAATTTGAGCACCCCTTCCCTAACTTTAAAGCCCCACTGCACTACTTATAGCTACTAGCGCCCTCTATATAATATAGCAAACAATGTCTAATCGACGACCATTGGCCCCCATGGTTTCCTTTTTCTTATGTTAATTGAGAGCTGATTTGTTGAGATAACCACCTGTCATTGACCATGCAGGGAGGTCTAATCCCTCCTGGCCAAACTAGTGCAGATGTGCTTTAAAGACTCTCCACAACCGCCTGAGTCTGGGATTTTCCTGGTGCATGTAATATAATTATTGGTCGGTCTGTGTCAAACCGACTCCTAACCGACTTCAAAGGACCGATTTGGGACGATAGGAGGAAATGTCTTTTTTTTTGTTATGTCGGCTACGTTGGTGTGACCGAGGCATTGTGGTTTATCATTCCATGCAGGTGGATATCTCATACCCAAAGGCACCACTGTTCTTCTAAACCAATACTCAATGCACTTCGATGAAAGAGAATGGACAGACCCTCATTCTTTCCGACCAGGTAAGCTAAGTGCCTAAGTCATACCACCAAACCGACCTCAAACCGATTCCAAACCGAGTTATTCTTGGCTATTCGTCGTATGGTCAGGTGTTGTCGGTCGGGTGTCGGTCTAATCGGTTGATACCCATGTACCACCAGCGAGACTGACACCAGACAAATTACAGACCGAGCAAAACATTACATCACCCCCAAATAGGGTCTGTCCGGTTTTCTATCGGTTTGGAGTCGATTTGGCAGTGTGACTGAGGTTGGATTAATCCTCAGTCACACCGCTCCAAACCGGCAAATTCGTGGCTATTCGGGTTTTTTGGTTTAATGTAATATAATGTTCGGTGTATCGTTGATCTGGCGTCGGTTTCTTTGGTATGACTAAGGCAGTAGGCTCTTATTCATGAAGTCGGCTTAGTAACTTTCTCTATTTATGTATGGAGCGCTAAGTGTCGAGCTCTTTATCCGCTACAAATGAAATATAATTCTGTATACAAATATTGAAAAGATTATTCAGTCTTAAGATGAAGACATTTTATAATGACGTGATATTTGCCTGTTTATTTGAAACAGAATTTGATAATTTGTTTTGGGATGAGGTGCTTCACACTGGGCTTTTTTTACATGAAAGTCGGAGTTCAATGGCGCTTTAATATATATATTAAAAAGATACATGTATGTGTTAGCAGGCTCCGCGGCTATTTCCCAAGGTCTTTCACAATTTGCCCAACTACAGAATAAGCCCCACAAATATCTTTTCACGTCAATCAAATCCTTCCATCGGTTTCAGATTCCATTTTATTTATCTAAAACTGTATATTCTATTCCATATGTATTTTTTTAAAACAATGGCAGGGTATGGTTTACAAAAATATTTACATTATCGGAAGAACGAAGAATTATGAGAATCAGCATATGACACAAAGTAGTTCAAAAGACTTATATCAGAAAGCATTTTTTCCCCTTCTAGATAGCTTCATAAATGATTTCGGTTTGATTATATACATGTAGCTGTGATCCTTCATTCAAAAGGATATGTTTCCGATCAATTCAGACTACGTTCTTTTCTGAAAATATAATGCTGCCTGTATAGCTGTACTACGGCTGCCTTGTTGCGCTCGTAGAGGTTGCACAATGTACGTTGTACGAGTATTGGTCTGCTTGGCCCGCCATATACTGCCATCCTAAGTTTATGTATCTATTTCGTAGAGCACTTCCTGGATGAGAGCGGTACTACCCGGCTGCATCCATCCAGCTTTCAACCCTTCGGTACTGGTCGTCGTAGCTGCCTCGGGGAAGCCGTGGCCAAAGCAGATCTCTTCCTCATCTTCACCTGGCTTCTGCAGAACTACACCTTTCGAAAGGTTCCGGAATGTGCTGAGGAGAGCCTGCTGAAGCTCCTTCCTGAGACGGCCGCAGGGCGTGTCCTTCAGAATTACAATATCATCATCGAGGAGAGATAGAGCTAGTTACTATGATGAGGAGTCCCAAAATCGCGCACATCTAAAGCGGGACTGCACTACTTGTAGCTACTTGCGCCCTCTATATAGCAAACAATGCCTAAGCGGTGACCATTGGTCCCCATGATCTCCTTTTTCCTAGTGTTAATTGAGAGCTGATTAGATGAGATAACCACCTGTCAGTGACCCTGCAGGGAGGTCTAATCCCCCTGGCCAAACTAGTGCAGACAGGCTTTTAAAAAAATCTAGAAAGTGATATTCGAACCATGATTTCTCATATTCTACAGAAATTTATGTAGAACAATCACAACCAAATGGACGGCAGCAATTTTAGACTACAGTTGGGATAAATTAGCGATTCATCAGCAAAATAATTCCTGCAATATAATAATCTCAAAATTCGATGTAGGATTGGAATGCACTCCAATTGAAGAAAAAGTCAATGAGTCTAAACAAAAAATGGATTTACTCGTGCACAAGAGTTTACTGGTGATTTATTCCCAACAAATTTTCCATCAAAGGTATTATCATACAATCAGTTGGTATTAGTGTTTACAATATAATATGTTGACGTCTTTTCTCAAAATAAAGATTTCCCGACTCTCATTCAGTTGGCAACTTAATATTTTTTTGTGGTCAGTATTTTCAAAATTTCGCACCCGATTACGAGGAAAATGTTGTCATTAGGTCATTTTATGTTGGTGTTCATCGGCGGTATCACTTTTTCAAAATCTTCAATACCGATCTTCTGAGGTCATACGCGAACTATGGTCACATACTCCATGCTCTTTCAATAGTACCCGAGTTTGTTATGATGCTTTCATTATTAATCAGGCTCGGCGAAAAAACAGCAGTTAGAAAGTCGGGTCCATCTTCCTATTCTCGACAGCATGTAGGCCTAAAGCCTTGTTCAGATATGACGCGGTAAACCGTTTCGGTAAACCGCTTCGGTAAACCGCGGCGGTTTTGTTTTGTTTTATTTATAGTGAGTTTAGTGTAAAACGTTTCACTCTCCTGTATTTGTCATTGTCATTGCACTATGTATAGGACTAACAACAAAACTTTAAAAAACGCCGCGATTTACCGCTTCATTTCTGAACGAACGTTAAAACATGATACAGTCAAACCTGTCTATATAGCGACCGCCCAAGGGAAACACAAAAAGTGGTCTTTGTAGACAGGTTCCTTTTTACATATTTCAATGAGAAACCATTTTCAAGGGAAACGAAAAATGTGGTATTTGTAGGCAGGTGGTCACTAAAGCAGGTTTGACTGTACTTTAAACGTGCTCTACTTATCTTGGTGCAAAGACAAGCTTGTCAATGCAAATTTGGTTTTGAATTCAAACTAAAATATGTCATAAGTTATATCAAAACGAAATTTATCAGATAACTGCGATGTAATTAATTATTTAGCAACTACAACGCAATGTTTTTTTTTACAACATTCCAATTCTGTTTTAAAAAGTTATTGAGCAATGTTTTTACTATACTCGATGGTTATCTGATTCATGCCTTTTACTTTTGAGAATTTTATTTCATTTAATCTTGCTTTTCATTCGTACTACAATCAATTATGTTTAAGGAGTTTAAGCCATTTAATTTCAGGTGAAGGACGGAGAGGTGGGTGAGGGGTAGGAGTAAGCTGTGTGTCTTAATTTAGCAAACACTTGTTGCTTCGATTAATGTTGAAATTGAATCAAAGAAATAATCTCTCTGTTTTTAAAATGGAGTTTCAGTATGGAAAGTGGGTTGCACTTATGACTGAGAAATATGACTGATATTATTTTGTTCATAATAACGTTAGTTATCTATGAGATGAAATTATGTTGTTTTCATATCATGTATGAAAAAAAAAATTAAAGATAGTAAATGAAAAATATGATTGACGTTCTCATTTTTCTTAATTTTCTGTTTACATGTTCATTATATATTTGACTTCCTGTCATTTCATATATATTATCATATCTGTTATTGTACATGGAGTCATACTGAATTTGTCTGCATGTTTTTAAATAGGCCTACATAATATGTAAGTTGTGAGCAATTCAGCCATCAGCTTCCATTTTAATAAACCATGAATGAATAAAATAAATAAAGTAAATACAAAAGTTTTGCAGTTATTTCAGGACAAAACAATCATTACAAATAAAATTCGGGACTTTCTTCATTTGTCACTCATAAAGGGTTCTAGGACAATTGGCCCCTGGGTAATCACCCCACCCCCCCCCCCCGAGGACAAATATCCCCCCCAGGACAATTGCCCCCGAAAAATTACCCGCGAAGAATTACCCCAAAGGACAACCCCCCCCCCCCCCCCCCGAGGAAAATTTTTCCCCGAGGACAACTACCCCCCGTGGACAATCAGAATTTAATAGCAAAAGACGATCTGACACATTGAGGGATGGCTACGAGCCCATAAAATCCCATGCATGAACCCACATTCGTTCAAATACTAGCACGTTTTCTTCCTCATTACTACACATTTCCGTTTAATTACAATTTATGCAACACGACTACGGTTTCTGTTTTCCACAAAAGATGTAAGTCTTAGGTAATTGTCCGGCGCGTCTCAAAATGCATGGAAATACATTTCTCTGGAGCAGCGTTATTTTAACTTATTTTTAGTCACGATACCCTCTTAAGAAATGAAAAGTTTCTCCCAATCCTAAATTCTTCACAGAGTATTTATAACGTGATGAAAACCTTAAATTTGGAATAGAACATGAATGAGGGTCCATTATACAAAGATAAATACACGATCCGTTGATAAGAAAAGTTACAGAGGATGCATATGATAATGAAATCTTACATCCTCATTTCTTTAATAGTTGGCTCTTTTGGGGAAGACAGGCTGTAAAGCGTACTCATTCTGCGCACAATGTAATGTTAAATTTCTAAGAAATGTAAATTCTGTACTTTACTCGATGGCAGAACACTATTGGTGAACCTCAACCCTCCCTATCGATTTGAATAATTTGAAAAAAATGAAATGAACTTCATAAATAACTGAGAAAATGAACAATTATGAAGTTTTCTGTAAAAAGCAATTTGGAAAGATGCTCACATTATACGTCACAGTGATGCAGATTCCTCGGGGTGATTGTCCTCGGTGTAGTTGTCCTCGGGGGGGGGGGGGTAATTGCCCTTGGGGGATAACTGCCCTAGGGGGGGTAATTATCCTCGGAGAGTAATTTACCCCCTCCCCCCTCTTTGGGAAAATATTGATTGATTTCTTTATTTATGGTCGGTTTTGTTGGTTGATTGATTGATTGATTGGTCAGTTGATTGACTAATTGATTGGTTGACTGACTGATTGATTAGTCGATTTGCTATTACTTGATTGATTGATTGATTGATTGAAATGCGGTTGATTTCTCATGGATTATTTGATTGTTTGATGCAATGGTTGATTTAATTGAACTAATGAAGAAAAAAAAATATAGTCTTAATTGATTAATGGATAAATGAATTGATTGCTTGATTCAGCGCATGTCATTCGTCAAATATAATGCAAATTTAAATCACGAATAGATTAAATGGCAAATGATGACAGATGGAAGCCAATATCATAAGCATCGATCGTGTTCAACGAGCATATCTATATGGTTTCTGAATATAACATACCGCCTCCTAAACCGCCCCTCATGTACATAGGTCTATAAATAATGATTAAATAAATAAAAAGTCTAAAGTACGTGCGCAGTCATGCATATAATGTTCGGCTATTAACCGAGGTCAGTCATGACTAGCCAAGCTGGATGTGTGTATTTATTATGCTTAGCACAGAGCATGCTAAAGATCAGGAGTAACGAGGGTCCGTGATTTTGTGAGTAGCATTTAAATTTAACCTTAAATATAGTCTAAGATTTGAAGTTTCTTTGCCAGAATATAGATAGTTTCTGTAAGGCCAGATCCGCAGTTTTCAATTACGTGATAAGGACACACGACAGTCAATTGCATGTGGGCTTCACACGTACCTCATCGCGATTTATTGCTTGTCTATCCTGAGTATATATAAAGTTGCACTCCTAACCATTTACATGTATTACCGTGTCAATGCACAAGTCTGTTTATTCGTCAATAGGTCCTACTTTTGTCAATACAAAGATGCACAATGGATGTATCCGTCGTGAAAGGTCAATGTTTTGTGCTTGTGCTTGTGCTTGTGCTTGTATGTGCTTGCGTGTAAATTATGGATACACTATTTAGCAGAGGAGACTCTGAGGAGGGAAGGAGGAGCTAGGATGAGGCGGGAGAGAGAGAGAGAGAGAAAGAGAGAGAAAGAGAGAAAGAGAGAGAGAAAGAGAGAGAGAGAGAGAGAGAGAAAGAGAGAGAAAGAGAAAGAGAGAGACATCTACATTATTATGGCCATGTATTTTCTGTCATGCATTATAATCTGATTGGAAATTATGCCATCTCTCCTTCTCCCCCCTTTCCCTTTGGACCCTTACCAAGTCTCCCTATATTTCTCTCTTTTATCAGTCCTTTGAGCTTGAGCTCTTTTTTCCTTTCTCTTTCTGCTCGTATTTCGATTGTGATGCTGCTCCTATTCTACTTTCATATTACTGAAATTTTTCATGATGTGATTCAGAAATGTATTTAAAATTTTTGCTATGTATAAGTCAGTGGCGGATCCAGGGGGGGGGGGGGGCTGGGGGCCCGCCCCCCCCCCCCCCTTGGAAAAAAAAACGTTTAAAAACACGTGATTATTGAGCGACTTTTCGGCCGGCGCGATTTTCAAATTTTCGGGAGCAAAAAAAAATTAAAAAAATTGGGCCCCCTCCCCTAAGAAATTCCTGGATCCGCGCCTGGTATAAGTCATAATTGTCTTGTTATGTTTTGTGCTGAAAGCCGGAGTACCTTACCTGCTCATAGACTTTTTCTTTATAGAGTCTTGACGCCCTTCTCGCTTTCAGCACACGACACCATGTTTTTGTCTTATATTTTACATATTACATGTTACACCAAAGGAAAACGAATTTCTGTATTATAGACAATAAAATATTGAATCTTGAATCTTGTATCTTGAGAGAGAGAAAGAGAGAGAGAGAGAGAGAAAGAAATAGAGAGAGAGAGAGAGAGAGAGAGAGTGAGAGAGAGAGAGAGAGAGAGAGAGAGAGAGGGGGGGTCGAGGTGGGCGTAAGAGGGTCTACAAACCGATCCATTGAGTACAGCCCCCACTACAGGGCAAGAAGATGATCTGAGCTATATAACTGAAACAAATTAAACATTTGTGATTATATTAATAATATGTTCTATTCTTTTGCAGTAATCATTATAATAATTGTATTTAATTATATTATTTGTATTAAGTATTACTACACATTGAAGGCCCAACTCTTCTATTTATTCGACAGCTATTTTATTTTTCCTGAACAGCCCTAGTTTGACAAAAGGCACCAACTCCCATTAACTTTAAAGCCCGTCTGCACTATTTTAGCCAGGAGGGATTAGACCACCAAGAGTGGTCACTGACAGGTGGCTATGTCTCATCAACTCAGCTCTTAATTAACATAAGAAAGAGAGGATAATGGGGGACCGACGGGTACCGCTTAGGCATTGTTTTCTATATAGAGGGTGCAAGTAGCTACAAGTAGTACAGTAGGGATTTTAACAATAAATGTAATAGGTTTGTTCTATTTCGCTATTGTTTCATTTTGCAAAAAAATAGGGTAATGTAGCAGAGCGCGGCAGAGTGTGCAATTTGCAGAGCTCGAGCCCATAGGAAAGCGCATTTCATCGACGGAAGTAAGGTCTCTTCAGGTCAACCTTCTACGTCCTGTGTATGCATGGATTCAACGTGAGTTTTAGCTAAATCCACTGATCTAACAGGGGCGGATCTAGCTTTTTGCAAGGGGGGGTGGGGGTAAGGGGGGGGGGGTTGACCCAGTGGCGGATCCAGGATTTTCCAAAAATTGCGCCGTTCAACTGTTTTACTTCCCCCTTGTTTCTTCTTTTTTTCCTCTTTTTTCCCCACTTGGCCGCCCAGGGGGGGGGGGGGGGGGTTAAACCGCCGAACCCCACCTAGATCCGCCCCTGCCTAATAGGCTAGTTGTCAAGAGAAACTTTCATTAAAAAGTAGTTCATGATCTGACACGTATGGATATATATACTTAGGAGTAGAATACTCGATGCACATGTTCGCGCTCGGATAAAATGGGGCCTTCACAGAACCCAAGTTGAAATGGGTTCTGTATAGACAAAGTTTTTTGTTACTCTTTATAATCTTTATACTCCTTTGTTATAATACATTTTAATCCCAATGTGTATTGTCATTGATATTAATCTGTATTTCTTAAAAGAAGTATTTTCAACTCTTTTCGCTTTTCAGAGAGGGCGTGCTTGTGGAGGTGGCAGAGGCCCACTCATTTATTGAAAGATGTATGGTTGCCAGGGGAACAAACCCAACCCACGCCTCTCTGCTGGCTGAGCTCTTGGTATCAGCTGATCGTAGAGGGCACTTTAGTCATGGGCTGAATCGTATCGGTAAGAAGGATGAGTAATTCATACAATATCCTTCAAATGTCACTTTGGTAACAATCCTCTTGAAAATATTTTATCTAAATCTAAATGCCCATAATGACTTTTTCTCCTGTTGATAATTACGATTCCCTTTCTGCGGCTCTTTGTTAAAAGCCAAGACATATGTGACTGCGTCCCCTATATGCCTCCGTCTCAAACTCACATTTTCCTGTGCCAGAGACCTTTACAGGTAATACTATAATAATAATGATATTTCATATTATATAGCGCACATATCCACCATGCATGATGCTCAAGGCGCTCCAACTATTACCCCGGCTCTGCTAGGCAGCCGATTTCGGCGCTCACAGCATTCAAGGAATTCTTTCCTACCGCTACCCATTAAACACCTGGGTGGAGAGTGGCAAATGTAGATTAATATCTTGCCAAAGGACATTAGTGCCGTGGAGGGACTCAAATCGCGGACCCTGTGATACACAGTCCAACGGTATTCTCTTTATTCCTGTCATCATTATTCATAGATGTATACCTTGAGAACGTTGAACATGGCGTGACCGCAGGAGACGGTGAACCGGTCATCATCAAAGAGATGGCAGGAACTGCCTGGGTGGATGGGAGAAACCTACTTGGTCCTGTCGTGGGGCAGTTCTGTACGGACCTGGCCATCGAGAAGGCTAAACAGTCTGGTATAGGATGGGTTGTAGCAAAAGGTAAGGGCGAGATTTGAAATGGATGCATAGAAAAGAGCAGGTAAAGACACAAGAAAACTCAACTTATTAAAAACTCGTTCAGATCTTTAAATCTTAGTCAAAAAGAGACAGAGACTAAACTTGACACGTCTCGTTCATTATCCTATTGTGACTTTACCTGCACGCAGTGCATATTCACTAATACTCTTTTAGACATGTATTATTTGTATTATATATATCTTTGAGTGAGTATAGGCCTGCATGATCATCTGCGTAATGATTCGTTGAAGTTATCATCTCTTTATTTCAAAGAAAAGTATAGCAATACACAACTTTACACGAGTACAGTTACTTCAATGGTAATCATTTCCATGAACCTATTCAGGTTTTTTTTTTATAATAATTTTTTAGCAGATGTTTCTGCATTTATTGACAAATCAAATACAAAATATTCAAAAAATAACAATACGTTACAGGGTTCTAACCATTATAGTATAACAGTGTTATTATAAATCATTGCACCAGGTATACGGGTATTCTGTTTTTAGTTTCTAACCATTACGGTATTTAGTTGGTGGTATTAATTTGCTTAGTAAGTTACAGGTTCTAAACGTTACGGTATTTATTTGGTGGTATTAATTTGCTTAGTAAGTTACAGGTTGTAAACGTTACGGTATTCAGTTGTTGGTGGTATTGATTTGTTTACGTTACAGGTTCTAACCATTACGGAATAGCTGGTTGGTACTCCATGAGGATAAAAGATGCGGGTATGATCGGACTAAGCTTCACCAACACATCTCCTTGTGTCTATCCTACCAGATCTAAACAAGTAGGTTATCAAGCTGTCATTAAAGCCCACTGACTCATTTAAATTTCAAGTCATTTCATATTAATTTCACAAACCATCATTGAAAAACGTATTACATGTATGAATATAACATAATCTGGGCCGTGTCTTACAAAGAATTGCGATTGATCCAAATCAATCGCAAGTCTTCCAATCAATCTCAGGTTTGCAGTCTCCTATCTCATATGTACATAGTTGCGATTGATATCGATCTCAAATAATTTACGATTGATATCAACTTTTTGTAAGACAGGGCCTTGGTGATACAGAAAGTAAACAGATGATAAAACAATAAAGCAATACATACAAATATTGGTAAAATAAAAGTTAAGTATAAATGAAATTGTGTTCTACAATAGAAATGGTTTGCGAGGCATGCCTAAAAGGGCCTAGAGGCCTGTAGGCAAGGTAGCCCATGCAACAATAGATTATGGTAAATACAAAAGAAGAACACAATTAAGATTGGATCATTAACATAAAGAAAAAAGAAGAAGAAGAGAAGAGAAGACAAAGGAGATATATAAAAAAAAAGGCGGTGGCTTCAAGATAATAAGCAGAAGATAATTACAAAACAATTATGTGCCAAACAAATGATCCATTTTGCCACCATTGTATTTCTCATTTGACAGTTACATAACTAAAGGATTTAAAGTTATTCAAATGTTTCAAGCTAATTCATAAATGCGTTAAAAGGGTTGTCATAGAGCTAATCAAAACCGAAAATGGGTAATTTGCAAAGCAGATGATTGTGTGGAGAGGAGCAATGTAATAAAATCCTTTGAGGATATACAGTTAAAAACTCAGTCATTCATTTGACTTGTTGTGTTTTCTTGTAACTCAATAATGAAAGATGGACTGGTTACATTAAATTTCTTGTGGAATACTTATAGATGATAACTTTGATATGTCACAGTTTGAAGTCAGATAAATGGGGACAAATAAATAGTTCACATACTTTAAAAGCTACCAAACTCGATAAGCATGATAAGTCTTTGTACATGTCAAGATATTTTGTATGTGTTTATTTATTTTTTATAAAAAATGCAGAGAACACTTCTTACATTTATGACGCATCTCATTAGATCGTCCGACTGATCCTGTTTTGAGTTCTTTTAGACGTATAGGTCATTACAAGCAAATAGATCAATTTGTTCACATGTTGAAACCCCTTCTCTATCCAGATTATCACTGGCACAAATCCCATTGCTTGCAGCGCACCTGCTAATAATGGGGATAGTTTTGATTTAGATATGGCTACGACTACAGTGGCATATGGTAAGGTTAGTATCAGATGTCACTTCCATTTACCTTCTTTCCTCACTCTATCTCTCCCTTCTCAATCTCTCTACTCGTTTCCATTCTTCCTGTCTTTCTATCCTTCCTGCTTTTCTCATTTCAAACCTCCTTTCTCTGTCCTCTAGATATCATTTTCTCTTCTGAAATTGATCTTGGATGGTACGTCTGAAGAAGTACAATGTAATTCCTTTATCATGTTAAACGTTTCGTATAAACATTTAACTATTAATTTATTCCTTCCCCTTGTAATTTTTTATTTTGTGGGTATATAACTCAAGAAGGAAAGATGAACTGGTTGAATTAGATCCTTTGTTGAATACTTTTAGATTACTGTATAGGCCAAGCACATTGATGAAGTCTCTGTCTCAGGTGTCCTGGTGTCCACACACCAGGGGGGTGTTTCACAAAGATCCTAAGTTGAACTTAACACTAAGTTGGACTTAAAATTATGGACAGCCATTGGAGCCTTAAAATGAAATATATTCAAAAGCAGAAATTCAATTATTTTAGACTTTTTATAAATTCCACATCCAGAACATGAAATCTCCCATCATAATTGAAAATATGAATGATTTGAATCAACATTTTATGCCTTTCAAAATAACTTTTACAAAATATTTTCAAAGATGCTAATGGCTTTCCATAACTTTTAAGTCCAACTTAGTGTTAAGTTCGACTTAGGATCTTTGTGAAACACCCCCCAGATCCCTTTTTACTTCTTATCCCATCCCTCTCTACATTAAGCCTCCTTCTTCATTATGTTATATGATCTGTGATCTATCGGTGGACGAGTGGATACGTCGCCGGACTGTCGATCACAAGGTTCGCGGTTCGAATCCCGTCGCGGCACTAATGTCCTTTGGCAAGACATTGATCTACATTTGGCACACTCCACCCAGGTGAAGTAAATGGGGACCGGTAGGAAGGAATTCCTTGAATGCGAGCACCGAAATCGGTAGCCTAGCATATTGGAGCGCTTTGAGCACCTTGCAGGGTGGATATGTGCGCCATATAAATATCCAATATTATTATTATTAAAGTCTGACACCATCCAAATTCTCGGTCTTCGTCTTCCCCGTCTTCCCTTCCAAGATGTCACTGATCATTTTAACCCCTACCCCCCCCCCCCCCCCATAAGATGTCTCCTATCCAGTTCTTATTCCATCTTTAGATTGTTTTTCTCAAGTCCTTGGATGGTATTCTTGAAAGCGGACTAACTTTAGTCCATGGATTAATCCACCGACTAAGTATGGAATGCCAAGTGTCCATATGAATATGTTTTTGAATAATTTGATATGTCCCTAAATTATAACATAATTATATCATAGTTATATTGTTGTTTATTAATCATGTTATTACATTTTATTTTAATTTAGTGACAGATTAAATTATTCAAAAAAATATTCAAATGGAAACGTGGCATTCCATACTTAGTCGATGGATTAAACCATGGACTAAAGTTAGTCTAGTTTCGAGAATACCACCCCTTATGTTCAGTAGATTCCATACTGTCACAATTATCCATAAAACAGAAAATTATGTTCAATTTGCACCAATTTAATTATTTCAATGCACAGGTTGAAATATGTCATCTCAAAGGACAAACTTTACCCAGTGGATGGGGCAGTAATTCAGATGGAAAGGTATCTATATAAATGTATATATGTATTATGATTATAGTTGTTAGTGCTGTTGTTGTATAATTATAAAAACAAAATTGTAGGAATCATAAGCCAAAAGACTAGAGACGGTTAAAGGGCAATGAATTGGAGATCATTACAAAACAAATATTCGAATTGAGGCCATTTTATGAAAGTAGTCTGCCGTAATATAGTTACTTTTAAACCTTGTTTCGTGATTAAAATGAATGAATCAATAAGTGAATAATTATTGTTCGTTGAGTAATATGTTGTGTTTTCACAATGCCACAGGTCGAGTGTATCTGCCTTTGAAATACCAATTTAAAGTGTTTTTCTACTTTTTAAGGATCAAATCTAGAATAATGATCACACTAATAACAGTTATAGGCTATTTACCTTCAGCGGTGTTCAGCGTTAAACATCCAGAGAAAATATATCTCCTTGAGAAAATATAACTGTTCGGCAGTCCAAAGAAATTGAAAGAATTTTGTATTACACACCCTAACAGTCAACATCAGGGGTGTTTCACAAAGATCCTAAGTTGAACTTACCTTTAAGTAGCATCTTTGAAAATATTTTGTGAAAATTATTTTAAAAGGCATAAAATGTTGATTCAAATCATTTATATTTTATATTATCAAGGAGATTTCATGTTCTTGATGTGGAAGTTATGAAAAGTCTAAAATACTTGAATTGTTGCTTTGAATATATTTTAATTTAAGTCCAACTTAGTTTTAAGTTCGACCTAGGATCTGTGTGAAACACCCCTGTATCTACCTGATCAAGGGCCAATGAATTTTTCACACAGGAGACGAGTGATCCAAAAGAAGTACTGAACGGAGGGGGCCTACAACCCCTTGGTGGAGGGGAGACTACAGGTGGATACAAAGGAACCGGTCTGGCCCTGATGGTGGAGGTGATAACTGGTATACTGGGCGGGGCACACTTTGGTACCAACATCAGAAAATGGAGCGCCGGTGAAAGAGAAGCTGACTTGGTGAGTGTATCGATCGGTACTCCGTGTTTAAAAGCAAGATGGTAGCCAGTTTCCATGTTCAGTAGCCTAGTAGGTCCTAATTCACTGAAACCAGACTTTGTGCAAATATCATTAATGGGTGTACAAGTCTCGAACTGACAGGGAAAAAAATACTTCAAACATTTGGGGGGCTACTTTTCAAGCTTGCTTGCTCGAAAATAACACTCTTTATTTTGTTTTGCATTGAACTCTATGCAATTTTTTTGAGGGGGCTCTTTTATGACTTTCGGGGGCTCTTTTTGGCATTTCGGGGGCTAATTCGCCCCGAGCCCCCGTGTATTTTTTCCTGCGAACACAGGAAACCCATGGTTCCCCCAGTAGATACCCCTTAGTCTCTTGGAGAGTCTGTGGGTGACAGAAATGTAGGATAATGACTTCTATGGTGATCGTCGGAAATGCAGAGCTTTACATGAGGCATGTTGGTCATAGAACTGAAGGCTAATCCTGGTGATTGACAACACCTGATATTGGGTAAACACCCGAATCAAAAGTTGATTCGTTTTTCAAACCACATTTGTATGTAAATTGTACATAATTCATTCATTTGGCTGCGAAGTGCAATCATAATAAAACCTTTTCAATCAATCAATCAAAATGTTGTTGAATTTCCTACTGGATAAAGTGATGGCAGGCCATCCATAAGGCCTAAAATAAAAACTTGTTGTATTGCCCTTTGCGACCGACCCCAAAATCTGAAAATCTACGGTCGGCATTTTAAAAAAGCTTTTTTTTTAAACCGTTTTTTAGAAATGTTTGTATTAATGAATACAAAATATGTGTTTTGTTTGACTTAGGATATAAATGCATGAAATCAAATTATTCCAAACAATCTTCACATTGCTAGCAAGTTTTACAGGTAGTTGAAAAACAACTTCGACAGCAGGAAAGCACAGAGTGTTGTCTCAACACAACATTGCAAACCATGGATTATTATTAGGTGAAAAAGATAAAAATGGAATGATGACTCTGAAACACATGTTTTAAAGCATTAAAAACTGAGAAATATCAGCCAAAAGAGGGCTGATAAAAAAAAAAAAACACATTAAAAACTGAAAAATATCGGCCCAAAGAGGGCGACAAAAAAAAAAGGTAAAACAAAAAAATTCTTTTCCGACCGACCGACCCATGTTTTGGCACGTAAAAGGGCAATACAACAAGTTTTTATTTTAGGCCTAACAGTAGCCCCCCCCCCCCCCACCCCCATGTATGTTGTCAGCAAGGTTACCATGACTATTTTCCCTCTTTCTTTTTTGGCCAGGGACAATGTTTTGTGGCAATAGACCCAGAAGCCTTCGCCCCTGGATTTTCAGAAAGGATGACGTCATTAATAGCCATGTGCAGAAATGCCGAACCCGTGAGTTTAATTCGTATTGAAAAGTCAATCTGCCGCTTCAAACACTATAATGAGAATGCTTTTCTTAAAAATCGAATTGTTTTGATATGTTTCTTAAAGTAACGTGATGTATTCCAGATAAAAAAATACAATATAAATCAAACAACAGATATAATGATAAATTAAAAAAATAAAATAAAATACATAAGCAAATAAACTGATGAATTTCCGCAGTCAAACTTTTTTCTCAGATATATGCAGACGGGTATTTGAGAAATATTAATGTACAGTGAGAAAGTGGGTGAGATTATTGTTTTTGGCTTTGCTCAGAGTGCTGAACATAAAGTTGATCTTTTTGAAAGATTTTGCGATCGTACTTTTTTCTCGAATTCCTCCACAGGCAAATGGGGAAACGGAAGTACTAGTTGCAGGAGATCGTGCAAGACAGCATATGGAGAAAGTTGCTCGAGAGGGGGGCATCAAGTATCATCGAAATCTAATAACCAAATTGGTGAGTAAAGACCTGATGGAAGCGTGGGTGGTATATTGGTGAAGGGTTTCGACTCTCATGCGAGAGGTCCTGGGTTCGATATTTGCTTAGTGCTCACATTCTTGGACAAGGTGTTTTGCCCATATTTGCCACTCTCCACCTAGGTGCATTAAATGATACCTGACCATGCTGCGCTAATGATAATTGTCAGGCTTTCACGAAGTGTAGTGTTTAATGGTAATATATGACTAAAATGACTACCTAGGGTAAATCAAACCCACAAAAATAGATTAAAAATCAATCAATAGAAAAATAGACCTTCAGGTTATTGAAGAATCTTTCTTTTTATTTCTGTCGATAAAAAGCAGGATACTCACAATACTGTGCTTACATTTTTTTCTTCCAGCGGAATATTCATCAAACTAAAGTTTTATCTTACCTAAATGCTAAGTTGAACTACTTATACCTCAGTCAAACCGCCAGAGCGACACCACCGTGAACCAACTCCGTGCCATTTGAAGTAAATGTAATTAGTGTTTCTGTCTGCAGTTGGTGTGGTGTCGGTATCTTTGATGTGGAGGTGTCGTGGTACAGTGGTTCATTCACTTGAGTGTCCAGCTTAGGGTTGAGGGTTCAAATCCAAGCCCGGTACTAATGTCCTTTGGCAAGACATCACTCCACATTTGGATATGCATTTGTAAATGGTTATATACATGTAGCAATTGTTAGGTAAATAATAAGTGCAGCTCCCTCAGGATGAACAGCAGTGATGTTGATGAGGCTTCCCTGTGTAAACAAAAAATGTTGTTGTTTTTCTTATTATTACTATCATTATCATTATTTTCATTATCATTATTATTAATATTATTATTATTATAAATATTCTTATCATTAATATCTGTATTACTATTACTATGATTGACTGGAGATGCGAAGGTCGGGGGTTCGAATCCCGACAAGGCACTAATATCATTTGGCAAGATATTTACCTGCATGCACTTGCTACTCTCCACCCAGGTGTTAAATGGGTACCAGGTAGGATGCGAAAGTTCATATGGTTGGACGAGTAAGTGTGCGCTTGTAAAATGGCGACTGGCTGGAATGCTCCCCAGGGAGTGGAAAATGTGCATATATTGTGTGCGGGTAAGCCTGAATCCGATGACCGGGGTAATAATATATCTGTAAAGCGCTCAGGCACATCGTTGGATCGATGTATTGAGCGCTACATAAACACGGAATATTATTATGATTATTATTGTTATTACTATTATTATAAATATAATTATTATCATATTATTTAATTATTCATTATTATTTTTTTAATTATTTTTATAATCATCTTTATTATTTCCAGGATGTTCTTGCAGCCAGATTGGAGGTGGATCCAATAAGATGCGAGACGACACGATGAGCACTAAGAACAGAAATGTTTTATTCACCACCACCACCAGTGCCTTAATTCAAAAAGCGACAACAACCCTTTATGAATGTTGTTTTCGGTCATCATTTTGTAAAAAACAGGGCCCTATCACGAGCATTTTGCTTTTAAGAGTAACCCACCATTTTATATTTTGATATTATTACAGTAATTTACACGTTTATTCAAATTGGTTTAAATGGAAAATAAATGACATTGAATGGAATCTCTGTAAAGATTGTGGCTACCATCGTTTTATGATTAGCTCGGTTTCAACTTTCTCAAGTGTTGAGTTACGGATCTTCAGACATTATTTTGTTCTATGCGATACCACTTTGTTAATTTTTTGTTTTTTTTAATAACTTTTTTATTACTGATATTTATACAGGGTGGCACATATCACTAATGTGGTGGTCTTCCACGAGGGCCTATTAGGTATTATAGAATAAAACAAATAACAGCAGCAAAACTAAAATAGTCAAATACACATGCATATAAACAGTTATAATACAAATTAATTGGTATCCGCATGATAACCGACATCTGCATCTGTTTCTGTCACTGACTGCTTTGGTCAGGTTTCCATCATGTTGTGGATGTCCTCTACGTATAAATCAGCACATATATATTTTGCTTACTATCAGTGAAGATAATATGTATAGACAACATGGATGGATTATCGTTACGATTTCTAGCTCCCTTGAACAACATCAGCAAAGCACCTACCCAAACTTGCAAACCTATTACCAAAATGTAATTTCTTTTCACCTCCCCGCTTGACTTGAGATTGCTTTTTCCCACGAACACCCCGGTAGGTATATAGCAATATCATGAAATGCACAAACGCCGCGCCACAACGCCCACACCCCCTCACTGTTATATTCTCATTGCGGAGCTTGAGACTTCAAAGAGAGATAGGGAGAGAGAGGGGGAGAAAAAGAGAGAGAGAGTGAAAGAGTTGAGAGAGAGGGAGAGAAAGAGAGAAAGAGAAAGAGAGAGAGATAGAAAGAAAGATGAGAGAGATGGGAGTGTGAGAGAGCCGAGGGAGAGAGAAGATGATGATGATGTTTATGTGAAAGAGAGAGAGAAAGAGAGAGAGAGGGAGAGAGAGAGACGATAATATCTCCCCCTATTTCTACACCACCCCTTTCTCTTTATCTTTATCTCTCCCTCTCCCCCTATTTCTACACCACCCCTCTCCCCCCCCTCTCTCTCTCTTTCTCTCCTCATCTCTCTCTCTCTCTCTCTCCCTCTCTCACTCTCTTTATCTTTTTCTATTTCTCTCTCTCTCCCTCTCTCCCTATTTCTACACCACCCCCTTTCTCTCTATCTTTACCCCCCTCTATTTCTACACCACCCCCCTCTCTCCCCTCCCCCTCCCCCTCTCTCTCTCTCATTCTCTCTCTCAATCTCGTTCTTGAACAATGTGTCCATCACAGTACAGAGCTTGGAAAATATTACATCAATATGACTATTATAACAAAACCCGAAAAAGTATGGGGTAAATGCTTTCTATAGCTTGGAAGGTCATACAAAAGATGCAATAAGGCGCGTGTGCGGTATATTCCAATTCTATTCATTACGATTTGAAAAGGCTTTGATACTTGATAGGCTATTTGATATTTGCAAACTTAAGCTTCTCTATTCTACTAATTTTCTTTTCTGTATATCATAAGCATTTCAATGGCATGTATTTATACAACTGTCGAGCCATACACTTATCCTCGAATGGGTAATTGCATTTACTCTTTGAAGGCAGGTAGAAATAAAAGAGATACTCATTTGGATGTTTAATCATATTCCCACTGATGATGCCAAGTACGAATCCACAACAATGATTTGAATAAATTAAAATGACGTAGTCATAAAATGCTGTCCAGTAGCTGTTCTAGAGGGTGGCTTGGGGAACTCACCCCCTAAGAAATAAGAATAATCTAAGCGAGGCACATGTAGTATTATGACTCCAACATCCCTAAGAAACGCGTCTGATGGTGTCACAGCGCAGTCCCCTATCAATCGCCTTTTGAAGGCCAAGAAGAAAATTATGAACCGTGCACAGGGAAATCAGTTAAAACCTCAGCTCGTTTTGGAAGAGTCCCCTCCCCCTGCCGCCAATATCAATCACTGGATCCGCCACATCTTCTCTGCTGTCGTTTAGCAGCCATAACTGCAAGCTCAGGTGCAAATCGCAGTTGTATTTGTCATCGTTCGTAAGACCCCAAAGGGAGGATCTTTTGTAAGAGGTCGTTGATAAAACAGAACAAAGTTATTAGAGACTTCTCGCCAATTGTCCCCTATATGAGGATAGTATTTGCTGTATTTTAGTATACTTAAAAAACACTTAGTTTCTTCAAATATGAGGGCTGGTGTTTGGGTAGAAGTAATTGATCGCATCTTCCTCCTCGTCGCTGGTATTCCCGGTAATCTCTGCATCATCATGGTGTACAGGAAGCGCAGGACTGGAGGGAGTACCCGTCTGTACATAATCGCAATGGCGGTCGTAGACTTGGCCATTTGCTTGTTGAGTCCTGCCATGATCTATCACAAGCTCTCTCAAGGCCGATATACCAGTATTATCTTCTGCAAGCTTTTTGTCTTCGTTTACATCTCGTTGTGGAATATGTCTCTTCTCATTATGGTGGTGATCGGAATCGACCGCTACATCAAGGTTTGCCATTCTACAAGACCAAAGACCAATCGTCGGCGAGCGAAACTCACCATCGCTCTCTGCTTCGTGGTTTCTTTTGCCTCGAACATTTCTTTTCTCTTTTTTCTTTCTTTACAACAACTGGACACCGGTGAGGTGATTTGTTCGCAGAACTCTGACGGTCAGTTTCAAGGGATTATAACAGGTGTAATGTATTTAGTGTCATTCGTTACTGCATTCGCTACATATGGAATGATCTACAGAAGCGTGAAGATTCACACAAGGGTTCGGGCCAACCTATTTGCCTCTCGCAGACCAGAGCCAGGGTGTCCTATGGTGTTAGCCCGTGCGTCCCATGTGGCTCCATCTGCTAATGGCACGACTGAGGACGACACCAACCTTAAAACATCTAGGCACGGAGCTTCAACAGCGGTACAATCTGTATCCGGGTACGTACATTCAGCTAATCGCCGACATGCATTAGTCCAAGGACCAATAGGCCCAGCGGTGGCTGTACACAGACTAGCATGGTTGGACAACACTACCGGGATTGTGCCATACAACAGCGCCCTCTTGCCCACTCCTCACTTGTCTAACGATGGTATGGTGGATGAACCAGTGCCACCTGGTATTGTTTCATACAAGAAAACGCCACTCGATAAGACGACAAAGATGATGTTAGCAGTGACAGTTATTTACTTTCTCACTTGGCTCCCAGAGGCTCTGGCAAGTATGTTTCTTCGGGAAGTGATATCGAGCGCAATGGATAAACACATTGTTGCGGATATACTCGTCTCTTTTCTTCGGGACTTGTTGTCCGTTAACCACATCATCAACCCAGTTGTCTATGGTCTCTTAAACAAAAGATTTCGACAGGACCTTTTTAAACTGTTCAAATTCTAATCTAATATGGAAGTATCTTGGTCATGTGGATAAGTCATCGGACTATGAAGCAAGTCATACGGGGTTAAAATCCCTGTCATGGCACTGAGGTCATTTGGCAACACAGTAATTTACATTTGCCACTCTCAATCCAGGTGGAGAAAGCGGGTACTCAGTAGGAATTTGTTGCTATAAATGGTAGAGCGCCATAATGGCAGCCATACTAAAACAGTGGAACGTCAGACATGAGCGCTATACAAGAACCCACTATTATTTGTATTATTATTATTATTATTATTATTATAATCAACATCATCATCTTCATTATTATTTTCCCCAACTATTTTATATTTATTTTCTGGATTAGACATACATGTAATATAGAGATATGAGACATATATATATTTATTTGTTTTAAAAAATGTAAGCATCAACGTACATGCAAAATTGATCATCAACCGGAAAAAAAGCGATTACTTCATTTTACTGTATTTCTTCTTATTATTTCTTTTTTTTCTTCATTCCCGTGTCCATTTTGGGGGATCTGACACTATAGTAGAAAATTTGGTTAAATCAGTATTCCTATTATTTTCATCAGGTTATGGTGTTAGTTCAATGTTTAAATCTTATAATGTTTTTTAATCGTGTACTAGTGTAGTGTTATCCTCTTGAATTCTTTGTTATGCTTTTGTGTGTGCTATAGTGATTTTGTACATAGTTTCTCAAGTACAAGGGTGTGATTGTGCAAAATTTTTCGATCAATTTTGCTTCATATTTCCTTTGCTGAACGTATCTTTGAACACGATGTTGACATAGGCCTATATAGAAAACATTTAGTGTGACTACGCGCGTGTGTATGTGTGTTGATGTGTTCCCAATTTCATTCCCAATGCACTTATATTTCTCAATGAATAAAGAATAAGAATCAAATATGTAATAATTTCATGGTTTCATTATCATTATCAAATATTGGCGTCACTGTGTCTGAGAGGGGGAAGCGATTAAAACCACTGTAGTCCTCGTGTCTATCTCTCCAAGTATAGCCGTTTTGGATGTGCAGGTAGACCACTATGCAAGGGTTCCCCCCGACACTTATACGAATAGTGTTGCGGGTTCTTAAAACGTAAAGGTGGTGCCTCTCCTCTACACGGGTCCCACATTTAACTTCCTATCCGAGGGACGGAGTGCTTTCTACTGTAACCTAGCCTGCTTCTATGAAACAGGGAAGGGGCATATAACACATAACACAGACGCTTTTACCGACCCATCCATCTTGCCTCCTTAACCATGCGTCTTTCTTTACATCGGATTATATGATGATTCTTAATCTCATATCGATATAGCGAATCAAACAACGCGCCAACGAAGAGTTTTATTTCAAGCCCTATGGTCCATATTTCATCTCGTATTATTATAAGTTGATGTGCGTAAATGTCAAGTTTGCCACTGATGAAATAATATTATCTTGACGGACAAATGTAGTAACTGCTAAGCATTCATATAATTAATAAAAAGCATGTTATTGGCAAAATATAGCAAAATAAAGCGGTCGACTGCGGTGTGACATAAATCAGAACTAAAGATAAACAGACTTAGACACGAGAATAAATAATTTAGATGTTAAAATGATAGGTTTACATTTATTTTCATCACCTTTTTTTAAACACCAGAAACATATTGTCTGAGATAGATTCGTGCATGTATCCATATTTCTTAAATGTATGTAACGATACGAAATGAGAAAGAAAGGTGATACATTTATCAGAACGAAATTTGTAGCATGCGAAACCGATTAGCAAATATCTCCTTTCCACCGCCTGTAAACGTATTCACACATGCAAGCACTACATGTGTCAAACTTAGGCTTCAATACTCCAACGAAGTCAGGAAGCAATTTGAACCAAGATGAATAATGAGTTACATAGTTTGGTATTTAAATGAGATTACAATTTATAGCAAAATATACATCGATTGACAAGGATTACACATATAGCTGTGGTAGGTGAAAACGGGGTACATACCCCTCCCCTTCCTTCTATGCTCACACATAAACAAAACACAATTTTTGTAAAAACTTACAAAAAAGACGATTGTCACAATGTACACTGAGGTTTACCAGGGATTATGGACTTTCGAGTTTTCAAACGTCTCACCTAACCCCCTAATTGAGACGATCATGAACCAGCCTCTCAATTATTAGCAGTCTATTAAAGTGCAACATATTTATCTCGATGTAATTGCCCAGAATGGTAGATAATTCGTCGAAGGATGCTTCATCAAAGATTTTCAGATTTCACATCAAAGCCCCTTTAAGGATACGACCCCGGCAAATTAAAGATGCAATGGAAGTTGTTCAGTTGATATAAGTTTGTGCAAGTCCTTTTCATTGTTTCATATCAAACAATAACAGGAGAACGACAGAATGTAATTGTGAATGATTATGCACATATTAGCTGGTGCAGTTTCTGCATCACTTTGCCATCCGGTTATTACTACATTGTACAATATTATTGTTTATTTTATTGTTAGGATGCCTAATATCCTATTGCGTTCGTGGTAGTTTTCTTGGAAAGCGATTGTTGTAACATCGCTTAGTTTTATACCGACCATTACTCAATATTTCACTCAAAGTCCCATAGGTACCACGCCTATATCTTTAATATGCGCGTCGCACTCAAGACATAATTTATTACCCCCTCTTACAATAATTCACATGTCAATCATTGTGCGACCTATCACTTAAAAGTGCCGACGAGATGACGATATGGATAGGACAAAGAGATGAGATGACGAATTTGTGAACGCCTTACGAACGATAATTCGCAAGGCCTTCGAACGAACGACTTCTGGCGTTCGTAATGCGTTCGTAAGATGTAATTGTTAGGACGAGAAGACGAGATGACGAGTTGTTGTTTAGTATCATCTTTTGGTGACGTATTATATGTAGGCCTATATATATATGTGTTTTTTTTTAATATCCAGAATGCTCTGAATTACAAATCACAACCTGCCGACTTCCAGTAATCCGTCATCTCGTCTTCTCGTCCTAAAAATGCTAAACAAGTCGACTGGCTAATTTCCAACAATCCGTTATGTCGCCTTCTCGTCCTATAACAATTCGACTGCCGAGTTCCAACAACTCGTCATCTAGTTTTAAAATATCGAGTTGTCGAGTTCCAACAACCCGTCTTATCTTCCGAGACAAGTCGACTTGCCGAGTTCCATCAACTTGTTTTTAGTCTTTTCACTCGTTTCTCGTCTCTTTGTCTTAATTCATCTCGTCATCTCGCCGGCACTTTTAAGCTTCCGTAATAAATGTTCCCCTGAATGGTCGTACCAAAGACAACCATTATTGGTGATAATGAGTCACCCTGCCTAAATATCAGAAATAAATAAATAAATCTACACTTAGGCTCATACGATTAGAATAATATTACGATGAATCGTTTCTGTTGACGTTGGTGGCGGTTACCTGCTGGGTTTTAGTAGTAACATTACGATTTACAGACACAGTACGTCTCCGTGACGACTCCTTGTTCCGTCGAGAGGTCATCGGACCGTACGGACCAGGGTGAGTTTCCTTCTGTCTCGCACCGACGCTGGCGTGATAGCGTGCAAGGATGGCGAGTTTGTTGAGGACGATTTCGACAGCCAAGCAGATCTGATCGAGATGGTGTCTCGGGATGCCTCGGTGAACGGGAAGGTAGATGATATGGTCCATGATGAACGATGCCGTGGTCGGTCGACATCGGGTCTCGTCGATGCCGACTAGGGCCGTTGTCGCATGCGTATCGGTGGAATGTGGGGAGGTGACGAGCTCGATCTGAGCGAGGCTTCTCGCAGCACCAATACCTAGCTCATTGAGGCGCTGATACACTTCGTCAGGATCATCCTAACAAAACGATGGTAAAAACGTATATCAGTGACTCATACAACTGATGAGCAGTTTGACAATTAGCAAAAGTACCTTACAAGTTATGTACTACATCAATTTGTGTAAATTCTAAATTTATAGAAGCTTCTTAATATGGGCTTAATGACAACGGCTGGATCGTGTATATTAAATATCTTTTAGTTGATGTTTACATTTACGTTTAGTTTGTACATATGTTGAAAACTAATGGAATTCTAAAGGAAAAAAAATAGCGGGAAAGAAAAGTTGTAATGGAGGAAAAAATAGTTTGACAAGAAACAATTGAGATATATGTTATATTTACTATCAGGGATGATGTTATCATTAGCCAAAAAGAAAACTAGGAACGGATACCGTAGTAAAAGAAGCAGAACTCACGACGAGGATGGGAAAGAGCCAGTATCCACGGATCAGAGCATCGGTGCCAATCTGGCCTGCCACCTGCGGTAGCCTATCCAATACGTAGTCCCCGACATCTCTAGATCTCTCCAGACCCTTCGGGTCAGAGTGTTTCAATCTGGTGATAGATAACAAGAAGGAAGTCACGTTACCAATTAATCAAGATGATTTGTACGGTTAATTAATAGATGTTGCATGTGTGACGTATGACGATCGATACACAGTCACAATCAGTATCCACATTTCACTACGGCCCAAAATAGCATCATGTCGCTATTTTCCCAACAATATCGACAGATGGTGCTCATACACCAGGGGGGTGTTTCACAAAGATCCTAAGTAGAACTTAACACTAAGTTGGACTTAAAAATTATGGACAGCCATTGGAGTCTTAAATTGAAATATATTCAAAAGCAAAAATTGGAATATTTTAGACTTTTCATCAATTCCTCATCAAGAACATGAAATCTCCCATGATAATAGAAAATATGAATGATTTGAATCAACATTTTATGCCTTCTGAAAAAAAAATACAAAATATTTTCAAGGATGCTAATGGCTTCCCATGAATTTTAAGTCCAACTTAGAGATAAGTTCAACTTAGGATCTTTGTGAAACACCCCCCAGATAATAAATATTAGCAGACACAATCTGAAAATGCCAAGCAGAGAATGTTATCATTAATTTGTCTCAATGATCTACCAATAAGATCTTGTATATATAACTGTGCTAATCATGCTAATAAGGAATTCATGTTCAATCAACTTAACCCGTGGCCTACTGGAACTGGGTGGTCCCTGTATTAAGCCTATGGGACTTTGATAATGCAGTAGTCAACAGGTTAAGTATGATGATTTGTCACTATTGCTACAGCACTCGTGGAGCTCATGCCTATTATATCGGCCGTGTTCGCGAAATGGTGACAAGTAGGATCTTAAGTGGAAAAACAAATTTTCTCATGACTGTGTATTTCCTTGCGTCACAATTATTGATTCAAATTAAACATGACATCTAAATTTACTAAAAATTAAAGTGAATTGAGCCCAAAATATATTGTATATCAGAAAGGAACTGATGTATCTTCACCTTCGATGCAGCATGAATGTCATTGTCGTCGAAGGTCTCTCACGAAGCTGACGCACTAGACCAGCCGCAGAGGGCGCTGTTAAATACGCATTGATGACCTCCTTGAGATCGATACGAACAAGCTTGGCCAACCCAGAAGAAAGATTCAATAAGAAAGGGCACTGTAGAGCCTTTGCAGTCAACGTGCATTTAAAAGCCTTGCGGATATACTCCACTTCAGATCCTTGAGGATACGTCTTCTGTAGCTCTTCCATTTTCTCTCGGAGATATTTGTCTTTGATCCTGGTGATAGATCCACCGAATGCGGTGCATGGGTAGATGACACCGAAGTTGAAGAATACAAGATCCGATTCTGGGTTTATGGAATGCGCTGGCGCCAAGCACGCCAAGGAGCAGTCTTCCAGGACGTGAACGCCATGCTCGTGTGCGATTTCAGTGACCGCTGACAGGTCGCACACCCGTCCGAACAGATGCGACACCACGATGGCCACAGTGTTTTCATTGAGAAGAAGCCTCAGGGTTTCCAGTTCCGGTGAGAGCTGCTCCCGGGTAACATCCAAAGGAATCACCTGCAGTCCGTGGTGAAGCAGTACCTGGATGGTATCTCGCGTGTTGATTGCGGTGACGATGACCTCTGACCCCGGTGGGTACTTCTGGACCCGGAAGAACAAGTCCAGACTGGTGTTGACCGATGCGCTGATCAGGGTTGGATGGTGATGGCTTTGAGATGCGGTCGACTGACAGAAGGCTTGTATCTCATTGAGAAGCGTAGTGTGCTCGATATCCATCTTGCGTCGTCTCACCCGTACTCTGCAGTACCATGTTATCAATGATATCGCATGGCGCAACGTGGTATCTAGTGAATTGAAAGGAGAACCAACAGTAGATTAAATCAATACAATATGTTATGTTTTCCACATTGCTTCCCCTCCTCAACCTTTTCGAAGCCTTGTTTAGTTATGGCGTGGAAAACCGCCGTAAAAAGCCGCTGCGGTTTTTTTAAAGTAAATTATGTTATGTTAACGTGTGAATATATGGCAACAAAGTACTTGCGCGTGTTGGCCGAGTTTTGTCTTGTAGGATATCGAAATGGGAGGCCTATTATATAAGTTATGCCATTAAAAAAATTAAAACACGCCGCAGTTTTACCGCGCCATAATCTGAACGAGACTTCAAGAATAATCGAAAAATCTAAATGCTTTTGGAAGCATTTCACCAAAAAACAAAGACATCAACTTGAGTTTACACAAATTTGAATATGGCGTGCTGGTGTTTTTACACGAGCATGAAATGAAAATTTTTCATAAGATATTCCATCAGTACATAACGGGGACCTTGCTCTAACAAGCCCAGCTTATATAAGGTCTCCTCTTTCTTTCATGTACAGAACATGATACTACATAAGTATTTTTTTTATAGAATTTCTTTAGTTAATGCCAAGAGTTGTATGTTGAATAATAATATTGAACTTATAATTATGTTTGTTTTATTGAAAATATGCTGTTCCTGTTACTTTTTTTGAAATCCGATGTACATATGTTTTTAAAGAAGAAATAAAATGAACTATGAACTATGGTCCAGGGTCCTGATTCATAAAACTTGTCATCAATAACGAATGCTTGATTTCTATGGCAAATTTGCTCTCAGCCAATCGAGATTTGCAAACCAGTATTTATATTCAGTTCAATTTAGTATGTCAACTGGCCTGGTAACATGGTACGAGGATAATACTTTTTTACGCTTTAATAATCAGCCGATAATAATGACACCTCCCGTCTCTGTTGGACATCAAACATTATACCCCCCCCCCCCCCCTCAAAAAGAAGAAGAATTTTCGACCATCATTAAATCAAATTAAATTTCATCCCGATGATCCAGCATCTTGCAAATTTCAAAGTGAATTGTCATTCAAGTTGGTCAATGGTCAATGCCCGGGGGGGGGGGGGGGTTACTCGTATATACCAAATTGGTACGCGTGCTCGTCATAAAAAACGTCGAAAAACGTCGTTTCGACGTTTAGGGTATCTTTTTTCAACTTCAAGTTCGACGTTTAGGGTCACTTTTCGGCCATGCCAGCGCCGACATTTATTTGCGTGTATACTACCCACGTCTCTTTGAAATTAGTTCCTCCGAAGAGATATATTTCCTATGATTTTTCTAGTCTCTACGCGGGGCTCTACGCCAAGAGGTGCCAGAGTAGCCCGCAGTGTAGCCGAGTATAGGGGTACAACACTGCCGGCCATAGTAATCTTGTTGTGTATGTTTGCAATAGAGTAAAGTTTATTTGTGCATGGCTGATCGTCAACTTTGTGTGTTGCTACGACAGGCAGCCAGTGAAAATGAACTCGTTTAATCAAATTATAGAAATGCAAGCATTACTTTAAACAAACAGAACTTTGTAAGTCCTGGCTCATTTCTCCTGATTAAGGTGTTTTTTATAAAAAGGGGAGAAATTGGACTTTCTAGTAATGTTATTTTCTCTTTGAAATTCAGATACCGCCCGCCAAATGACTTTTGGGTTTCCTCTCTTCAAATTGTTTTTAATAACTCATGCGTGAAATATGCATCATATGAGTTGCATCAAAAGAAAGAAGAGGATCTAAGCTTTACAAATATGTATCATTCATTAATTATGGTTGTGATTAAGTTATGATAAAACATCGATAATTCTCGGTTTCGTTTTTTCTGGGACGCACTGTATATCTCATTTGTGTGAATTCCCTAAATAGGTATCCTATAAATGAGTATAACTATCACAATGAACATGATGGACAAAGAAAGAGGACAAAATATACAGTTCCTCATTCTACCCTCAAGGCCTCAACAATTGTTGTGGTAGACAAAGGAACATCCCTTCATTGCTATTATGTAAAAAGGTGTATGTAGAACAGATGACTATTCATGTGACACCTGTTCTACACATTTTTTACATAATAGCAGCGAAGGGATGTTCCTTTGTCTACCACAGCAATTGTTGAGGGTAGAATGGGGAACTGTATATTTTGTCCTCTTTCTTTGTCCGTCATGTTCATAGTGTATAGTATTCACACTATTCATTCGTATTGTTGGTCATTCATACATGTATTTTTGAAGGCAGGACTTGGAATCAACATAATCAAAACTGGAACAATCACTGAATAGCCAAAAATGCACAAAATGCAATAATAATTATGAATATAAACAAAACGAAACACAGAAGAAAGTAGTACATGTATACAAATGACTTGGTATCCTCGATGTGAAGGTTTGCAATATTGTATTACTTGTATAGAGGGTAATCTGTTTTTATATCAGGAATTTGTTTTGAAAAGCAGAGTCGGGGTAATATTGGAGCGCTATTATGTGCGCTATAAAGATATCCAATATTATAAAAAGATATACTACTACTATACTACTGTTACAACAACAACAACAACAACAAAAACAAGTGCTGCTGCTACTACTATTATTACTACTACTACTATTTTTACTAATACTACTACAACTACTACTAATACTACTACTATACTACTACTACTACTACTACTACTACTACTACTACTACTACTACTACTACTTCTACTGTTACTACTACTTCTACTGTTACTACTACTTCTACCTTCTACTGTTACTACTACTACTACTACTACTACTACTTCTTCTTCTTCTTCTTCTACTACTACTACTACTACTAATACTTCTACTACTACTGCTACTAATTTGATTTATATAGCGCCTTTTCCAGAGGATACTAGGCACTCTCCCTTAATTTATCAAGAATGTAAGAAGAATTGTAGAGGTATGTTTTCAAATATTCCAATAGTACATGTAATAACATTCTACCTTAGTGTATACATACAGGATCAAGCATTGTTCAGCACCAGATACTATTCATGCAATTTGATGGTATAGTATTATATTGCAGGTCAACAATGCATAACGCCCTTACCGATATACAGGCAGTCGTAAGGCACAGGGTTGACATCGCGTTGATCTCTACCACCCCGACGATGACAACAGACGCAGTAGACGACGAAAATGACGACGAACAATACGAGGCCCGAGGTCGACAACACGTACTTGTCCATGTCTTCGAGGAGTTGTGTCGCCATGTCTGGCAGACGTTGAAGATTGATGGACGCATCCGAATCCATGATAGTGTGATAGTTTAATGTACAGGTCTATAAAACCACACCTTACTATTATGCTTGTAAGTTGCCCTCACAATGCAGTGTAGGGTTCGGGGTAGAACGTCTCCCTATTAAACAAAATTTATTGCATAACTTTCTATACGCCATGTAGGCATATAATTATATTGGGTGTCCCCAGTGGCATAGCCAGGATTTTTTTTCTTTGAGGGGGGGGGGGGCACATGGGGTCACTGTCCTTATGAAATATGAATAACATTATTTTGCAAAGTCGCAGCAACGGAGTCAGAAATGTTTCAGGGGCACTGGGAATCACAGCCTTTTTACAGGGACAATCTTGTGGTGGATCTTAGCATTATATGCGCTAATATTATGTGAGATAGCGTAGACACCTATCGAGGGGGAGAATCATTCTGATATGTTGTAGTTTGACATTCCATTAAATAGTATACCTTACAGATATAACGCCACAGTGTTACAGAAAAAATTAACATGATCTTATTTATTTCCGCCAATTTTTCAAAAAGAACTAGAAAATCGAATGGGCACCAATAATAAAAGGGGTCCTGTGCCCCGCTTTCTACGCCATTTTATTGTTGCAGTGCTCTAAAAAAAATTACAACAGTTGTATGTGGTCATTTCCAAATAAATGATAGATAGTTTTGTTTACTTCTAAATATAAACATATTTGTTGCAGCAGCCATGAAAACACAAACATATTGAGCCTTATATACTAAGCTAATTCATGACCGAGACCTATACATTAAAACACAACCTACATGATCACCTGTTTGTGTTATACTCTCCACACCACCAGAACAACGTTTATTCAATTTTTTTTGTTTTATTCTTGTCGGTTTTAAAAATATGTGCTGGTACTGTATCACGTGCGTGTCATATCGCACCATGGTAATAAGCTACATGGTGTGAGAGTGAATTGAGGATTTCACTACAGCTGTAGAACAGATAAGTATCAACACCCAGGCGCGTAGCCAGGGGGGACGGTGGGGGCGGTCGCCCCCCCCCAAAAAAAAGCCGGCCAATAAAAAGAAGGAAAAAAAAGAGAAAACAAGACGAAAGGAAGAGGACGTAGGAAGAAAAAGGATTAAGAGTCGAGAACGGTACAACGAATCGTCTTCTCTCTCTAATAATTTAATGAAACGTCAAAGCTTCCGCGCTTCGTGCGGAAGGGGGGGGGGGGAACTGAATTCAGATAAGGATTAAGAGTCGAGAACGATACAACGAATCGTTTTCTTTCTCTAATAATTTATGAAACGTCAAAGCTTCCGCGCTTCGCTCGAGAGGGGGGGGGGGGGGGAGGGACGGAATTGAATTCAGACGAGGATTAAGAGTCGATCGAGAATGGTACAATAAATCGTCTTCTTTCTTTAATAATCTAATAACACGTCAGAGCTTCCGCGCTACGTGCGAGGGAAGGGGAACTTGATTCAACAAGGATTAAGAGTCGAGGACGGTACAACGAATCGTCTTCTTTCTGTAACGAAACGTCAAAAGAAACTGAATTTAGATAAGGATTAAGAGTCGAAAACGGTCCAACGAATCGTCTTCTTTCTCTAATAATTTGATGAAACGTCAAAGCTTCCGCTCCCTGCACCCACCCTCTATAGGGAGCGCGCTACGCGCGCTCTGTAAGTAGTTCGCACGCTCCGCGTGCTCACTACCGCCCCCCCCCTAAAATGAAATCCTGGCTACGCGCTTGTCAACACCGCACTTATTATTTTGTATATGTTTGATAATGTAATTTGCCTTGCCTGTTGATAATTCTACTTAAAATGCAGCAGAAAAAAGACAACCCAAACAGCGCTAATATTTTGTTTATGCATCATATTGTTTGCAGAGTATTCTACTACTGCACAGTCAACTGTAAAAGAAAATAACACTATCGCGAAATCGCACTATTTTTGGTTTATGTTTCATATGCAATAATTATGCTGTGCTTTCATGAATTATTGAAGAAAAAAAACGGTACTCAAAAACACAAACAAATTGGTCCTTAAACTATATAGGCTTTACACTCCCCGCAAGACCATCTTCATTTACCGCGTCACAAAGAAATGAATGGATTAATTGGTTAATGTATACTGCAGTCTTTTCCTAATACAACTACATTCTGACTACATCACATGGGGCCATGATAATGAGAATTATTAATTTTTACTTCTACAAAAAAAAACATTTATTGCAGGCAGCTGCGCAGCACACACAAAATGAGAAGCCTTTGATATATTATACTAAGCAAAAAAAGGGACAGATGATTCTAGGAAATTTCGGTCCATTCATAATCGGCATAATTGGCGATTTCGAGGCCTTACATTATGGCTCAAGGCATGGGCACACAGAAGATTTTTTTATGTTGGGAACCGAGGTAAAATGTAATAAATTATTGAAAATTTATAGCATTTTCTGTGTTTTTTTATATGTATGGAAACTGCCCCCTTTATGAGCGACAGTGTACTTAACCACCTCCCTGACTTAACTTGATATTTGTTTCCCGTCATTTGTTTACCAAATCCTATTTTATCAGGGAAGCTGTCTGTACAAAACTCTTTGTTTTTTTAACAGTTGCGCCCAATTTAGTTATGTCATCATTTATGATTTATATATATACACTGTCGCTCATAAAGGTGGAATATTTTAGTTTTATCCCAATTTATGGAATTATTTTAAAAATTATTTAAAAATAATAGATCTAGATAATAGTATACATTCTCAGATTTTATTGAACAATAATTTGCCAATGTGTGTTTTGCGTGACTGCTAAAGCATGTGTATGCTACTATGCTTATCAACTAGGGGACCTATGCCCTTAAGTCATAAATGACGGTAATGAGGATTAATGCCCCACAAAAGGGCACTAATATAGCACATCGACACGGTTTTGATCATGGGGCCTCACAGTTACGAGGCTATTGCTTTGTCACTGAACCATGACTGTACGCAGCGGGGGCTAGGGTAGGGGGCAGTTTCCATAAATAAAAAAAAAACATAGAAAATGCAATTAATTTTCAATAATTTATTGCATTTTACCCCGGTTCCCAAATTAAAAAATCTTCTGTGTGCCCATGCCTTGAGCCATAATGCATGGCCGTCCAGAGGATTTTGTTATGTTGGGGACCGGGGTAAAATGCAATAAATTATTGAAAATTTATTGCATTTTCTGTTTTTTTTTTAATTTATGGAAACTGCCCCCTACCCTAGCCCCCGCTGCGTACAGTCATGGTTCAGTGACAAAACAATGTCCTCGTAACTGCGAGGCCCCAGGATCAAAACCGTGTCGATGTGCTATAGTAGTGCCCTTTTGTGGGGCATTAATCCTCATTACTGTCATTTCTGACTTAACGGCATAGGTCCCCTAGTTGATAAGCATAGTAGCATACACATGCTTTAGCAGTTCCGCAAAACACACATTGGCAAAGTATTATTCAATAAAATCTGAGAATGTATACTATTATTTAGATCTATTATTTTTAAATAATTTTTAAAATAATTCCATAAATTGGGGTAAAACTAAAATATTCCACCTTTATGAGCGACAGTGTACAAATTATTCGTACCCTTACCAATATTTTAAGTATGTGAAAAATTGATTTGTCCCAATTATACTTCTTGATAATGTGACATATAAAAGCTTACGTCTAAAAGTTTTCAACAAAGGCTCTAATTCAACCAGTTCACCTTTATTTCTTTCGTTATGAAAAACAAAAAAACAAACAAACAAAAACATGAAATTTACAAGGGGTATGATTAATGTAGTTGTTAACTGTATATATATAATATATTTATGTCATTCAAATGTATTTATGTATGAAATTGCATGTTTTTAATTGATATGTTTCTACAAATGTCTTAAATAAAGATGGAATCTAAATAAAGTAAATTGAATTGAATATATAAAAGCTGTGACAACAAATAAAACACCGGACACATAATTTGATTATTTTCTACCCATCTTAGATAATAATGTTTGTCTCTTTTTAATACAATTTTATACAATGCAAATCTCTGGCTATGCTATGTTGAACATTGCACACTGTTAACATTGAAACTGATTCCTGTAAACAACTCGTTTTCTTCTAAAAGACAAATAAATATAACAAATTTATCCACACATTCAAGATTATTCCTATCAACACAATTTTGTCATGATACACCAATGGTCATACAGACTTGTACAAACTACAAGGCATATTCATGCAATGAATATTGGGTGCATACAAAAGACAAGGATCAATTTGAATGAAGCATTACAAATCAAATAGACATCTCTTCACACTATGCATAGGGAAGCAATGCATTCAAGGGTAATCCAACCTTTGTTATGAGTTTAAAGGTAAAGACCAGTATTGGCAACGCCCCAATTTCAAAAAATGAAATGGAAGCTCTCATTACCAATCATGTGAAAGAATATGTTTTGACTAATACATGATGATAAAAAATTTGCCGGGAAACCGCCTACTAATTCATATATTTGGTAAATTTATTTCTCTCATGGTCTGGTGAGAGAGATAGGGTAGTCCCATATACATCTTTCTGTGTATAGTGCTTGTAACTTTACGAAGAATGAGCCAAATTTCTTATCATTTTGATGATTCCAGAACCTTGCAGATGCTAGATGCTAGATGATCGACCTTTTCTGATCGATTCCACAACGTTTCTTTCACAATGCAATCGCATGACCATTACTGGTCTTTACCTTTAATTGTATGAAAACAGAAAAAAAAAGCAAACACAGTATGAGGAAAGTTTAAAATAAATTGAGACAAATAATAAGACAGTAATCACTGTTGAAAATACGGCATCACTAAATCTATACATATCTCAAATTGGCAATTTGGTTAGTGGTTGTGACGTATATGATGTATAGAGATTACAATTTTCAAAAATGTGTAACTTTCATATTTTATGTCCGGTTTCGTTCAAACTTTCACAATTCTGCTTCTTTTATTTGTTTAATGCTTTATTTGAGAGTATTTAGCTATTAAAGTTGGGTTTTCCTTTAATCAAGTTAAAAAAGAAGACACTAAAACCACCAGCAACTGCAACAAACCTTTCACTATATTGCTACATGAATGATACAATTATAATCTACATATATATGGTTATGGTAATTAGCCATATTTACCACAGGTATATTCAATACAAGGTGATTTTTCTTTGACATCTGGAAAACCAATATTCAGACAGGTAGGTATATATAAAATGACATTGTGCAAAAAGGTTCAGATTTATATTAAAAAAATGATTAATCTTACTGCTAAGAAAAATTTGAAAGTTCCCTGCGTGTTAATGCATGTGTAGATTTAAAGGGGTGGATCCGTCTTACCCGTAATAATGTGTAATATTCATAAGTACTTACAATTCAATTAGTGGACAATTATTTAGAGTTATGCAAATTACAAGTATACACCTTACCCTCAAGTAAATACTGAAAATACATAACATATTAGAATTCATACCCAATGGTTTCTAGTAAATTCAAGGACCTTTAAAAACAGAAATCCATTATCTCTACCTTATCAACATGTGAAAAAAGTTGCTGATGATACTATTGATCAAAATACTGATGATATTTTGATTAATGACAACTATTCACAAAGTATGACAACAATTCTTTAGATGCTTGATTGAAGTAAGTTATATTAAAAATATCATTCAAGTTATACAAATCTTAACATTTAGTAGGCGAGCTTTCATCCACTCCTGTAGACTTTCTCAAGCCAAGTGATTATTCATACGGTCATATAAAAAACAATATTCCTAACAGCCACACTCAGCACAGCACAATAAAAACAATCATTACCACATCACAAAGTTAACATAAAATAATGCTGCAGCATGTTACATGTACCCTATTAATCTGATGTCTACCATAGCGTATGGTGTGTGTGTACGTACCGAAGTCTGTGCCCACAGGTAAAGAGAAAAACATACATTTTAACAATTCTTCACCATTAAAAAAAAGAAAAAAGGGCTTCAATTAAAGTACTGGAAAGACATGCATGTATAACACAAACTGTTATGATTTATTGCAACTATCTCGTTTTAATTGATGGAAACGTGTGAGGAATTTGTTTCGCAAATGCAAACGGCATACCCATGATTGCCAGATTACATTTATTTATTTTCAAATTCTAATGGTTGAGTATGATAATGGCCCAAGCAATGTCTGTGCACCTTAAATTTCACTTGAAACTGACAAAAAAATTCTATCACATTCCCCTAATATCTGATCTCATCTTACTCTGTACTCAATATTCTAGAGAGAGTAAAGTGAGTCGAGAATCTCATCAAACTTGGAGTTTTAAAACAATGTCATTTCACAAGAAAAAGTGAGGTGTCAATTTGACAAAGGTTTTTCTTCTTCCACCTCTCCTCCACCTCTCCTCCTTCTTATTCTTCTAATTGGTGACTCTAGCTTCTTCTTCCCTTTTCTTTATCTTCTTCTTCCTTTTCCTCTTCTTTTTTGCACCATATTCTCCACCAAAAACGAGCTTAAATCTCCCTACTCATTACAATCAGTACCATCATCATTATCTCAAAAATGTTGGTTTCCAAAAAACAGTACAATATTCAAGTAAGATATTAAAAAAATTCATTAGGAAAAAATATATATAATGAGGTAAATAGAATGCCGTGTCATTGGAATACAAAGCCTCTTATGATGAGGATGAAGATGTCCGACAGTTAATTCAAAATGTTTCTTGAAAGAAGTTATACTTCTAGAATTCTTTGAAATACATTTAATAACCCAGAGCTGCATTCTATTAGACTGATATTTAGAACACTTTCCAATAAAGAAAACAGAGCTGGGCTTATTGCAAAAAACTTACCATTGATGTTAACCGTACCATCAATGGTAGCTAACATGGTAACAGGGCTCAACAGCCAATCAAAATCAAGGTTTCCATGGTAGTTACCATTGATGTCAAAGTTGCCATCAATGGTTAGTTTTAAGCAACGGGGCCCTGATCAAAGCGCTTAAAAACTAAGCATTCATTAAAACGTTATAGTTTGTTTAGATGACGATTGCAGACTGTATCACAAAACAGAATTTCATACAATAAACAAGCAATGTGCCACAGTTTACGTACATGTACAACAGAAAAGATGAAGTTAATCTCATTTAATATGCATACAAATTTGCTTGCAGTAAAAACACAGGTAAAGAAATATTTGATACCATTCTATTTATCATGGGCAGACTCAGTCTATACAAAAAAGTGGGCAGGGCACAATTCCCCCACCATAATTTTCAGTTGGATTTTTGGTCTTCAATTATAAAGGGGGCATATTCATGTTGCGTATATTTTAAATTTGCATGATTGGGTTTTAAAGGGAGGAAGGGGGAGGGGGTATGTGCTGATTGTGCCCCCCCCCCAATCAATCTGCCAGTGCTATGTATGGTAAATCATAACGCAGCCGTACAATATAATGCACAGCACATGAAAATGATATGCTGTATGTTTTTGTTGTTGCTTTTTGGTATTGTCAGCATTTATTCTTTTTGAGAATATTTACCCTTTCACTTTTTGTTTCCTTATATAATATGTACAATACCCTTTATAGACATTTAATACTGGCCCCACTACCATGCAGTAACTCACAATATATACATACACAATGGCTTCATATACTACACAGGTTAAAAAGATAAAAATTACCCTTCAAAACATGACATATAAATGCATTCGTGGGACTTAGTCTTTAATATGGACAGTAAATTGGGAAAGTACGTTGTTATACAGTGAAATCGAGTGCAGCACCTTTAACCACGATTATTATTGTTACATTATCACTGACGTCTAAGCTGGAGAAAATGCATGATTTCTCTATTAAACGTTACAGTATATATAATTTGGCAATGTCATTATCAATGAGTATGTCATTATCGATGAGTTTAAGCGTAAAAATAATAATTTATATATCAAAGCTAAAAATAAAAAAAACATAATGCAACTAAATAGATTTACATGAAATTCAATCTCTCTTGGCTTCTAATTTGTGCTACATTAGTCTGATTTGACAGGGAAAAAATGTAAATTATGGAGAAAAGATTGTATGTGCATGGTTGCAGGTATCAATGTATGCAGCAAATTATCTCCAATGACACTCTATACAAATATATGCATTTTCTGATGAAAGAAGTTATTATCATCATTATCATAATGTACAATACTTTTTTTCTTCTAAAGTTTATACAAATACTTGAATATAATGTTCAAGATGAGATCATGTTTATTATACATAAATGTTTCTTCAATATATGATATATGATGCCAGCATCACTACTTATTTCTATGCAGATTTCTCAGCAGAGATCATATTTATAAGGGCTCTTTTTTCCTTTTTTTGTATAGTTCTATTATGGTCAATAGTGTTTAATGTTTGACACTTTTTACAGTTTTTTTTTCCACTTGTTAAGCAGCATTTCCATCTAGTTGAAATATGGTTCAGGACAAAATTCAAAGCAAAGACCACAATGTAAACAAGCTTCATGAATTTAACATTTTGCCAAACATTCTACATTTTGAGTACCAAGAACTTCTACTTTGCTTAAAGGGGGTGTAGCATGGCAAATACTGGTTAACGCCATCTACGACTTCTTTTGGACAACTGCACCTAAACGAATGGACTTAATTAACGGTCAGCGTGCGCTAGCGTTCGCGAAACATACCAAAGTTCACGTATGTTGCACGCATGTGAATACTGTGGTCGTGTCGTCCATAGTCTTTATAACCGTTTGGCCCAGAGTCAGGCCACAGGAAAGACATTTAGTCTCGTCATGCTACACTCCCTTTAAGATAAAACTTTGCAGCACACTTGCAGTATTATCTAAACATGTAGTACCTTTTTCAGCAATTATTAGACATCCTTCTTTCCACTCTGCTCCAATAATTCATTCAGTAACACAAAAAATAGTTCTATTTTACCTGAAATTCAGTCAACATATCACCTCTACCTTACAATGGTCTAATTAGTCTACATCTATATAAAATTGTGCAAACAATAAATAACATATTATCATATGTATATACATTGACATCTCCTTTGCTCGTTATTTTTACAGCAAGTAAACCTTGAATATTTCCAAAAGGATAAAATCTAATTATAAACATGAACAGCTCCACTATTATCAAACATATCCCAATTTTACATTGTAAACAAAATAATCATGATTCGATAATTTTGAAACACCTCTGGTAAACTTCCAATCTTGCGTAATGGTCCAGCATGTTCATAGATACTGTTAAAAAAAGAAGGGGGTGGGGAGGAAAAGGAATATTCTTCAAGTCCTTTGTGTGGAACGGAAATAACTCCACCAAGGGTTAAACAGATATCACAATGGATACAGAATTACCATCTGACTATGTTGAGTTGAATAGTATACAAGGACACTCAAGGATCTAGCTTAAAAACTATTATTGACTAGAGCACCCTCTCTTGTGTCTGGTTATGAAGAGATCGGGATTCAAGCTTCTATGGCTCCACTTTTGATCAGGCTGTCTTTTAATTGGTTGAAGATGTAGAGTTGGTGCTCCGGGGCCATGTGGAGTATCTGATGCGTAATCTTTGTCGGGTTGGCAGTTCTGGAAGGCAACAAAAGGGAGGAGAGATGAAATAATGAAAATAGTAATATAATATAGGTATATTGACCACTATGAGAGGCATCGCTGTTTCTATAGGCTCAAGGGGACGTTACATCCTGCCATGACCCAAGGCGCGCCTGGGACCTCGACAGCCAGTATAGAAACAGCCAGGCCTCGAATATTAAAGCAGTCAATATTTTGTATATACCGAATTGACACAAAAATCTACCTAGAATTCTTTCCTTATCTTTTTCTTGAGTAAAGTTTGGTTAAAACATCACAGAAAATCAGACACTGTTTGTTAATCTTTGCTGGAAAGATGATTGAATATTACAATCATTTGGGAATGGAATCGCAGACAAAAAGCACTGTATGGTATCCGCGCTCACACAAAGTAAGTTTTAACACGTAAACCAATGGGGATCTCATCAAAATTTCCCCGTTACCCAGAATCTTTTGGGAATCTCACTCATGAACTATTAACCGTTACTGGCATCATTCGTTTCTTTACGGGAATGGCTAAAATCAACCAATCAGATGGCTAGATTTCTAAATAGAGGTATATAATATTGGATATTTTTTATAGCCCTAGGTGCTCGAGGTGCCCTAATATTACACCCGGTCTGCTGGATGTATATAAGGAAAATCTCTGATGCAGTGTTGAGGTATTTCAACACTTGGATTGCTTTCTTCACCTGTCCGCACGGGTCGGTCGCTTGTTTGCCACACATGCATATTTGAACAAAACAATAAGCAATAATTGATGGAAGAATATGTTTTGTGGAACACGATGGCTTTGTAAAATTATCAATTTTCAGCCTTGATAAGCTCCACTTTAACCCTTTAATGCCAGTATAGATTAATCTTGCATTGAACACAATTAAAATCTTAAAATCTATCCCATGATAAATACAATGAGGCACATGGAAATTATTTGTGTGGCATATAAAGAGTTAAAGATAAACTTGAGTTCTGGTAAAAAAAGAAAATGAATTCTCACAGAATCAAACGAAACTTACACTGAATGTTCCAGATTACAAATAAATGTAATTTGCCAAACAATTCTGGTAGAAAATGTATACTGGCTGAGTAATGAGCATAGAAAGATAAGGAAATCAAGGTAGGTAACCCTAGTCCTATACACATCTTTTTGTATACAGTGCTTGTAACTTTACCAAGACTGTACCAAATTTCTTATAATTTTGATGATTCCAGAACCTTGCAGTACACACCAATACTTATATGCTAGATGATCAAACTTTTCTGATCGATTCCAAACCGTTTGGTTTCACAATGCAATCGCATGACCAGCACTCAACTGTATCTTTAACAGCTAAAGTTAAAGTGAGAGGACTATTACTTACTTGAGGAAAGTCTGGATGTAGACATAGAGGAATGAAGCCATTAAGAACTGGCAGTCGAACCGATCCATGATGCCTCCATGGCCGGGGAAAACATCTCCAAAATCCTGCAGAGGTGAAATAAAAACAAACTTTTGATAATTTGAAGCCGTGGTCACATGAGATATTTGTCCTGAATAACATCTTATTTTTCTCGCAGAGTGCAGTTTACCATACAGGATCTTGTCATATTATTTAATGGGTCTGGTTTGGTGTACATACATGGATAGTAAGGGGGAGTGGGAGGCAATGAGGGGCAAATATTAGTGATTTTGATACTAGTAAATGAAGCCCTGCAAAAGAAAGGCAAGTTAAAAACTGAAGGCAAAGTTTGAATTTCGGACGTCTGTAAATAAACTTAAATGGATGTCTATGATAATGCTACTACTACTACTACCAATATGTCTTGTTTACCCTGGGTAGCCTCATCAGTATAAATACTGTTCTCCCTAAGCGCCCTGCAATCATATTATTACCTAGGCTTTAGCCGAGCTACCAGGGTACGGCCCTCAAGCAATCAAGTAATTTCTATCAACCGGGTACCCACGTACTTCACCTGGGTGGAGAGTGGCAAATATAGATTATCAACTATACGATAGTTAATCTCACCTTAATTTTGCAAACATATAAATACCTAGGCTTTAGCAGAGCTACCAGGGTACGGCCCTCAAGCATTCAAGGAATTATTTCTACTGGGTACCTGTGTACTTTACCTGGGTGGAGAGTGGCAAATGTAGATTAACATCTACCTATACTATAGGATATTTATCTCACCTTGATTTTGAAAGCTCTCTTGAACCCGCTGGCAAAGAATCCTCCGAACGGGCTGACCAGAGAAGCGAAGAGAGCGATGACTAGAGCGTGGATCTGGGCCGGCATCAGGTTTACTGTCTCCCAATGAACACCACCCTACACACATGACAAATGAACACAAACTTAGGGGTTTATACACATCAAGAACAACGTTCTAGGCCCTGTTTCATAAATATCGTTATCAATAACAAATTACAATTACTGTTACAAGCTACTGAAATTTTGGTATTTGATTGGCTGAGAGCAAATCAGCTCCCAATAAACATAGAAAAAGGGAATCATGGGGGATCGACGGGTACCGCTTAGGCATTGTTTGCTATATAGAGGGCGCAAGTAGCTACAAGTAGTGCAGTGGGGCTTTTATGTGTGGCTGCACCTTCTACACACATATTCAAATGAAGACATATTGTGTAAAGATGGGTAAAAACCAGAACGGTTTATGATTGGAAGTATTTACAGAAACCTGATTAGAAAGACCACTTTCTATGAAGACCAATTGTCTGGTTTTCATCCCTGATGTGTTTATAAAGGATTGACTGTGTTATGTACTCAGAGAATGTTTGTTTGATTTGATTTGATTTGATTTGATTTCTGCATTTTTCTAAATACAATAACTGAACATACACACATAAAATATAATGAAAATTTGCAAACAATAATACTTTCATGTCAAATTGTGATTTACATATAACAAACTTAACATTTCTTTAATATATTTTTATGAATTTGAAGTAACTATCTGTGGAAAAGTGCAGGAGACCTCCATCAAACGCAAAACTTGACTAGGACAGCGGCCTCAAAAGAATATTCTTATGGTGAAATTTAAATGAAAATGTATTCATACAATCTTTGTGTAAGAGTGTATTGTGGGTTGGTGGTGTGCATGCGTGTTGTGTGTGTGTTGGGGTACTCTGAGGAGGCTAGGAACAGTGTGTGGTGGAAGTGTGGTCGGGTGGTGTGTGTGTGTCGCATGGTGGGGGGGGGGGGGGGGTAGTAGTGTGTTTGGTTGAATGGGGTTATTTGTTTTATGTTACAATTGATTTCATTATTGTTTTCATCAATCGTACAATCTATGTAATGAAAATGTTTTGAATTCATGTCAAGGAAAAACAACTGTATCATATTTCTAAGATTGATTTGTATTGTTTGGAATCAATAAAAAAACTATTGAAAAAAAAAGTGTGTAGTGAATGGTGGATGTGCACGTAGCTCTGTGTTGTATGGTGGAGTAGAAAGAGATAAGGCATTTTCAACAAAGAAACAAAGAATAACAAATCGCAAAAATGACTTACATATCCCAGAAGAGCCTGCATGAATCCTGGCAGGATGTACTCTCGGACTTGATACGTAGAGCTCGGCTCACACTCCATTCTAAACACCATGCTGTCGTCATCATACTAGCAAAAATTATACAACAAGAGGATTATTGGAAAATAACATCATAATGCAATCAAACCATATTGTTTTCGAAGGGGATGTCTTCGTTCAAATAAACTCATCTGTGCATGGGCAAGTTTTATTGGTTGTCTTTTATCTCAAATTCCATCAAGAACTATAATTTGTAAATAATCTTGTAATAGATTTCAAAACATGATGAATGTAGCCTATTTAAAAAAATACTTTGGGCTTTCCCTATGCATTCCTTAAGACTCTGATTATCTGGGCATACAGGACATGTCAATTTATATGGTTGTTTGCTGCCCCCAATGGTACCAAGAATAATGGAAGCTGAAGACAAAATAGTAATTTTCCTTGATATTTAGTCTGACCCTGCAGACCATTCCAGATGTAAGAATCGTGAAATTCATCATGCTGCTTTTACAAGACCGGTCATTTGTCCTCGAAACATCAAACGGCGAATGCAGTAGGAAGAGGAAACTCCGCAATGGTGTGCCGCAAGGCTCTGTCCTCGCTCCGATACTTTTCAACATCTATGTCTCTGACATGCCCAAGGGGGAATGCATGCAGTATTCCTACGCAGACGACACCGCACTGGGGTTCAACAACCACTCCTTCGAAGCAATCGAAACATCACTGGAGAAGGACCTGAAAATGCTAGCCGAGTTCTTCAACAGATGGCATCTCAAGATAAGCATACCAAAGACTGTATCCTCCGTCTTCCACCTGGCTAACCGATGCGCCAACCGAGAGCTGAATATCTCACTAGATGGGTCTAGGCTGAACTTCGTCTCAACACCAAAGTACCTAGGTGTCACTCTTGACCGAAGCCTCACCTTCCACGAGCATGCCAAAGCCACAGCTCAAAAGACCCAAGCCAGAGTGTCTCTCCTAAAGAAGCTTGCAGGGACCGGATGGGGAGCTAATTTCACCACCCTTCGCACCTCCACTCTAGCTCTTGCCTTCTCCACTGCCGAGTATGCTGCACCTGCATGGAGCCACAGCACCCATGTACACAAGGTTGATGTTGTCCTCAATGATGCTATGAGACTAATCAGCGGAACACTCACTGCAACACCAGTCAGCAACCTGCCAATATTATCTGGCATACCACCAGCTCAGCTCAGACGAGATGCGCAGTATGCTAAGCTTGCCCAAAAGCATGACAGAGATAAATGCCTTGTTCCTGCCCCCTCTGCCTTTGAAGGACAGCGTCTCCCTAGAAGACACTTTGCAACACAGGCTGCTGAGCTGCGGCCTGAGAACCCCCCCTCCACCTTAGCCACTTGGATAACAAAACGCTGGTCAGACCAGTGGAATTCGTCCACTACCAACCTGAAGGAGTTCATCCCAAAGCCCTGTGCAAAACCAAGTGGCAGCGACCTCCCAAGAAAAGCCTGGGTCAACCTAAACCGTATCAGAACTGGAGTTGGCCGCACACAATATTTCCTACATAAAATTGGAGCTGAATCATCACCAAACTGCGCCTGTGGAGAGATCCAAACTATGGATCATGTCATTGATGATTGTCCGATCTACAAATCCCCCCACGGCGCTTCCGGACTTCGTGAGCTCGATGATGAGACGATCTGTTGGCTCAATAAGGATCTTCCTATCTAGATGATGTACTCCCTGATATTCTTTGCACGAACGAACGAGTCTGACCCTGTAGGGCTATTATTCCAGTTAGCAGGAAAAAATGGAATTGTAGATATCGTAGAGAGAAGGTAACACACGGGGCATTCTATACAATAAGGTTGAGGACTTTGAGTGACATACCAGAAGTAATAAACTATGTCTCCTATCAACCATTACACTGTACAATATTTGCTCAAATTGAGATTTGCATAAAAAGTCACTCAAAGATTTTGTCCAGGGTTTCAATATTACACAATGTCACAGACACTGATAACACGTAGGACTATGCATCTCAGATTTAACAAATTGAGGTGAAGAAATGGGGAAGTAAAATTTACATCCCCTGCCACCACACTGAGACACACAATTACACAAGCTTACCTCTGCTGGGCACGTGAAGAACTGGAACTGTGCAAGAAATCTTGTCAACTAGACACAAAGATTTTGAAAACGGGAGAAAATTAAAAGATTAAAAATTAAATAATGACAAGCATTTGCAATAGGGTCTACATATTATCTTCATGATACACAAAGCATCAAAATATAATCGCAGTGTCCAAATTATTGTTTCGTTCATTTTATTCTTATTCTTATTCCCTTTCAACATTGTTGAGTTGCTGGTTCTTTAACAGGTCAGTGCTTGCATGTTGAAAATATATTGTCCACAAATTTTTGTTTCACAATTAAAATAACACGATCTTGGATGTTCTTGGTGTATTAAAAGAAATGTAGTAATTACATGCAACTTTCAAATTAACTTTCATGTTTATAACCACTAGCAGAGATTTGGAACAGAATGCATTACTTAATTAACTTTCTTATCCGTCCGTTTGTTCACACCAGTTATTGTAAATTGAACAAAATACATGGTCTACATCGCGCACACACAAAATCTGGAATTTTTTTTGTGTGTGTGTGTTTTCGTGATAGATTTTTTGATTGCCGATTTTTGTGTGAATCCTGAAAATAAATATAGAGTGTCTTAACATTTTTGTCTAAACAAAAGTATACTAATGATGCTATGAGTGACATTGTAATGATTGCATTATAGAAATATAAATATTTTCAATTCCTTTTTGTGATATAATTTCTTTGGCAAAAAAATTACTAGTAAGAAAGAAAAAAAAACAGATTGTCTGTAGGTTTATCCTAGAAGATCTAGGAGCTCTGAGATTAGCATAGGACTTCTTCATTTTCTTTCGAACATAAATCTTATATATGTATTATTTATGATGCACAGATGTACTCACGAAGAAGCTGTAGATAACAGTAGAGAAGAGGGCACCAATAAAACCTTCCCATGTCTTCTTAGGTGAAAGCTTGATCAATGATGTCCTCCCAAAGAAGAAACCTGCAAGATCAGAGAAAGAGAATTTGACATAGCAAAGTTACTGAGAGAGTGCAAGACATCATGTGTTAGTAAATTCCATATGCCGTCACAGTGACCATATGTTAGGAATACTCTCCAGGTAGTGGAGATGGTGCACATCACAGTGACCATATGCTAGGAATACTCTCCAGGGAGTGGAGATGGTGCACATCACAGTAACCATATGTTAGGAATACTCTCCGGGAGTGGAGATGGTGCACATTGTGCGTGAATGAATCCGATGACCAGGATAATAAAATCTGTTAAGGGCTTAGACACAGTATTTTGTATAAAGCGTAATATAAATCCAGATTATATGATATTATTATTATGTAGTCTGTATGCACTTTGTCACATCGGATATGTCACCGGACTGTGGATTACAAGGTCAGCGGTTCAAGTCCTGCTGCGGCACTAATGCCCTTTGGCAAGGTATGAATCTACATTTGCCACACTCAGCCTAGGTGAGGTAAAGGAGTACCTGGTCGGATTATTCCTTAAAATGCACTGTACGCTGATTACGGCTGCCAGAGCTAAAGCTGGGGTAATAATTTCCAAAGCTCTTTGGTAGCGCATTGAGACCTTGTATAATGTGATATGCGCTATACAACAACCTCATATTATTATAGGCCAACAGAGCAAGACAATTCTCTGTGATTGGTCAATTCAATTGAGAAAAAAGTTACAAATTATCATACATGTACAATGAAACCTGTAAATAAGGAAAGCTCAAAGGAGACAAGAATAGTGGTCTTTATAGGCAGGTGGTCTTTATGTACAGGTTCCTATAGGATAGATTTCAATGCAAACCAGATTCAAGGGAAATGAAAAATGTGGACTTTATAATTATACAGGTGGTCTTTCTATAGAGGTGGTCACTAAAGCAGGTTTGACTGTATTGAGAATCCTCAGGACTTACCAAACATGTATGCCATGATATCATGTTGTCTTTATAGACAGGTGGTCTTTCTATACAGGTGGTCACTAAGGCAGGTTTGACTGTACCAAGAATCCTCAGGACTTACCAAACATGTATTCCATGATATCATGTTGTCTTTATAGACAGGTGGTCTTTCTATACAGGTGGTCACTAAGGCAGGTTTGACTGTACCAAGAATCCTCAGGACTTACCAAACATGTATGCCATGATATCATGTTGTCTTTATAGACAGGTGGTCTTTCTATACAGGTAGTTACTAAAGCAGGCTGAGAATCCAGGACTTACCAAACATGTATGCCATGATATCATTGCAGATGACGCAGGTCGTTGAGAGGAGGAACCATATCATGCCGTCAAAGAGCGTCTGGACAATGAGGTTGGACTGAGTGACCACGATCAGTAGGGCTATGTGGGTCCAGCCAAACTAGAGCAGGATAGGAGAAATGTTCAATGGCAATTAAGAAATACATTAATTATTTTACATTTAAATGTACTCTACATACAAAATTTACAAAAGGCACATACATGTATGTCTACACTTCCGAGCTATTAGGTAGAGGTGCCATGGTTGAGTGGTTAAGTCACCGGACTGTCGATCACAAGGTCCGCGGTTCGAGACCAGCTTGGCACTAATGTCCTTTGGCAAGACATTAATCTACATTTGCCACACTCATCCCAGGTGATGTAAATGGGTACCTGGCAGGAAATAATTAATTGAAATGCTATAGCGCCGCAATGGCAGCACGGCTAAAGCTGGGGTAATATTCTCCAAGTTTGGAAGCGCTTAGTGATTCTAATAAGCGCTATATAAAAACTGAGTATTATTATTAATTGTTTTCCTAGAAGGACATACAGCATGCATGCAGAATAGAAAATGCAGAGTAGAAACAAACTAAATTGACATTTAACATAAGTCTTAACTTTCCCTTGAATTGTAATAAAATTTAAAAAATCAATTCATATCATTTGTTTTTTTACTTGTTAAGATATATATATATGTAAACCCATATTAAATTAACAATCCATGTTTACAAAACACATATGAATGTACCCATTATTTTTTTTTAAATGGAAAAACTTGATAATTTTCAGTTGATATGTGGCATGAAACCATACAAGTAAACTTATCAATTTTTTAGTATTTATACTAACATCAAATCTACTTTACAGTTTACAGCCCTGAATTGCTTATATTATTTTTTTTTAGGTTACCTCAAGAGAAGCTAATTGAATTCACACAAAGGCACCAAGACTTAAAGTCTATCTGTACTAGTTTGGCCGGGAGGGATTAGACCTCCCACCATGGTCACTAACAGGTGGTTATCTCATCACATCAGCTCTCAATTAACATAAGAAAAAGGGGACCATAGGGGATCAATGAAATCCGCTGTGACATTGTTGGCTGTATAGAAGGCGCAAGTACATGTAGCTACAAGTGGTGCAGTCTCACTTTAAACATTACAGTATAAAGACTAGGATATGACGATGATTACAGCAAAAAAGGCACACAGTGCAATTGAAGTATGAAGCTTCAGATGGGGAGCTTTGAAAATAGAAAATTTATCGTAGTCTATTTTCTGCATGCTCATAGAAATACATGTACAATGAAATCGAGTAATATTGTGAGTAATATACTAGCCGTAGTGTGTATAGGGTATAGACTGAGAAAGGAATGAACCAAACTTACCAGAGTGAATTGCACAAGGTATTGTTTCTTCTGGAGTGATAGAACAAACATCATAAAGCCTAGAGAGAGCGAGAGAGAGAGAGAGAGAGAGAGAGAGAGAGAGAGAGAGAGAGAGAGAGATAGAGAGATAGAGAGTGTGAGAGAGAGAGAGAGAGAGAGAGAGAGAGAAAGAGAGTGAGAGAGAGGGAGAGATTAACAAAAAACAAACAAAAACAATAGAACTTCTCATGTATTCAATCACATCTTCTTACCCATTAATTAAAGAGATAAATATGTTTTTGATCCCAAAGATTTGTCAGTCGAAAAGAACAGTTCATACACTACAACTTTTTGATTGTGATGGCAACATATAAAGTAAAAGTCTTACATATTCATAACAATAAAATTGAACATATCATCCATAGGCAAACTATCCTCTTCTTCCAACCTTCTATTTATTGACTCACACATGTTCGTCAGAGTCTTACGAAAAAATTATTTTAGATTAAATGTTAACTTCAAAATTCAAGCTTAACTCCTGTATAGGCTAATAGCCTACACACAAGTTAACAAATTTCACACATCATAATATTGAATATTCACTCGTTTCCATGACAATAATTGGATATGAGCCTGATCTTTTGTAACTACATGTATCTCTACCAAGTGACCCTCCAATACATGTATGCATTGGTAGACATTGGGTCAGTTGGGCTAGTCCACATTCACCAGACTCATTTGTGCTTGCTCTAAGTTAGTAGAGAAGAATGCAATCAGCCTGTCTGAATGCAAACGGTGAGTTGCCGTTTGGTCTACAACAAGTGTGTCTCCTACCCAGTTTGATGATTATTATTATTTATGATTAAATTATTATTTGACCGTATGGATAGTAGACATAATGAACACTAGACAAACTGGAAATTACTGGAAATTTGACTAAAATTAAAGATAAAAGTGAGTTCTGGTAATTGCGATTGCATTTTGAAAGAAAAGGTGTGGAATGGATCAGAAAAATTTGAACATATATAGCATGTTAAAGTATTGGTGTGTACTGCACGGTTCTGGAGTCATCAAAATCATCATAAATTTGGCCCAGTCTTGGTAAAGTAACAATCACTATACACAGAAAGATGTATATGGGACAGCACAAATGGTGTTGGGGCTAGTACTACCTTGATTTCCTTATCTTTCCATGCTCATTACTCAGCCAGTATACATTTTCTTCCAAATTGTTTGGCACATGACATTTATTTGTTATCTTGAACATTCAGTGTAAGTTTCGTTAGATTTTGTGAGAATTAATTATCTTTTTTTACCAGAACTCAAATTTATCTTTAATGATCAATAGACCAAATGGGTAGTACACTTTATCGAAGATTAGACCGACCATAAATTAGACCAATGACTATTAGCCTAAATGGTCATCAGACCAAATGATAAGTAGACGAAGTGATTATTAGACCATTGCCCATAGGAAAGTGAAAAGTATGCCGCAGACCTGCCGCAGATCTGCGGCAGACTTTTAGTCTGCGGCAAAGAGTATGCCGAAGTATGCGGCAGAAAGAAATTTTGCTGCAGACTTGCCGCATACCAGTATGCCACAGGAACAGTCTGCGGCAGATCTGCGGCAGGCTGAAATTTTGGTGCAGACTTGCCGCATACCAGTATGCCACAGGAACAGTCTGCGGCAGATCTGCGGCAGGATGAAACTTTGCTGCAGACTTACCGCATACTAGTATGCCACAGGAACAGTCTGCGGCAGATCTGCGGCAGGATGAAACTTTGCTCCAGACTTGCTGCATACTAGTATGCCACAGGAACAGTCTGCGGCAGATCTGCGGCAGGATGAAACTTTGCTCCAGACTTGCCGCATACTAGTATGCCACAGGAACGGTCTGCGGCAGGGCGAAACTTTGCTCCAGACTTGCCGCATACCAGTACGCCACAGGAACAGTCTGCGGCAAGTCTGCCACAGAAAAGTGGGAAATTATACAGTCTGAAGCAAGGCTATAGGCGGCCATTTTGTAGGACATGCAGTACCATATGAGGTTGCAGGCTGAGCCCATGATCTTGTAAACTCCTGTGTTAATTAGCACTGTTAATTGTCTTTTTAGCTTCTGTCAAACCAAACAATTTGCTTCAAGTTCAACTGGTACCATAAGAGGAATTTATTACATAAGAGGAGACTGAGGAATTAACGGACTGTTTCAAACTTTTTTGTTGTGCCATATGTGATCTTATCTTCATCCCCACTAACTCACTTTTTTGTTGTAACTACCCAAGACGAAAATCCAATTGAAACTAATTGAACACCAATTGAATTTTCAATTGGTTTCAATTGGTCTCAATAGGTTTTAACAGGTTTCAATGGGACTTTTAATAGGACTTCAGATGGTTTCAATTGGTCCAGATTGTCCCTATTGGACCAATTGGGCCCATTGGCCCCATTGGCCTATGCCCCATTAGACTTTAATGGGACCCCAATTGGCCTGAAGTTGGACTTCAATTGGTCCAATTGAAACCAATTGAAAACCTTTTAAAGTCTAATGGGGCAGATTGGTCCAATTGAAATCCCATTAAAGTCTAATAGGGCCAATTGAAACCAATTGAAACCAATCATCTCATGCATATTCATTATTACTTTACACGTGTGACAGAAAAATACATTTATCATGATTTGTTAAGCAAATTAAGACAATGCACATCATTTTTGTGATTTCTATTTTCCTTTTGCCATTATTAACCAATAGATTATTTTGTCTGATCATGTTACAATTACAGTCACGTTTTAGCAATAGATTGATAGATTGATATTGATTATATGATTACTAACCAAGAAACAATATACATATTTAGTATATATATGTGTACGAGCCTGTGTCACTTTAAATGTTACTCTTGAATACACTTCAAATGATCTATGTGATGGAGTTGATACAATTGAGAATAGAATATACCTAATTGGTAATATTGATATATATTGGTATTACCTAATTGATAATATCGATATTGCCAATATCAATTATGAAGTATCAATCAGTTTATCACTGGTTCTTCTACATGCATACTTTATTGCCACGTACTGGATATGAAAGAGTATGCGGCAGGTCTGCAGCAAGTCTGCGGCAGACCTGCCACAGACTCTTCATCATACTGAAAGAGTATGCGGCAGGTCTGCAGCAAGTCTGCGGCAGACCTGCCGCAGACTCTTCATCATACTGAAAGAGTATGCGGCAAGTCTGCGGCAAAACTAATTTGCATGTGAAAAAGATGACTGTCTGCGGCAGGTCTGCTGCAGATCTGCGGCAAGTCTGCCGCAGGAGTATACGGCAGGCTCATTTCTTTCCTATGGGTGTGGATAGTAGACGGGCTGGGTGTACACCATATGGGAATAGACCAATTGGGTAGTAGATGAACTGGTTGTAGACTAAACGGCAATAAACCCTTCAAACTATTTAAATGTCACTTACCAATAACATACAGCCAGAATGAGAGGAATCTGTAGTAGTCAATAAATGGCTGCAAGATATTCTGCAAAATAAGGGAAACAAAAAGGGAATATCATATTTTTTTCAATATCAACAGAATGATTCAGCTTAAAGGGGGTATAGCATGGCAAAAACTGGTTGATGCCCATCTACGACTTCTTTTGGATAACTGCACGTAAACGAATAGACTTGATTAACTGGGTCAGCGTGCTAGCATTCGCGAAACAGACCGAAGTTCTCCTCACGCTTTGGTTCGCATACATTGAACGCACATGAATAGGTAGGCCTACTGCGGTCGCAACGTCCAGAGTCGATTATTTCCCTTTGCCTATCACGACACTAACCTACGGTTTTCAACATATACATTTTACTTTGCGAATGCGTCTGTTCGTGCCACTACATTTGGCTAAGCTTCCTTGGCTTTGAAACAAGTTATTTCTCTTTGCCTATCGCGACACTTACTTATGACTGTCAACAATTACGCATTTTACATTCCGGACGCGTCTCTTCGTGCCACTACATTTAGCTAAGATTTCTTGCCTTTGAAACAATTGATTTCCTTTTGCCTATCACAACACTTACCTATGATTGTCATTAACTATGCATTTTACATTCTGATCATGTATGTTAGTGCTACTCCATTTGGCTCAGGTTCCTTGCCTTTGAAATAAGTTATTTCCTTTTGCCTATCACAACACTTACCTATGATTGTCATTAAGTATGCATTTTACATTCCGATCATGTCTGTTCGTGCTACTACATTTAGCTAAGATTTCTTGCCTTTGAAACAATTGATTTCCTTTTGCCTATCACAACACTTACCTATGATTGTCATTAAGTATGCATTTTACATTCCGATCATGTCTGTTCGTGCTACTACATTTGGCTCAGGTTCCTTGCCTTTGAAATAAGTTATTTCTCTTCGCCTATCACAAAACTTACCTACTATTGTCAATAATTTTGCATATTACATTCTGGATATGTCTGATCGTGCTAAAGTCAAACCTGTCTATAGCGACCGCCCAAGGGAAGCACAAAAAGTGGTCTTTGTAGACAGGTTCCTTTAGTACATGTTTCAATGAGAAACTATTTTCAAGGGAAACCAAAAATGTGGTCTTTTTAGACAGGTGGTCACTAAAGCAGGTTTGACTGTACTACATTTGGCTAAGCTTCCTAACCTTTGAAACAAGTCATTTCCCTTATTTCCCTCTACTTACCAACTCCCTTCTCAGCACGATGCCAAAGTAATCCTTGAGACTCTGTCCGTAGACAAAGTAGTTGGCACAGGCAAGAAAGTACCAGCTGAGCGTCCTGAACCAGGGCAGGTTCTGCGTGCGATAGACAGCGTGCCCGATGCTGATGATCTCCTTGAAGCACATCACCTCGATCAGTAAAATCTAGATGAGAAAGGTGCAAATTCATGTTTAAAGCCTGTCTGCACTAGTTTAGCCATGGGGATTAGACCTCCCTGCAAGGTTGCTGACAGTTGCTTATCTCATCAAACATCAAACCAGCTCTCAATTAACATAAGAAACAGAGGATCTTGGGAGACCAACAGACATCGTTTAGGCATTGTTTGCTATATAGAGGGCGCAAGTAGCTATAAGTAGTGCAGTGGGGCTTTAAAGTATTTCAGAGTCCAAGAATTCTTTACATGACTTTGTTGTGGTGGGTAATTATCATGATCATGACTTCAAAAAAGGTAGCTTGAACCAGTATTTGATTGAAGTTTAAACAAAAAAAAAATTCTGTGTCACTTTGTTACAATGGAATTCCCCCAACTTTATGGATGCGTCTTTGGAATGCGGCAAGACTAACAATAATCTTAATGACAAATTATGTTTACTTTATAAACACTGGTTTCATTTTCACACAAAAGTCAAATTGCTCAGAAGAAAAGTGATTTTTCTTCTTCTTCTTTTTTTAATGTTTTGAACATAACATTTGGAATTTACATATCAAGTAAGTCCACCAGATTAAAAAAAATAAAATCAGTTTGGGTACACCAAGGCATACAGTATTTCTCCACTAAACCAAAAGAAAAAAAGAGGATACTTTCATATTTTATCTGTGAGGGACGGAGCTGAGACGTACAGGTCCAGCATAAATGATGAGAGCATCACACAACATGACAAAAGTGGCATCTAACAACATTCCCCTTCCCCCTTTTTAGTAAAAACCGGGAAGAAGAAACAACATTGGGAAAGAAAAAAAAAAAAAAAAATCAAAAAATCAGGAAACCGATCTGAATCGGGAAATTACCAGGCCTGTTTAATTGGGGAAGGGGGGGGGGGATCCCCCTTTAGAAGGCTCTGCTCCTAACAGTTGGGGCTTACCAATCCAGTGAGTCCTACAGGGCCAATGTAGATGATAAGAGCATACCCAAACACCATTGCAAAGGATACCGCTGAACGGATAACATAATTCTGCCATCTGAAAGGATAAGAGCAATGATAAAAACTTGCCTATGAATTATGACATGCAACATCATCGGTGGAGGAAATTTGGGGAATGGGAAAAATTTTAAGTTAGAACAGCAATCAGCTGAATGCATATTTAACAGAAAAGCAAATAGGGCAATATTGTATAGAAATGAAAAAGAAACGAGAGAATGAACAAAGGTTGGATGAAAAAAAAAGATAAAGAAGCAGTAAAATAAAGCATATATGAGGAATACCCAAACGAAAATGTAACAAATGGAGAAAAGTATAGCCAGTTATAAAACGAGAACAACAAATCAAATCAAGAAAAAGATGATCCAACAAAGGACACACAACACAGATTTAGAAAGGCAAAAAAGAAACACAAGCAACTGGTACTGCATTAAAAGGACACAATACAAGAAAGAGGAAAGACAGGTTCATATCAAAATGTACAGCCTTCATGTACATAGAGAATACAAAATTGCATGTGTATTTGCAACAGATAAAAGACCTGTAATTGAAACACATACATTTCCAGTACTACACTGTCCATGCCCTGGAACATTGCACTTTGCCAATTACATTCACACAAATCATCCAAATAACGAACCTATATGTCTACAGGTTCGTTGCGAGACGGGTGTCAGGGTGTGACAAATCCATGAATAATTTTTCTGTTGTGTAATTTGTATAATAAGTTCCAAGAACATTAATGAAAAAGATGCCTTGTCAGAAATTTGTAATCCCACATGTACACATGTACATCCCCCTAAAAGAAATTGCATAGTGCCTAGTGATGCCCCTGAATGAACAGTGTACATGAAATTGAGATGAATATTAAAAAAAGAAATGAACAGGGCTCAACAGCCAATCAAAATCAAGGTTTCCATGGTAGTTACCATTGATGGCAAAGTTACCATCAATGGTAAGTTTTGTGCAACGGGCCCCTGTTGTATTGGGGGGGGGGGGGCAATAATCTTTACAAAACTAATTTTGTTTTCTTCTAGATGTACATGTACATGTACATGTATGTGTATAATGTGCAAGACACAAAAACCTGGGACTTTATCCTTCTGAGAGGGGGGGGGGGAGCTTTTTTTTATATCTAAGCTGTGTTTTAAACTTTTATACCTCTAAACAATCATATCTCTTACATCTATTATATCTCCAGATTATAATACCTCTAATTTATGATAACTCTAAACTATAATTTTCTCAACTATTATACTTCTGAGTTATCATAATATCCACTTGACTACTTTTACTTTCGTTGAATAGCGTCTGTTTGGAGCCAGAAGGATGTTAACCCTGTATACAGTGAGATGAGTTAACGCCCTTCTGGCTCTGAACAGACGTCATGTGCATTGTCCAAGGCAGACCTTGGAGGCAGTCTAATCTCTTATTATACCTCTGAGCTATCATAATATCTACTACTAGACTACTGTCATTTTCTGTTAAATATTGGCTGTTTGGAGCCAGAAGGATGTTAACTCTTTATAAAATGAAATGAGTTAATAAAGCCCTTCTAGCTCCGAACAGACGACATGTGCATTGTGCAAGACAAACCTTAGAGGCAGTCTAAACTATTATAACTCTAAACTATATCTGTATATCTCTGAGTTATCATAACATCCACTAGACTACTTTTACTTTCATTGCATATCGTCTACATGTATTTGGAGCCAGAAGGATGTTAACCCTGTCTACAGCGAGTTGAGTTAACGCTCTTCTGGCTCCGAACAAACGACATGCGCACTGTGCAATTAAGACAAACCTTGGAGGCAGTCCTTTCAAGAAGAGTGGGATGTTGTCCTTCTGAGGTGGGATGGGCGGTTCCTGGATCTCCGGTAGGCCCAGGTTCTCAGGAGGAACGCATCCCGCTGCTATAGGTTTCTGACAAGATACAACAAAACAAAACCAACAATAATAAAGCCATTTTTGTAATGTACATGTACAGTGTTGTTATCAAATTCAATGCATAAATCTTTGTTATGTGCCTCGTTATAATTTATTTCATTCACCTGTGCATGCACTCGATAAAATTTGATTTAATCAGAGGAAAAAGGAGTCACGTCGTGTCCATCTTTTGAACACCTACATTTACATGAACAGGTACTTGTATTGTAGGATGAATCCTGTGTTGTTTTAGGAAACAATCAAACAAAGTGCATGAATATTAACAGTATCAGAGTACAAGAATTTTGTTTACATACGTGTAAACTAATATATATAAATGGAGTTGAGCTCTCATTGACCTCAATCATCTTGACAAATTGCATTCTGTGTTTACCGGTATGATTAATAATAATAACTGATCATTTTGTGTCGTAAATTGAATTCAGTTCATTTTTTCTTAAATTTATTTACACTTGCCCATGTAACAAATTATTTGCAAGATTTATGCTACTTTGATACTATTTCATACAATTTTACCTGTACATTTAATCAGGGAAAAAAAACACGGAGGCTCGGGGCTAATTTGCCCCCGAAATGCCAAAAAGAGCCCCCGAAAGTCATAAAAGAGCCCAACGAATTTGCATAGAGATCAATGCAAAACAAATTAAAGAGTGTTTCATGCAAGTAAGCTTGTAAAGTAGCCCCCAAAATGTTTTGAATATCTTTTTCCCTGCATAAAATTGTATTGTATTTTCCAGGTTCTATGGAAGAACAAATTGTTTACCCTGGCGATAATCTAATGAATAAAATAAATAACTAAATATTTTCTGAATTCCAAAGATTTCTTTCTTGATTCGTTTAAAGAAATACAATCATCGAATGAGATCATAAATTCATGACATGATCTTAAATTATCTGAACTTGTAAATGTGCAATGTATAATAATAATAATTATACATTTTTATATATAGCGCATTTCAGAACTGACAGAACTCTCGATGCACTTTACATCCAAGATCTACACTTAGAAATACAAAACAATATCAATACCTTATTCTACAATTAATAAATAAAACAATATTAAACAACAAAAATAATCATCTGAAATTACATTGTAATCTATGAAACATGATTTAATTAAATGCATCATTGAAAAGATATATATTTTGAGTTGTTTCTTGTATGGGAATAAACATTTTTTGAAATACCAGTTGGTACATGTACAGTAGTACAGTACTTCAAAGCCACACAGATCAGCTCAATGACAAAGGGGAAATATTGTTTATTCATTTAAATGCTTATCAGATTAAAGTGGTCAAACAGAGACAGCCAATGCTTGTATTTACATTATCTTGATGTGGGTGGGCGGCCAGAGCAATCTCTGTAAATTCCACTAATACATACATGTACATGTAGTGGCATTTACACTGCAAGCAAATTCATAGATTTTTCTCACAATCCAATATTTCGTCACGACAAAAATACAAAATTGAAAAATCCATCTCTGGAGTGTGGATTTTGGATTACAAGTATTCGATAAGCCATGCAAGTACTTGTACAATGTACACGTATGTATTCTGACCAAAATTACATTATACTTTATAAGTGGTCAACCAGACAACCACAGTATAGTGTAATATCAACTTAGTGAAGAATTCTCTGCCATTCTATTAATAGCATGGATGCAATCACAATTAATGGCACACTATACAAGTAGAATCGACCAGACACAGAGGGATGGAAATAATTACTTTAACAGTATCACTCTATTGTAAGTTTGTGACTTACATGTACAAGTAATGTGAAGGTAACATGTACATGTACAGTATATATTTGTGGTAAAAGTAATTGAAGTAAATAATTCTGGCAATAATAATTGTACTAGTGCAAGGCATTACAATCGATCGGGGGTAAGAGCACTTTTTTTTTTTTTTTGTGGGGGGGGGGGGGGGGGTCACAATTTTTTTGCAATGACTCAGCCAGACGCTGAATAATTTTACAATAAAACAAATTTGAGTGGGGGGGGGGGGGGGGGGGGGGGGTTAACCTCCGAACCCCCCCCCCCCCCCTGCGTACGCGTCTGCATGTATACATGTATATATCTGTGGTAAAAGTGATTGAAGTAAATAATTCTGGCAATTATAATTGTAGTAGTGCAAGGTATACATCGATCAGAAACAGAGGAATTAAGATATTAAAATACTTTCCCTTGGATTAATTAATGTGCTCTTCACTATTTAGACTAACAGCTTACTGTACATTGTACCAGGGCAGGTCCAAGCTATTGTCCCCTCTGGGGGTCAAATTTCATCTTTATATATATTTAACAAACTATACCTCATTTTAAAGCTGAAACTATGAATTTTATGAATCTGATAAAAAAATAAAAAAATTATCAAAATACGAAGAGTGCCAAGGTCACGAACTTCGATTTTTATTAATAAGCGTGACGTACGGGACATTACATTTTTATTTTTGTATCTCGTTTGAATTATTTGTTTAAAATTAAATATCTCAGGACTTGAAGACCATCATGCTAGAAAATAGGAAAAAAATATAAAAACTTTCAAAATTAATTAATTATGCAAATGAGGTAGGTTCCAAAGTGTGATGTCCCGTACGTCACAATTTGATCATAATTTGTTTAATTTTAATTATGAAAATATTTTTTTTTTTTAAAGATATTCTAGGAAGTTCTAATTTAGATGAATACCTAACAAAAAATAGGTTTTACAAAAATTACAAAAATTCTGTGTTGATTACATAATCAAATTAAGAAATGTGACGTACGGGACAAGTGTGTGACGTACGGGACAACCCCATATAAAACCAATGCAAGATGTGAAAAAGGAAATGACCAAAAGGAGAATATATACTGTGTTAGGAAACTTGTTGTATACAGGGATATATGAACATTCCAACTTGGTCCCTTCTAGGAATTTACTTGTTTGTACTGAATTTGATGTAATTAGTCTTCAAGCCAGACCCCTGGTATTATCAACTTTGGTATTTTGCCAGTTGATGTCCCCAACATTGGCAGGATGCTAAATATGTAAATCGTAATAGTGTACAAGTTCCTGGAATGAGTCTAATGAAATTATATGGTAGTAGATGCACCAGAAGCTGGCTTTTACAACTCATAGATGCTGCAGGTAAGAATCTTAGCACATTTATGCCATCAAGCTCTCCATGTGAGGTTTTTTTGATATTCTATTTAAATGTCATATATGATGGTAAAGGATTACAGCATACACTGTACACTGTACATGTTATGGAGCCAGCTTGGGAATTTTGATCTCCTAAAAACTAAATCACAACTTTTAAGGAAGGATAGCCTTTTTTAGTATTTCACACTCTCACCCACTTAGGATTTTTATCACTTTTACACCCATGCATTTTTGTTGATTTTGCTTTAATCTTTTGAATTGTGGAAAATTTAATTTCTTATATCTGGTGGTGTTAATAAGATGTCTTTAATCAATACAAAATACATTCAAGATTTATATTTTTTATCCATCTTTCACAAACATGTAGGCTACATCAATGTACATCAAAATTCTTGAATATATGACAGCAACATATACATGTTCTAATCTGTGATAAAAGGATTTAAAAAAGACAATATGTTCAGCATTATCTTTGAATTCCTTCTATGATATTACTATCAAGTCATCATTCAAACAAGCTATGATTATGAAGAAAGACTTCATATTTTTAATGTATCTTTGTTCACAAACACTTAGAGCATAAGAAATGTTCTCTGACAAAATATGATGTGCCGAGTGTGCCCCTGTGTTTCAAACAAGTTTAAATAAAAGTTTTTAAGTTCAAGTTCATCTTCTTCATTAATTATTATTTAAAACATTTTGCAATGTTGAATGGAATGGATAACAGAAATGAGAAAAGAAGCATGACTGCACATGATAGATGGGTAAATGGAATAAAAATGGTAATTTAGTGTGTAAAAAATATATTAATTCAATTTGTTTTCTTTGTTAAAGTAATATTTTTATTGATTTACCCCATAAATTAACACAGAGGATATTAAGTGATGGTCAGAGGATCTAATTGGGTTCTAAAACACTCTAATTGTCACTGATTTAAGTTAAAATTGTTCACATTTAACAAATTTTGACGAAAATTCTTCATTTCAATGCATTTTCCCATAGGGAAAAGTTGTCCCGTACGTCACGTGTCCCGTACGTCACATACACACATTTATGTTTCGGTATATTACATAATAACGAAAGGTCAGAAAAATATGGTAATAGTTGTGATTAATGCTTGATTCCATAATGAATTAAGATATCATTACCATAAATCTCATAACTTAATAAATTCAGAGAACTTTTATGATGAACTTATTTTTGAAAAAGTCAGAAATTCTCTGGTCCCGTACGTCACGCAGGTCATTAATTACATTAAAAATTAATTTATGAATTGGTCAGAACTAAAACTTTCCACAAATGAACTAGCCCATAATAGCCACAGACTCATACCAAAAGATAGCCATATAAATAATGTCATCCATTGTTATTTCTTGTTTAAAGTCTCTGAATGTCCCGTACGTCACAAAGCAAATAGCTTGGACCATTACTACATTGTAGTAAACTAGTAATTCTGAGTGCATTAGAAAATATGTATACATGTAGCTCAGGTATGCACAAATCTGGGAATTTGTCAGAAGCCCAAAATTATGCAATATGTCAACCAAAGTGATTTTATTTTTATTTTTTTAAAGAACCCTTGAATAATATACAGTAATCCTTCATCACATGTACCGATACATTTGTAGTGTATGAATTCAATGCCTCTGGATTTGCAATACAAACCTTTTCAAAAAGAGAATTTCTGTTAAATCATTAAAGGTAAAGACCAGTTTTGGAAACGCCCCCTCTCAAAAGATGAAATGGAAGCTCTTAATTATTACCAATCATGTGAAAGAATATGTTTTGACTAATCAATACGTGATGATATAAATTTTGCTGGGAAACCGCCTACTAATTGATATATATTGGTAAATTATTATATCTATTTGGACCTGATAGATATCGTGCATGTGTCACGCACGTGTCGCGTAGTCCCATATACATGTACATCTGTCTGTGTCAGTGCTTGTAACTTTACCAAGACTGGACCAAATTTCTTATCATTTTGTGATATAAGTATAGGTATGCTTGATGATTAACCTTTTCTGATCGATTCCACAATGTTTCTTTCACAATGCAATTGCATGACCAGAACTGATCTATACCTTCAAAATATGATGTGTACTTGTACTGTAGATGAGATTTACATGTCAGATTTGGAACTTTGGAAGGCCTACCGTTTTCTTCGTAATTCTACATGAAACTACATTTCAGGTGCTCAAAATACATCATACCGGTACTAATAATAATTTCTTGAAATACATATGTGCATGTACATTGTACTGTACCTGTATCAGATCTGACCTGTTTAGAATACGTACAGCAGCTTTATCAAATAATATTTGCAAGAAAGCATGCAAGTTGTACATGCACTACGACTGGTAAATTTGTAAAAGTAATTAATAATGTATGAAAATGTATTTGTACTCTAGGATGCCTTCCTGGGTTCTTTCTTTTTCTAGAACTGCATTGCGCTGTGCACATTGAACCACAAAAGGGGTTATCTGTTGCCAAGGAAACCAAAAATATAAAAGAAAGCCTGACTCTGTATGACGTCAAAGTGATGTATTCTGATCTGATCAAGGAGTAATATCTCTTTGATCTGATCAACGACTCTAGTGAACGTGAGCGACATGTGAAACATGTTAATCATCTATAAATGTTATGATATTAATACTGCATTGAACTTGTGGGTTAATTTGGATCATGGACATAATTTATGCATCAGCCCTCAGGACTTTGAGTGCATACATTGTACATGTACATGTGTATAAAAGTAAATTTAGGTGTACACCTGTACAAACAAGTAGAAACAAATAACAAAAAAATATATTTTCTAATTTCTGTCATATGAACTTGGAAAGAAAAAAAATGATAGTAAACTTACAAAAAAAATACACTGTACAGAACTCTACCCCACTACATACGCACTGTTCATACATGTACAGTACCTGCAATATCCTATGCCTACATAATATAAGAAATATAATTACATATATGCCAAATAATTAATGCTGTTTACTGTAGGGCAGTAATTTTTGTGTTTCTTTGTTTTTGTTTTTTGAGGATGTGTCTAGTTTTCAAGAGTACCAATCTTACCACTTATAAATCACAAATGATTCCCTAACCAGCTACAATGTATTACAATAGATATTTGTTTTTTTCTTCTTGATCAAAAACTTTCCATGGCCTACTCCTGATCGAGGCATCTACATGTTATACCCTTACCCCATTACAAATCTGTTCTCTTCCTCACACCACTTGCAATTTTGAGTTCATCTTCATGATAGGCTGCATAGCCCTTTGAAGATTACCAGAAGAAGAAGAATATGTCAGGAGTGAAAAATTGCCCCCCCCCCCTTGCCCCTACTCTTATAAATACATTGGTGAATATATGAACATGTACATACAAATATTCTAGAATCTATTAAAGGTAAAAACCAGTATTGGAAAAGCCCCAATTTCAAAAAATTAAATGGAAGCTCTTATTACCAATCATGTGAAAGAATGTGCTTTGACTAATACATGTTGATAAAAAAAATTGCCGGGAAACCGCCTACTTATTGATATATTTGGTAAATTAGTTTATCTACATGGTCTGTGAGAGATAAACGCACGTGTCACGCACGTGTGCGTATAGTCCCATATACATCTTTCTGTGTACAGTGCTTGTAACTTTACGAAGACTGGGCCAAATTTCGTATCATTTTGATGATTCCAGAACCTTGCAGTACACACCAATACTTATATGCTAGATGATCAACCTTATCTGATCGATTCCACAACGTTTCTTTCACAATGCAATCGCATGACCATAACTGGTCTTTACCTTTAAAGGGTTTATGGTTGCATGTTAGGCTAGATCGCGTGCCCATGTCTGTGCATGCAGGGCCCTTATCTGCACATGTACACTTAAAAGTCTGGTTCTGATAAAACAAAAGCGCCAACTATCGAAACAGAAACCTGTGCGGTATAATTATGTTATCCAGGCAATGTACGTACACTGTATGTATTGCCAGTATCCATTACACTGTCTGTACAAGTACAAGATATGGATCCATGCACATCTCAATTAGTGACATTTCCCTACTCTCACACCTCTTGCAATTTTGAGTTCATGTTCGTGATACATGTAGGCTGCATACATGTACATTATAGCCCTTCTAAGGGTGCGTTTAAGCTTACATTTTGAAGGCAGAATGAGCGATTTGTAACGCTCATCGTAAACGCTCATCGTAATCGCAGTTCCACGGTGTACTGTTTATGCTCACTTCTCTGGCTCCTCCAGGCAATTCTCCCTTGGTGGCCTTAATTGGTCTTCCAGCTGGATTCGCAAACCTTCACTGTGCATGCTACGTAGACCCACTAGAGGTCAGTGCGTTGACCCCATTTAAACGTGTTTACAAATTGTAAACGCATCTTTTTGTGAGTTTACGATCGGTGAACGTGATCGCCGTTTTTGGGTGATTCTACAAAAGTGAGCATGGACGCAACCGTGTTTTAAACTAAACTCGTAACAGATGCCTGATTCTGGCCAGAAAAAGTTGAGCATAAACACGCCCTAAGATTACACAAGTACTGTACAAGATATGGATCCATGCACATCTTAATTAGTGACATTTCCGTACTCTCACACCTCTTGCAATTTTGAGTTCATGTTCGTGATACATGTACTGTAGGCTGATAGCCCTTCGAAGATTACACTGTAGACCAGATATGGATCCATGCACATCTTAATTTAATAGTGACATTTCCCTACCCTACCCCACAAATAAATTTATTACAAGGGTTGGATTGCCCTTTAACACTGTACATTGTCTTTCCACATGGAGAACCCAAAAAATGCACAATAAGATTTAGATGCCTCAACACCTTCATTACTAATCAAAACTACATTTTGGTGAACATGATATTACACATTACCGGTATACAATACTATGGATTCATTTTTTAGTGTCATTTTACTACCAGGGTCCTACAGAGATATTTATTTCATCAAATCAGATCGGAAGAAATAGTGGTAATGAATTTCACACCAAGACAAATGTACACGTAAGCATCTAAAAATAGCCTCCTCTTGTCTACTTCATTGTAAACTTTTTTCTAAAATTTGCAATTCAATGTAAAAGTACTGATAAAAACCTATCAATTTTGGTGAACATGATATTTGCACAATGTTGTGCTTGTGGATCCATGCATGGGTATCAGGCTCCTCTAAATGCATTTCACTCATCAAAACAGATGGATGCAAGCATCTAAAAATAACCTCCATGAAGAACCCTTGTCAACAATGTACGGTACTTAAGGTCTTCAGTGTTATTTGTTTCATTGCAATTCAATGTAAATGTACAATACATGTATGTACTGGTACTAAAAACCAATCAATTTTGGTGAACATGATATTAGCACATTGTACATTTGTTCTTGTAGACTTGTACATTGTAGATCAATGCGTTTTGGGATATCAGGCTTGACTATAAAGGCATTTCGTGCATCAAAACAGATCTACAACTGTATGGGAAGGAATTCAGGTACATGTACTGTTTATATTATAATGTTTAGGTTAGGCCTGAGTCATTACGGTTTTTGTGCTAAACGTTTTTGTTAAATGTATACGGGCGGTTTCGTTTAACCGTTTTGAAAATACACATATTTTTACATGTGTGTAAATTCTTAAGCATTCAGTCATTTCAATGAAGACATAATGTTTTTAGATCTCCGTCGGGGCAACAAAGTCTTGCCGATAATTATTGTTTTTAGCTCTCCGTCGGGGCAACAAAGTCTTGCCGATAATAATTGTTTTTAGCTCTCCGTCGGGGCAACAAAGTCTTGCCGATAATTATTGTTTTGAGCTCTCCTTCGGGCCATAATGTTTACTGTCACTGAAGTAGTGAAGAGTGCAGTGAGAGCAGCGCAGACGCACGGCCGCGACTGCTAGCACATTGATCTTGATCAATCGTACATGTACATATATGACGTCATCCATGGTATAGTGCACTATACCATGGATGACGTCACGGTTACTCCATAGCAATGTTATGTTTGGTCACGTTATGCCATGTTGATAGGATTTCATTGATAAAAATTATAATTTAAACTATTGTACCCTATTATGTTTAACAGGGCCTCATGGAAGACCATCATTATTGGTGATGATTCACCCTGTCTAAATATCAGAAATAAATAAATAAATAACAAATGTATTCACATTCACATTGCACACCCCCAATAAATATTGTTATCACGTAGAAGCTGTTTCTACAACTACAAGGTACAAGGTATTATTAATCAAATCTGTTATTTAATGTCCAAGTGATGGTTATCACTTTAAATGTAAGTGGACATGACACTACACTTGTACCTTTTAATAATCACCTGCATTTTAGGGTACATCAAGCATGTATCAAGAATTTAATGAAGAAATGCAGGATTTAATAAAAACAGATGGGAAGGCAAACTGGTAATGTATTCACACTGAGATGGAGGCAAGCATCTAAAAATAGCCTCCATTGGAAAACATGAGAGGAGTAGTCTTTTAAGTCAGATCCTTGTTTGCAAAGACGGATTCCAAAAATATACACTGTAGGTGCTGCATACATGTATGTACACATGTACGCTATCATAGACGCTACATACTGTACATGTACAATAACATGGGGAAATTCTGACTGTAGTCTCTGCACTGTGCATATAATGCAGTCTTCTGTCTGATTGATTGTTTGTTTGTTTTTTCCCTGCCCACCAATTTTGTTTGCCTATAGTATTTTTTTTCTCCATGTTTTTTGTTTTGTCTTGTTGATGTTGACCAAAACATGGAAACGGATAATGAGATGTGTCTAATTTTAAAGACTATGACACAGTACAGTATGTCGGGGAGACCAAAATTACCCTATAGAGTGGTGAAGTGTGAAGTCATCAACAAATTTTAGAATTTCTCAATTTTTTCTTCATTTTTCCGAAAGAGCATCAAAAATAATGTCCAAATGTCGAAAACCAATTGAATATCTTAAGTATTGGCTGAGATACAACTGTATGACCATCTGAATAAATATACATGTACATGTACTCCCCATAGGAACTCAGTGTTGCCCTAGCTCCTAACCATGAGGAGCCAGAGCAAATAACACTGAGTTCCCATAGGCAATCTTTTTATTCAGATGGTCATATCTCAGCCAATACTTAATAACATATTCAATTGGTTTTCAACATTTGGACATTATTTTTGATGCTCTTTCGAAAAATGAAGAAAAAAATTGAGAAATTCTAAAAATAGATTTTTATGATGTCACAGCTTCGGTACTCTATAGGGTAATTGTGGTCACTTTGTTTTCGAGAGCTTATAATTCTTTGTAGCATCACTCAATGTACATTTTGATATACTGATATGATTTCTTATTTCTGAAATTGGCTGGACCAATAAACCGATTTAATAACATATTATTCAAATTTACGGATGTTTCTATCCTGGGGACCAACATGTGTAGTGAATGAACTAGAATACTTGGAATCCAGTCTGCATTCATTACTTGTAAGTTGTTGCTCTGTTGGGCAAGCCTTAAGCCTCGGTCACAAATGCCATTACGAACTGCTATGAACAACGTACAAACGATTTTCAGACAATGGAAATTTGGGAAGACAATGGAAAAACAGGGAGATTCGTACAAAATGTTTTTTTACATAATATATGTACATATAATAACGAAACTTATTATTTCCATAACATATTATCAAAAATTTAAAGTATTATCCTAACTATTCAGTTGGAAAAGTGCAGGAGACCGCAATCATAAGCAAAGCTTGACAAGGATGGCGGCCTCAAAAAAAAAAAAAAAAAAAAAATCTAAACGTAAAACTGAAAATGAAAAAGTGTTCAAACGATCTTTGTGTATGAGTTGGTGAGTGTGTTGTGCAAGTGTATATTGGTTGGTGTCAACTTATTAGCAATACCTGAGTGATATTAATGATAACTACAACAAATTATTGCTAAATTCATAATATTATCAATTAGTCATGACAAAAAGGGGCCACAATAACCCTGACCAACATCAATCTGACCTGAACAATCGAAAAGGGGGACCACAATTAAAAAAAAACCTATATATGAAAGAAACATATTCTTTCATGAATTCCTTCAACTTTTTAAAATTTCACTACAGAGCAAATGGAAGAGCTAGTGCTGCCAATAGGGAGATGTGGGTTGGTCAAGCGGTTTATGGTCTGTGGCCCTGTTTCTCGAAACCGTCATAAGAAAATATCAAAAGAAAACATCAAAATATCTACACAATGTAGGTAACAGGTTTCTACAACTGTTTCTTTGGAGTAATCTCTCATGGCACTTTTCAAACCTATATCAATTTCTTATATACATGTACATATATATGTATCCAAGGCTCAAAATACACGGGGGCGATGGGTGATTCGCCCCCGTGAGCTTCATAATTGCCTCAGTCAGATTGTTCACGGGGGCGATTGCAAAATTAAAAAACACCCCCGTGGAATTATAAAATAAGGATTATCTTTTCTGTTATAACTTTCACACAATATTGAGTTTCAAGTTTCAATGGAAGTTAGATTAGAGTGCAGGATTTCTCCCTCAAACTTTTCGGTGTCTATGGGTTGCCATATTGTAAACAAATGCAACGCTTTTTCGCCGCAAGATTGTGCTATATCTCCCATCTCCACATCTCTATGAGTATTAGAGATCACAACGGAAGCTCGCAGTGCACTGCGGCCGTCAGCAGTGGCTACCGTAATTAACGGTGTATTTTTTTTTTTTTTAAGTTTCAATTTATTACCCTCCACCTGGCGCTATGCCTTGCAATGTCTCCCAGCTCAGTAATTGGTGTGTTGAATCACCACTCGGAAACTAGAACAACACTCAAATTTGTCTGTCATCTTGGTTTGAAAGTAATCTTTCTGATAGATCTCAATATGTAGTTTATAATAATAATTCCTCCAATTTTTCTTCTATTACACGGCGTACCACAAGGTTCTATCCTAGGTCCTCTACTGTTTTTTTAATTTACATTAATGATCTTACACATTCAGCTGCACCTCGCAGTTAAATGAAAGGCGTTCCCGCAAGGTTTTTTTAACACGGACCTGGCTTTTTTTCTTTTTTTAGGGCGAAAAAGAGGGGTGCGGTTAATACACCATTAATTACGGTATACTAGCTGAGCCGGTAGTATACTAGTGTGAGTGCTGCCGCCCCATATCTGCTGATGCTAGAGGCGATCCCGCAAGACCGAAACGTGGAGAAGTTTTTCGTTGTAAAAATCGTGAATCTTCTGAAATCTGGTGATTCAAAAAGACCAGCAAATAATGAACCTCGCCCAGTAAATCAAGATGTGGGATGCTAAATGTTAGAGTGCTAGCGTGCGGTTGAGATCGACATGACGTGCGATCTCAACTGGTATACCGCACGCTAGCACGCTAACATTTAGCATCCCACATCACAACCATCAGAACATCTCAGTGTCGCACTGCATGCATTTCATCTACATGTATTCATAATACAGCACATTCAACGGAAACAGCTCTAACACAAGTCAGAGGTCAGCCCCATTGTAATGCAGAACGGCCATTCGCATGGTACTGTACATGTACATGTGGACTTCTACCCCAGCTCTACCGATCTGGTAAGAAATTTGCTATTATTTCGTTATTTTTACCTCGATTTTGAAATTCAGGAGCTAATTAGGAGTAAAACTCACATAAAATTCATCAAGGCCACTGTCCAATATTGGTCGGGTGCAGGAAAGTGTGAATTGGGACACATTTTAAGTGTTGTTTACATGCCTCTCCGTGCCTATGGGAGCCGTTTTATAAGGCTTTCTCGAATACAATATCATAAAAAACATTTCCAGAGAGCCCTTAAGGCTAGCCCAGGCCCATGTCTGATCAGCGCCTCTAGCTGCAAATACTGTATGTGTAACCGCGTGATTCTGATCACACAAAACATGCAACCAATACAAAATGTTTGCCTCTTCATCACCACGATGGCGAGGTGTGGCCGTCAAGGTCTAGGTCTTTTTTATATTTATAGCGATTTGTATGCATTCAGAAAACATGTAAAGACAGTGAGAAATATCCGACTTTAAATAATACTTTTAGTTATATCCTAAAGCCTCACTTTGCTATCTTTCGCATAAAAAAATCCTGAATTGCATCTAAAGTGAAGGGTGGGTACTGGGTAGATATGGGAGCATTTCTTTTTCCAATGCCAAAATGACACGGCTGTCTTTTCTTTTCTTGTGTCTTTTGTGAAAATTACATTGTTCTTCGACTCCTCCTTTTTTTTTGACAACATTTTCAGTACACTTGTAGTGTACTCTAAAATATTAGGAAGAAGATCAGATCAAGCTAAAGCAGGAACCAATAGAGACATTCTTGTCAATTTCGAGTGAAATTGTAGGTGCGCACTGGTACTGGTCGTCATAGACCGAAAACTTCAGTCTCTCTTATCGTCGGTTGTTCCACTGAGACTACGTCTGGCTCCACTAGACCTCCGATTAGAGAGACTGAAGTTCGTCCTATCGGGACTGTCAGGGACTGTACGGAACAAATGGTTCGGTTCAATGAGAAATGCAACGAGATTTTCACTCTTTACATCCTCATCACTGCTGCAATATTACAATAATTATAATAAAAAATAAAAAATAACATATATATAGCTTATTTGACTTACGATAGCTTGCTCATTTAGATCCAAAATTAATGATTAATCCGAGAAATTCTCGTCGTCAACATTATCCGTCTTGGTTTTAGTTGATGAATATTCATTTTTTCTATTCGAACGTCCAATAGCTACCGTAGCTACGTACGAGTCAGCCCGGCTTGACCAACGAACTCCCACGAAACGAGTGCTCTGATTGGCCATTGGCTATGTTTTAGTAGGTTGACCCGGAAATATATCGGCCGCCAGGTCATAGTTCGAATGCATGAACGTACTGCTTCGCGGTTCTGAGATAAAATTGGATAACTCATAATAAGTAAGTCCATAAATTTCACATTCTATAATAGGTTAGCAAATTTTGAAAACTGTAATTAGGAGGTATATATACCGACCTAATTTACATCTGATTTAGAAATCAGAAAATAGATCTAGATCTAAGTTAGATCTAGACTCTAAATAAAGAAAATCGGGGAGAAAATGTCGTGAACGAAAAGATGTTCATCGCTGGCTCTAGCTAACCCCAAGGTAGACCGAATTTTCCGTCTCTTTCGTTCGTTAGCCTCTTATTGGGGTAGGGTCGGCCGGCTCTCTCTTTAGAGACGGAAACCGTTTAATCACATGTCCTTGCTAACGCCACGACCAACTCTGGTCGTAGCGTTTTGCCCCCAAAATCCCCCTAAATGTCATTTTACCTCGTGTATATCCAAATGTAAATTAGGCCTAGGGTATAATAATTCGGTTCCACTTACTAACTTGCTTGAAATAATCCGTTTAATGGTCCCTTTTAAGGAAATTATGGGTCTAAATTGACAGCCGCGTTGAAAATCTTGCAAGTCGTGTTAAACTCTCGCTGCCGGAGTCATCTAAATCAATCTCATCCCTTCTAGTCTACGCCGAAGGCAAAATGATTATGAAAGAAAAACTGTGATAACGCCATTACGAACGTGTAGATGGCGCACAGTTTTTCCTTCATAATCATTTTGCCTTCGGCGTAGACTAGAAGGGATGAGATTGATTTAGATGACTCCGGCAGCGAGAGTTTAACACGACTTGCAAGATTTTCAACACGGCTGTCAATTTAGACCCATAATTTCCTTAAAAGGGACCATTAAACGGATTATTTCAAGCAAGTTAGTAAGTGGAACCGAATTATTATACCCTAGGCCTAATTTACATTTGGATATACACGAGGTAAAATGACATTTAGGGGGATTTTGGGGGCAAAACGCTACGACCAGAGTTGGTCGTGGCGTTAGCAAGGACATGTGATTAAACGGTTTCCGTCTCTAAAGAGAGAGCCGGCCGACCCTACCCCAATAAGAGGCTAACGAACGAAAGAGACGGAAAATTCGGTCTAACCCCAAGGTACGAGATCTCTGTACCACCGTCTGTAATTGGGAATGTCAACAAATGTCAGTTTCATTAAAGAAATGACCAAATCAGACGGTTATTTCTGTCTATGGTCGTCATAGCCATAGACCTCTAGGATTCCATACAGTTTACACCACCATAACATCATAACTATACCAACAGCTCGCACGTAATGAACGGGGAGGGTTCGGCTACGATGCACAGCTGTCACTGATGGAAAAGTGCGACAACAAAATATAATTCATTATTCACCTCTTCTTCCTGATTCAGTTCTTCATTTTCGGGTTTCCCATCTTCACTGGATTCTTTCTTGATCTGTTCACCTTCCCTTTGGCGAATTTCACTCATGATGACTGCAAAAAATAGTGAATTTCCTTGCCCGTTTACACACCCTTTTCAGCTTCTGAGCCAAATCAATTTCGGCCTATCGAAAAAAATAACATTCGCCAACAAGCGAATTACAGCTAAATTCGACCCATTACCGTTAGTAAGTCGATCTAAATAGTCTGGGCATGGACCAACCTCTATAGAAAGGCCGCTTTCTCGTAGATGGTTCAATAGTGGTGGATTGGGGTCCCGTTTTATCATCGTTTTTTATTGAGTGATTTACCAAAACTTTAATACCAACCAGCTCCTGGAGATAGGGAGAAAAACAGTCCATCCCCATATTTCCCAATTAATGGGCCCCTCAGTGGTGGGCATTTTAAATAAGACACCCTTACTGTGGTATATATAGGGCCTACTATAATTCGAAATCCATAATAAATTTAGGACATGTTCTTCTCAGAGTAATAATTTTGAGTAAGAAAGCCATACAAGATTATTCATTTTGTAAAACAATAACAAGAAAAATAATAAACATCATCCAACTAATTTCCAAATGTATAAAAGGAAGAAAAAATATAAAAATAAGGAAATAAAAATGAACTACCTCCAACTTATTTCCAAATGAAACAGTACTTCACTTAAACTTTCGAAAAGCATCTGCAACCATCCATAGGACTATCTCTACAATTCTTAATATGTCTTTAGAGTAGTCTAAGGGACAGCACCCCCCCCCCCCTTACTCAGTGATATTAAGGGTACGCATATGCGTGTTCCCAGCACCCCCCCCCTTTCAGCAAAGTCCGTTAGACCTTTTTTCTTTTGTTATACGAGCCATTTCAGCACCCCCCCCCTTTCAGCATAAGGCCGGTGTGTAAAGTCAAGACGGGTAGACTTTTTTCTTTTGTTACGAGCCGGAGATTTTGGGAACACGCATGGTATCCTTTCGTTCCCGGAGTGGGGGGGGGGGGGGGGGGGGCAGCACTAATGTATCCTCTGCAAAAGGGCTATAGACAAGTTAATTTTACTGTGTTTTTGTTTACCTCTCCCCCATCGTTTGTGTGTGTGAGAGAGAGAGAGAGAGAGAGAGAGAGAGAGGGGGGGAGGGGGGGGGGGGAGAAGGTTATAGGGAAAAATCCCCCTCTCCCCTCCCCCACGGGCCTATAGACTATGAGAACTATATCAACAGTTACTTTCGGGGGGGGGGGATTGGCGCCCTCTTTCTGACAATTCTGGATCCTCCTGTACTCTACTCACATGACCAAGAGAAAGTTTATTTTTTCAACCTGAACATTGCTTTTGTTTATTTGTTTTTAATTTGTATTTCTTCCCATTTGTGACCCCCCCCCCCCCCCCCCTCCCCTCCGTCCCCAAAGTGAAAGGAATTTGTGTATATAAAGAAAGATGACGCTAATTTTCAGAGGTATAAGTTAAAAGAGACACTTTGGAAGTATGGAGTATTTGAAAATTGAAAGGAAAAATGGGAACGACACCAATTATCCGGGTCTCCACACATCACACCAGAGTAATAAATATTCTTATTATTTTGACAAAGTCATGGACATAGAATAGTTTATGAAAATCATATCATCAAATAATTTCATGTGAAACATATGACAAAAAATGAAAAGGTTAAATTCCAACGGCATTTGAAAGATAATACTAATTTAGAACTTCCCTAACAAGGGGGCTTGAAAATGTCTTTAAGTGGGAAAATAACGACTATTAGTTGTCGAATCGCGAATCGACTTATTAATAAGTGCTTCCAAGTCAGTCTGATTTTCAGACCATTGTTACGAATGTTCGTACGTTTTGTGCTGCGCAAAGATTCAGTCAGTTTAATTTTGGCCATTACATAAAGTGGGTTTATATTGATGTAGAAAAATGCTCATGTACCATTTACAGCTCATTTTATGTATGTTATTACCAAAGAAGAAGAAAAAAAGCCAGTCAGTCACTCAATAGCGTCTGACAGTGAAGTCTAGCAAGTAAACGGGTTTCCTTGCATACTATGAATATTAGGATATCCAGGCTGCAAAGCTGTACAGAATTTGAATTTGGCTGCAAAAGGGATATCTTTAAAAGAAGCAGAAAACTGAGAAAACAGATCAGTGAAGGCTAGAGCAAAACCCGATACAATATAGAAAGTTATGAATTATAAAGTTGCGACAAATCAAACACAAATTGGCAACTCTGTGACGTATCTTGCGAGCTCCTCTTCAATTTGCTCTGCATATAGAAAATGTTATAAACTGTAATTTGCGTAGTTATTGATGACGGAATAGATATGTTTCATATAGGGGTAATATAAAACATATTTGCCATAATTATATAGGGTGAAACAGGAAAACATACATTTTCAAGTTGTTTAGTACAGGGTGAATCGGAGGGGATCTAGCAAGATTACGTCACAAAGTTGCCAATTTAAGTTTGATTAATCGCACCGTCAACATTTCATAACTTTCTCTTTTTTTAATCGTTTTTTGCTCAAACTTTCACTGACGGTTTTTTCCTTTCATTTTCAGCTTTTTATTAAGAACAACTTAATTTCAGGGTGGACTTTTATTTTGATATAGATAATTGATGAAGTACTGATTTACGGTTTTCTACTCGAATGAACATTAAATAAATTGCAAAACGCCAAAATCAGAATTATTTTCAAGAAAACCCTTAGAATTATTGAACCTTGAACACTAAATTGGTGCGCCTCATTAAAATCAAAATGCATGGTACAATCACATGATTCTATTTAGATTGCATTCCAGGGCTAAGAACGATCGAACGGCGAGCTTTAATTTGTATTCACTCTAACATTTTGTTAATGGTGCCCTCGTTGCTTTTCACTCCACAAAATTGCATCCAGTATTTAATAGTATGAACATAATTATCATAATGATGTTTTGAAAGTTCTGTGCAAAGACATTCAATACATTAAGTACCTCAAAACTTTCACCACATCGCTGCATCATTTGCAGTGTCAGATTTCAATTTCGCCCACAAAGTAATTGATATCGATTTTTTAATTTCCGGCTGTTTTCAAGTGCAATATAATAAAATGTCTTTAACGGAGGCGGCGGTGGGGATGGGGAGGGGGGGGGGGGGGGGCATTATGTCCCCACTTTTTTTTCAAGTATCCCAAAAGTGCCCATATTGACTCCAGATAAGTGCCCCTTTTTCTTGCTAATACATTTAATTATGTGCCCCTTCCACATTTTTATAAGTGCCTCTTATCACCTCTGCAAGTGCACCTATGTTTATATACCCTTACCCGTCAGGACTACTTTTCTTCCCCTCTTTATAAGATGTAATTGTCATATAGCGACCTAACAAATGGTGAAATATTTGCTTCGCTCGATGGCAAATTAATCTTCAGACAAGCACGCCCAACTTCAAAGTATGATGCTTAAGCAGTGTTTTGGACCATGTAAAGAGAGAAACAAATATTGAAATCAGAAAAAATCTGAAAATGCAATACATTTTCCATAATTTATTGCATTTTACCCCGGTCCCCAACATAACAAAATCCTCTGTACGGCCATGCATTATGGCTCAAGGCATGGGCACACAGAGGATTTTTTCATATTGGGGACCGGGGTAAAATTCAATGAATTATTGAAAATTTATTGCATTTTCCTAGTTGTTTTTTTATTTGTGGGAACTGCCCCCTACCCTAGCCCCCACTGTGTACAGTCATAGTTCAGTGACAAAGCAATGGCCTCGTAACTGTGAGGCCCCATGATCAAAAACGTGTCGATATGCTATATTAGTGCCCTTTTGTGGGGCATTAATCCTCATAACTGTCATTTATGACTTAAGGGCGTAGGTGCCCTAGTTGATAAGCATAGTAGCATACACGTGTTTAGCAGTCACGCAAAACAAACACTGGCAAACTATTATGCAATAAAATCTGAGAATGTATACTATTATATAGATCTCTTAGGAAAAAAAAAAAAAAAAAAAAAAAAAAAAATCGTTTTTAAAATAATTCCATAAATTGGGGTAAAAAAAAATATATTCCAACTATATGAGCGACAGTGTACCAATGCGTAAAAGTTGTATATTTTCGCTTTGAGGTTTTCCTTTGTAGGAGCCCCCATTTTCAAGGGAGTGCCCCCCCCCCCAACTTTGGAGATGCTCCGCCGCCCTTGTCTCAAACATATACTTTAAATTGAACCGACATTTAGATGATCACATATCTCAATATTTGAATCATTTTGAGTGTATTGCCAGTAACTGTAGAGTGGTTTCTATGGTTACAACCATTTCAATTATTGACTCTCGGTCTAATGTTATTTACATTGAAATGCATTTTAAGATGAAATTCGCAATCGACCATTTAGCGCGGAGCTACTCTATATCTCTTGAAACATCCTACATAAAACGACCCTGCGACGATAATGTGAATCATTTACACGCAGACGTTGCTTTCGGATTGACTAAAATGGCGGGAACGGCAAACGATACTTTGTCAATGCGAGATGATTCCGAGACGATGTCGATTGATCTCGCTATCGCTACTGCTTCTCAAATCCTCTTCGGCGTGCTAGGCGTGTTGGGCAACGCCCTCTGCTTTGCCGTGCTTCGACGTCAGTCAAGGGAGAACAACACCAATTTGCTCATCGTCACCCAGTCCTTCATCGACTTCGTCACCTCTGTCATCCTCATCGTCTATACCGTCCAGGCGACTTGGTATCCTTTCTCACCAAGCCGTAAAGGACTCGGCGCAGAGCTCTTCTGTCGGGTCTGGAACTCCAGGGTGGCTACCTTCAGCGGTTTCGCAATCTCGACGTTCAATCTCACGATCATCTCCATCGAGCGTTACATCGCCGTTGTACACCCCATACTCTACATGACGCGGTTGAAACGGAGAACGCTGTATCTCATCGCGGTAATCGCCTGGCTAACTGCGCCGACAATACAAATCATCTTCGCGGGGGCACTTTTTGATTACGACGAAAAATCAAGCCGTGACTGTATCGTCGTAGAGACAAGCCCTGCTTTCAATATATTTTCAGGTGTGGCCGCCTTCGTCTTCGAGTTCTTAATCCCTGTTATTGTAACAGGATTTTCTTTCGTTTGCATCACGGCCAAGCTCCGCACGTTGAGGCGCGTCAGACCCGGACCAGTTACCAATTCGGTAGCGCCTCCAACATGTTCAAGCACTACCGAGGGGTTACCCATGCAAGAGGCAGCAGGCTCCCAAAGACGTGTGACCAGCGGTCCACAGTCATCTGCGCCTCCTGATGACAACAAAAACGTCGAGAGTCCACGGCCGGTAGCGAAGTCCTCTGCAGAAGAAGGGAGAGACCTTCGTCGACGCAACATCACCATCACCCTCCTGATCGTCTACGTAACATACCTGGTTTGTTGGACACCAAATCAGGTGACGTTTTTCGTCTACAACGTTTTTGGGGTACCGCGCAATTACCTAGGCAGCAGTCTGCACCTCTACACAACTATTTTGGCCACCTTTAATATCTGCGTGAACCCGTTTGTCTACGCGTTTAGGTACAAAGCATTTAAACAAGGGCTCAAAGAGACCCTGTCCCGATGCATATGTAGTAAATGAACTGATTGAAAATATAGCAAGGTAATAGTGTTAGATACACGGATCCAACTTTAAGTTCACGAAAATGAACATTAATTTTTTAATGAACTTAAGGTTTTTTTTTACTGAGCGGCGAATGATTGCGAATATAGCGAATTTGGGGTTTCGCCAGGGTTCGTAAAAAGTCCAAAACATTCACAAATAGTGGCAAAGGATTGGCAAATAGTTGCTAATCTTCGCTAATACTGTCGCTAACATTGCGCTAATAGTTGCCAATTGCAACTGCCAAAATTCGCAACGTTCGCAAGCATTTGCCGTTCAGTGATATACCCCTTTTAAGGGCCTATCTCACTGAGCGGCGAATGCTTGCGAACGTAGCGAATTTGGGGTTTCGCCAGAGTTTGTAAAATGTTGTAAAAGGTTGCAAGAAAGATCGCAAACAGTTTTCTTTGTTGTAAACAGTTTTTCTTGTCGCAAAGAAATTTTGAACATGTTCAAAATTTCTTTGCGAATTTATTTTTCCGCAAACAGTTGCAGGCGTTTGCAAAACAGTCGTTAGCGTTTGCAAAACAGTCGTAAGCCTTTGCAAACGGTTGTTAAACGGTTTTGCTCTTTGTTTTCGTCAGTTCTCTGTGTTTCGCCAAAGCTAGCGACCACGTTACCATATGGTTCCTTTATAAAATCGACCCATTGAGTACCAGTAGTTAGCAAAAGGTCTCAAACGTTCACAAATAGTGGCAAAGGATTGGCAAATAGTTGCTAATCTTCGCAAAAGTTGTCGCTAACATTTGTTTACAGTCGCTAATAGTCGCCAACTGCCTTTCGCAAACACTTTCGGAGACATTCGCTCAAATGTTGCTAATTGTCGCTAAACGTCACTTAATGTCGCTGATTTTCGCCAACATTCGTCAGAAAAGTTGGCGAATCCAAATTCGCAACGTTCGCAAGCATTCGCTGCTCAGTGAGATAGGCCCTTGGGATATTCTGTGCCAGAGCATCCTGGATCCGCCCCTTGCATTGGACGACTATCGTCATTTGCCCTGTTTGCCGAAATGACTCCAAGTAACACATTCTCGACTATAGGTTCAAAGCTTTGACAACAGAGAAAGGTTTTCAAAAAGCAACCAATGGCAACAACGAAATGAGTTCTCAAATCCGTTATATTTTAAGATTTGCATGCAATAGAACAGGTGATATGGTTTAGCGGACACTTTTCTGGACTATAGATCCTTTGGTACGCGATTCGAACCACAGCCGAGGCGCTATAACGTTATGTGCCCCACAGCCCCAGGGGTCTCAGTCAATATGAATGCTGTAAGCATGCGTGACCAAGAAAATGCGTATAAAGGGGTGTTTTTGTTATAGATTGGACGCGGTCCACGCGGTGCCGCGTTAAAGTGACTCGGTAACATTGTTGAAGGTTGATGAAAAATTGCTTAATTTTTGTATAAAATGTTACTTATTATATTCCTTCTACTGTACTAACCCTCTGACATGCAAAACATCCTGAAAAAATTCTCAATCCACGAAGATATCTATGGTTTTCTTTGAAGGCGTCACTGTACGACACCCTCTAACAGTGATGAAGAGTAAATTCTCCAAACCATTTTTGAATTTTCACAACCGTTTTTCCATGAAAAAAAGACATAAAACAGGCTATTAAAATTCTGTAAACACTTAAATGTCTGGAATGGTATGTTGAGCCAATTTATTGCTTTGTGAAGATTTACATTCACCTAGAATGTAATTAAATTGTAATAACATAGTTGGGAGAATTCAGGAATCGATCGGATCAGTTTTTCCCAATTTGTATCATTAATAATGGTCCCTTTTCACTCAAATTTTCAGATTATCTTTAATTGTACATCTAGCATTGAATTCACTATCTTAGTACCACTATCTCTCATCTTAACAATGTTACCAAGTCCCTTTAAAGGGTTAAAAATCGTCCATTTTCAAGAAAAATTGTATATTTTTCAAAATCCTGCTGTACACGTTTAGGGGTATTTTCTAGATCCCGACTAGACTCCGAACTGAAAGCTGGTCGGGAAGCCAGTTGTCTATAACTTTCGGTTACGTCAGCTTGTTAATGAAAGCCACAAAAAGAAGCCCCTATACTTCGCGTACCAGCATGTGAATTGCTTGTTTACGACCGGTGTTTACGACAACGACGAAATGTAATTCTTCTTTTTTCTTCAAAGAAAGGACTATATGATTGATGTTCATTAAACCCATTTGGTAGTGTACAGGTTGATGTGCTTCTCTATTGAAATACATTTTTACAATTGTAAATTTTACATCAGAAGCGCAATTCGATTTATTTTACATCGTCAACAACTTAAATGCTGATCCCTATCGCACTTCATTATGCTCAAGGGGTTACAATTTTACGAAACTTGTTTAGGAGTACACTTTTGTGAAATTCCCGTGTAGGGTAGGGTATGAATACGGGAGAGAAAAAAACACGCGAATTCCTCATTTAGGGTGTATTTTGGCTTCAGAAGAAACCCTCGTTTAGGGGGGTGTCTGGAAAACCTGTGGTCACGCATGCTCACAGTATTTCTACATGACTGAGACCCCTGAGCCTGTTTTCAGCCCTAAGCGTGCTTAATAACGCAACTCGCTAAAACTTTTTGAAATTGTATACTTTGCGAAGCTTTGAAAATTCTTTGGAATGGATAAGTGCGCCACAATGGATATTGCGATTTAATAATTCAGAATACTGCAAGTATTTATTTGTATGGATTATTTTTGTCAACAGAAATTCGAATGGGCGTTAAACATGCTAATATAATTTTTCTGTAACATTGTTGTCTTGAAAAGTTTTATTCCATGAATAATTGCCAACTAAATTTACTGTCACCATGTGCTATCTGATATGCATCTAAAAACAAATCATGAGGAAGATGTAGTATATTTTTTAACAGAGGGGGGGGGGGGGGGGGGGAGGGGGAGGGGGGATATGTTAATTCCATTCGCAACCAGGTGACTAGACGTCCGTAATCGTATTATTGTGCCATCTTTCAATGGATTGTCATTTATACAAAAAAGCAATGCCTTCTGCAACTTAAAAATTCTTATACTTCTTCGGGCAACTTATCAGTTTATCGCATAGCTGATAACAATATTATGCAAGTTGAAGTCTTTTCTACTTTGTTTCTTCTAAACACATATATCCATTCCCTTCTCTCTCTCTCTCTCTCTCTCTCTCTCTCTATCTATCTGTCGATATCTCTCACCTCTCTATCTCTCTCTCCGTCACACTTCCCCTTTCTATGTCTCTTTCTCTTCCTCTTCTCTATTCGTTATACTCCTCCTCCCTCCCCTACCTACAATTAGCTCTTTCTTTCGCATTCATTCTCCCCAACCCCTCAGTCTATTTCTCTTTCTCTCTCCGGCTCTCTCTCTTCTTATCCAGTTCATTTTTCGTCTGGAAGCAAACACGATTTTCACCCAAAATCCTTGCTGTCAATATAAGTTCCTCAGCAAGTATATACGCTGTGTGAAGGCCACCAATGGATTAAAACAAATATATGTTCTGTTATTTTTACCTTACCTTTTAAGATTTTGAAGATGAAAAGAAACCAAATCATTCAGAAAAGAAACATATTGACTATAAAAAAGGTAAAATAGGGGTATTGCCTTAATGTTTTTAAAATCAATCAGAAAAAGAGATATTGGCTTAAATTAAACTAAGAACCACCCACTTAAGTTCTTCAATTTCCATTTAGATTTGATTTAGAATGTTGAAGTGACCCTCTCCATTAGTAGCAACGTAATTGATTCTACTACTCAATTCAATGCCCAATATTCTATTTGCATTGAGCTGGGTAGTTCACATAATTGTACGTATAATATTGTGTTTGAATAAAGAAACCTGAGTAGGTCGAGCAACTACTCAGTCTAAATATGGAAAAGGGTGTATACAAAAACCATTGTAATAATCATTATTATACTCCATGACCTGGACCTCCAATATTATAATTGTCCACTGACGGGGCCAATAATTATGTACATAACACTTTCATTTTGAAGTATTGCCGTCTTGGTTTGAAAAGGGAAAATGAGCTGAATACAAAATAAATTTAGTTGTACAGTTGTGGGAATAACAATTTTAAAATCACGCATGTGAAAGAACTCAATCATTTTCCTTTTAACCAATAATATCTATCTGTTATTTCAGTTTGATATATGGAAAATGAGCTGTTTGGATTAACTCACTTACTTGATTAGTTGTTGGAATGAAAAGAATATTTTATGATTGAAAGAAACAGTTGGCATAATTTTCCTAACCCCTTTTCACGAAATGATTGAGGCAATAATGGCTTACTTTAGTCAGATATAGACCTTATACCTTCTCAGAACTTTATTGATCAACCTATATGAATGTTCAAAGTGATCAGTACGAATAAATCATATTCATTTTATGACAAGAGGTTGAGGAAAAAAATATTGTGACAGTGTGATTCTAACCATTAACTTGGATCTATCCACTATCTATATTTGATTTAGAAAAACATGAGCTGGAAAAAACAAAAAACTTTAAGACATACAGTTTTAAAAAGCAAGCCAAAATGGCATCACGGTAAAATGACTGTCTTCATCATGTCAAATTTAACCATTACCGGTCGCAAATTGTCAATCTACTGCAAACAGAAATGTTCTTAGGCTTAATGTAGACTCTAGTAAAATGTTTGCAAGCGTATAGTAGAGAATGATACTGAATATCAAATTCATGAATGGTCAACAAATCGACCCGTTTGTTTCATGCATTCAGTAACCCAACCAAGCCTGAATACAAATACAAAGTACTTACTGCGGTATCATCTATCTATATTGAAAAGGTACAAAGGGGAAAAAGTTCTCTTCATTTTTTTATTTTGTACATGACACATATATTAATTTTCATGTTCGCAGACGAATCCATGTATTTGATGTGTTTGAAGAAATGTTTAATGTTTTATTTTTTTATTTGTGTTTCGCTTTGTATTTCGCGTAGCCTATTATGATGAAACAGAATATGACTAAAATATTTAATATCATGTTTGCACACGATTCCATGTATTTGGTTTGTATGAAGCAATTCTTTTTCTTCTGTACTTCGCCATGTGTTTTGCTTTGTATTTTACTTTTAAATAGACAGAACATAAAGAATATTAGTTTGTAGAAATACAAATAATATTAAAAGTTAAAATGTATTTTAAAAAATTGATGTTGAATTTCATTTGGAGGTCCGTGTTATCAACATTTATCATTGTTATTATTATAATCATCAATGCTATTATCCTTAATGATGATGTTGACGTTTCTTATTATTAATATTATTATTATTAATATTATTGTCGTTGTTCTTATTATTATTACTATTATTTGTATTTGCATTATTATTATTATTCCTACTACTACCACTACTAATGCTACTGCTACTACTTCTACTACTACTACTACTACTACTACTACTACTACTACTACTTTTACTATTACTACTACTAATATTACTACTACTACTACTACTACTACTACTACTACTACTACTAGGTATAGCGCACCAAAAATAAGTACAACAAACACATGTTATTTGATGATTGCAAATGATCAAGCTTTATGAAAGCTTCAACAAACAAAAAAAAAGGAATTGAAATCGGTCAATGCGTTGTGATTTTATACCATTTTTTGAAATCGCAAAATTACCGAAAAACCTGCCAGAAATGGTCAAATTGGCAAAAATAGCAAAATTCGACAAAGTTGACAACTTAATTCATCACTTTCTCGGACACAAATAATAAATTAAATTACCAGACACTAAAATATCATCTTTATGGTAAAAAATACAAAAAGAAAATTCATATATCTATTACCGTTTTGAAAACAGAAGCCAACAAAATAAGTCATTTTTGCCATTTTAGCGAATCTGCAGATATGAAAAAGTTGTGAAAATAACTAAGTCCGCCTAATTGATATGCGCATATTATGTAATCAAATCAAAACCGAACATGATACATCAGTGAAACCTATGTATATCAGACAGGTATGGAAATACATTTTATTTGAAGAAAAAAAAATCATGAATATTCATATGCAAACTAGGTCATTTCAGCTAATTATATATATACATTATATATATATATATAGGAAAGTCAAACTGTTCATTTTGTTGGCATTTTTTAAACCATATATTTATAGATCATATTTACACCAAATATTAACATTAAATTCCAAATATTTTTCCAATGCCAATACAATATGGCGATGGAAATTACTTGGATCCCCGTCACAGCTATTTCCTCATGTGTTTCACAAATTATTCAGAAAAAAACGATCAAATGATCAGAATTTGCAGACTTTCAGCTACATCACAGTATATTTTTCTTTTAAAAAAATGTCAGATTTGAGGATTTATGACGATTTTCCGAGAAGCCATTCAACAGGCCATAACATTCCACAGGGACTGAATTTCAGAGTGAAAAAAAAAAATGGTGACCCCAGTACAGTTGTGGCTACCTTGGGTGTAAATAACAAATTGATTTAATGAGTGAAACATATGAGGATATTGCATTTTTTGCAGGGAAGTTTTATACATTGAGGTTCATTTTCACCACACAGAATAGCAGCGCGAGTCAAAGGGCGATCAGCGGGCCATGTCACACAATGGCTGAAAAGACAATATTCTAATTAAATCATTTAACATATTTCCCACATGCCTATAACAATGAAACTACACAGAATTGTAATTAAAGGTATGCTTGAAATATATGTGAAATAAAAATTTAAAAATATTTTTTAGTTTTTTAAAAATAAATTTACAAAAATTGCTATTTCTACCAACTGACTGCTGTTGTGTGTGTGTGTTCGCGGGGCAGACTGTGTGCACAGGCAGTGTGATCACTCTACTACTACTACTACTACTACTACTACTACTACTTTTACTACTATTATTACTACTACTACTACTACTACTACTACTACTACTACTACTAGGCCTACTACTAATACTACTACTAATACTACTACTACTACTACTACTACTACTACTACTAACTTTACTACTACTACTATCACTTGAAGGGTGACCAACCTTGAATTGACTCGAGGATTTGAAGCAAACACCAAATTATTACAATGGCGATGAAGACAGTAAACACATATGAATAGAAATCGTAATGTTTGCTATATAGAGGGCGCAAGTAGCAATATCTCTATGCTATAAGTAGTACAGTGAGGCTATAAGTATAATTATTCTGAACCACCCAGGCCAAGCTCCAGGAATAGGGTGTGTGTATGTGCATGAGGGTGTGTGAGCGGTGGGGTCGGTGAGTGTCCATGAGACGTGAGACAGTGAGTGAGAAAGGGAGAGAGAGAGAGAGAGAGAGAGTGATGGAGAGAAAGAGAGGGAAGAGCAATTTAGAAAGGCGGAGGTGGAGAGGAGAGAAGGAGTGAGATATAGACGTGGGGGGGGGGGGGGGAGAAAGAGTAGATGGAGGAATAAAGGGGGAATAAAGACAGAAACCGAATCAATGAGAAGCATGGGCCTACAAAGAACTGAAAGCAGTGGCTGTACGCGGCGTGGTAGAATTGGAATAATATCACCTTCCCCAATAATGTGTTAAAGATTTGTTTAAGAGAGCAACGCGCGATCGCACGAACATAATAATGAAGAGCGCCATCAACTTCTCCATGTCGTTCATTATCCCAGGCCTGCTTATTTCTAGATCTAGAGGCAGACAATTGAGTATTCCTGACAGTGATAGTCATATATTGTTGTTGCTCCGAGAGTATTCTTTCCAGGGAAGGAATCATCCTGATCAAGAAAACCATGTTGCGTTTATCAGTAATCGCTGCTTTACCGTTTCTAATCTATTCATTCCTGCCGTTTTCACCTACTTACGCCAATGGTAAAGTATTATAATATTATTCTTATAGCTTATCTAGAACTTTGCTTGAAGTGGCGGGGGTTGGGGGGGGGGGGGTCAAAGCATCAAAAATTACGTCAGTGACCAGAATGTGTTTTTAAAGCAATTTGTTGATTCCTGACTTCAAACAAATCTAATTGGAAAGTCGGTCGTAATTATTGTTTTCGTCCTAGTCAGAGTGCGAATTTATACATATTCCAACTTACATTTCGTACACAAAGATGATAAAACTGTAATACTAATCATAACGACGCACATTTGTGATCAATGGAAAGGTAGTGTTATATCATACAGCAACACATACTGTTTATTGAAGGATCACAATCATCATCACATTCATCATCGTCACTATCATGATATATTAGCCTTGTGTCAGACAACGTGCCCATTAAGTCTACTACTACTATCATTAACATTACCATTTTGTATGAAGATACATTTTCTTGGAGTGTGTTTAATAGAGTCACCGAAATTGAGTTTCTCCTCTTATTTAAAGGTAATACAAAGTTTTGGGAATTTTTGAAAATTGGGTGGATAGTGATTCTTTACAATTTTGATCTATTTGGACGCCCCTGTGGATGTATTATAAGCACTTGAAAATTTAGCCCCTAAAACACTTCTGCTTTCGATAAAAATTGAATATGAAAATTTACCTGTGCTCCCGGTAAATTTTGATAAATTTTAAATAGCGCCTACGGCCGTACAATGGTAGCTGGGACCATTAAAATCTCAGAATATGTCGTTGTGATACATTATTCAAACGGGAATAGCTAATCGGTCTATTTTAGTCAAGAAACTTTTTTTTTAGCTTAACTAATATCTTGACCTTGAGAGGGAGCTATACAACATAAAGAGTTATTATTTATAATTTCATAACTTTAGACTCGACTTCAACCGCGACAACGATCACTGAATATTGTAGGATCGCATATGCTTCCAATATGTTCATTTGAACCAAATTCATGACCCCATACCAAAACTTTGTATTACCTTTAAGACCATGCATCGTGCCTAAACCCTATACCGATCAGGACATGATGTAGGAAGGGTTCTGCTACGTCATGCAGGAAGAAAACAAACCATGGCAAAGTCACCATCATCATTAGTAACATCATCGTAATCATCATCATCATCATCATCATCAACGTCGTCATCATCGTCGTCATGATCACCATTTTGTCCATGATGTCAATATTCAGTGCAAACAACTAATGAACTTGACTATCTTCTTCAACATTATCATCATCATCATCATCACCATCATCATCATCATCATCACCATCACCATCATCATCATCATCATCACCATCACCATCATCATCATCACCATCATCACCATCATCATCATCACCATCATCATCATCACCATCATCATCATCATCATCACCATCACCATCATCATCATCATCATCACCATCATCACCATCACCATCACCATCACCAACATCATCATCACCATCATCATCATCATCACCATCATCACCATCACCATCACCATCACCATCATCATCATCATCATCACCATCACCATCATCATCATCACCATCACCATCATCATCATCACCATCACCATCATCATCATCACCATCATCATCATCACCATCATCATCATCATCATCACCATCATCATCATCATCACCATCACCATCATCATCATCATCATCACCATCATCATCACCATCATCATCATCATCATCACCATCTTCATCATCATCACCATCACCATCATCATCATCATCATCACCATCATCATCATCATCATCACCATCATCACCATCATCATCATCATCATCACCATCATCATCACCATCATCACCATCATCATCACCATCATCATCATCATCATCTTTTTTGTTGAATTTTTGCTAGAGCTAAATGAGAGAATGCTTTCTCCCCTCTGTCTCTCCCTCACCCTCCTCCCTCCTCCCTCCCCCTCTCTCCTCACCCCTTTTTCCCCCCTCTGTCGCTCTCCCTCCTTCTCTCTCTCTCCCCTCTGTCCTTCCCCTTGATCTCCCCCTCTCTCCTTCATCTCGCTTTCTCTCATCTATCTCTCTCTCTCTCTCTCTCTCTCTCTCTCCCTCCTCTCTCTTCCCCCTTTGTCCTTTTCCTCGATCTCCCCTCTCCCCCTCCCCTCTCTTTTTCTCTCTCGCTCTGTTGTAGACCCATCCGCGTGCCGCGAACCATGGACTCACTGGGAAGGCTTCTGCTATCTCCTGCAGGAGAACACATCCCCGTGGCAAGAAGCTAAAACCAGCTGCATCACCAACGGCGGCGGCCTGGTCACCCTCAGCTCCCGACGGCAGCTCCACTTCTTGAGCCGTTTTGTGGAAGCCCAACCCATCACGCCCAAAGCGACTCTCTGGCTCGGATGCAAGAGGGAGAAGGACCAACCGCTCTGGTATTGCGTGGATGGGAAGCCTCTCTATGACGGTAATCAGCATGATCATGGTAAGAGTGACATCATGGGCGCTACGTAAAAGTAGGGGCGTTGTTCGGAAACTTTTAGGGAACGACATTGTGTTGCCAATAAACTTGGCACCAATTAAAGTTCGAAAGTTCACCCCTACTCGCCACCATTTCATTTTACATTTCAACCTTGTCGGCAAATGCCGAAAAAAGTTTCCATTTAGCATACAAGAACTCGGTATTGGAGACTAAACTTATAAATAGGAAATAGATGTCACACCCAGGCCTGGTCACACCGTTCCACATCCCAAGTAGCCCTACTTTTCGACCGAGTCCACACGCCAAAATTGTGTAAAAGAGAAAGAAATCCTAAAGTCTGAATATCGAATCCGTATGTGAATCTACATACTCATATAGTTATGTGCAAAGTGTGTTACCTGGACAATAGTATAGTATTAATGACTGCTTTGAGAGAAATAGTTGTTTTTATACGCTCAAGGGAAGGTTACAAATTATTGTGCTATTGCCCGAGGCGTACCGAGGGCAATAGCCCAATTGTAACCTTCCCTTGAGCGTATAAAAACAACTATTTTTCGAATATTGAAGCAGTCATTAATACTTATAATTATATGCCGAAAAAAAAAGAGTCAACTTATGACACCACCTTGGTCTTTCTCTAGTTTATCTGCACGGTTGTTTTTTATGAGTGTATCTTTGAGAGTAGACTAGATCTAGATTCTAGTCTAAGCAAGATATTTTTACAATTTTGGGGGTGGGCTGGCCCTGTGGGGAATATGGAGAAAAACCTGCGCTTTCATATGACACCTCACTTATTGAGTATCACCTTCAGGATCACGAGCAATGTTAGTTTGAATCTCTGGTAATTAAAACATCGACCAATTTAGCATGAGTGCGCAATTCGCAATGGCCAACGCATAGGGATGTGTGTAATCTCTACGGGAAGGATTTTAGCACTACTAGACCTACTTACTAGAATCTAGGCCTACTAGATCTATTTTGAAGAAAAAAATTATGGAGAATTTAACGTACCCTTTAACGTACCCTATTTGATCATCATCAAGAAGTTGAAATCTTGGAAGAGTTTCTTTAGCCACTTTTGCCTTCGGTTTGGAATTTAGTGCGATTGAAATTACCGACCAATTCTTTGCACACGTACGGTATCCTCGATCACTCAAACCAGTTTTTAACATGTGAACCTATGGGTATTTCACCAAGACTGAACTATTTTCCTTGTAACCATGGTAACTGGAATTTTACCGGGAATTTTACAGGAATAGTTAAAGTTTATGACTGCAATTTCGGCCAATCAGATGGCTGGATTTCTTAAGTGAGGTATATAATTTGTAATAATCACAGTGGATCGGGCTGACGAAAATAAGTGCATATTTTCTTTAAGATGAAAAGACAAAATCTGATGAAATCTCTATCTAGAGGTATAGTATGTCCCATTTGTAGGCCAAACAAATGGAAAAGATTAAATTAAAACGGCATTTAAAAGATGATATTAATTTAGAACTTTCCTCGAAACAGAAGGGTTGCAAATCATTTCGTTTTTGTGAGAAAATAACGACCGTTAGATAGTCCTTGCCTTTCATTTTTACCATCGCAGGTGTATTTTCAGGGGTCGCGCGATCTGCGCAAGATGAGTTGAAGGAGGACATAGGGGATTGGAAAATAAATAAAAAAACTGACAGAATCTAGACTTCCCTTTCACGTGCAACACAGAACTATGATTTAATGCATAGTGTGCATTACCCACAAATCTGAAAGACGGCTCGGCAAAATAGATGAGAAATGCCATTCTGCCCTTACGGACAGTGAACTGGGCTGTGGAGTGTCAGATAGGGACAGCCCCCCAAAAATTCTTTAACCATAGTAATCTCATTTATTAGATATAGTTTTATCAACCAGGGGGTGTTTCACAAAGACTAAGATCGACTTTAAGTTTGACTTAACTATGGTAGGCTGTTCATGCCACTGGTTGCTCTCACTATTGGTCTCTCAAATCTCAATTATGATCTTTAGATACTATTTTTTCCTCAAGTAATGAACTATCAACAAATGTAAATTCTGTGGATTTGAGACAACAATTTATACGTCCCTTGAGAAACCAATGCCAGGAATGGTTAGAGGAACTAGTGGCATGAAAGGGCCTACCATAGTTAAATCAAACTTAAAGTCGATCGTAGTCTTTGTGAAACACCCCCCAGGGCTCATATCAATAATACCTTACAAGTAAAGCCTAGTTGTCAATAACGTTCTATGCACTACAATAGTCTATGTAATTATTTGACAACTAGCGTAGTAAGGTATTATGATATAAGGGCTCTGTTCTTTGAATTATATTCTGATCAAGTTAAATTTGTATTTTAAATTTACAATTGCTATTGCTCTGAGCTTATGCTCTGGAATATACTATAACCCTACAGTATGGGGAGATGACGAGCCTCATGTGAACGAATCTTCACCAGCTGCAGTCGTCTTGAAAACAAGAGAAGGAACGACGATGGACACCAGCCCAACCGATGATCATTACTCCATGTGTCAGAGACTGATATGTAAGTGGAAAGACAAAACAAATAATCCCGGTATTTTTGTCAATATAATTGGAGCAACAACATAAGTAACAACAACAAAAACATATTTATCACGTTTCCAGGTACCTTTATTTTCTTGGAGGGGGTGCACAATGGTGAGGTTCACATTTTCTATCTATACTATAGATGTACTTGTGATGTGCCTATATGCCAAACTGGGTTTTTTGCGAGCTCAGGTGTTCCAGTGCCACCCCCCCTCCCCCTCCCCCCCCCCCCCCGATTCGTAATTCGGTTAAGCTCACAGTTCCCGTAACAGACCCCCAAGCACGTTGATTTTGACCAAAAATACGTTAGGATGGGATGTGGGGCGATCATTTTCCTTTTATTTATTCAATTTGTCGAAAGGCTATGAAATTGCAAAATTTGTCCAGCTTTCATGCCGAAAAACTCAGTCGGTAGAGCAGTGGTCTCGTAATCCGATGACCCGGGTTCGAAACCAAGGCGATGCGCTAGTGCCCTTTGGTAAAGCATTAATCCACATTACCAGGTCCCTCGGAGAGGACCTAAAGTCGTAGGCCGTCTGGTTGTTTAATTACAAGCATTTATGCATAGCATAGAATATGGATGTATAAGGTGATTAATAATAAAATGCCGAAATATATTAAGGATATCGTGTACTATCGACCGATAAACGTTTATACCAGAAATGCAACTACCTGTCCTCTATTCATTAAAAAACACAAAACCGAGTATTTCAAAAGATCTTTCTGTTATCAAGGCTCCGTTATATGGAATGCATTACCTCCTTCTTTACGTTTATTAAAGTCACTGGATTCATTTAAAAAACACTGCAAACTCCTTTCTCTCACATAGTTTAAAATAGTACTTACATGAATATTTTACCCCCCCCCCCCATTTATTTCAATATTTTATCTTGTTTAATTTTTGTGTTCATTATAACTTATGTATGTTTATATGTTTTGTAAAAATGTTTTTGTTTGTGTTGATACAGGGCCCCTTGGTCGAGCAGTTTTTATAACTGAAAGGGCTACCCTGTCAAAATAAAACGACAAATAAAAATATATAAATAATGCTTTCTTAGCAGTCAGGTAAAATAACAACCACCACCACTAATGACACTCTTAGATACGTAGAAAAGTAATTCAGTTTGTATTTTAATTTCTTAGTTTTTGTTTGCTGTCATTAATAATTTTGGTACGATATTAGCGTTATAATTTACAACAGTGTTTCCTTTTCTTTGAAAGCAATATAATCGCGCGGTATCTAACCATTGGGTCACCCACTTCCATTAAGATATCACTGCCCATCTATCTATTCTCTTATTTCGTATCATCGTTTTTATCATCGTTTCAGTACCCGGATCGTCGACGAAATCGATCTCGCTTCGCTTTCATCGGGTAATCCAAAACTTCATCTTAAAGGGGCACTCCATCCTGACGACACCCCAGCGCTCCAGCCGCCTGACGTGCAGCGCTCTCTGCCTGGATACGACAGAATGCGTATCGTTCAATCTTCTGGCGGACGGTACGTGCGAATTGAATGCCATGGACTGGAGACATGCCGGAGATGGTGTGTTTCAGAGTGAGATCGGTGCTCAGTATTTTGAGCCAATTTATCACACTTAGGCATGGATGTTAACCACTTAAGAATGCAGATGAAGGCGAGGAGGTGTGGGGGGGGGGTGAATTCGCCTATTGCTGATGAGAACGGGGACACGGGGGCACATCTCCAACTTTTACTTTCTTAGTGCGGTTTTTGGCCCCACCCCCCCTTGACGTTGAATTAAATTATGTTACCCCTCCCTCTCAAATCACTGAGTTTGCTACCATCCCGTGAGAATATCATCATAATCAAATCATTTTGAGTGCTACCCTTAAGTAGTGACGACTAAATGTGTGCAATGATGTGAATTGCTATTGTGGAGTAAACTTGCTTTTCATAATAAACGCTGGTATGTACAGGTATAGCTTGATGCCCACCAGGTAAACGTACCGGAATATCTTCATTTTCACTTTAAGGGGATAGTCGAGTTCTGTTTTCAGACCGCAAATGCCTTTAAAGTGCATGGTTATTGCTCTTATTCTTATTTTTGACATTTCTAGTGCCCTTTTAGAACCTAAAATTGCTATGAAGGTAATTTTAGACCCCAAAATGAGTGAAATTTAGCCAATATGATCATACCAATTCAGCCCCACTTTCCAAAAAATACGGTGACCGTTAATTAATTATTTAATTAAAAATTACAATACATGGGTTGGGTTGTGCGTAATATAACTATCACGAAAATGCCAACAAAAAACACCAACATCGGAAGTGGCAGAAATACGACGTAAAAGGCGCTATTACATTTTTCAACGGCTTTTTCAAATTATCTAATATTTGTGGTGGTACACAAGTATTAGAAATCGTTATATTTATGGATATTTCAGCCGTCTCTGAACCGATTTTGATCAAACAACGATGATGTTGTCATTTAAATTGTATGGTCTTTCAAATTTGACACTCAGTTTTTCATTATCTCACAAAAAACAAATATTTTGTGTAGTGCCCTCTGCAACAGAACTCAACTATCCCTTTAAGTATATTACGAATTACTGCATGATTAATTAAAAGATGAATACATCCACAAGGAAAGCATAATGCAGACAAGTTCAATTTAATTTTCGTCCATGTATTTTTAACTACTGTAAACTTCCCCACAGCCCTTGCATCAAACATGATAATCAGCTGCGAAAAAATGTCTTACATCCTGCTGCACACACGTACAATCAATCGTTAAAACAAACATATATATTGCAGCAATTTATCACAAACTTATAATCAGTCATGGAGACCGGCGATTGTAAAGAAAATGGCTATTTTCCATCGAGAGTCCGGATCAAAAGACGTATTCCCGCTTGTTATCGTGCTAGGAAACGCAAAGACCACCATGTAAACATTCTGGAAATTCAATTTCCTTTATTTAGACACGCATTTGTTTATAGTAATGAACGATCCGTCAACTCTGACGTAGAGGTATAACAAGAAAAGAAGGAATTAATATAAATGATGGATATACGGTACGTCGTAATTTCTTTCACTCGCCCTTCTCTTTTCTCTCTCTTTTTCTCTCTCTCTCTCTCTCTCCCTTTCTCTTTCCCTTTCCCTCTCTCTCTCTCCCTCTCTATCTTCCCCTCCCTCTCTCCCTCCCTCTCACTCTCCCTCTATCTCTCCCTCAACCTTACGTCGGCAAAACATGGATTACGTTAAAGATAATTCAATCTTATTATATCATTAACATAATCCCCTCTCTCTCCCTCTCTCTCTCTCTCTCTCTCTATCCCTATCTCTCTCTCCCTCTTTCTCTCCACCACGTCTCTCTCCACTCTCTCTCTCTCTCTCTCTCTCTCTCTTCCTCTCTCCACCCCGTCTCGCTCTCCCTCCCTCTCTTCCTCTCCCCCTCCCTCTCTATCTCGCTCCCCTCTCTCTCTCTCTCTCTCTCTCTCTCTCCATCAACCTTACGTCAGTAAAAGGTGGGTTAACTAAATCTTATTATGTTAATGGTTTATTCCATATTAATAATATATCTCAAACAAAAGCAAAAAAAAAAATAAAAAAAGGTGAACACTGCCTTTCTAACAGGAGGACTGGATACATGCATAATGGGTGACATTTCTGGCTTTATTTCAATTCATCATAGCTCTATTCCTGTCAGCTAGTAAATTTTAATGTGCACACTTATTTATTTTACAAAATTAATGTGATAAACATCTATGTAATCATTTGTAATATATTCATATCTTTAAGAAAATTCTTATTTTTGTCAACAAAATAATGGAGGTGAAAGAAATGGTTGCTATTATACGAGTTTGTAAAGGGGCAATGACATTTAAACATTCTACAAAATTGTTTAAACCTTCAAAAGAAAGAAAATGAATTAAAATAAAGCAGAGCCACAGATCATTGGCAGAGCATAGGAAGAAAATCACCTTCAATTCATGGGCCTACTAAGAGTAGGTCCATGGTTACACAGAGTCCTTACGAGGGCCTCGATTCCAAACAGCTTTATTTACAAAATACACATTACCTCGACCCCCTCTCTTTCTCTCTCTCTTTATACATATATATATCTTTTACTGTACAAGCGTGGAATTACAGGGCCTGTGTATCATCATTGTTATTCTAAACTCTTCGCGATTCTTGAAGTGAGACAAATCTTTTACCTTATACAGAAATGAGGTGATTTCAACACGGTAAATGGTAACACTGTATGGACCGACCAGGGCCGCATCCCCTTCCCCCTCATACCACCCCCTCCCATTCATGCCCCGAAAAGTTTCATAACGAGAGCTCAAACGACATTCTTTAGCATTAAACTATAGGAGGAATTAAGGGACGTCGAATTAATCTTTGTCTGTTAACTGAGAGCCAGAAGCTAGGCTATCAACTCTATATAAACGCAGTTCTTGCTCCAAGCCGAAATAATTTGACAACACCACTGGTCGACTATCGCTGAATCTTGTGCCACCTTGCGACGATACTCCGGGGCGTGTCAGACATCTCGTTCCAGTGCGCCAGCCCGTCACCGACAGCGCAATCCTTACCACCTACGACGCATCGCCCGATGATGCGGTGGCTTCGGAAATGATTAATCCGAGTGCAGACCGAGAGCACGAAGCAGCATTCGGGCATTTCCGAGAGGCGCATCCGGTCGATGGAGAAGGCTTCGTTGAAAACCGGAGAACAGGAGCGTCGGACTACTTTGGTGTTTTTGTGTTTCATCACCTTGCCGCATCGCATGATGGTGATCTTCACGAAGGTGTCAAGAACTGAATTGATGGAAGGTTTGAAAATAAAGATGAAAGACAGAGATGGTAATACATCAACATGAGTTTATGTATTCACTAGTGGCTTCACAAAAGGCGTATGGGAGGCATTGCCTCCGTCCCACTCAAAAAGCTTCCCCCCCCCCCTCTCCGGGCTTAAAATAGAACACAGTGGTCGCAAGACTATGCCGGACTCGAGACTGATTTACTTGAAGGATAACAATACCCTAGAAGGTCAATATTTAATTTTACTATTCATATGACTATTGATAACAATAGAAAATCAAAAATATAATTGTTTTTTTGATTCTGAGCATAGGGTGCAGGTGCGGATCCAGATTCATCTTTTCGATAAGGGGTCCACAATAACGCAAAATTTTCTGACAAGCAACAACAAGTGTAATCATGGTATCATTGGCAGACTGGATTTTAAAAAGGGTTACGGGCCCGCTTAAACCACCCTTTAAATCCTTCAGTGGTAAGGTGTGCGGTAAGGCTTCGTACAGATATGACGCGGCACAACCGCGACGTTTTTATGATGGCGTTAAAGTATAATACGTGTCACCTTTCTATATATACAATATTGTACCCCAGAGCTAATTGAATTACGCATGGGACCTTTAATTGTTGCATGCAGTTGTCATTTATTTACACATGAAATAACCGCGATGCTTTTTTTGTGTTGTTGTTTCCCCCGTTGTTTACCTATAGTTTACCGCGTCATATCTGGACGAGCCTTAAAGGGGGTATAGCATGACAAGACTACGTGTCTTTCCCGTGGCTTGTCTCGGGGCCAATCGGGTATAACGACTACAGACGACGATACCGAAGTATTCACCTGCGTGCAACACACGCGAAACCGAAGCGTGAAGAGAACTTCGGTCTGTTTCGCGAACGCTAGCGCGCGCTGACCGTTAATCAAATCCATTCGTTTGCGTGCTGTTGTTCAAAAGAAGTCGTAGATGGCGTTAACCAGTATTTGCCGTGCTACACCCCCTTTAATACTTCATTCTTACTTGATCGTCCGACCTCCATGTCGCCCCACTCTGGTAGTCGTATGTTGCGTGCTTTCATGATGATAAGGTTGACGCGCTCTGCATTGGGTAGATAGGTGAGCGAGATCATGAGGTCTCCCATTAATGCCTCGTCTTCTTCCTAAACAAACAAAAAAGAAAATCAATGAAATACGAGAATTGATACTTGGACGATTGCCCCTATGATAATAAGCCCCCGCCCCCCTCCTCCTCCTATGTTATCTGAGGTGAGATTGGGTCATTTAAAAGGTCATCGGGGATTGTCTACGAAAAAAATTCGGGTACAGTGTGTGCATATTGGGTAAAGGGTCGTTTCCAAAGGGGGAAGATTTTTTTTTACTGAAACTTACCACTAAATAAAGGGCCTTTATGCATTAAAGAAACACCATTTATTATTAGATATACTAGATACAATAATGTGCTTTGTAAATACAAACGTACGGTTCTTAGACGGTCATGTTAATTAGCCGGAAAAAATGATAATGAAGGAGAAAATGGGAGGGGGGGAGGGGGAGGGGGGAGGGGGGAGGGGGGGGGGGGGGGCAATGAACAGTATCTGAATCTGAATTTGATATGGCTCAACATTACTTGTAGAGTGAAAAGAGTCGGACTGGGAGTGCACATGAAATATTACAATAATTAAAAAAATGCTTCAGAAAATGCTGTTGCACATGGCCTTTCAGCCCCTCTGCACTAGTTTGGCCAGGAGGGATTATACCTCCCTGCGTGGTCACTGACAGGTGGTTATCTTATGACATAAGCTCTCAATTAACATAAGACTAATGGTCACCGATTAGGCATTGTTTGCTATATAGAGGGCGCAAGTAGTTATAAGTAGTGCAGTGGGGCTTTAATACATACGCGATCTCGAATGTTAACTATGGATGGTAGTAAATAGTTTCAGTCTATAATTGTTTTCGAAAGGAATGACTACTTGAAGGAATCTTTGTTTGAACTAATTTCAATATAAGACTTACTTTGTGATCTCCTGATCGAACCAGTAACAGGGTGATGCATCGTGATCTTGAAAACAAAACTGTTATAATAACATCTATAAAATTCATTGTCGTAGTCATACCTTCTCTGGTTTCTCGAGATCCCGCTGAATGACCTTGTCGTCGATATCAGCTCCCTGGTCGAACTCGGGTTCGGATAGCGCGAAGTCGATGCACCCGACGGCGATCGGGTGAGAATACTGGTCATATTCGCACACAGTAAACTCGAGTGGGAGGAGATTGAAAGAAAATGAGATTTTAAGGTAAAAGCAGACACCATAAAATGGTATGAAATTAGAACGAAGAATAAGAAAAGAAGAAATAGACAAAGAAAATAACTATATTTTTAAAAGCAGACTGGGGAGAAGTAGAACGAAGGGGAGAAGGAGAAAGAAGGGGAGGAGGAGAAAAAAGGGGAGGAGGAGAAAAAAGGGGAGGAGGAGAAAAAAGGGGAGGAGGAGAAAAAAGGGGAGGAGCAGAAAAAAGGGGAGGAGGAGAAAAAAGGGGAGGAGGAGAAAAAGGGAGGAGGGGAGAAGGAGGAAGAGAAGGAGGATGTGGAGGAAAAGAGACCATGGAAACGTCTGTATATGTATTTCGTTATGTTTTTCTTTTCTTTTCAGACTTGCCGTATTTCTTAGCTTGAAGTTTGCCATGGTGTATTTATTGTCCGGACATAATTATTTTGAAGAAAACAAAAAGCGAGAGGAGAAAAAATGAGACGAATTAGGAGGAGAGGAGAAGAAAAACAAAAAGAAGAACGAGAAGAAGAACAAAAAGAAGAAGAAGCAGAAGATGCAGAATAAGAAGAAGAAAGAAAGAAAAAGAGAAGAAAGAAAGAAAAAGATAGAAAGAAAGACAAATGAAAGTAACTAATAAACTAAGAAAGAAAGAAAGAAAACAAAAAAGAAAAACGTCGACTGGTTTAGGTAATCAAAGCAGAAGAATTTAAAAAGTCCTCAATATACAAACTATTTTAGAGGTGTCTCGGGGTATCTCGCACGCAAAATATTGGGGCGTCTCAGAGACAACCAAATATTTTTCCCTGTGTTAATCGCAGAAATCTATGCACTGGGGATCTTCATGATCTTGTTAGGTGAAGAATATATTTACATATTTTGAAGAAAAAAAATCCCTTACATGAAAATTCATAGCTGACACAACAGTTCATTTCTCTGCCATTCTCCGGTCTTTCCTCGTCAAGGTCCGCGAGTCTTACCTTGATGCGCATCTCACTAACAGCACCGCGAGCGATGCGGAAGGAGAAGTTCTGTTTGAATTCGGGACTCCGGGTGCCATGACGGATACTCGAGTTCATCGACCTCCGCTTGTGGTCTGGATCGAGGGCGATCTTGACGAAGACATCTCCGTTTCCCTGGTTGAAATAGAAATGCAAATGTGTCAAAGAAAAGAATACCTAGAATATGATGCTATTATGTGAAAGTAAAAGTGATTAATTTATTTTCGAAGAGGTGTCGTGGTCTAGTGGATACGTCACCAGACAGTGGATCGCATGGTTCACGACCCGAGTCCCACCGCGGCACAATGGGCCTCTGTCAAGACCTCTATTTGCCACTCTCCACCCAGGTGATGTACAGCGCTTAGAAACATTAGTATTAAGTGCAACATAAACGCTACCATTATTTTTATCATTTTCATTTTGTTATTTTGTTATTATTATTATCATTATTGTGATTATTTTCAATATTATTTCGGACAATAAACAACTAGTGGCTCATTAATTTGTAAGACCCTATACATGTATTGTCAATGACAATAACGGTCTTCTAGCAAACAGTTAAAGACAACTTGGCAGTCATATCCCATGCAAGCAATGATAACCGTGTATGACGTCTTACATCCTTCACCGGTTGAGGCAGGTTGAGTACGCTGTCGACGAATACGGTCAGAAGCTCGATCTCCGAGTCGTAGGTGACCTTGAAGGTGAGCTTGCTGATCTCCTTCTTGCCCTTCTTCTGTCTCCACTTGCCAACGAACTTGGCCGCCAGCTCCTCTCGCTTGTAGATGCCCGTGTTAATCCTGCCGATATGGGTATCAACCACGTCACTGCTGGAGCTCGTCGATGACCGGGCGGCGAGGTGTTCCGGGGTAGACCGTGACCTCGACATGGAGTATAACGCCCTCTTCGAATCGGGTGAGAAATCGAGCCAGGTGTCGCTACGTTGTCTCTCCTCCGACAAGCAGCCCTTCAAAACAGAGATAAGAGTTTTGTGCTTGTGAGATGAGCCAAGTCAGGAAACACAAAACACATGATCTACGTTTTTATAGCTCAATTGTTTATACACCGCCACTTTGAAAGAAAAAAAAGATCATATAATACTCGCAAACTTTTGCTCTGTTATTGATCTCCAATGCTACGTATGCACCCAGCCAAAGCAATCAAATACATTATGTTCTATTCTACTTTTGAGCAACTTAGTCCGTTTTATGGAGAAAAAAATGTTACACTCTAAAAACACATAAGTTAAATCACCGTATCAAAGAGCCGACGAGGGAACGATTTATCAAAATGGTAGATAAACACTTTAAACATGCTGGATCCAACAACGTAGTTCAGTTGTATCTAGCATCATATTAAAAGTGTTAATCTGGCATTCTGAAAAAATTCACTTCTCGACCCTTTTAAATGTCGATATAATATTTGGTGCACAGGTTGCAGATTTAAGAAGGCAAAAACCTGCCCGTGTACCCTTCAAGCCCAATTGGCATATCTATAAATACACAACATAAAACAAATCCACTTACCTGTGTTATTTTGAGGCATCATGTTTCCCTTTTTTTAAAATTATTATTTTCTATCTCCCCCCCCCCCCCCGTTGTTGTCCTTTTCTTTCTACGTACAAAGTTCTCGATCTATCCCTTAGCTCGTTGTACTTACTTGGATCTGTTTAGGCTTGACATCAATTGGGACGCTGTGAGAACATGAGAAGGAAGACCTCTTGACCTGCCCTTGAGAATCAATAGGAGACAGCATGTAGTGAAGGTTTTCCGAGAGGGCGCTGCACAAACCTGGATAGACCGACCCTCGACGAGAATTCGGAGTCGAGGTGCTGCAGCTCACACCTGACGAAAAATCATCACTCCCGTTCCCCTTCTCGATGTCATCTTCTACTTTCTCCGTTACATCGCCGCGGTTTTTCATCATACGCCTGGCTTGGACGATCACGAAGACGAGCATGAAGGCAAAGACAAAGACTTCGACAAAGATGCAGATTGTGATCGCACTGGCAACTGGCACACGCACGACGTGATTCGGTCCTCCGGTGTTAGGTTTCACTGGTGCTGCCTTCATCGGTAGTGCGGAGTGTAAGGCTTCGGTACTAGGCACAGCGGTTGTGCGTGCTTCGTGCGTTACCAACCCGGCGCTTGGCACAACCGAAGCCATGGTGTTTGCTCGGGAAGAGGTTGGGCCTGTGTCCCCTCTATGGTAAATCTTCAAACCCCCCTCATCTTCGACACCCTCGAAACCACCGTAAGATGTTTTTCCCAAAACTTCATCTAAGCGTCCTCTAGCTGGAGAGATGTAAGAAGATTGAGATTCAGTTGTAGTGGTGTCACCTCCTGTTTCTCCATATTTGATCATGTCTTGACGTAGGATGTATTCCATATACTTCAAACTTTCATCGTTTTCAGTTGTCTGTTGGCATTAAAAAAAAAAAAAAAAAAAAAATTGATTCCAAAACAATTCAAATCATTCTTAGAAATGAAGTTGTTTTTCATCTTGACATGTAACATAAAACATATAACCCCATCCAAATTAAACCTTTTGATAAAATAAAAACGACCATCTACAGCTTGACCACCTCCTCCACTTTAACATCTAATTTTTTCGCAAATATAAGAAGAACTCCTTTACTACGGTTTGACCCACGCATGGCAAAAATACATTGGCCCTTCCCAATCCTTTCTCCATGCCAATTCAATATATATATATATATATGGTGTACTGTACGTTTCTTGCAACATTACTACAATCCCTTTCTTACTTTTTATCCAATTAAAAATAGCTAATCGTTTAGTCCTTAAACCTCTAACATTTACCGAAATATTATTCACACTATCCATTGATTTTCTTTTCTATCTATACACATACACTCACCCATAACAATTAAATATCATTCATATTCAATTCTTCAGTACACCCTCTAATCCCGCTAATGGGACCGAACTGAAAACCCACCCCACCCCTCCCCACAGTGCACCTCATAATACATAATTCCTCATGGGTTAACTTGTGTCTTCTTCTTCTTCTTCTCCTCTCCCGCCAAATCCTCATGAAACATTATTTGTTTTCTTATTAGTATCCCCTGAGTCTGAGACACCCTATCTTGTTCAAAGCGTCAAGCGACTGAATAGAGAGAAAGAGAGAGAAAACAAAAAATGTTGAGCGCAGTACCCTTGTAAGCATAATCAGCGAATCTTCCCGCCATTTATTCTCTAAAACAATTATACAGTTGCAACCTCTCATCTCGTACTGCATTTTTTAAATACAGAAGGAATCATGACCAAAAAGAATCCTCATACGCAATCATATACTAGAGGTTCCCGCCCTATCTGTCTGTTCAAATATAATTGAATTAAATTCCCTAACTTCCATACATCTCAGTGTCATATAAATAATAATACAACAATACGGATTCCAATATGGAGGAGCTCAACATATACAACTGCAATTAGTTCCAGACTTCAATACATCCAAGGGTAGCGCCCACAAGGATAAAAACAACCACTCATCTCTTATTGCAATATATATAATACGTTAGGGGTCACGACCACAATGAATCTTCTTCGTCTTCTTCTTCTTCAAGATAGTCTGCCTCCTTCAATACGTGAGATTCTTGCAGATGCCTACTCGGCTTGATTTGGGTGTGCAGGTGGACCACTACACCGGGTTTTCCCCTACTCCTATATGAATAGTGCAGTGTGTTCTTAAAATGCAAGGGTGGGGACTCTCATGTACACGGGGCCTCCATTTAACGTACTATCCGAGGGACGGAGTGTTTTCCACTTAACATAGCCCGCGTCTATGGAACAAGGAGAGGGGTACGTTAACACACAACGCAGGCTTCAGTCATCCGCCAGGGTGGGATTCGAACCCGAGATTTTTGGTTCGACAGGCAGACGCTTTACCGACTGAGCCAACTCGCCTCCTCATACGCAATCATGTTCCCGGCACTTCCCGCCCTATTTGTTCAAAAACTCGTTATCCCTATATAATTGAATCAAATTCCTAAACTTCAATGCACTCCATATACATATAGGCGAGTCTGACCAGGTCACCAATGTGCATAATCGAATCGAATTCCAAAACATTAATTTTAAAGGCTGGTGTCTAAAGAAATGTTATGAATCACTCCAGATTGTTTCTATTTACATTTTTTACTCGACTTTGTGCAAACCTCAGTTTCAATAGGGAAATACTTAAAATTCAAACTGTGAAAATATTGTCAACATTCAATGAATTCTCTGTTGTTGCTTGACACATAACTCTCTGTTTCTTCATGACTATAGATGGTTAGAATTGCACAAGTCCGAATGAAAACAGGCGACAGCGTCAAGTTAATCGTCGTAAAGTCACCAGTGCAAAAGTTGGCGATTACTAGTTGCTACACGGACTGGGCTCGCCGGCATCCGAGTGCACTAGCGGAGCAGAGCATACGATTACTGGCGAGTCAAAAACTTCAATCACTAACTAAACGCTAAGTAACTAATTAACAGTTTAAATTCTAACCTTAGTTTGATCCAGCAACAAACTTAAAAAATCCATGATCTTCCAGAGTTAAGTTCGAACGGATCTGAATTATGTGTAAAAGTCCTGGTTACATTTCCAAAAACGCCATGTACCTGAACGCGGGGGTATCAGCATTACCCATTCACATGTATCTTCTTTCAATAGTCCAGTTTACCTATTGTGTTCAAATTCTATGCATACCTCTTGGACAAAAGACTCTCCCGACAACCAGTAAGCATGCCAAAGATTTGCCTTTCATAGCAACGACAAATGACCTCGATTTGGTTCCTATTATTCCATCGAATAGTTAGTCAACTCTGGTTCTGAAGAGAAAGATCAACCATTTTGGATCGCTTGCAGACACTACTATTCAATTTTTGCCAAGAAAGAGGAGGAGGGGTGGCACAAATACACATCTACAGTACGAAAAGATAAGTAAGTTTTGAAATTACTGTAGGGTAAAAATACTGAATAGCTATAAAATCCAACCTTATTAGTAAAATTGCTCTGAAATCTGAAAGACTGCAAAAAAATTTATAGATTAGACGAAATTGGTGAAAGTTTGAATAAAATCGAACAAATAATCAGAAATGTATGAATGTTTAGATAAGGAAGGGCATTTCGAATTGGCCGAATCGAAATGTCACGATGATGTCGTGGCGGACAACTCTCCCATTAGTTAATACAAACAAAAAGTTACTAAAATGTTCATTTTTGAAGATATATTATACCCAGAAGGGTCTTTTCCTTTTAAAGGATATCTGATAAAATGAAACCCATAATATATTTTGAGTAGGCCTTTGTGACCGAAGGGAGAAGGAGCTTAGCCTTAGGAGAAGAAAAACCCCGTAAAATAATGATATTTTTGTGCATGACAAACTGGAATAGTGGAACAGTTGTCCGTTGACCGTTTTTTTTTTTTTTAATTTTTAAATTTATTTTCCACTCAAATATATCCACAAATTAATATGACATATATAAACCCTACAGTATTACAATAATTAATAGAACAAATGAATTATACAAGTAACGAAATACTGATAAGTATGTACGTAATAAAATTAGTTTACAAAGTACATTTAAGTTTGAGAATAAGACAAAATATTTTATATTGCTTGATTTAACTGAGAGGGGGGAAAAGAGAATCTCAGAAAAAGCTAGGCTAGGTATAAATTAAAGGGGATGAAGCATGGCAAATACTGGTTAACGCCATCTACGACTTCTTTGGACAACTGCACATAAACGAATGGACTTTAAGGTCGGCGCGCTAGCGTTCGCGAAACAGACCGAAGTTCTCCTCACGCTCCAGTTTCGCGTATGTGGCACACACGTGTTCGTTCGTTCGTTCGTGTCTCCTTAGATCAAGATTAAATCTTGATCTTCGGAGTAGTTGCTACAACCGGCCGTGTCAAACACGTTGCCCCGGGGTGCGAGATAGGACTCTTGTAGCGTGCCCCCATTTACAACACTAGTCAAGATAAGAGAGTGGATCGAAAAGTCGTATTTCAAGTTTGAAAAATTGATAAACAGATTATTTGATTATTTGTTATTGAAATCTGAGGTGACATTCTAAACATGGTAAAAACTAAACTTTGAGATTTTGTTTCGGATGGTGGATTTGCATTACAGAATAGCGAGCTTTCAATTTAGGCACCGGATGTCGGCTACTACGAGTTACTGGAGCGAGGAGACATCGCGCAGCACAGGTAGTGAGCACTAATTTAAAAAAAAAATTGGCTCTCGAAAATTTGAAAATCGCATTTCCCATCTTTCTTTCCTTTTTACATCATTTGATACCCTTTCTTCTACCATTGAAACGTAAATATTTTTACCTTTTCTTTGCTTCATTAAAACACTAATAATATATGGTCTAAGTGTGTTGGTTAACTTCATAAACGCATTGATAGGTAGTGAAAAACTTTCCAACTTTTCACCAATCTCCCCTTTTATAATGAGATATGTTAGGTAGTCAATAGTTTTTACAAGTATTGTCAGTCTGCTTAAAACGTGACCATCTGCTTAAATTAAGTCATTTACAAACAAATCGTACACCCTTTTGATTCCAGTGTCTAAAACTAACAAGGATTTTATTATTACAATATGTCTTCATTGCCAGTATTGACTTTACACACTGGACTTGAATAGGGGTGCTTTAAAAGGGATTGTACGCGTACGCTAAATAACATTATTTAGTTGTACTGCTTGATGGGTCATAATGTATAGTAAGTGATCAATTATGATAATAATAATGACAATACCAACAAATATAATGTTGACAACATTTCTGATGGAATTGATTCTTGTACAAATGACGATATGACTCAAATATATATTATTATATCGTCTCTTATCATATTTTCGAGTATTTCCCCCAATACCTTTGTTTATACATATTTCCTTTTTATCATTACTATTATAACTCAGTACGGGTATGTTTATAATGTAACATTTGTATCAACGAGTGGAAGACAAATGTTTCGATATGGACAATAAACTATATACTTATACGGCTACTTATATTTCATACTTATATTGATTTAAATGTGAAATTAAGGCTTATAAACATAACAGATATATTATGTAGTAAAATTAAAAGTTTAGAAAGTTTACATACACCCGATAGAAAATCAATTTGCATTATCGTAATTTCACTCATTCCTGCAAATTTGATTTAGGAAGATAGAAAGTGTGGTCTCTGATTATTTTATAATCGTAGTAAATACACCACTAATCCCCCTGACCCGACTCTGACACATTTACATGTATATAAATTATAATGTGACTCCTGATGAGAATGAATGCAGTTGTGGAAATGTGAAACAAAAGGTTTTCTTCTAGGTGTATGTAAACTTTCTGGCAAAAATACACACACACACATTCACACACACACACGCACGCACACGCACACGCACACACATACACTCTATCTCGCGCCCTTACTCACTTTGTCTCACTCTCTCTGTCTCTCTGTCTCCACTTATCTTTCTCTGTATCTCTTTCTCTCTCTCTTTTTCTTTCACTCTCCTATAAACCTTGAATATTACCAAAGTCTATGATATGTATAAGTCCTTCAGTTAGAGAGTATTTCTTTTATAACCTGAATAACAATGAAACAAATTCAGAATAACAAAATCTGAAAAATATGCTGCTCTTGTTATTTTAATTTGGTTATGCTTGTAAAAAACCACAGGGAGTACAATATGTACATCAACAATACCACGTTCTTACCAAAAACAAATGAACATGTAAAAATATCTACAGCGTAAACATACTATCTATTTCTAAATGGAAAGAGACAACAGTTAAGAAGAAAATGTCAAAATGTGAACTTCGAGACTTGTGTTTAAAACACTTTACAAAACTTTGAACAAAACAGTAAAGAGACCAGTAGTCTGTCCCAAAATAGTCATACAAATTGACCAAACAATGGAATACTTAGACCATCCATGCTATCCACGAAAAAATTGTCAGTCTGGGGAATGCCCTTGGAGTTTGTTCACCAGAGCCCTCGAGAAGGGCATCCAAGTCGATCACATTGGGTCACCGCATTGAAAACCCATGCACCAAACTTTGTCATGAGGCAGTTGAAGGTACATTACCATGACACAAAAACTGAAGACAAAAATTATCTTAGAAGAAGATGGGGTTTTTTCTCCAACTTATCATATGATAAACATAATCCTATCTTTCCCCATTCTCTTTCTACCGTTACTAAGTTTAGATTGAGATATTTCAAATTATATGTCACAAATCGATAGTCTGTATAGATTTAATTGAATTAAATCGAATTTAGTTAAACTTAATCCAAATCAATTGAAGCGGTAATTAAAATTGAAAATACAATTACCAAATACAGATAAAATATGCAAAGTAAAATTACCAATTAACTTTCACAAAGATATCATAATATTCTTCATTTACTTAAAATGCTTAATCAAGCAACACAACTTCCGACTGATAAGCGAAGACTAATATTTGTTAAACAACATTGTCCTTCTCAACAATATAGTTAACTAATTTTTCATATCATCAGTTTCCACAGCATTCAATTTACTGAATTTTCAGACAGGGTACAAAGTGAATACAAAGGAATTTGTAATGGAATGTAGCAATATTTTCACCATGTTCCTGTAAGGCTTCTTATTATAATTTGATATGATGTATTAGTCAAGTTCAATGTAGCATACATACGTAGAGTAAAATGATATCACAAAATAAAAAACAAAATGACAATAATAACTTGACAGGATGACCATGAGAACTGAAAAGCCTATTTACAATGGGTCCTATTTACAAAGTCAGAATTCATTATTTCTTCATATCTTCTTCTTTCAAAGATAAAAAAAAATCACAGTAAAAATCACAAAATATAAGTATAAACGTTAAAATTCATTGAGAATAATGACATACGAGAAATAACACTTATAAGAAGTTAATCAACATTTTATCAATTTTTAAGTTATGCATACAGTATATTATTCTATCACTTGCATCTATTTATAGCCTCTCAAGTGGTAGGTACCTCTTAAATTCAAATTAATAACATGTCTGTATTTGTTGTTATTCTTTAATTTTGCAGTTCCGATCATTTGTTTAATTAATATTGAAGAGAAAACAAGTACACAACGCAAAAAGCATATGCATAATTTACCTATTTGTTACATACTATTTCGATAGAGGGAAGTTTTCATTATACAGGATAATGAAAATTGTATACAGGTAATTAAAATCTATCGAGAGTATGAACATCTACTCATTCGGTTATTTATCACATAATTAAAAACAACAGAACATGAAACATAGGCCCATATTAGAGTAAATCTGGAGCAGAAAGGTATACACACTACAAATAAGGGTGCAAAGGGTGAAAATACAGATTATTACAGTGATACTTTGAAAAAATACAACTTCTTTGCACAAGCAAACGCGAGCATGTCTGGAGAGAGGGAAACCAAGTAACACCAATCAGAACCAATCGTCATAGTAAGTGCATTGAACTCAACTCTCTCCTTCAGGTTCAGACCATCATGGTCATAGAGCCGTATCACCAAATTACCATTCTTGCTATCAACACTCGCTACATAAACCCTGTCCTGCTCATCAACGGCAGCATACAGAAGGACACCGATTGGAGCTTGTAGAGACTTACCAGCATTTCCATCCCTGTCATAGACCGTCACCACGCTTGGATTGGTGTAATAACATGAACTCGTGATGATCAAACCCGACCTGGTAGCAGATACCTGCTTCGTATCGTTATGTTTTGTTGGAACAGTGTGCTTGAGAGTGGAACCAGTCTGGTCATAGATATAGACTTTATTTTCACCGTAAGCCGCGATGAGGATTTCATCTAACGGACTTCTGTTTAGTCTGAGCCAGCCATTGCTTTTCACGTGGACGGTTGATTTCCTGGAGCCATTGGGAGAATATATGTCTGCTTTGCTATACGACGATATGCATAACGACCTGTCATGTTGAAACACAAGATCAAAACACTCCATGTAACTTGGTATGTTTGCATACTGCTCCTGTTTACCAGCTGAATCAATGACATCTATACCATGTTCACTCCAATATCCGATGGCCACACTATCATCAAAGTACGGGGCCATACCGGACATCACTCCCCGTAGATCTACACACTGAATGACTTGAACCTTGGGATCTGATTCTGAGATGCTCCCGATGTCAAGACGACTATTATCTGCAGGCTTAAACTTCTTCTCCTGTGCTTTCTTCGTAATGGCTGCCGCAGAAATGTGATCAGTAGCCTCCTTCAGCATGGCACCCAGCTCATCACAGAGCAAGATATGAGCAGACAGACTGTCTGTCTCAAGACGACCCAGTCTGTCATTAGCTACCAGTGTTATTGAACTACAAATACTCTTGATCCTCTGTCGATCCTTGGATTTCAAGACGTTGAGGTCGTCCTCTAAACTCAGCTTTACTGCATTGACTTGCTCGATGAGATTTTGATGATTTTCTTCAAGCTCTTTAGCCTTGATGCTGTAGGCTTGACTGACATTGTCCAGTAGTTTCTGCACGGCAGTGTGTACTTCATGGCGTTGTACTTCAATATTCTGAATGTTCTTCTCTAGTTCTGATTTCTTAGTGGCACAACGCTGTACAAGGTCGTTCACCTAAACAAAACAATTAAATAAGGGAGAAGTAAAAAAGAACATTCTGTAGAATGAGATGTATGCCAATTACTTGGAGCTGGTTTGAAAGTCAAACACCGGATTTTGGACGCGCCTGATGTTTCACAAAAGTTAGAACCAAGCCCCTCCCCCTTCATCATCATATGTCATATGAGGACCGAGGAATGTAATACATTGTTTTCCGGCCGTTTTTAAGGAAATCCGACCCTTGCAATTAGTTCATTTGTATAATAGTAGTAATCAGATAACCAAAATGGATATAGGCCAAACACCATTATGTCCTTTCATATATACAGACGTTTCTTGATATTTACAAGGAAAAGTGTTTGTAAGTTACAACAACAACAACAAAAAGAGAAAAATACATTGTTTTCCTCTTTTTGAAGTGTAGGAATGACGCTCTCTTAAACATACGTTTTAAAGCACAGAAGAAGATTTAAGATATTCAAAGTTATTTTTTCTATAAGACATAAGATACCTCATTTAATAGAGTTTCTACAATACAGAGGATCATATAACTCGACAGACAGTTTACTTACATGTATAAGAAAGTTAGTGTAGCGACACGGACAAAAAATTGCTTCTGTGAAATTGAAAAGTGTAATCAAGTATAGTTTGAAACACATCGGAAAATCCCAGCCTACTTCAAAATAAAAGTTTGCATGTAAGCGACCATAGGCGAGCAGCAATTAAGAACTTCACGTCTGCTCAGAGGGGTGGCAAGATTGTTGTCTCACCCCATTTACTAGAGATAAGCTTTGAACTATGCACCCTACACGTTTCAAGCGCATTTGCAGTAGACAGGGTTTGTACAATGATAAGAAACATTCCAACTATTAAAATGCGAGGAAAAATATAGCGTTTTGGAAATTTGAAACCGTATTTCAGAGTACTTAAAAGCTTTTCAAGTCTGCTATAATATTATATACAATCGTAATATTATCTTGCGAGCTGGGCGGGGCCTTTGCCATCTCCCCACTGATCTGTATTCCGTACAGATCAGAAAGGGTACATCTATTAATGTGCGAGAGAGTAGCGACCGAGAGATTTTTTTTTTTAATATGGAATGGTGACACTTTGTTTAGAAGCTCTTTTGCTTTGCAAAAATTATTGATGTCAAAAATCTTTGTCTGGCAAGGGAGGCGGAGAAAAAAATCCTTGTTAAGATATTTGGCATTGTGAGGGGGCGAAACGATTGGGCTCTGACCCTCAATAGATGGGATAAAATGCCCCTTGCTTTTGCTGCCCCCTGGAGACAGGCTTTCTAATATTTATTAGTTTTAATTCTGCATTTAAGATGACTAATCTGCTGTTAGGGCTTTGCTGTAAAATATTTATTGTCAAGGGGGATCTACTATTGCCCCGACCCTTTGATTGATAGAAGTATCTGCTTCCATGCTTGTGGTGCCTATATTGTAGAAGGGGGTTTAGGCCTACAACCATAATAAACACCGGGTCTTTTAATATTCGAGGGAGCGTAATGGCCGTGTGGGGAAATGTTGATTTTAGGATGCTTATTGCAATGCAAAGGATTAATTTTTTATTTTTATTTTTCTACCTTTTTCTACCTATCTGCTGATAGGGCTTTGCTGTAAAATATTTATTGTCAAGGGGGAAGGGGGATCTACTGTTGCCCCGACCCTTTGATTGATAGAAGTATCTGCTTCCATGCTTGCGGTGCCTATATTGTAGAAGGGGGTTTAGGCCTACAACCATAATAAACACCGGGTCTTTTAATATTCGACGGAGCGCAATGGCCGTGTGGGGAAATGTTGATTTCAGGATGCTTATTGCAATGCAAAGATTTTATTTTTTATTTTCCTTTTTCTACCTTGCGAGGCCGCCCCCCCCCCCCCCCTCCACTTGGATTATTCCATGAGCCCCGTGTGTCCCCCACTTCCTCCCCGCTTCCGGCACCTACGGTACCGTAAATAAAACTACGTTTACCTTAAGCCGTAACTGCTGCTCGAAGTCGGCCTGATTCTTGATGTTGTGATTTTGATGACCGACGATCACGCACTTGAAACAGACGTGGACTTTACAATCCTCACAAAACATATCTTTGTTCTCTTGTTTGTGGATGTAGCACTTCTCGGATAGATGACTAATGCTGACCTTCCCGTTGATGATATCCTGTACGGATACAATCTCATGGGCCTCAAACATCACAGACAAATTCTGATGACTCGTCAGACACTGCTCACACAAGTAGCTGTTGCAGGTTTTGCAGAATGACACAGCCTCTTCTTGACGTTTGCAAGCAGTGCATTTGGGACGCATCTCAAGGACAGCGTTCATCCCTCCACTCTTGGCGTGGTAATCGTCTACCAGTGCGTTGACAGTCACATTGGTGAGGAAATCTTTGACACGGTTCGCAGACAACTTGGTGACCTCCCTGCAGAGAGGACAGAGCATGTGATCGAGATCCTGGTGGGAAAGGTCATAGTTCTCGAGACATTTCCGACAGAAGGTGTGTCCGCATGAAGTCAGGATGGTTGCCTCGTCGAAGATATCAAGACATAGTGGACACGTCAGGTTCTCTGAAGAGCTTGGAGCTTTATCTTCTTCAGTCTTCTCAGCCATTGGTACGAATATCGGATTTTTGGCTTATTACAAAAATGAGCTCATTCTACGCATAATATATCCAATGTCCAATGGAGCATAAAAGTGTGATCAGCTAATGTGTACTTAAAGCCAACAGTCGGTTAATGAAATCACAAACTATATGCAGTGATGTCGTACATATTGTCTAATATCCTGGGTCTACGTAACAAGTGCGCCCTATGTGCATGCAGTTCTTTACCAATTTCTCACGTTGATGAAAAATATGTGTCGAAAGAGGTGCGAATAACGTTGATCAAAAGTACTTATTTAAGTGTATACACCCGTGTATACATCAATACAAATGTGATTGCAATGCTATACGCTCACACGTATTATTAAGTAGATCATCTGTGAAAATAATGCAGTTTGTGCGTCCTATAAATAGAGGTGGGTTTTCCCACAGAGAACGCGCCCAGCGTATGCACCTTTGAACTTAAATGGCGGTATTCATCATTTTTATCTATAGAGGGCGACTTGTTTAGTTTTTAGTAGTGGATACATTGTGTTAGAGATCCACTTTATTAGAATCCTAGGTTTTATTTGCTGTTATCACTTTGTTTGGAAGGTTAAAGGACGGTAACCACACTTACATTTCACCATTTCGTTATCCGATAATCTTCCTTTATCTTCTTCCGTCAGTCTCTCATTCTCTTCTCTTTCACTGTCAAAATTTCTCTTAACGTATGAAAACCTACTTGGCGACACTTATTACAATCCGAAATTCGCCTGAAAAAAATATTTCTCCACTTCTTCTCGTAAACATTGTATACAAAATCTTATAGATTAGGCTTCTAATTATAATAATGTGAATCATATCTGTCTCAAAGAACTGACGTTAAGAAAAGTGATATCAAATAGAATATGTAGGCCATATTGCACTGAAATATTAGTCTTCCGTGTTCAAAAGGCATTCAACGTATACAGGGAAACATCGTTGACGAGTTAAATTACCTGTTTAAAACGATCTTTACGAATGGTGATTAGCAAACGACAGATACTGCCCCCAGTATCACGTGATATAGGACATTGTCAATGTGTTCATTGAATGTGAACTAATCAAAATGTCCTTGATTATGTCAAATAAGTTGCCATATTTTTGTAATATTGATTTTTGCGTGGATATCTCTTGTTTGCCTTAGAATAAAAATGGCAGAGAAGTGGATGTTTTAATAACTATCGCATTCTGGTGTATATACAAAATGTTAGTCTTCCAGAAATTTTAAGTATGATTTTAATGAAAAGGCACGTATTTAAAAGAGAAAAAACACACAGACTACTCGTAAATCAGGAGCTTTAAAAAAAAACAGACAAAAATTTGGAGAAATTGTTAAAAACACCTAAAATGGTAAGTAGCAAAATATTGTACAGGCGAGAAAATATGTGTTTAGTATTGATAATATTAGTACTACAATTACATTGCTTCTCATAACTTTATTTTGATGCTCGGATGGAAATTAGACATCTCAACTAAGGCACTCACAATCAATCATTCTCTTTCCAAGTGTGTACTTGAATACCAATTTGGTTACAATGGTAAAATCATAAGACGTTTTAGGCTTTCATTACTTTATTTAGAAGAGTAAAGGACGGTAACTACATTTGTTTTCCACCCCCTCGTTCTTTACTATTCTTCCGTTATCTCCTTCCATTTTGCTCTATCTCTTCCACTTTCAACAAGTAAAGGACTCTCCCAGTGTCAATCAACAATACCATGTGCATAACAAAAAAAATGTACATTTGATAATAGGCTAAGTTTACAGCGTATAATTATACTTTTTATTACTACAGTGAAATATCTAATTGAAAGAAAAAGAAACAAAAGATGAAGATACAAACAAAACTGTGTAGCAAAGCAGTATAGAGACAAGGCTCGTACGCAAGGGAGGGGTTCTGGGGGTTTAACCCCCCCCCCCCTCAATTTTGTTATGTGTGTGCTTTGGAGGAGCCCCCCCCTAAAATTCGTTTTAATAACTAAAATATAAAAAATAAAAAAATAAAAAAATGTGCTCTTACCCCCCCCCCCCCCCCCCCCCCCCCCCCTCCCCCGCTTATTCACCGTCGAAATGGTCGCGGCATTTTACTTTCTTTCTTCACCAAAGATGTAGTTGTCAAAACCCCACCCCACCCCCCCCCCCCACTTTAAAACAAAACTAATTTAAAAAAAAATTAAGAACAAGAGAAATAATTTTTGTCCCCATGCTAGGTCGTTTATGCACACAAGGAATTCCTTCGATGTTATCTTCTTACAAACATATCAACTGGTGTGTCATTTTTCAAACGATGAGGAAACATTAAAATGATGTTTTCTCCAGATTCATCCCTGGGTTTGCCATGCATGTCTACTAGCATGACCAGATGTAGGTCTAATATCCTCATTATTTCTACAATTTATCATATGATAAACATAATCCTTTCTTACCCCATTCTCTTTATACCGTTATGAAATGCAGACGAAGATACTTCAAATTCCACGTCACAAATCGATAGTCTGTACAGATTTAATTGAATTGAATTTAACTAGAATAAAATAAATTGAATTGAAGGGGTAATGAAAAATACAACTGCATTATTAACATGAAATACATTCAAAGTGAAATGACTAGTAATAACAGAACTGCAGTAAACGTTTACATAATGTATTACATTACTAAGGACGTTTAGCCAAGAAACAAATCTTCCGACTGTTAAAAGAGGCCTAATTTTTGTATAATACATCGTTCTTCTCTACTTCATATCAAACCAATCTGTCATATTATAAGTCCCAGAGCATTAAATTTAACAGCTTTTCAGACAAGGTGCAAAGTGAATATGAAGGAATCTTTCATGGAATATAGCACCATGGTCCAGTAAGATGTTTTCCTATTGATTTCATGTATTATTCAAGTTTAATGTAGCATACATACGAAGAGTCAAATTATATTATAAAATGAAAGAAAAATAATACTACCAATAACTTGTCAGGTCTGGATGACCTATGAAAGCTAAAAATCTTCTTTACAATGGGGTCCCATTTACTCACAGTCAGCATTAATTATTTCTTCATTTTAAAATACAAAATATTCACAATATAAATATAAAAATATAAGCACAATCAAAATATTTTTGTTAACACTTTGAGAATAACATCATAAGGAAAATCACACTAACAAGAAGCTAATCAATGTGCTTATCAATTTTGAAGTAATATATTATGATATCATCACTGACTTTCTGTAAATATCTAAGAGATACGATTACACAATGCAAGAAGTAGATGTATATTGTACGTACTGCATTTACATATTATTTCGGAAGTTATCATTCTTCAGAATAATGATAACTGTATTCGGGCAATTAAAATCTATCTAGAGAATGAGCATCTTCCTATTTGGTTATTTATCACATAATGAACATCAAAAGATAGCAACATAGGCCAATATGAGAGTAGGTCTGGAGCAGAGAGGTATACACAATACAAATAAGGGTGAACAGAGTGTGAAATACAGATGATTACAGTGATACTTTGATAAAATACAACTTCCTGTCACAAGCCAACGCGAGCATGTCTGGAGAGAGGGAAACCAAATTACACCAAGTATTACCAAGTGACATATTAAGTACATTGAACTCAACTCTTTCCTTCAGGTTCAGACCATCAAGGTCATAGAGCCTGATCACCACGTTACCATTTTGATAATCAACACTCGCTACATACACCTTGTCCTGCTTATCCACGGCAGCATACAGGTAGACACGATTTGGAGCTTGTACAGACTTACCAGCATTTCCAACCCTGTCATAGACCGTCACCACGCTTGGAAAGCTTATTGATCGACATGAACTCGTGACGATCAAACCCGACCTGGTAGCAGATACCTGGCTCATGGCGTTGTGTTTTGTTGGAACAGTGTGTTTGACAGTGGATCCAGTCCGGTCATAGATATAGACTTTCTTCTCACTGTAAGCCGCGATGAGGATTTCATCTAACGGACTTTTGTTTAGTCTAAGAAAGCCATTGCCTTTCACAACGTGGACGGTTGATTTCCTGGAGCCATTGGGAGAATATTTGTCTACTTTGCTACGCGTCGACATGCACAATGACCTGTCTTGTTGAAACACAAGATCATAACACTCCATGTTACCTGGTATGTTTCCATACTGCTCCTGTTAACCAGTTGAAGCATTGATATCTATACCATGTTCATTCAAATATCCGATAGCCACACTATCATCAGAGTACGGGGTCATACCCCGCATCTCTCCCCGTAGACCTACACACTGAATGACTTGAGCCTCGGGATCTGATTCTGAGATGCTCCCGAGGTCAAGACGAGAATCGTCTGCAGGCTTGAACCTCTTCTCCTGTGCTTTCTTCGTAATGGCTGCCGCATAAGTGTGATCAGTAGCCTCTTTCAGCATGGTGTCCAGCTCCTCACAGAGCAAAGTATGAGCAGACAGACTGTCTGTTTCAAGACGACCCAGTCTGTCATTAGCTACCAGTGTTATTGAACTACAAATACTCTTAATCCTCTGTCGATCCTTGGATTTCAAGACGTTGAGGTCGTCCTCGAAACTCTGCTTTACTGAATTGAGTTGCTCGATGAGATTTCGATAATTTTCTTCAAGCTCTTTAGCCTTGACGCTGTAGGCTTGACTGACATCGTCCAGTAGTTTCTGCACGGCAGTGTATACTTCATTGCGTTGTACTTCCACATTCTGAATGTTCTTCTCCAGTTCTGTCTTCTTAGCGGCACATCGCTGGACAAGGTCATTCACCTAAACAACACAAATAATAGAGAAGTGAAAAGAACATTCTGTAGAATGAGATGTGCAGGTTTGAAAATTGAACACCAGATTTAGGACGCGCCTTATTTTTCACAAAAAGTTGTAACCAATACATTGTTATTCGGCTTTCTTAAAAGGGAATCCCACCTTGCAATAAGTGCATTTGTATGAAAGCAGCCAGTAATATCAGATAAACAAAATGGATATAGGCCAACTAGTAATAATTATTATTATTATTTATTATAATACTAATGATAACAATAATAGTAATAACGATTATAATAAAAGCAATATGATAAAGATAAGAATAATAATAATGATACTACTACATTTATTACCAATTATGGTGATAATGATATATAGTACGAAGTATTCTGGATAATCTGGGCACGTGCCCCTTTCACCAATTAAATGGTGAACTACAAATAAGGGGAAAGTAACGAAGAGACAGAGATATTTAGAGAAACAGAAGAACAGTGAAGAAAAAGATAGCGTTTTGGAAATTTGAAACTGTATTTCAGGGTAAAAAAGCTTTTCAAGTCTGCAATAATATCAAATACAATCGTGCTATTATCTTGCAAGCCGGATGGGGCCTTTGCCTTCTCCCCTAATATGTGAAGGGGCGTAGCGACCTAGAGAAATTTGTTTAAATATGGAATGGTGACACTTTGTTTTTTAGAAGCTTTTTTGCTTTGCAAAATTATTGATGTAAAAAAAAATTGTCTGGCAAGGGAGGCGGGAAAAAAAAGGTCCTCTCTTATTTGTAAAGATCTTCGGCATTGTAAGGAGGATGGGGCAGAAAGAAACAATTTGGCTCAACCCCCAATAGAAGGAATAAATGCCCCTGGCTTTTGCTGCCCCCTGGAGACAGGCTTTCTACAGTATAAACATAGAAGTGCACTTTCTATATTTTGTAGAGCAGGGTAGCGACCAATAACTGATTAAATTTAGGTTTTTAAATTGTTAAATTCTGGATTTTAAGATGACTAATCTGCGGATAGAGGTTTGCTTCTAAATATTTATTTTCAAGGGGCCCGGGGTTGATCTACTGTTGCCCCGACCCATTTGATTGATAGAAGTATCTGATCCCATGCTTGTAGTGCCTATATTAAAGAAGGGGGTTTATGAACATAATAAACATCGAGTCTATCAATATTCGAGGGAGCGTAACGACCGTGTGGGGAAATGTTGATTTTAGGATGCTTATTACAATGCACAATATTACATTTAATTTTCCTTTTTCTACCTTGCGGTGACAACTCCCCCCCCCCCCCCCCCCCCTCCACATGAACTATTCCATCAGCCCCGTCTGTCCCCACCTCCTCCCCGCTTCCGTTACCTAGGGTTCCCATGGAAACACGTTTACCTTAAGCCGTAACTGCTGCTCGAAGTCGGCCTGATTCTTGATGTTGTGATTTTGATGACCGACGATCACGCATTTGAAACAGACGTGGACCTTACAATCCTCACAAAACATATCTTTGTTCTCTTGTTTGTGGATGCAGCACTTCTCAGATAGGTGACCAATGCTGACCTTCCAGTTGATGATATCCTGTACGGATACAATCTCATGGGCCTCAAACATCACAGACAAATTCTGATGACTCGTCAGACACTGCTCACACAAGTAGCTGTTGCAGGTTTTGCAGAATGACACAGCCTCTTCTTGACGTTTGCAAGCAGTGCATTTGGGACGCATCTCAAGGACAGCGTTCACCCCTCCACACATGACGTAGTAATCGTCTACCAGGGCGTTGACAGTCACATTGGTGAGGAAATCTTTGACACGGTTCGCAGACAACTTGGTGACCTCCGTGCAGAGAGGACAGATCATGTGATCGAGATCCTGATGGGACAGGTCATAGTTCTCGAGACATTTCCGACAGAAGGTGTGTCCGCATGCAGTCAGGATGGTTGCCTCGTCGAAGATGTCAAGACATAGCGGACACGTCAGGTTCTGTGAAGAGCTTGGAGCTTTATCTTCTTCAGTCTTCTCAGCCATTGGTACAAATATCAGCTTTCTGGCAAATGTACAAAAGTTCAACAGTCAGTTCATGCAAGCTCAAACAATGTGCATTGACGTAGTTGTACCAATCCTGAGTCCAAGTTTTCACGTTGATTAATAATATGCGAAATAGGTGCGCCTACCAAAAGTATTGATTCTCTATCCAAGTGTGTATTTAAATAATGTTACAATGGCACAATCACACTTGAGTAGATCGTCTGTTCATAAAATGTAGTTTGTACATCCTATGAATAGAAATGGGTTTTCCCACAGATAGTGCTCAGGATATATAAGCACCTTTTAACCTAATGGCGGTATATACGTATTCATCATGTTTGTCTATAGAGGGCGACTTCTTTAGGCTTTCAGTGGCGAATATAATTATAATGCTGGAGGTCCACTTTAGTAGAATCCTGGATAATAAAGTCAAACGTTTTATTTGCTTTCATTACTGTCATTTGAAGGGAAAAGGACGGTAACTACACTGGCTTTCCACGCCTTCTTTCTCCACTATTCTTCACTATTCTTCCTTTATCTCCTTCCATTTCTCTCTTTCTCTTTCTCTGTCAACAATTATTATTCTTGTGACTGGGTTGCTTCGAGGCTATGATTTTCCTTCCAATGTACAATTTGCCTGAAAATATATTTGATCGTTTCCTCTCTTATAAAAGAATCTCATGATTTAGATATATTATAACCATGATCATGTGAATCATTTCTGCCTCAAGAGCTGATAACGTGAAAAATCGTATCAAATTGAACGTATCACTGTCATAGGCCAAATTGCACAGGAACGTGGTTTATTTGAAATAATCATGCTTGGACCCTACAACAATGGATCCATGAAATAAAGAAATGATTTTCTTTCATCACAATTTTGTCTGATATAAGCTTCATGTTTTTTCATTTCTCTCTCTTTCTCTCTCTCTCTCTCTCCTTCTCTTTCTTTCTCTCTGTCCCCTTCTCTCTATCTGTGACCTTTTTTTATTTTCTCTCTCTTTCTCTCTCCCTATAAACAGCTGAATATTACCAAAGTCTGTGATAATTTATGTGCAATAATCCTTCAAAGTGTTTTTTTAAACACCACTTTAACAATGAACGTGTCCCTGTGATTATGTACTTGTACTTTAGAATACATTGTCAACTATTTGTGTTAATAGTGATCGGGTAGACCCTATTTTGCCTAGACTCAAGTTTACAAACTATTACATCAAACAATTGTACTCATTAAATAAACTGAATTTGAACTTTATGTCGACCACATAATCAGTCTGTTGTTTGAAGGTAGTTACACATGTCAATATAGATGCAACACAACTAGAGTCTGTATAGAGCTCGACACATTTCGTTCATGTTGATTTAGAATATGTCGTTCGCTATGAGAAAAATGTATATATTCAGTGTCTGTGATTTCAACCTTGAACTTTTTGCTATCAACACAATATCCAACACCATTTGCTAAGCTATGTATCCACAAGCAGTGGCGTAGCTAAGAGGGCAGGGGCACGGGATGTGCACGTACGTGCCCCCTAATTGAACGGCAACAAAAAATTGGAAAGAGGGAGGGGTAGGATGAAGGGAAATTAAAAAAAAAAAAATACGTTGAGTTAATTAATATAAGAAGATACATTTTGCTCGAAAATATTCTCCGAATATTATATTATTATGTGAACTCAACTCTTATAACAGATTGTGATAAAGAGAACAATCAGGAATTAATTTTAGTGGCGTAAGCAGCAAACGTTTCTACAATCTCACCAGCAGGTGCTGTCTAATGCTACGTTTACACTATGTTCCCGGCGGCCACGGCAACCCCGTTTCAGGCCACCATGGACGAAACGGGATTGACGTGACACAACGCGGGGGACCGTATGGGCAAATGTGACAGGCCGTGATTGCCGTGGATACCGTGTCAGATTTTTAAACTGTCATAAAATGACCACGGCAGTCACGGTGCGGATTAGAAACCTAGTAGGCCGTCGTAAAACGGGGTGAACGTAACAAAACGTGACAGTCCGTAATAGGCCGTAACAAAACTTGGAGGTGGTCCGTAGTGGGACGGGAGGCCCGCACATTCCCCGGCATTTTACGGTCTGTTCAAGTTTTGTCACGTTCTGCCACGTTTAGTGCACGTTTTGTCACTGTTGCTTCACGGTTGCTGCGCATTTTGTCCCGTTTTGCCACGTTTTGGCACGGTTTGCCACGGTTCTCACGGCAGGCCAGGGTGTATGGTAAACGTTTTGACGTGTTCATCACGGCGCATCCCGGCGTCTGACGGTTTACGGGCGCGACGCGTTGCGTTCTAACACAGAGCACGCGGTCAGGAGGTAGTATATAAAAGAAGGGCGCGGCAGGAGCTTCATTCGAGTCTGAGCAATCGACGACACATTACTGCATCTACAATACGAAGAAAGAAGGTCAAGCTATGCCACCGAAGAATCCAAGACGTTCGAAAACCCTCCGTCCTGCACCACCACCACCACCAGTAGTGCTTGGGAGGCCTTCTCTTTATACCGTGGGCACAATCGTGCTCCAAAGCTGCCCGGCGTCCACGTTTCATCCGTAGAAAGCCTTGACAGAACGTGAAAAACGTGTCAGAACTTGATCAGAACGTGAGAAACGTGAGGGACCCCATCAGAACGTGACGGACCGGGAGGGAACGTTCTGCCATCCGTGGTAGAACGCGGGCCGAACCGTAGTGCGCCTTGGAGCCTCCGGGACTCAGCATCCCCTTCCCCCCACGGCCCGTCACGGATACCGTGGTAGACCGTGAGAAAACTTGGCAAGACTTAACAAAACTTGAATCCAGATATAAAATTGGTCTAAATCCCACGGCGCACTACGTTTCGGGCAAACGGGGCTGCCGTGGCCGCCGGGAACATGGTGTAAACGTAGCATAGGGGGGAGGTGGTATACCAAAAAAAGACATTGATTAGTCTTCCGTGTTCAAAATAAATTTGAGGTATACAAAGGAACTCCGTTTAAGAGAGTTCAATTTTAAATTGCTGTATATCATACAATATACTACCTGATTGAAACAATCTTTACGAATGGGGATTAGCAAAACGAAAGAATACTGCCCCTAAGGGCTACGTAATAGATGACATTGTCCATGTGTTTATTGAATGTGAACAGAACAAAACTGTCATTGATTATGTCAAACAGGTTGTGATTTTTGGTTTTAATATTGAATATTGCATGGATATATCTCTTCTTTACCTAAGATTACTAATGGCATAGAAGTGGACGTTGTAATAACTATCGCATTCTGGTGTATATACAAAATGTTAGTCTTCCGAAATAAGTATGATTTCAATGAAAGCGTTTCAAAGTAAGGTACGTATTTAAAAGAGAAAGAACACACAGACTACTCATAAATCAGGAACTTAAAAAACAGACGAAAAAAGGTTGCCAGAGAATTGTTAAAAACACTTTAAATGGTAAGTAGCAAAATATCGTACATGCAAGAAAATGTATGTGTTTAGTATTGATAACATAGTACTACAATTACATTGCTTCTCATAACTTTATTTTGATGCTCGAATGGAAATTAGACATGTCAACTGAGGCACTAACACACAAGCATTCTCTTTCCAAGTGTGTACTTGAATACCAATGTGGTTACAATGGTAAAATCATAAGACGTTTTATAGGCTTTCATTACTATATTTGGAAGGGTAAAGGACGGTAACTACATTTGTTATTCACCCCCTCTTTCTCCACTATTATTCCGTTATTTCCTTCTATTTCTCTCTATCTCTTCCCCTTTCTCTGTCAACAAATAAAGGACTCTTCCAGTGTCAATCAACAATACCGTGTGCATAAAACAAAATAATGTACATGTAATTATAGGCTAGGTTAACAGCGCATATATACTTTTTATAACAATAGTGAATTTTCAAATTAAGCCTGCCTGCACTATAGTTTGGCCAGGGGGGTTATACCTTACTGCACGGTCACTGACAGGTGGTTATCTCATCAAAGCAGCTCTCAATTAGCATAAAAGGATCATGGGGGACCAATAGGCACCGATTAGGCAGTGTTTGTATATAAGTAGTGCAGTGGGGCTTTAAGACATGTGTTTAAAGATAAACTTGAGTTCTGGTAAAAGAAGAAAATGAATTCTCACAGAATCTAACGAAACTAACACTAAATGTTCAAGATTACAAATAAATGTAATGTGCCAAACAATTTTGGAAGAAAATGCATACTGGCTCAGTAATGAGCATAGAAAGATAAGGAAATCAAGGTAGTACTAGCTCCGACACCGTTTGTGTTGTCCCATATACATCTTTCTGTGTACAGTGATTGTTATTTTACCAAGACTGGGCCAAATTTATGAAGATTTTGATGACTCCAGAACCTTGCAGTATACACCAATACTTACATGCTATATGATCAACTTTTCTGATCCATTCCACACCTTGTCTTTCACAATGCAATCGCATTACCAGAACTCACCTTTATCTTTAAGGTAATTTACAAAACTGTGTATAAAAACAGCATAGCTAATAATGCGTGTGTATCGAAATAGTCGCGCCATTTTACCCATAAGACTTGACTTTCTTTCTTCACCAAAAACATAAGGTAACTGTATTTTCCATTGAGATGCGGTTATCAGACCCCCCCCCCCCCCCCAAAAAAAAAAAAAAAAAAAAAAAAAAAAAATCCCCCTTTAAAAACAAAACAAAACAACACATCTTTTTGTAGTTGTTAAAGAACAATAGAAAGAAAATTGTCCCCAAGCTAGGTTGCTTATGCATTCAAGGAATTTCTTCGATGTAATCTTAATTTTACACAAATATTAACTGGTAAATTATTTTTGTAAACGATAGGAATACATTAAAATTATGTTTTATCCAGATTCATCCAGATTTTCCATGCATGTCTACTAGCATGACCAGATGTAGGTCTAATATCCTCATAATTTCTACAATTTATCATAATTTATGATAAACATAATCCTATATTACCCCATCTTCTTTCTACCGTTATAAAATGCAGATGAAGATATTCAAAATTCCACGTCACAAACCGATAGTCTGTACAGATTTAATTGAATTTAATTTAATTAGATTCAAATAAATTGAATTGAAGGGGTAATTATTATGAAAAATACAACTGCATTATTAACATGAAATACATTCAAAGTGAAATGACTAGTAATAACAGAACTGCAGTAAACGTTTACATAATGTATCTATCACGTGAGTGACTTTTTAAAAATTATTTACACTGCTACCTCATCAGAAAACCACACCAGAAAACAATTGTAATAGGTATAATGAAGGTTTAATATTCAGCCTACAAATCGTGGCGTCAAAAATCAACAGAACATAAACAATTTAATAGAACATGACTTTATAACAGGGCAGCTTCCATCTCGTGAGTCCCCCCTGGTCTTGCTAGCTTGGCCAGACTCTAGACTGCGTAGATATCCCCGTCGACTTGACAGCTTATCTCGCCCCGACGTGAAAGTCTCTCTGAAGAAAATGTTTCTGCTACTAAATAAATCTACCTCGTGCATTAAACGTCTGCACAGTAGCACTGACTTAAAGGGTTCTGCCCATTATTCTAAAGCAACTTCCCTTAAAATTCAAAACCTCCTAGGTATGCACAGGCGCGGATCCAGGGGGGGGGGCGAGCGGGCCTTGGCCCCCCCCCCCCCCGCAAAAAAAAAAAAAAAAAAAAAGAGAGAAGAAAGGAAAAGAAGGGAAAGGGAAAGAGGAGAGAAAGGGAAAGAGAGAAGAGGAAGAGGAAAAGAAAAGGGGGATGAAGGAGATCGGGGGGGCCGAAAGGGCCTTGCCTCCCAGGCTAATGCCCCCCCCCCCCAATCAAAAAAATAAGAGAGAAGGAAGAAAAGGGAAAGAAAAGGGGAAAAGGGAAGATACTGGCGAACTGAAAGGGGGTAGGGGGCTTGTGGGAAATCAAATTTAAACGTGGTTTATTTCTAATTCCATATAACGGTGGATTAAAAATAATGCTGAAATGACATAATTTTCGAGATTTTTCCTCACTTTTTAGTAAATTATACGTTTTTATGTGACAAATTCCTAAATTTACAGCCAGGCAAGAAATGTGATTCTTGAGATTCCTACATGTCAGGGCCCGAGGAACGGCGGGGATCGAGAGTCTCGGGCCCCCCCCCCCTACTTTTTTGAAAAGGTATATTAAAGAAAAATTAAAAAGAAAGAGAGCAAGAAAGAAAAAATAGTTAACTACCAGTGTCAAAAAATAATGAGGCATCAAAATATGCTCATCTGACCGTGATTAAATGCCTAAAGCCCCCAAGCTTCCGGGGGCTCTGCTGGCCCCTGAATTCCACCTAGGGCCCTAAGGCGGGCCCTTAGATGCTCATCTGACGGTAATTTAATGTCTAAAACCCCTGAGCCTCTGGGGGCTCCACCGCCTCGACCCCACCAGGGGCCCTAAGGCGGGCCCCTGAATGCTTATCTGACCGTAATTTATTGCCTTTAACCCCTAAGCTTCTGGGGTCGGACAAGTTATCAAAATATGTTTATCTGACCGCAGGCGCGTAGCCAGGTGGGAGGGGGGGGGCTGTAGGGGCGGTCCCCGAAAATCCCTGTCAAAATAAAAAAGAGAGGAGAGAAAAGAAACGAAGGACGTAGGAATAAAAAGGAGCAGAAAAAGAACATCTTTGAAATTCAGACAAGGATTAAGAGTAGAGAACGGTACAACGCATCGTCTTCTTTCTCTAATGATTTAATAAAACGTCAAAGCTTCCGCGCTTCGCGCAGGAGGGGAGGGGGGGAACTGAATTCAGACAAGGATTAAGAGTCGAGAACGGTACAACGAATCGTCTACTTTCTCTAATTATTTTAATAAAACCTAAAAGCTTCCGCGCTTCGCGCGGGAGGGGGGGAAAATAAATGCAGACAATAATTATTTTCGAGAACGGTACAACGAATCATCTTCTTTCTCTGATGATTTTAATGAAACTTAAAAGCAGGGGGGGGGAAACTAAATTCAGACGAGAATTATTTTCGAGAACGGTACAACGAATCGTCTTCTTTCTCTAATGATTTTATGAAACTTAAAAGCTTCCGCGCTTTGCGCGGGAGGGGGGGGGGGGGGGAAACCTGAATTTAGACGAGGATTTAAAGTCTAGAACTGTACGACGAATCGTCTTTTTTCTCTAACGGTTTAATGAATCGTAAAAGCTTCCGCGCTTCGCGCGGGCGGGGAAAAACTGAATTTAGACGAGGATTATTTTCGAAAACGGTACAACGAAACGTCTTCTTTCTATAATAATTCAATGAAACGTCAAGAGGGAGGGGGAACTCGCCCCTCCCTGCACCCACCCCCCCTCCCCGCATTACGTCACTGCTGGTCACCATTACGTACCAATATTTGGCTCGCATAATTTCAAATTTGGGCCTCCCCCTCTAAGAAATCCTGGATCCGCGCCTGGGTATGCAAGCTATTACTATTTATATTTCCATTCAATAGCCAACCCAAAAGCATGCATATCAAAAACCCCATATACTGTGTGTCTTAAATGCAAATGTATGCAATAATGCATCCTACGCTTGGCTACCTCTATCTGACCTTAGAGTAGTACATTTCCTTTGAGTAGTACATTTCCCTTCTCGCCTGGAAAAATTCCTTTCATGACAATATCATAATATTATTACATTACTAAGAACGTTTAGTCAAGAAACAAATCTTACGCCTGTTAAAAGAGGCCTACTTTTTGTTAATACATCGTTCTTTTCTACATTATAGCAAACTAATCTGTCATTTTATCAGTCCCAGAACATTAAATTTAATGGCTTTTCAAACAGGGTGCAATGTGAACATGAAGGAATCTTTCATGAAATATAAAACCATGGCCCAGTAAGATTTTTTTTCTATTGATTTCATGTATTAGTCAAGTTCAATGTAACATACATACGAAGAGTCAAATGATATTATAAAATGAAAGCAAAATAATACTACCAATAACTTTTCAGGATGACCTGTGATAGCTAAAAAGCTTCTTTACAATGGGGTGTCCCATTTACAAATAGTCAGCATTTAATATTTCTTCATTTAAAGATACAAAATATTCACAATATAAAACACAAAATATAGGCACAAACAAAATAATTTGTGTAATACTTTGAGAATAACAATATAAGGAAAATAACACTAACAAGAATCTAATCAATATGTTTATCAATTTTGAATTTAAACATTTTGATATCATATCACTGACTTTCTGTCAATATCTAAGATATACGATTACACAATGCAAGAAATAGATGTATATTTTACATACTACATTTACATATTATTTCGAGAAAGGAAGGTTATCATTATGAATAGAGGATAATGACAACTGTATTCAGGCAATTAAAATCTATCTAGACAATGGGCATCTTCTCATTTGGTTATTTATCACACAATTATAAACAACGGAAGGAAACATAGGCCCATATTAGAGTAGATCTGGAGCAGAGAGGTATATATACACACTACAAATAAGGGTGAACAGAGCGTGAGATACAGATGATTACAGTGATACTTTGATAAAATACAACTTCTTGTCACGAGCAAACGCGAGCATGTCTGGAGAGAGGGAAACCAAGTAACACCAATCAGCTCCATGCGTCAGGTTAAGTACATTGAACTCAACTCTTTCCTTCAGGTTCAGACCATCAAGGTCATAGAGCCTGATCACCACGTTACCCTTCTTACGATCAACACTCGCTACATACACCCTGTCCTGCTCATCCACGGCAGCATACAGGTAGACACCGTTTGGAGCTTGTAGAGGCTTACCAGCATTCCCATCCCTGTCATAGACCGTCACCACGCTTGGATCGGAGTAATGGCATGAACTCGTGACGATCATACCCGACCTGGTAGCAAATACCTGCTTCGTATCATTATGTTTTGTAGGAACAGTGTGTTTGAGAGTGGATCCAGTCGGGTCATAAATATAGACTTTCTTCTCATTGGTAGCCGCGATAAAGATTTCATCTGATGGACTTTTGTTCAGTCTGAGAAAGCCATTGCTTTGCATGTGGACTGTTGATTCCCTGGATCCATTAGGGGAATATATGTCTGCTTTGCTACGCGTCGATATACATAACGACCTTTCTTGTAGAAACACAAGATCATAACACTCCATGTTACTTGGTATGTTTGCATACTGCTCCTGTTTACCAGTTAAATCAATGATATCTATACCATGTTCATTCAAATATCCAATAGCCACACTATCATCAGAGTACAGGGTCATACCCCGCATCTCTCCCCGTAGATCTACACACTGAATGACTTGAACCTTGGGATCTGATCCTGAGATGCTCCCGAGGTCAAGACGAGTATCACCTGCAGGATTGAACCTCTTCTCTTGTGCTTTCTTTGTAATGGCTGCCGCAGAAGTGTGATCAGTAGCCTTCTTCAGCATGGCATCCAGCTCCTCACGGAGCAAGGTATGAGCAGACAGACTTTCTGTCTCGAGACGACCCAGTCTGTCATTAGCTACCAGTGTTATTGAACTGCAAATACTCTTGATCCCCTGTCGATCCTTGGATTTCAAGACGTTGAGGTCGTCCTGGAAACTCAGCTTTACTGCATTGATTTGCTCGACAAGATGTTGATGATTTTCTTCAAGCTCTTTAGCCTTGATGCTGTAGGCTTGACTGACATTGTCCAATAGTTTCTGCACGGCAACGTATACTTCATGGCGTTGTAATTCCACATTCTGAATGTTCTTCTCCAGGTCTGATTTCTTAGCGGCGCATCGCTGGACAAGGTCGTTCACCTAAACAAAACAAATAATAAAGAAGTGAAAAGAACATTCTGTAGAATGAGATGTATGCAAATTATGTGGAGGCGGTTTGAAAATCAAACACCGGATTTTGGATGCGCCTTATGTTTCACAAAATTTAGAACCAAAACCTACCCCCTATATTGTTTTTCGGCTTTTGTAAAGGGAATCCGACCCTTGCAATAAGTTAGTTTGCATGAAAGCAGTAATATCAGATAAACAAAATGGATATAGGCCAAATAGTAATAGTAAAATAATACTAATTAATATTATAATTATAATATTAATGATAACAATACGATTATAACGAAAGAAATTTAAAAAAATATAAGAATAATAATAATGATACTACTACATCTATCATACCAATGATGGTGATGATGAAATATAGTACGAAGTATTGTAGATAATCTGGGCACGTGTCCCTTTCACCCATTAAATGGTAAATTACAAATAAGGGGAAAGTAACGAAGAGACAGAGAGATAGAGAGAAACAGCAAAACAGTGAAGAAAATGAAAGAAATGGAGATGATGATACAAGGTACCCTCTTCGTACCTTCAAGGCGTACCGTAAGAGTCTATGGGGGGGGGGGGGGGGGGGTCACCTCAAAAGAATTTTCCACAAATTTAGCTATGAAATGTGGCTACGTTTACTACCGACATTATACCCCCCCCCCCCCCCCCCTCCTCCGCAACAAACACTATTTCTACTTGCATACAAACGTTTCTAGATATTTACAAAGAAAAGTGTTACAAAAAAAAAAAAAAAACACATTGTATTCCTCTTTTTTTGTAGTATGGAAATGTAGCTCTCTTAAAAATTATGTTGTAAAGCACAGACGCAGATTTAAGATTCAAAGTTATTTTTTCCATAAAACATAAGATTCCTCATAATAGAGTTTCTATAATACTAAGGATCATATAACTCAACAGAAAGATTACTTTTAAGCGAATCAGTGAAGAGACCCAGACAACAACAAAATGCCTGTGTAAAATTACAAAGTGTAATCAAGTAAAGTTTGAAACACATCGGAAAATCCCAGCCTACTTCAAAATAATGATTTGCATTAAAATGACCATAAGCGAGCAGCATTAGAGCGTCATGTCTTCTCAAAGGGGTGGCAAACTTGTAGTCTCGCCCCCTTTACTAGAGATAAGCTTTGAACTTCGCACCCTACCCGTTTCAAGCGCATTTGCAGTAGACAGGGTTTGTACAATGATAAGAAACATTCCAACTATTAAAATGCGAGGAAGTCTAGCGAGCGAGAGGGAAAATGTAGCGTTTTGGAAAATTGAAACCGTATTTCAGATTGCTTAAGAGGTTTTCAAGACTGCTGTAATATTCTCGTGTTTATTATATTGCGAGCCGGGCGGGGCCTTTGCCTTTTCCCCATTGATCTGTTTTCCGTACAGATCAGAAAGGGTACATCTATTATTGCGCGAAGGAGCGTAGCGACCTAGAGAAATTTGTTTAAATATGGAATGGTGACACTTTGTTTTTCTAGAAGCTTTTTTGCTTTGCAAAATTATTGATGTAAAAAAAAAATTGTCTGGCAAGGGAGGCGGGAAAAAAGGTCCTCTCTTATTTGTAAAGATCTTCGGCATTGTCAAGGGGAGGGGGCAGAAAGAAACAATTTGGCTCAACCCCCAATAGAGGGAATAAAATGCCCCTGGCTTTTGCTGCCCCCTGGAGACAGACTTTCTACAGTATAAACATAGAAGTGCACTTTCTATAATTTGTAGAGCAGGGTAGCGACCAATAACTGAGTAAATTTAGGTTTTTAAATTGTTAAATTCTGCATTTTAGATGACTAATCTGCGGATAGAGGTTTGCTTCTAAATATTTATTGTCAAGGGGCCCTGGGTTGAATCTACTGTTACCCCGACCCATTTGATTGATAGAAGTATCTGCTCCCTTGTTTGTAATGCCTATATTGTAGAAGGGGGGTTTACAACCAAAATAAAAACCGGGTATTTTAATATTCGAGGGAGCGTAATGACCGTGGGAGAATGTTAATTTTAGGATGCTTATTACAATGCAAAATATTTACATTTAATTTTCATTTTTCTACCTTGCGAGGCCAACCCCCCCCCCCCCCCCCCCCCCCTCCACTTGAATTATTCCATCAGCCCCCTCTGTCCCCACCTCCTCCCCGCTTCCGGCGCCTATAAGGTTCCAATGAAAACACATTTACCTTAAGCCGTAACTGCTGCTCGAAGTCGGCCTGATTCTTGATGTTGTGAAATTGGTGACCGACGATCACGCACTTGTGACAGACGTGGACCTTACAATCCTCACAAAACATATCTCTGTTCTCTTGTTTGTGGATGTAGCACTTCTCGGATTGATGACTAATGCTGACCTTCCCGTTGATGATATCCTGTACGGATACAATCTCATGGGCCTCAAACATCAAAGACATATTCTGATGACCCGTCAGACACTTCTCACATAAGTAGCTGTTGCAGGTTTTGCAGAATGACACAGCCTCTTCTTGACGTTTGCATGTAGTGCATTTGGGACGCATCTCAAGGACAGCATTCACCCCTCCACATTTCGCGTGGTAATCGTCTACCAGTGCGTTGACAGTCACATTGGTGAGGAAATCTTTGACACGGTTCGCAGACAACTTGGTGACCTCCCTGCAAAGAGGACAGATCATGTAATCGAGATCCTGATGGGACAGGTCATAGTTCCTGAGACATTTCCGACAGAAGGTGTGTCCGCATGAAGTCAGGATTGTTGCCTCGTCGAAGATATCAAGACATAGCGGACACGTCAGGTTCTGTGAAGAGCTTGGAGCTTTATCTTCTTTAGTATTCTCAGCCATTGGTACAAATGTCAGCTTTCTGGCAAATGTACAATCGTCAACAGTCAGTTCATGCAAGCTCAAACAATATACAGTGACGTATATGTACCAATATCCTGAGTCCAAGTTTTCACGTTGAATAATAATATGCGTCGAAAAAGGTGCGCCTATCTATGATCAAAAGTATGAATTCTCTATTCAAGTGTGTATATAAATAATGTTACAATGGTAAAATCACACTTGAGTAGATCGTCTGTTCATATAATGCAGTTTGTACATCCTATAAATAGCAGTGGGTTTTCCCACAGAGAGCGCACAGGATATAGCACCTTTGAACTTAATGGCGGTATATATTATGTATTCATCGTTTTAGTCTATAGCGGGCGACTTTGTTCGGCTGTCAGTGGTGGATATGATTATTATGCTAGAAATCCACTGTAGTAGAATTCTAGATAATAAAGTCAAACGTTTTATTAGCTTGCATTACTATCATTAGGGACTTTTCGATTTGCGTGGACGTGGACATGTGACTTCCTTTTAAGTCACGTGTGACGTCCTTTTGAGGCACTGGCAGTGCCTTAAAAGGATGTCACACGTTGCAGTCCACGTTCTCGTCGTGCAAATCGAAAAGTCCCTATTGGTAGGGGGAAAGGACGGTAACTACACTTGCTTTCCACCCCTTCTTCCTCCACTATTCTTCCTTTATCTCCTTCCATATCTCTCTTTCTCTTTCTTTGTCAACATTTTATATTCTTGTGATTGGATTGCTTCGAGGCTATGACTTTCCCTTCAATGTACAATTTGCTTGAAGAAAATATTTTACCGTTTCTACTCTTATACAAAATCTCATGATTTAGATATATTATAACCATTATAATGTGAATCATTTCTGTCTCAAGAGCTGATAACGTGAAAAATCGTATCAAATTGAACATGTCACTATCATAGCGAGACTGCACATGGAATGTGATTTATTTGAAATAACCATGCTTGGACCCTTCAACAATGGATCCATGAAATAAATACATGTTTTTCTCTCATCACAATTCTGTCTGATATAAGCTTCTATCTCTTTTTTCATTTCTCTCTCTCTCTCTCTCTCTCTCTCTCTCTCTCTCTCACGCACACACTTTCATCTTTTTCTCTCAGTCCCCTCTCTCTATCTGTGACTCTTTTTTTCTCTCTTTCTCTCCCTATAAATAGCTGAATATTACCAGAGTCTGTGATAATTTATGTGCAATAATCCTTCAAAGTGTTTCTGTTATCACCTCTTTAACAATGAACGTGTACCTGTTATATTATATACTTGTACTTATGAATACATTGTCATATCTTTATGTTAAAAGTGATTGGGTACACTACCCTATTGGGCCTTGACTAAACTTTACAAACTATTACATTAAACAATTAAACGATTGAATAAACTGAATTTGAACTTTATGTCGGCCACATAATCTGTCTGTTGTTTGAAAGTACACTGTAAAAAAGAATTTGTTCATTGGTAATTTTTACGTATTTTTTCCATGTAGAATTTACTTGAAAACATTAGTTTTGCCACTTACGCACTAAATTTAAGTCTTGCTAACTCAAACTTTCAATTTAGTAGAACATACGTGGAATATTTAAGTAAAATCAAATACTTAAGAACTTTAAGTAATTTCAGCTTGTATTAATTTAGTAATTTTAACTCAAAATCAGAAATTATACGTATTACTCAAACAATTTATGTTGATTATTCTTATCTTTTTAAAGTAAGGACCGATGCAGTGCGTAATAGAAATATTTACATAATTTATGAATATTCATTAAGACCAAATTAAACTCTTTTTTAAATAAAACAATTCTTTTTTGTGGTTGAATGAAAATTTAAGGACTTTAAAACATTTACTAATTCATTTAACATGGCTAAGCAAAGACAAGACAATTTGTAATTGTTACCCAGTTCAAAACAAATCAAAACTTGATATTTCAGGAAATTGTCAACCAATTTTCCTTTTAAGATGCTACGATCAAGTATATATAAAATTTGGAGCCTTTCAATATGTGTCGAATTGAAGCGTATGTAATAGTTTGTGATGGTGGTAGATATATATATACGGTTAAATCTTAAATAGAAGTAGTGTTAGTGATTAGTGATTAATCTTAAATAGAAGTAGTGAATGATTAGTGGATGTTACTTGTTAGATTAGATGGGTACCAAATCGTGCAATATGTAATCCTATCATAGCTTTTTTTTAATTATCTAAAATGATTACAATACTTAAATTATTTACGTTAATGTAACTCGATTTAACTGAGTAAAAATTTATTCAGCAAAATAAGTAAATTCTACTTAAGATGCCGTAGGTAATATTTACTTAATAAAAATAAGGCAATTCTTTTCCTCAATTTTATTGAGTTATTTCGACTATTATTTTTTTACAGTGTAGTAACAGAAATTCGTATCCAGGCGATTGTAGCACATGTTAATATAGATGGAATGGTCGACTATATATTTAAAGGTAATACAAAGTTTTGGTATTGGGACATGTATTTGGTTCAAATAACATATTGGAAGCATGTATGCGATCCTACAATATTCAGTGATCGTTGTCGCGGTTGAAATCGTGTCTAAAGTTATGACAAACGCTTTATGTTGCATAGCTCCCTCTCAAGGTCAAGATATTAATTAAGCTATAAAAACAATGTTTCTTGACTAAAATCGACCGATTAGCTATTCCTGTTTGGAAATTATATATCACAACTACATATTCTGAGATTTGTATGGTTGCAGCTACAATTGTACGGCCGTACAATTCATTCATTCATCAAAATTCATTCATCAAAATTTACCGGGAGCACCGGTAAATTTTTATATTCAATTTTTCTCGAAAGCAGAAGTGTTTTAGGGGCTAAATTTTCTAGCGCTTATAATACATCCACATGGCATCCAAATATATCAAAATTGTAAAGTATCACTATCCACCCATTTTTCAAAATTTCCCCAAGATTGGTATTACCTTTAATGGAGCGTACCAAACACAACTAGATCCTGTATAGAGCTCGACACATTTCGTTCATGTTGATTTAGAATATGTCGTACGCTGTGAGAAAAAATTATGTATTCAGTGTCTGTGATTTCAACCATGACCTTTTTGCTATCAACACAATACCCAACACTATTTGCCCAGCTATGTTTCCACAAGCAGTGGCGTAGCTAAGAGGGCGGTGGGCACGCGATGTGCACGTACGTGCCCCCTAATCGAATGGCTCTTTATAACAACAAAAGTAAGAGCAAGAGGAAAGATCGAAGAAAAAAATAAAATACCGTTAAATAATTAATATAAGAGAAAAATCAGATTTGATTTCAGTGACATAAGCAGCAAACGTTTCTACAATCTGATATCTTTTAAACAGACTCTCGCCAACAGGTGCTGTCTTTAGGGGGGTATACTAAAGAGAAATACTAATTAGTCTTTCGTGTTCAAAAGGAATTTGACGTATACACAGGAACTTCGTTTATGAGAGTTCAGTTTTAAATTGCTGTACAATATACAGTACTACTTGTTTGAAACAATCTTTACAAATGGGGATTAGCAAAACGACAGATACTGCCCCCAAGTACCACGTTATAGAGGACATTGTCCATGTGTCTATTGAATGTGAACAGAACAAGACTGTCCTTGATTATATCAAACAGGTTGTGATGTTTGGTTTTAATATTGATTTTTACATGGATATATCTGTCCTTTACCTAAGATTACTAATGACAGAGAAGTGGACGTTGTAATAACTATCACATTATGGTGTATATACAAAATGTTAGTCTTCCTGAATAAGTATGACTTTAATATTAAAAAAAGCGTTTCAAAGTCAGTTACGTATTTAAAAGAGAAAAAACACACAGACTACTCCAAAATCAGGAGCTAAAAAAAAAGACAAAAGGTTGCAAGAGAAATCGTTAAACTACACTTTATTAAAATGGTAAGTAGCAAAATATCGTACAGGCGAGGAAATGTATGTGTTTAGTATTGATATCAATGGTACTACAATTACATTGCTTCTCATAACTTTATTTTGAAGCTCGAATGGAAATTATACATCTCAACTGAGGCACTCACGCCAATTAATGACCTGCCAGTATCATGAATAACGTATCAAAATATGCTCATCTGACCATAAAATACCCAAACCCCTGTGCTTCCGGGGGCTCCGCCCCTTGACCCCCGCCGGGGCTTTGCACCTAGACCCCACGTTAATTTATGCTACGCTCTACCTGATCGTAAATAATTTAGCCTCCCCCCACCCACTTTGAAAAACGTTCAGCGGGGCTTGCATGTAAGAGTGGGGTGATGCGGATTTTTTTTTTCTGCCCCTCTCAAAACATTTTTGCTCATTATGCCACTGCTGGTCACCATTACGTACCAATATTTGGCTCGCAAAATTTCAAATTTGGCCCCCCCTAAGAAAACCTGAATCCGCGGATGTTTCCCAGTGTCAATCAACAATATCGCGTGTATACAACACAATAATGTACATGTAATTATAGGCTAGGTTAACAGCGCATATATACTTTTGTATGACTACAGTGAATTTTCTAATTACAAGAAAAAGAAACAAAAGATGAAGATACAAAATACGAACTTCAAGGTACTTTACACAACTATGTACAAAAAGAGTATAGAGACTATGTGTGTGTATCGAAATAGTCGCGCCATTTTACCCATAACAATTGAATTTCTTTCTTCACCAAAAATACAAGAAAACTGCATTTTCCATTGGGATGCGGTTGTCAGAACCACCCCCCCCCCCCCGCACATTAAAACAAAACACTTTTTTTAAAATATATATTTGTTTAAAGAACAATAGAAAGAAAATTGTCCCCGAGCTAGGTTGCTTATGCATACAAGGAATTTATTCGATGTAATCTTAATCTTACAAACATATTAACAGGTAGATCATGTTTTTAAACGATAGGGAAATATTAAAATTATGTTTACTCTTGATTCATCCCTGGGTTTGCCATGCATGTCTACTAGCATGACCAGAGGTAGGTCTAATATCCTGTTCATTTCTACAATTTATCATAATTTATGATAAACATAATTCTACTTTACCCCATTCTCTTTCTACCGTTATAAAATGCAGACGAAGATATTCAAAATTCCACGTAACAAATCGATAATCTGTATAGATTTAATTGAATTGAATCGAATTTAACTAGACTCAATTAAATTGAATTGAAGGGGTAATTATTATGAAAAAGACAACTGCCGAAATTACATGAAACATATTCAAAGTGAAATTACCTATTATAACAGAACTGCAGTAAACATTAACATAATGTATCATAAGGCCTAAAATAAAAACTTGTTGTATTGCCCTTTGCGACCGACCCAAATATCTGAAAATCTACGGTAGGCATTTTAAAAAAGTTTTTTTTTTTTACCGTTTTTTAGATTTTTTTTTTTAAATTAATGATTCAAATAACATGTATTATATTTGTTTAAATGGGATATAAATGCATAAAATCAAATAATTCCAAAATTCTCACTCGTGCAAACCATGGATTATTATGAGATGAAAATGGAATGGTGACGATGTATTGAAGCACTAAAAAAACTGAGAAATATCAGCCAAAAGAGGGCGGGGAAAAAAGAAGAAAAAACAACAACAATAACATTCAAATTTGAAAAATATCGGCCCAAAGAGGGCGACAAAAAAAAAAGTTAAAAAAAATAAAAACCTTTTCCGACCGACCGACCCATGTTTTGGCACCCAAAGGGCAATACAACAAGTTTTTATTTTAGGCCTAATTGTCAACAGCAAAAACTTCCGACTGTTAAATTGTTAATACATCGTTCTTCTTTACTTCATAGCAAACTAATCTGTCATATTATCAGTCTCTAGAGCATTCAATTTAATAGCTTTGCAGACAGGGTGCAAAGTTGACTCTTTTTTATAGATTTGATTTATTAGTCAAGTTCAATGTAACATACATACGAAGAGTAAATGATATTATAAAATGAAAACAAAATAATACTACCAATAACTGAAAGCTGAAAAGCTTATTTACAATGGGGTCCCATCACAGTCAGTATTTATAATTTTTTCATTTAAACATACACAGTATTCACGATATAAATCACAAAATATAGGCACAAACGATATGATTTTTTTAATACTTTAAGAATAACAACATAAGGAAAATGACACTAACAACAAGCTAATCAATGTGCTTATTAATTTTGAATTTATACATTATGACATTATCACTGACTTTCAGTAAATATCTAAGAGATACAATTACACAATGCAAGAAGAAGATATTTAATGTACTGCATTTACATATTATTTCGAGAGAGGAACTTATCACTCTACAGTATAATGACAACTGTATTCAGGCAATTAAAATCTATCTAGAATATGGGCATCTTCTCATTTTGTTATTTATCACATAATAAACAACAGAACATGAAACATAGGCCCATATGAGAGAAGGTCTGGAGCAGAGAGGTATAAGTGTGAGATACAGATGATTACAGTGATACTTTGATAAAATACAACTTTTTGTCACGAGCAAACGCGAGCATGTTTGTAGAGAGGGAAACAAAGTTACACCAACCATCTCCAAGCGTCAGGTTAAGTACATTGAACTCAACTCTTTCCTTCAGGTACAGACCATCAAGGTCATAAAGCCTGATCACCACGTGACCCTTCTTACGATCAACACTCGCTACATACACCCTGTCCTGCTCATCCACGGCAGCATACAGGAGGACACCGTTTGGAGCTTGTAGAGACTTACCAGCATTTCCATCCCTGTCATAGACCGTCACTACACTTGGATTGGTGAAATGACATGAACTCGTGACGATCAAACCCGACCTGGTGGCAGATACCTGGCTCGTAACGTTCTGTTTTGTTGGAACAGTGTGTTTGCGAGTGGATCCAGTCGGGTTATAGATATAGACTTCCTTCTCACCATAGTTAACGATGAGGATTTCATTTGATGGACTTCTGTTTAGTCTGAGAAGGCCACCGCTGTTCACGTGGACGGTTGATTTCCTGGAGCCATTGGGTGAATATGTGTCTGCTTTGCTACCCGGCCATATACATGTACATAACGACCTGTCTTGTTGAAACATAAGATCATAACACGCACAGGTATATGGTATGTTCGCACACTGCTCCTGTTTACCAGCTGAATCAATGATATCTATACCATGTTCATAAAAATATCCGATAGCCACACTATCATCAGAGTACGGGGTCATACCCCGCATGTATGCCCGTAGATCTACACACTGAATGACTTGAACCTTGGGATCTGATTCTGAGATGCTCCCGAGGTCAAGACGACTATTATATGCAGGCTTAAACTTCTTCTCCTGTGCTTTCTTCGCAATGGCTGCCGCAGAAGTGTGATCAGTAGCTGATTCTGATATGCTTCCGAGATCAAGACGACTATCATCTGCAGGCTTGAACTTCTTCTCCTGTGCTTTCTTCGTAATGGCTGCCGCAGAAGTGTGATCAGTAGCCTCCTTCAGCATGGCATCCAGCTCCTCACAGAGCAAGGTATGAGCAGACAGACTGTCTGTCTCAAGACGATCCATTCTGTCATTAGCTACCAGTGTTATTGAACTACAAATACTCTTAATCCTCTGTCGATCCTTGGATTTCAAGACGTTGAGTTCGTCCTCGAAACTCTGTTTTACTGTATTGAGTTGCTCGGTGAGATTTCGATGATTTTCTTCAAGCTCTTTAGCCTTGATGATGTAGGCTTGACTGATATCGTCCAGTAGTTTCTGCACGGCAGAGTATACTTCATGGCGTTGTACTTCCACATTCTGAATGTTCTTCTCCAGTTCTGATTTCTTAATGGCACAACGCTGGACAAGGTCGTTCACCTAAACAAAACAAATAAATAATAGAGAAGTGAAAAGAACATTCTGTAGAATGAGATGTATGCCAATTACATGGTGCTGATTTTGGAAGCGCCTGATGATTCAAAATGATTAGAACCATCACCCACTCTCTACATCATCATATGCCATTATGAGGACCGAGGAATGTAATACATTGTTTTTCGGCTCTTTTAAGGGAGTCCAACGCTTGCAATAAGTTCATTTGTATGAAAGCAGTAATATCAGATAAACTACATGGATATAGGCCAAATAGTAATAGTTAAATAATACTAATAAATAATATAATTATAATATTAATGATAACAATAATAGTAATAACGATTATAATGAAAGCAATATAATAAAGATAAGAATAATAATAATGATACTACTACATCTATTATAATTATGGTGATGACGATATATAGTACGAAGTATTCTGGATAATCTGGGCACGTGCCCCTTTCACCCATTCAATGGTGAACTACTAATAAGGGAAACATGAAGAAATGGGGATGATGATACCAGGTAACCCTTCGTTTCTTTAAGGCGCACCGTAGTGTTTTTTACTCTATGTGGGGGGGGGGGGGGGCACCTCAAAAGGATTTTCAACAAAATTAGCTTTCAGATGTAGCTACGTTTACTACCGACATTATACCCCCCACCCCCACCCCCCACCCCCCTCCCCCTCCTCCACAACAAACACCATTTCTACTTTCATACAAACTTTTCTAGATATTTACAAAGAAAAACAAACGAAAAAAAACATTGTATTCCTCTTTTTTGTAGTATGGTAATGTAGCTGTCTTAAACATTATGTTGTAAAGCACAGAAGCAGATTTAAGAATTAAATTTATTATTTCCATAAGACATAATAAAAGAGTTTCTATAATGCTAAAGATCATATAACTCGACAGAAAATTTACTATTAAGCGAGTCAGTGTAGCGACCCAGAAAAAGGAAAAATGCTTCTGTGAAATTGAAAAGTGTAATCAAGTATTGTTTGAAACACATCGGAAAATCCACGCGTACTTCAAAATAATGATAGTGACCATAAGCGAGCAGCATAAAGAGCCTCATGTCTCCTATATAAGGGAGGGGGGGTGGCGAAATTGTTGTCTCACCCCCTTTACTAGATATAAGCTTTGAACTTCGCACCCTACCCGTTTCAAGAGCATTTGCAGTAGACAGGTTTTGTACAATGATAAGAAACATTCCAATTATAACAATGCGATGAACCTAGAGGAACAAAATAGCGTTTTAGAAATTTGAAACCGTACTTCAGAGTACTTAAAAGCTTTTCAAGTCTGCTACAAATAATATCAAATACAATCGTAAATTATCTTGCGAGCCGGGCGGGACCTTTGCCTTCTCCCCACTGATCTGTTTTCCGTACAGATCAGAAAGGGTACATCTATGATTGTGCGATGGAGCGTAGCGACCAAGAGGGAATTTTCAAATATGGAATGGAGACGCTTTGTTTTTTTAGAACCTCTTTTGCTTTGCAAAAATTGTTGATGTATACAAATTTTGTCTGGCAAGGCCGAAAGGGAGGCGGAAAAACAAGTCCTCCCTTGTTTGTATATATAGTTGGCATTGTCAGGTGGAGGGGGCAGAAACAATTTGGCTCCACACCAATAGAGAGAATAAAATGCCCCTCGCTTTTGCTGCCCCTTTGAGACAGGCTTTCTATAGTATAAAACACAGGACTGCACTTTCTATATTTTGTAGAGCAGGGTAGCGACCAACTGAGTAAATTTAGGTTTTTTAATTTTCTACCTCGCGAGGCCAACCCCCCCCCCCCCCCCACCCTCCCCCCCCCCCCCCCCCCTCCACTTGAACTATTCCACCAGCCCCCTCTGTCCCCACCTACTTTCCGCTTCCGGCGCCTTCGGTACCTTTAATAAAACCACGTTTACCTTAAGCCGTAGCTCCTGCTCGAAGTCAGCCTGATTCTTGATTTTGTGAAATTGATGACCGACGATCACGCACTTGAGACAGACGTGGACCTTACAATCCTCACAAAACATATCTTTGTTCTCTTGTTTGTGGATGTAGCACTTCTCGGATAGATGACCAATGCTGACCTTCCCGTTGATGATATCATGTACGGATACAATCTCATGGGCCTCAAACATCACAGACAAATTTTGATGACTCGTCAGACACTGCCCACAAAAGTAGCTGTTGCAGGATTTGCAGAATGATACAGCCTCTTCTTCACGTTTGCAAGCAGTGCATTTTGGACACATCTCAAGGACAGCGTTCATGCCTCCATTCTTGGCGTGGTAATCGTCTACCAGTGCGTTGACAGTCACATTGGTGAGAAAATCTTTGACACGGTTCGCAGACAACTTGGTGACCTCCCTGCAGAGAGGACAGATCATGTGATCGAGATCCTGATGGGACAGGTCATAGTTCTCGAGACATTTCCGACAGAAGGTGTGTCCGCATGAAGTCAGGATGGTTGCCTCGTCGAAGATATCAAGACATAGCGGACACGTCAGGTTCTGTGAAGAGCTTGGAGATTTATCTTCTTCAGTCTTCTCAGCCATTGGTACAAATATCAGCTTTCTGGCAAATGTTAATGTTCAACAGTCAGTTCATGCAAGCTCAAACAATATTCACTGACGTAGTAGGTTGTACTAATTTCCTGAGTCCAAGTTTTCACGTTGAATAATAATATGCGTCGAAAGAGGTGCGCCTATCTATGATCAAAAGTATTAATTTTCTATCCAAGCGTGTATATAAATAATGTTACAATGGTAACATCACACTTGAGTAGATCGTCTGTTCATAAAATGTAGTTTGTAGATTGTAGCACAATGTTAATATAAATTCAATGGTCGACTATATATTTAATAGAGCGTAACCAACACAACTAGAGCATGTATAGAGCTCAACACACTTCGTTCATATTAATTAACAATATGTCGTACGCTGTGAGAAAAATCTATATATTCAGTGTCTGTGATTTCAACCTTGGACATTTTGCTATCAACGCAATACACAACGCTATTCGACCAGCTATATATTCACAATCAGTGGCGTAACTAAGAGGGCGCTGGGGGACACGGGATGTGCATGGTGCCCCCTAATTGAATGGCACCAAAACAAAAGGAACAGCGAGGGGTAGGATGAAGGGAAATTAAAACAAATACCTTGAGTTAACTAATGTAAGAAGATACTTTTTTTCTCGAAAACGTTCTTCGAATATCATATTATTATGTGAACGCAACTCTTTCAACAGATTGTGATGAAGAGCCAATCACATTTTCATTTCAGTGACGTAAGCAGCAAACGTTTCTACAATCTGATATCTTTTAAAAAGACTCTCACCAACAGGTGCTGTCTTTAGGGGGTATACTAAAAATAGACATTGATTAGTCTTCCTTGTTCAAAAAGGAATTCGATTTATTCAAGGGAACCACGTTTAACAGAGTTCAATTTTAAATTGCTGTACAATATACTACAATCTTTACGAATGGGGATTAGAAAAACGACAGATACTGCCCCCCAAGTACTACGCAATAGAGGAAATTGTCCATGTTTTTAATGACAGAGAAGTGGACTTTGTAATAACTATATCGCATTCTGGTGTATATACAAAATGTTAGTCTTCTAGGATAAGTATGACTTTAATATTTTTTTAAAAGCGTTTCAAAGTCAGTTACGTATTTAAAAGAGAAAAAACACACAGACTACTCGTAAATCAGGAGCTTAAAGAAAACAGACGAAAAAGGTTGACAGAGAAATTGTTAAAAATACTTTAATTGGTAAGTAGCAAATTATCGTACAAGCGAGAAAATGTATGTGTTTAGTATTGATAACATAGTACTACGATTACTTTGTTTCTCATAACTTTATTCTTGAGGCTCGAATGGAAAATAAATATCTCAACTGAGGCACACACACACAAGCTTTCTCTTTCGAAGTGTGTACTTGAATACTAATGTGGTTACAATGGTAAAATCACAAAACGATTTATAAGCTTTCATTACTATATTTGGAAGAGTAAGTACGGTAACTACATTTTTTTCACCCCTCTTTCTCCACTATTCTTCCGTTATCTCCTTCCATTTCTCTCTATCTCTTCCCCTTTCTCTGTCAACAGTCAGTTCCCAGTGTCAATCAACAATCCAGTGTGCATACAACAAAATAATGTACATTTAATTATACACTGTAAAAAAAATCTCTGTAATTTTACAGCAAATCTGCTGGCAGCAGAGTCGCCATAAATTATGTTGTAAAAATACAGATTGGTTGTTATTTTCTCCTAAAAACATTTCATGTATTTTCTTTTACAAATTGTATGTTGATTAAAATTACACCAGAATGAATGTAAAAACATAGTACAAAAATGTTGTATAAATACATATGTTTGTTAATTTGGTTTACAGCTTTGGTGTGGAAGTACCTTTTTGTGTATTTGTATTTGAAGCAATTTTGTTTTATTTGTTTCCACCACCATGTAATTTTACAGAATGAATGTAAAAATATAGTACAAAAACGTTGTATAAATACAAATGTTTGTTAATTTGGTTTACAGCTTTCCCTTCTTCCTTTTGAGTACAGACCTCTTTACAGAGTATTATCGTACTACTGGGGGTGTGCAGGTGGACCACTACATCGGGGTTTCCCCCTACTCTTATACGAATAGTGCAGTGGGTTCTTAACGTGCAAAGGTAGTGACTTTTCTCTACACGGGGCCTCCATTTAACGTCCTATCCGAGGGACGGAGTGTTTTCCACTTGACATAACCTGCGTCTATGAACAAGGGAAGGGGCACGTTAACACACAACGCAGGTTTCAGTCATCCGCTTGGGTGGGAGTCGAACCCGGGATCTTTGGTTCGACAGACGGACGCTTTACCGACTGAGCCAACTCGCCTCCCTTTGGTGTGGAAGTACCTTTTTGTGTATTTGTATTTGACCCAATTTTGTTTTATTTTTTTACACCACCATGTAATTTTACAGCATGAATGTAGAAATATAGTACACATTCAAAGTCTCTGGGACTTCATTCATATGCAAATGAGCATCCTCCGCATCATGTATAAGAAGCCCACTCAAAGCCACGTGCATCAGTATTCAAAGACAAAAGGCTCATTCAATCATGCAAAGAAGGGCGGGAAAAAGACAACAAAATCAATTGTATTAATAGTCACACTGACAGAACATTCAATCAGGGAGGGACATGATTCCTCATATTAGGCTTATACTTCGTAGAATATAAATTAAACTTCAATATTAAATTTCTTTTAAATCTCGTTTAATTTAATTATTCTACTTCGTAACGCCTAATAAGCCTTTTCGTAATTAGCACATGGGTCAAATGACCCCAAATATCCACAGATGTTTTACTCATGGAGAAGTCCCACTTTGGGTATTTTAGAATAATCAATGCCAAGTCATGTATGTGCTTCATGAAAAGCTTTTGTTTGCCCTCTTGTTTCATAAGAATGTACCGCAGGTGCACACATGAATAATGATTACATGACATGAGCACGTTTTCCTGTCGGTGGGTTTTACAATTTTATCAGAAATGACCTTTATCTGCCCATGCGCAGATAGTATTTACGAAAAGGCTTATTATTCGAAATCATGTCTGGGATTTAAAAGTTGGAAAACGGAATCTGTAAATATGCTACAGTATATGTGAAATAAGTTTCATGAAATGTAAAATACTGTCCAATCAAAACGACATTATAAAAACAGAATTTTGTTAAAGAATCTAGTAACTGCATTCAAATTAAATCACATCGAAGTAAAACTGCACCATATCCATTCAATTTAAGAAATCGTTGTACGAATACAGACATCTGTAAAAATACATTTAGGTAAACAATTTCATCTGTAAAATTACAGGCAAACCGTATTAGTAACTCTATTTTGCCTTAAAATAACAGGCAAACTGTATTAGTACCTGTATTTTGCCTTAAAATTACAAATTTCTGATGTAAATCAGTCTCACAATAAAAATGAAGTACTTTTACGGGATATATGTAAAAAATACATCCGAATTGCTGTATTTAGTTAAAACGTTACAAATCTGTATTTTTTTTCCTGTAAAAATACAGATATTTTTTACAGTGTAGGCTATAGGTTTACAGCGCATAATTATATGCCTATACTTTGTATAACTACTATAGACTATAAGTGTGTATCGAAATAGTCGCAAGAAATTCATATCGGGATAAAAAGATCCAATGCGGGAGAAGAACAACTGTTACATCACATTATTCTTTTAACAAAACATATGATTTTTAAATATAGTTTAACTAAAATAGACCCCCAATTCCTCAAGAAATTAAAAAAAGAATTATAGAAAATAGGCAGGAAGAAAAGGAATTAGCGGGGGAGAGGGGCACTTTAACACTTCACTTCAGAAAATGTGACAACTTCCACAGTGAAGGACGGCGAGGCAAATACTTCTTTCTCAGACTCAGACATTTTTTTAAAATATAATTTGGTCATAAGTTAAAGGAAGAGACAGGATTTCCAACAAATGTGTGGATTTGAATGCTCGGGAAGGGAGATTTGTTGAGTTTTGGAATGAAGGGGGGGAGGGGATATGTAAGTTTGTTTGTGTATGTGAGCGTGTGTGGTGTGTCTGTCTGTCTGTGCGTAAGGCTTTGATTTATAATATTCTTTCAGTATAATTAATTTGAAAACATTATGTACTGTGTATTATACTATCTTATGTATTTTTTGAGGGATGTACAATTTTCTTTATATTTTGATATGTTATGTAAATCAATGAAGCTGTGTTTTTTAAATATATTTTGTACTGAATGAATATAATTAGAAAATGCTACAAAACAAAAAACAAAAATTGTACCCATAAGAATTGACTTTCTTTCTTCACCAAAAACATAAAGTAACTGCATTTTCCATCGAGATGTATCAGAACCCCAACCCCCTTTAAAAAGTAATAAAAGGCTGTTTTTTGTTAAAGAACAGTTGAATGACAATTGTCTCCAAGCTATAGGTCGCTTATGCAGACAAGGAATTTCTTCGATGTTATCTTCTTACAACCATATTCTGGTATGTCATTTTTCAAACGATGGGGAAACATTAAAATGGTGTTTTTATTTGATTCAATTATTTATTTACGGTAAAAGACCAGTTCAGCTGTTAAGCTGTTTTACAATGAGGCCGTGCATATACAATAAATTACAAAGTAAATATAGGAAAACATATATCATATAAAGAATAACAAAATAGATAGGTAGATAGATAGTTTTTTTGGTTTCCACATTATCTCATTTTACAAAGAGTGTAACAACATATTGAAAATGATTATAATATACATGAACATACAATACCTGTACACACTATTCAGAATCTTGTCCATTAAGTTGAACTTAAGAGATATAGTGGCGGAGCCTATGGAAAAGCAGAGCTTGTTATGGATAGGCTCCTTAAACTACAAACGACATATTTAACTAAAGTAAAGTTTATGAAATACAAATACACGCTAAAACAGGGAAAGGGAGATTACATGGATACATGAACCGATATTCACAATTAACTACAAAAGACAAGGAAAAGGGAAGGGCATATGTCAGCAGCTTATTGAAACAATATTACAATATAGTTTGTTCTCGATATGAGTATATTATAAACATAGTTGGCAGGGTCATACCGTTATTTACTCATTGTAATGAACAAAAGTTAGTAGAATTACTGATGACACACCGGGTTGAGATAAATTATATCAGTTCTTATGCATGTATACGTAAATATAAAGTTTATTTTTAAAACACATATTGTAAAGAAATATCAAAGAATTTTAACCACGACATAAACATGATAAAATTTCTTCGGATTCATCCCTGGGTTTGCCATGCATGTCTATTGGCATGACCATATGTATAATATATCCTCATCATTTCTACAATTTATCATACGATAAACATAATCCTAGCTTAACCCCCATTCTCTTTCTACCATTATGACATGCAGATGAAGATATTCCAAATTCCACGTCACAAATCGATAGTCTGTATAGATTTAATTGAATTGAATCGAATTTAACTAGACTGAATTACATTGAGTTGAAAGGGGAATATTATGAAAAAGACAACTGCCGAATTTACATGAAATATATTCAAAGTGAAATTACTAATTACACAGAATTGCAGTAAACATGTACATAATGTAGCATAATTGCCAACAACAAAAACTTCCGACTGTTAATTAATTTTGTGTTAATACGTCGTTCTTCTATATTTTTTTAAAATCATACATGGGGAATGTAAAATACACTTTGGGTTTGGTTTGCTTGATATGCTATTCTAGATGTATTTATACATACAGGCATTTAAGCTCATGTCAGAATGTACTATGATAATTTGTGATACTTCATATTTTCATGATACAGAGTGAGAACTTTAAGTGCTCTTTGTTTATAGTTCAATTTAAAGAAAACTCAGTGTTTTCTTCTTGTTTTTGAAACATTTTTATCATACATCGATTACCTGGGAATGTAAAATCCACTTTGGGTTTGGTTTTGCTTGATATGCTATTCTAGATGTATTTATACATACAGGCATTTAATCTCATGTCAGAATGTACAATGATAATTTGTGATACTTCATGTTCTCATGATACAGAGTGAGAACTTTAAGTGTTCTTTGTTTATAGTTCAATTTAAAGGAAACTCGGTGTTTTCTCCTTGTTTTTGAAACATTTTTATCATACATCGATTACCTGGGAATGTAAAATACACTTTGGGTTTGGTTTGCTTGATATGCTATTCTAGATGTATTTATACATACAGGCATTTAAGCTCATGTCGGAATGTATTATGAAAATTTGTGATACTTCATATTCTCGTGATACAGAGTGAGAACTTTAAGTGCTCTTTGTTTATAGTTCAATTAAAAGAAAACTCAGTGTTTTCTTCTTGTTTTTGAAACATTTTTATCTTACATCGATTACCTGGGAATGTAAAATACATTTTGGGTTTGGTTTTGCTTAATATGCTATTCTAGATGTATTTATACATACAGGCATTTAAGCTCATGTCGGAATGTATTATGATGGTGTATGATAATTCATATTCTTATGATACAGAGTGAGAACTTTAAGTGTTCTTTGTTTGTCTAGTATAACTCAAATTTCATATAGGAGACGCATACTTCACATGCACAAGTTAAACTTTTTAGCGTTAAGTACCTGCTATTTCATCATAAATCGCGAGCCACAAATTTCAAAATGTTGAAATATAAACATGTATACAAGTTAAATATGATTTACAAAGCATATTGCTCAAACAATTATGCATATTGTTATTATAGTGTAATAAGCCATTTGTCACATTGAACACCCAAGATGCTGATGATAATATGCGTGAGACAATTAGGAGTACATGTTTTATAATGTTGTGATATTTTTTAATATTTTCAATCACATCAATGATAATTTATAAAGGCAAATAAAACCTGCCCAATGTGTTAGGCCTGCGTTTCAAGGATACATTTTTTTGTAGTTATTAGTACTTACAAACAAGTTTTTACGCATGCGCCTTTATTTGTATAAATGCATTTATAACTAAATTTAAGGTATTCATGGGTGTCCTGCATAAATATAACGTACACAATGTTCTTGGACGGTGCGGACTATTTCACATGACTTGTGTCGTTGATTGAATGGTCCTTTTTCGTGATTTAGTTCGGGTTTGGTACGCGAATCTTGGTTGGCTGCCTCGTTACGGGTTTGTTCTTTCGCCTGCTATGGGTGATTGTGTTTCGGTGGTTGGGTGAATGGCGTACGTTCTTTGTTGCTAGGTGAGACAAGCATTAATGCCTTTCCTGCCTGGCGGCACGAAGTGTGTGCGGTTTGCTTTCTGGCTGTCGGGATGCAGTTATTCGTGGCGGGTGGGTTGGATGGTTTTGTGGCGGGGCGCTCGTCTGGGCTTCGTGCATTGGATTCGGTTTCGTGTGTTCTTTAATTATATGCCAACAAGGTTCTGGCTCGTACATACAGCTGCTCGTACTCTGACTGTTGTCAATGTCTCCCATAATTTGTTTTAATTTGTTTAAGGTAATCACGAGTGCAAATTAGACCTTTCCGTTGGTTAAGTTTAGGATATTTTTTTTCTGTTTTCTTTTTAAAAGAAAGTTTTACATATTACGTTACATGAGGTTATTTAAAAACATAAATGATATTGCATGTTTAAAGTGCGCATTAGATTGAGTTTAATCTCTACACTTTTCTTCTTTTAAATTAGATTCTCTATGTTCACAATTCATGTTATTAAAGTTATGAGAATACCAAAAGAGATAACTCGATATACTCGCATAATTAATTTGAATAGCTGTATTAATGTCCCATGGGCTACAAACACTTTGCTTTTGAGACCTGCAAGTGATTATGATTATGTTGCCATTTTTACCTTTACTTATGTTTTCTTACAACACTTTTTTTTTTCAGCACTAGCACAACCATGTACACAGGAACGTACACATGTTCACAAAATTACATGCACAGACTCACACTTTCATACATGGACACAAACTCACACAGCGTGCTCTCTGTGGCTTTTCTTGTATATTTGAGATATTCCAGAATTCTGAATGATTTTTCCTAACGCAAATTTTGACCAAGGTTTGAGAAATGTTGAAAGTAAGTATTATACAGTAGAAGAATTTAATTCTAGTTTTAATTCATCCAATAATAACGATCAAATGTACGATGACTCAAACTCCATGAATCTTCAAGCCAATCCTGACTTCAGCCTATTTCACGTTAATAGTAGAAGTATGAATAAGAATTTTGAGTCCGTACAAGAACTTTTTTTACAATTAAATAATTTCCAGTTTTCCATAATAGGCTTATCTGAAACTTGGCTCCATAAAAATTCCCCACCTCTATTTAATATACCTAACTATCACATGTTTCGTTCTGATCGTGACCATGGTAGAGGGGGCGGAGTAGCGTTATACATACATAATAATTTTAAAACTAAAGTTAGGTCTGACTTACACACTGAAGGTGCTGAAGATTTATATATTGAAATATTAAATGATAAAACCAAAAACATAATAGTTGGCATAATGTATAGACCCCCTAACCATAATGTAGAAATTTTCTTGGACAATTTTGATAGATGTCTTGATACTGTTTCCCAAGAAAATAAAGAAGTTTATATAATGGGCGATTTTAACATTAATCTTTTAAATTCTGATGATAACCACATTGTGAAATTTAGTAGTACACTGCAATCTTACGCATTTAACTCACATATTGATAAACCAACAAGAATTTCATGTATTTCTCAAACTCTCATTGACAATATTTTTTCGAATGTAGCTCATAACAATTTTACAAATGGTCTGTTATATTACGATATTTCTGACCATCTACCGATATTTATTATTTCTAAAGTTCACCTTGTTAAAAAAATGACTAAAAATAATTGTGCAATGCATAGAAAACAAACAAAACATAATATTGAATTATTAAACTTTGATTTAGCCAAAGAAGAATGGGTCGAGGTATTAAGTGCATCTGACGTAAATGTAGCATATGGAAAATTTCTAGAAATTGTATTACATTGTTATCATAAGAATATACCCCTTGTCAAAATAAAAAAAGGTAAAAAGGCCAAACAACCATGGATTACTAAGGGTATTTTGCGTTCCATAGTCGCCCGTAATAAGTTGTATAAGGAAGCCCTTACAAGTCAATGTAACGACAAGCTTAAGAAGTATAAAACGTATAGAAATCATCTTACATCTCTTATACGATTGTCCAAGAAGTTATATTATTCTAACAACATAGAAAGTAATAAAAGTAACATTCATTTATTATGGAAAACTGTAAAGGAACTCTTAGGCAAGAAAAATGCAGAAAGTAATAAATGTTTCTTAATTAATGAACAACAAATAACAGATCCAATTAAAATTTCAAAAGCTTTTAATGAGTATTATATAGATGTAGGCCCTAATTTAGCAGCTAATATTGATTCAGGTGACAAGGACTACAATAAGTCCTTGAATTTCCCACGTGAAAATTCATTATTTCTTACTCCAACCAATGATTATGAAATTATTAATGTAGTTCAACACCTTAATTCTACAACATCTAGTGGCCATGATAGTATAAGTGTTCACTTATTGAAACAAATAATCTTTAATATCGTAACCCCCCTGACATATATATTTAATTTATCAATTTCAACGGGTGTATGCCCACATTTGCTTAAAATCGCTAAAGTGATTCCTATTCATAAAAAGGACGATTCCTCAGTAATAAGTAATTATAGGCCAATTTCATTATTACCAAGTATCTCTAAAATTCTCGAAAAAATAATATATAAAAGACTTAACACTTTCTTACAAAAAAAAATTCATTGATTCCTAACCATTTCGGATTTAGAATTGGTCATTCTACCGATTACGCAATTTTGCATATGTATGATAAAATAATTGAGGCTTTTGCGAACAGTGAACATATTGTTGGAGTATTTATGGACTTGTCAAAAGCTTTTGATACGATTGATCATAAAATATTAATTCATAAATTACAATACTATGGCGTAAGAGGTCAAGCTCTTTCATGGTTTACTAATTATTTACAAGACAGACAACAATATGTATCTTTCCAAAATCATGAATCAACAAAATTAACAATTAAATGTGGAGTACCGCAAGGATCTATATTGGGTCCATTGCTTTTTATTATTTATATAAATGATATTATTGAAACCTCTTCACTTTTAAATTTTATCATCTTTGCTGATGATACGAGTATTTCTTATTCCCATAAAAACTTTGATACGCTCATAACGCGGTTAAACTGTGAATTAATGAAAGTTTCTAGGTGGTTTAAATCTAATAAATTGTCATTAAATCTTAGTAAAACAAATTTCATTCATTTTAAACAGACCAACGTACATGATATAAGAAATTGTAATATTGAGATTGATGGCTTGCCTCTCATTGAAAAACAATCTGTTAAATTTTTAGGAGTCACTATTGACTCTCATCTAAATTTTAATGAGCATATACGTAATATACATACATCAATATCAAGGAATATTGGAATACTGTATAAGTTAAAAAAAAATCTTTCTGAAAGATCTATGATTATATTATACAATTCTCTAATTTTATCACATGTGATATATTTTAATATTGTATGGGGTAATTGTAGTTTAACAAGAATTAATTCCTTATTTTTGCTTCAAAAGAGAGCGATTCGCATGATCACTAACTCACATTATATATCACACACGGAACCTTTATTTCAGCGTTTAAAAACATTAAAAATACAAGATATTCACATTTTTCAGACATGCATTTTTATGTATAAATATTCTCATAATCAACTTCCATCCCTATTTCACAATATTTACAGTTTAAACTCAAACATTCACACATACCCCACCCGTTGTTCAACAAATTATCACTTAGAAAATCCTAAAATACTTTTAGCACAAAAATCAGTAAGACATCATGGACCAGATGTTTGGAACTCCTTACCAAATTCAATAAGGCATTGTTCATCTCTCTATTCTTTTAAAGCATCTCTCAAAAAAACTCTTATATCGAAGTATCTACATAACTGATTTCAACCTGCAGTAGGCAATTGTCAAATTTTGGTCACATTGCAACTCAGTTTTGCAAATTTTGTTTTCTATTTCGTATTCTTAGTTTCCTTTATTGTAAAGGCTATATTTGTTTCCACTCCACTATACCACACAGAGCTACGTGCACTTCCACTATTCATTACAAACATATACAAACAAGCACGCTTGCGTGCACATGCACACACACACACGCACGCACGCACGCACACACACACACACACACACACAATATATATATATATATATATACACTTGCACAACACACTCACAAACTCATACACAAAGATCGTTTGAACACTTTTTCATTTTAAGGTTTACCTTAAGATTTTTTTGTTTTTGTTTTTTTGAGGCCGCCATCCTTGTCAAGCTTTGCTTATGTTTGCGGTCTCCTGCACTTTTCCAACAGAAAAGTTCGGATAATACTTTAAATTTATGATTATATGTTATGGAAATATTAAGTTTCGTTATTATATGTACATATATTATGTAAAAAAACATTTTGACATGAAGAAATTATTGTTTGTTTATGTTGTATTATACCTTACATTTATATGTTCTTTGTTATTCAGTTATATTTTATATGGAAAAAATGCAGAAATCAAATCAAATAAAAAAAAAAATAGCAAACTAATAGTCCCTCGGAGAGGACCTAAATCCGTCGGTATTCTGGTTGCTTACTAACAAGCATTTATTGCTTTCTTAGCTGTCAGGTAAAATAACCACCACCACTAATCTGTCATATTATCAGTTCTCGAGCATTCAAGTTAATAGCTTGCAGACAGGGTGCAAGGTTTATTTATTTGTATTTGTATTGATTTGATTTATTAGTTAAGTTCAATGCAACATACATACGAAGAATAAAATGATATTATAAAATTAAAACAAAATAATACTGCCTATAACTTTTCAGGATGTCCTGTGAAAGCTGAAAAGCTTATTTACAATGAGGTCCCATCTACACACAGTCAGCATTTATTATTTCTTCATTTAAAGATACAAATATTCACAATATAAATCACAAAATATAGGCACAAACAAAATAATTGTTGTAATACCTTGATAATAACAACATGAGGAAAATAACACTAACAAGAAGTTAATCAATATGCTTATCAATTTTGAAGTTTTACACTATATTATCATATCACTGACTTTCAGTACACAATGCAAGAAGTAGATGTACATTTTACATACTGAATTTACATATTATTTCGAGAGAGGGAAGTTATAATTACAGGATAATGACAACTGTATTCAGGCAATTAAAATCTACCTAAAGAATGTGCATCTCCCTATTTGGTTATTTATAACATAATGAACATCAAAAGGTAAAACATAGGCCCATATGAGAGTGGGTCTGGAGCAGAGAGGTATAAACACTACAAATAAGGGTGAACAAAGTGTGAGATATACAGATGATTACAGTAATACTTTGATAAAATACAGCTTCCTGTCACGAGCAAACGCGAGCATGTCTGGAGAGAGGGAAACTAAGTAACACCAACCATCTCCAAGCGTCAGGTTAAGTTCATTGAACTCAACTCTCTCCTTCAGGTTCAGACCATCAAGGTCATAGAGCCTGATCACCACGTGACCCTTCCTACGATCAACACTCGCTACATACACCCTGTCCTGCTCATCCAGGGCAGCATACAGGAGGACATCGTCTGGAGCTTGTAGAGACTTACCAGCATTCCCATCCCTGTCATAGACCGTCACCACGCTTGGATTGGTGTTACACGAACTCGTGACGATCAAACCCGACATGGTAGCAGATACCTGCTTCGTATCATTGTGTTTTGTTGGAACAGTGTGTTTGAGAGTAGATCCAGTAGGGTCATATATAAAGAATTTCTTCTCATAGTTAGCGATGAGGATTTCATCTGATGGACTTTTGTTTAGTCTGAGCCAGCCACTGCTTTGCACGTGGACGGTTGATTTCCTGGAGCCATTGGGAGAATATTTGTCTGCTTTGCTTCGCGTCGATATGCATAACGACCTGTCTTGTTGAAACACAAGATCATGACACCTCATGCTACTTGGTATGTTTGCATACTGCTCCTGTTTACCATTTGAAGCAATGATATCTATACCATACTCACTCCAATATCCGATAGCCACACTATCATCAGAGTACGGGGTCATACCCCGCATCAATCCTCGTAGATCTACACACTGAATGACTTGAACCTTGGGATCTGATCCTGAGATGCTCCCGAGGTCAAGACGAGTATCACCTGCAGGATTGAACCTCTTCTCCTGTGCTTTCTTCGTAATGGCTGCCGCAGAAGTGTGATCAGTAGCCTCCTTTAGCATGGCATCCAGCTCCTCACAGAGCAAGGTATGAGCAGACAGACTGTCTGTCTCAAGACGACCCAGTCTGTCATTAGCTACCAGTGTTATTGAACTGCAAATACTCTTGATCCTCTGTCGGTCCTTGGATTTCAAGACGTTGAGGTCCTCCTCGAAACTCTGTTTTACTGCATTGAGTTGCTCGGTGAGATTTCGATGATTTTCTTCAAGCTCTTTGGCCATGATGCTGTAGGCTTGACTGACATTGTTCAGTAGTTTCTGCACGGCAGTGTATACTTCATGACGTTGTACCTCCATATTCTGAATGTTCTTCTCCAGTTCTGATTTCTTAGTGGCACAACGTTGGACAAGGTCGTTCACCTAAACAAAAGAAATAAATAATAGAGAAGTGAAAAGAACATTCTGTAGAATGAGATGTATGCCACGTGGAGCCGGTTTGAAAATCAAACACCGGATTTTGGACGCGCCTGATGTTTCACAAAAGTTAGAACAAAGATCCACTCCCTACATCATCGCAAGTCATATGAGGACCGAGGGATGTAAAACATTGTTTTTCGGCTTTTGTAAAGGGAATCCGACTCTTGCAATAAGTTCATTTGTTTGAAAGCAGCAATATCAGATAAACAAAATGGATATAGGCCAACTAGTAATAGTATAATAATAGTAATTATTATTATTATTTATTATAATATTAATGATAAAAACTAATAGTAATAACAATTATAATGAAAATAGTATAATTAAAGATAAGAAGAATGATAATGATACTGCTACATCTATTTAATACCAATGATGGTGATGATGAGTACGAAGTATTCGGATAATCTGGGCACGTGCCCCTTTCACCCATTAAATGGTAAACTATATATAAGGGGAAAGTAACGAAGAGACGAAGAGGGTGAGAGAAACAGAAAAACATGGGTAAAAGAAAGAAATGCAGATGATGATATCAAATAACGCCTCGTTTCTTCCAGGAACGTCGGAAGAAGCTCAAAAGGATTTTCCTCAAATTTAGCTATGAAAGTTAAGTTACAACAACAACACAAAAGAGAAAAATACATTGTATTCCTCTTCTTTTGTAGTATATGGGAGTGTAGCTATCTAAAACATATGCTTTAAAGCACAGAATCAGATTAAAGATATTCAAAGTTATATTGCCAAAGACATAAGATACCTCATTTAAAGAGTTTCTATAATACTAAGGATCATATAACTCGACAGAAAATTTACTATTAAGCGAGTTAGTGTGGCAACCCAGACCAAAGAAAAGTGCTTCTGTGAAATTAAAAACTGTACTCAAGTATATAGTTTGAAACACGTCGGAAAATCCCAGCCTATTTTAAAATATGATTTGCATGTAAGTGACCATAAGCGAGCAGCATAAAAAGCTTCGTGCAGGCGCGTACGCAGGAGGGGGGGGGGGGGGGGGGGGAGGTTGAACCCCCCTTAACTTTGTTATGTGTGTATTTTGGAGGAATCCCCCCTTCAAATGTGCTCTTACCCCCCCCCCCCCCCCCCCCCCTCCCCCTCGCTTATTTAGCGGCTGGCTGAGTCGTTGCGAAATTTTCGGCCCGATTAAAAAAATGTTAACCCCCCCCCCCCCTTGAAAAAATCCTGCGTACGCCACTGGCTTCATGTCAACTCAGAGGAGTGGCAAGATTGTTGTCTCACCCCCTTTACTACAGTGTGAGTCAAAAACAAAATTACACCTAGAAAATTGCTAATTAATTTAAAAATCATCTATGAACATTAAATTAGTATACATCTTATGAAAGAGTGTTTTATCCCAAATCATTTGGTATCATTTTTGTGTGGTATGTGTTCACGCTTGAATAAACAGGAGGCATTGTTTGCGAGAGTGCAAAAATCGACCTGCGCCAAAGTGATGCCTACAGCTTGTATTATATATTTTTTTTTTTTTTTTCCATCTTTATTTCACAATTCACAAGTTTTACATGTCAAGAAAATAATTACATGCATGAAACATCAAAATTAAATCAATCATAAAATATGCAAATATAGAAAACAAACATTCAGTACAGGAGAGATTAAAAAAAAAAGTGAACACCTACTTTTTCAGTCTCTAAACACTTGCCATTTTTTCTCATGGAATTCGAGACGATTCTTTTTGAAAGCAATAATACGTTCTGTTCTTTCTAAATGTCTAACAGAAACTAGGAAAGGCTGAAACTTGGGAATCGTGTTCTGTATCTTACAAGAGAAAATGAAATATTTAGCATGGAGTATAACTGTGTTTACTAAATAAAAATTATTAATCATTAAAGTCCCAAAGCAAATTTCTTCCTCAGAGAACATGTTTTGTCGAAATTGTTTATCTTTAAGCCAAGAAAATATTTCGTTCCAGAATTTACACACAATCTCACACTTTAAAAAGAGATGTAATAAGGTTTGTGGATAGGTTTCACAGAAATTACAATCAGGAGATTCATGAATCCCCATTTTACATAGCAAATATTCAGTCGCAATTTTCCTGTGAATGAACTTAAATTGGAAATTTCTCATTTTATTTTCATTTGAAGATTTGTAAATCAAAGAGAAACGATTTTTCCATATTAACGAGCTGTTCAAATCAACTGATAAATCAGATTGCCATTTATTTTGGTGATCTGTTTCTGATATTGAAATTGTATGTTTTTTCAAAAAAAGAAGGTAACATAATTTTGAAACTTTTTTCAGTCTTAGGAAGTCATTCAAAAGAATATCGCTTGCATTCAACAACAATAAAACATCATGTTTACAGTCACCATGCTTTATAGTATCTTTCCAATTCTTAGGAATGGCAGCTAATATTGAAAAATAAGTTAGAAATGAATCTGAACCATACTTCTGTAACACTTGATCAAACGGTATAAAGGACCCATCATGGTTTAATATATCTTTTATATATATCATATTTTCTTTAAACCACCTTTCAACAAAAATCGGTTTACCATCAATCAAGATGTGAGAGTTAAACCATAAGGGTTGTGAAATGATTTCCTTAAACTTAACTGGATTATAGTACTTGTAATGACACCACGCAGTAAGAACATCCTTCCAAAATGGATCTATGTTTTCATTAAAAACCACGTGCTTTGAACAAATATTCCACTTAAAAAAGTGGTCTCCGCCAAACTTTTTGAGAGATGATTTCAAAAAGATTTTCCATTTACTTTCATTTTGATAATCAAGGTATCTTTTAACCCATGTAATTTTCATTGCATCATTAAAAGATGACAAATGGAGCATTTTTAGACCCCCTTCGTTATATTCGTTGTAAAGTAGGGAACGTTTGATCTTGTCATTTTTGTTACTCCATAAAAATTTGAATAATAATTGCTGAATTTCCACAAAAAAAGGACGGAGGAGGGTTGGGTATAGTGCTCAAGAGATAGGTCAGTTTTGGAATGATAAGGGATTTTATAATAACAATTTTTCCATAAAGCGTAAGGGTTCTGCAGTTCCAAATATTTAAGGTTGTTTTAATATCCTTAAGTTTGGGTTTGAAGTTGAGTTCATAAAAATTCAGGCAATTGTTGATAGGGATATTAACTCCTAAGTACATGAAATTATCCGACGGCCATGTAAATGGGATATCACGACACAATATTTGTTTAAAATCCCCCAATCTTATTATATTACACTTTTCAATGTTAATTTTCAACCCAGACATATCTCTAAAAACATCCAAGACTTTCATACAACGTTTAATATTTAGTTCATTTGGCTCAAGAAAAATAGTTGTGTCGTCTGCATATTGACTGATTTTGATCTCCATATCGTGAACTTTCAAACCTATAATGTATTTATTTTGTCGAATTAAAGAGCCGAGGAGCTCGACCGCTACGATGAACAAATATGGAGATAATGGGCACCCTTGTCTTACTCCTCGCTGTATTTCGAAGGGGTTTGAAGAAAATCCATTGTTTATTACACACCCATCAATATTGAAATATAACAGTTGAACCCATTGAATAAAGGCTTGATCAAAACCAAAAATGTTCAAAGCGTAATATAAAAATTCCCAATCAATCATATCGAACGCCTTTTCGAAGTCAATACTCAAAGCCACGCCTTCGATATGATGTGCTCTACAGAAATTTTGAATGTCAATGAATAGACGTATGTTTTCTCCAATGAAACGGCCTTTGAGGAAACCATACTGGTCATTGCTTATCAGTTTTGGTAAAACCTTTTGAATACGTAAAGAAAGAAGCTTCGCTAAAATTTTATAGTCACTGTTCAGGAGCGATATTGGACGCCAGTTCTTAAGAGATAACAGGTCCTTACCCTTTTTTGGAAGCAACGTAATAACACTTCGTCGCATTGAATTAGGGAGAGACTTTTCCGAAAAAGAACTATTATAAACGGAACATAACAGTTCCTTTATTTCGGGCCAAAAGGCTTTGTAAAATTCAATAGGGAGACCGTCAGAGCCTGGTGACTTATCGTTAGAAAAAGTTAAAATAGATTCAAAACATTCCTTTTCCGATATCTTTTCACCCAAACAACTTTTGTCTCTCAAATCTAATACAGGCAAGTTCAACTCGTCTACAGGCGCAAAAGATCTAGCACCTGTGATATTCGATGAATACAAACGATTATAAAAAGACCTTTCTTCCTCAAGAATACCTTTTGCATCAGTTACAACGCCGTTCTCAGTCCGTAGTCTTGAGATACATTTTTTCTGAAAGTTTCTTTTTTCTAGATTGAAAAAATACTTAGTGTTGCGTTCACCCTCAGCAATCCACTTAGCCTTGGTACGCACAATGGTACCACGCACAACTTCTTCTTGTAATTCTTCAAATTCACTCTTTTTACTTTTTAGTTCGTTTAGAAGTTGCTGGTCATTGACAACATTGTTTGCATCATTCAACTTATTTATTTCTTTTTCTAATTGCTTTAATTTTGTCTGGCGATTGTTTTTCTTTTCTTTTGCAATTTGTGTAAACTTTTGTCTTACTTTGAACTTTAAAAACTCCCAGGTCTTTTTTGGCTCCTGATCTTTGTTTTCTAATAAAACTGTGTTAATTTCACTCCTGATCTTCTCCATATTATCTGAATTTGCTAATAAAGAAGTATTCAATTTCCAAAATCCCGGTCCCCGTTTAGCTACTGATTTTATTAAAAACAGAGAGATCAGTGAGTGGTCTGTTTTGTAACCAAAGTCAATGTCACATTTCAAAACTGATGTTATCAAACTTTGTGAAATTAAAAAGTAATCTATGCGGCTTCCAATTTTAAAGTCATGGGACATCCATGTATATTTCAACTGTGTGGAATGACAAGATCTCCATATATCAATCAATTCAAAGTCGTTTATTATATCAGTAATGGCTTTAAAGCACTTAGGGTGATTTTGTAACAATTTGGGAAATTTATCTAATTTGGCCTCCATAACTGTGTTAAAATCTCCGCCAATTATATACGGTTCTTCCCCGTGTTCTGATAATAGGTTATGTAAATCAATGAAAAAGCTGCCATCGTCATTGTTTGGGCCGTATATATTTGCGAGAGTTATCATGGTTTCATTGACTTTTAAAGTGACCAATAATATTCGACCTTTGTCATCTCTAACAGTATTCAAAACATCAAAGGTAGCTGAAGGTTTTAATAACATACACACTCCTGCACTATCAGATCGACCGTGGTTGAAAATGATTTTATAACCCCACTCATGACTCCATATTTTTTCTGAATTTGCCGTGGAGTGCGTTTCTTGTAAAAATATAACGTGAAAATCTGTGTTTCTTATCCAATTAAAAATACAACGTCTTTTAAAAGAGTTCCCAAGTCCTCTTACATTAAGAGAACAGATTTTAAAGTCAATTTTCTCATCCATTAAACACGTTAGATACAATTGTATGTTCTTTTATCATGACAGAGCAATATTTGGGGGGAAAGTTAGCATGAATTATCTTCCTAAAATACAATTTACACAAGTTCAACAGTCTTTGTGAATTGTTTTTCTGGCCTATATTTGTAGGCAAATAAAAAACAAAAAAACAACGGCATTCAACAAAATAAACCTTTAAAAACGAACATTGCTGTTTTGCAATAGTTCGTTCGCCAACATACATTCCTATGGCGTAATAACAAAGGAGCATGATGTAAACATTATGGCTGACTAGGTCTTACAACATCAGTCAATCATAGCTTAGTGTCGGTTCAACATTAATTATTATGTTGATGTTGCTGAAAGGCTGGACCGTTGCTATAGTTATGAATGTCCTGTAACTCCATCATAGTAATATTATAGTTCATGTGCATTTGTTTTTATCAGTTACTATTATTATTCATGTGTTGTCGGTGGTGTTGATATCTGACAATCTGATCGTTTTCAAGGGACCGGGGGCGTCTTTAGGGCCGTTCTTGTATTTAATCACTCGGGGCACAGAATTTGGTATGAACGCAAATTTGTTTTCCTCCCGTAGTTGCTTTACTTTCACCATCAGTTGCCTATGCTCATCTCTTGTATCTTTGTGGACGTCATCACTGACTCCCACCTTCGAATCTTGGATACGAACTTTCTTTAGAGCCGAACTACGCTTCAGAATTGCTTCTCGATCGTTGAACCTCAGAAGCTTGACGTGAATGGGTCGTGGTCTCGGGCGGACGCCTTCGTTCCTTGTCGGAGGCTTTCCTCGGGGGGTCCTGTGCGCTCGCTCGATCTCCACCTCATGCATATTCAAATGTGTAACAAAGAATTTCCGAGCGTATGTTATGCAATTCGGTGAACCGTCTGGCGCATTCTCCTCCCCTTCTGGTATCCCATGTAGAATTACGTTGTTGAGTTTGCTTCGGTTAACAAGGTCAACAACAGATCGTCGAATCTCATTTACATAATCAAAACCGGCCTTAGTTGCACGAATTTCTCCCACATCCTGCTTAATTTCACTCATTTCTGTCTCCAAGAATTCAGTTCCATGTTCTAGGTCTGAAAGTCTAGTATCTAGACTTTCAAGATTAGCCTCAATTTTCACCACTTTCTCAGAGATAACATTCACTTTCTTACACATATCGTCAAGCACGGACACCTTCTCGAGTATGTTACGTAACATGGCTTCCATATTTTCAGTACGTACCTCAGTACATGGCGGTACAATGGGAGTGGCACTTTCACTTGATATCTTCTGTTGGTCCATTTCGTCGGGTTTTTCTTCTGAACTCGATTTCCTCAGTCTCTTGAAGCTCAGCATATTACACTCTTTCAGCCAACACTTTCAAAATCTCAGTCCAAATGGAATTAGGCCGTCAAAACTAAGTATTTATCACACAGCTCCAAGGTATCCGTCCTATCTAGCTAGACATCAAGGGCGCCCGTAGATTGGTGTATCGTCAGCGGAGTGAGAGAATGAATTGAATGTATCAAATGAAGTACATTGCATATGCAAAGTGACACACACACGCACAAATGTTCGTTGATATTCGATATTTGATATGTGTAGCATAATTAATTTTGTTAGGGATGTTATTTGGATCTGCAAAGACCGAATTAATACCCAAATCCCAATTGTTTTATTCAAGCATCACATAAGCCTCTTTGGCGCAAGTCGATTTTTGCACTCTTGCAAACAATGCCTCCTGTTCATCCAAGCGTGAACACATACCACACAAAAATGATACCAATTGATTTGGGATAAACACTCTTTCATAAGATGTATAATAATGTACTGTTCATAGATGATTTTTTAAAATAATTATCAGTTTTCTAGGTGTAAACTTTTTTTTGACTCACACTGTATAGAGAAGCTTTGAACTTCGCACCCTACCCGTTTCAAGCGCATTTGCAGTAGACAGGGTTTGTACAATGATAAGAAACATTCCAACTATAAAAATGCGAGAAAGTCTAGCGAACTAGAGGAACAAAATAGCGTTTTGGACATTTGAAGCCGTGTTTCGGAGTACTCAAAAGCTTTTCAAGTCTGCTATAATATCATATACAATCGTAATATAAATAAAATAAATAATAATACCAAAACAAAAATCTGGCAAGGGAGGCGGGAAAAAAGGTCCTCTCTTATTGTAAAGATCTTTGGCATTGTAAGGGGGAGGGGGCAGAAAAGATTTGGCTCCACCACCCAATAGAGGGAATGATATGCCCCTAGCTTTTGCTGCCTCTTGGAGACAGGCTTTCTGCTGTATAAACTCACGAGTGCACTTTCTATATTTTGTAGAGCAGGGTAGCGTCCAGTAACTGAGTGAATTTAGGATTTTAAATGTTGAATTCTGCATTTTAGATGACTAATCTGCGGATAGAGGTTTGCTGCAAAATATTTATTGTCAAGGGGGAGGGGAGAATCTACTGTTGCCCCGACCCATTTGATTGATAGAAGTATCTGCTCCCATGCTTGCAGTGCCTATACAGTGCGTCCCAGAAAAAACGAAACCGAGAAGTATCGATGTTTTATCATAACTTAATCACAACCATAATTAATGAATGATACATATTTGGAAAGCTTAGAGTCTCCTCTTTCAGTTGATGCTACTCATGTGATGCATATTTTACGCATGAGTGATTAAAAGCAATTTGAAGGAAGGAAACCAAAAAGTAATTTGGCGGGTGGTATCTGAATTTCAAAGAAAAATTCATATTTCTAGAAAGTTCATTTTCTGCTCTTTTATATGATACCTCAATCAAGAAAAATGAGCCAGGAATAACAAAGTTCTGTTTGTTTAAAGTAGCCCTTACATTTTCATAATTTTAACAAACGAATTCGTTTTCACTGGGTGCCTGCCGTAGCAACAAGCAGATTTGACAAAAGACTTAACTCCGTTTCGTTGATAATCAGCCATGCATGAAGACTCTCGTCTACGGCTGATTGTCAACGAAACGGAGTTAAAGTCTTTTGTTAATTTCGTTTATTGATACGGCAGGCAGCCAGTGAAAACGAATTCGTTTAATAAAATTATGGAAATGCAAGCACTACTTTAAACAAACAGAACTTTGTCATTCCTCGCTCATTTTTCCTGATTGAAGTGTCATATGAAAGGGCAGAAACTCAACTTTCTAGAAATGTGAATTTTTCTTCGAAATTCAGATACCGCCCGCCAAATGTCTTTTTGGTTTCCTTCCTTCAAATTGCTTTTAATCACTCATGCGTGAAATATGCATCATCTGGGTAGCATCACATGAAAGAGGAGACTCTAAGCTTTCAAAATATGTATCATTCATTAATAATAGTTGTGATTAAGTTATGATAGAACATCGATACTTCTCGGTTTCGTTTTTTCTGGGACGCACTGTATTATAGAAGGGGGTTTATGAACATAATAAACATCGGGTCTATTAATATTCGAGGGAGCGTAATGGCCGTGTGGGGGAAATGTTGATTTTAGGATGCTCATTACATTGCAAAGGATTAATATTTAATTTTCCTTTTTCTACCTTGCGAGGCCAACCCCCCCACTTGAACTATTCCATCAGCCCCGTCTGTCCCCACCTCCTCCCCGCTTCCGGCGCCTACGGTACTTTTCATGAAACCACGTTTACCTTAAGTCGTAACTCCTGCTCGAAGTCAGCCTGATTCTTGATTTTGTGAAATTGGTGACCGACGATCACGCACTTGTGACAGACGTGGACCTTACAATCCTCACAAAACATATCTTTGTTCTCTTGTTTGTGGATATAGCACTTCTCGGAAAGATGACCAATGCTGATCTTCCCGCCGATGATTTCCTGTACGGATACGATCTCATGGGCCTCAAACATCAAAGACATATTCTGATGACCCGTCAGACACTGCTCACACAGGTAGCTGTTGCAGCTTTTGCAGAATGACACAGCCTCTTCTTGACGTTTGCAAGCAGTGCATTTTGGATGCATCTCATGGACAGCATTCTCCCCTCCACATTTCGCGTGGTAATCGTCTACCAGTGCGTTGACAGTCACATTGGTGAGGAAATCTTTGACACGGTTCGCAGACAACTTGGTGACCTCCCTGCAGACAGGACAAATCATGTGATCGAGATCCTGATGGGACAGGTCATAGTTCTCGAGACATTTCCGACAGAAGGTGTGTCCGCATGAAGTCAGGATGGTTGCCTTGTCGAAGATATCAAGACATAGCGGACACGTCAGGTTCTGTGAAGAGCTCGGAGCTTTTTCTTCTTCAGTCTTTTCAGCCATTGGTACAAATATCAGCTTTCTGGCAAATGTTCAACAGTCAGTTCATGCAAGCTCAAACAATATTCATTGACGTGGTAGGTTGTATCAATATCCTGAGTCTAAGTTTTCACGTTGAATAATAATATGCGTCGAAAGAGGTGCGCCTATCAAAAGTAATAATTCTCTATCCAAGTCTGTATATAAATAATGTTACAATGGTACAATCACACTTGAGTAGGTCGTCTGTTCATAACATGTAGTTTGTGCATCCTATGAATAGAAATGGGTTTTCCCACATAGCGCGTAGGAAGCACCTTTGAACCTAATTGCGGTATATACGTATTCATCATTTTTGTCTATAGAGGGCGACTTTTTTAGGCTTTTAGTGGCGAATATAATTATTATGCTGGAGGTCCACTTTGGTAGAATCCTGGATAATAAAGCGGATGATTTATTTGCTTTCGTAACTAGCATTGGAGAGGAAAACGACAGAACTACACGTGCTTTCAACCCATTCCTTCTTCACTAGTCTTCCTTTATCTCCTTCCATTTCTCTCTTTCTCTGCCAACAATATTCTTATGAATAGATTGCTTCGAGGCTATATGACTTTCCTTCCAAAGTACAATTTGCCTAAAAAATTATTTCACCGTCTTATAACCATAATAATGTGAATCATTTCTGTCTCAAGAGCTGATAACGTGAAAACTTGTATCAAATTGAACATGTTATACTATCATAGCGATACTGCACATGGAATGTGATTTATTTGAAATAATCATGCTCGGACCCTGCAACAATGGATCCATGAAATACAGATATGGTTTTCTCTCATGATCACAATTCTGTTTGATTTAAGCTTCTAACTTTCTCTATTTATTCCTCTCTCTCTCTCTCTCTCTTTCTCTCTCTCTCTCTTTCTCTCTCTCTCTTTCTCTCTCTTTCTCTCTGTGTCTCTCTCTCTTACGCACACTTTCTTCTTCTCTCTCTCTCTCTCTCTCTCTCTCTCTCTCTCTATCTGTGACTCTTTTCTCTCACTCTCTCTCTCTCTTTCTCTCTCTTTCTCTCTTTATCTCTCTCTCTCTTTCTCTCTCTCTCTCTTTCTCTCTCTCTCTCTCTCTTTCTCTCTCTTTCTCTCTTTATCTCTCTCTCACGCACATTTTCTTATGTCGACCACATATACTCAGTCTGTTGTTTGAAGGTGATCTGTGTCTTAACAAGCTGTGCTTTTTAACAGACCACCTCTTTTTCCCACATTTGTTAAAGTCTTTATAACTGTTTCATTGTTAATGTATTTATGCTAGTTGACGATGAACTTGTTACTACTGTTCCTGAATGAAATGTTTTTTTATGCAAGTGGAAAGAAATAAATAAATCTTGAATCTTGAATCTTGAATCTTGAAAGTAGTAACAGAAATTCGTATCCAGGCGATTGTAGCACATGTTAATATAGATGGAATGGTCGACTATATATTTAAAGGTAATACAAAGTTTTGGTATTGGGACATGTATTTGGTTCAAATAAACATATTGGAAGCATATGCGATCCTACAATATTCAGTGATCTTTGTCGCGGTTGAAATCGTGTCTAAAGTTATGACAAACGCTTTATGTTGCATAGCTCCCTCTCAAGGTTAAGATATTAATTAAGCTATAAAAACAATGTTTCTTGACTAAAATCGACCGATTAGCTATTCCTGTTTGGAAATTATATATCACAACTACATATTCTGAGATTTGTATGGTTGCAGCTACAATTGTACGGCCGTAGGCACTATTCGAAATTCATCAAAATTCACCGGGAGCACCGGTAAATTTTTATATTCAATTTTTCTCGAAAGCAGATGTGTTTTAGGGGCTAAATTTTCTAGTCGGCTTATAATACATCCACAGGGGCATCCAAATATATCAAAATTATAGAGTATCACTATCCACCCAATTTTCAAAATTTCCCCAAAATTGGTATTACCTTTAATGGAGCGTACCCAACACAACTAGATTCTGTATAGAGCTCGACACATTTCGTTCATATTAATTTAGAAATGTATGTCGTACGCTGTGAGAAAACTGTATATATTCAGTGTCTGTGATTTCAACCTTGACATTTTTGCTATCAACGCAATACACAACGTTATTCGCTAAGCTATATCCACAAGCAGTGGCGTAGCTAATGCCTGGATTACATTTGGCCTGCGATTAGTCTACGGAGCCCGTATCCTGCTCGTATCCCCTTTTCCGTGCGGCCTCTGTGCGGAGGCAGAAGGCAGCCGTGAGATTTTCGTACGGATTCACGGGCTCCGCAGCCTTTACGATTTTGTTTCGCGAGAAGTTAAACAAATTTGAAAAAATCGTAAGCCCGTAGCCCGTATACATGTCGTAGGTGGCATTGCACAATCCCCCCCACGGGCATCGCCCGGAGGCCTCGCACTGATTGTGCAGCAAACGTACGATTTTTCGGTGAACATGGGGGCAACAAAAATCGTACGGAGATTGTAGACTCATGGGGCATTCGCACGGCAATTGCACAGCTATCGCAAGGTTGCTGTACGGTCACCGCGCCTTCTCCGCGCAACCTTCGCACGGAAGCTGCACGGGCTCCGTACGATTTCCGTGCGGAGGCTGCGGAGACTGCACGCCTACTGCATGCAAATTGCACGATTTCCGTACAATCTCCGAGCAGCCTCTGTACGGATTTGCCCCGGCCTGCCCCCGAGGGCCAATACAATAAATGGCACGATGCTCGTAGATAATGTAAACACAAACATCGTAGCCCGTAGCCTCCTACGATGTCTACGAAAAATCGTAGACTAATTTATCGTACGGCGCCCGGGGCAAATGTAATCCAGGCATAAGAGGGCGAGGGGGGGGGGGGGCGTGGCTATGCACGTACGCGCCCCAACAAAATAGTAAGAGCGAGAGGAAAGATCAAAGAAAAAAATGAATACCGTGAGATAATTTATACGAGTAAATACCTTTTGCTCGATAATGTTCTTCGAATATTATACTATTATGTGAACGTAACTCCTATACAACAGATTGTGATAAAGAGACAAATCAGGATTTGATTTCAGTAACGTTAGCAGCAAATGTTTCTATAATCTCACCAATAGGTGCTGTTTTTAGGGGGTGGGGGTATACCAAAAAGAGATATTGATTATTCTTCAGTGTTCAAAAGAAATTTGACGTATACAAAGGAACTTCGTTTAAGAGAGTTCAATTTTAAATTAATATACTACCTGTTTGAAACAATTTTTACGATTGGAGATTAGCAAAACGACAGATACTGCCCCCAAGTACCACGTAATAGAGAACATTGTCCATGTGTTTATTGAATGTGAACAGAACAATACTGTCCTTGATTATGTCAAACAGGTTGTGATGTTTGGGTTTAATATTGATTTTTGCATGGATATATTTCTTCTTTACCTAAGATTACTAATGGCAGAGAAGTGGACTTTGTAATAAGTCTCGCATTCTGGTGTATATACAAAGTGTTAGTCTTCCGGAATAAGTATGATTTGTATGAAAAGCGTTTCAAAGTAAGGTACGTATTTGAAAGAAAAAACACACAGACTACTCATAAATCAGGAGCTTAAAAAACAGACAAAAGGTTGCCAAAAAAATTGTTAAAAACGCATTAGATGGTAAGTAGCAAAATATCGTACAGGCGAGAAAATGTATCTGTTTAGTATTGATAACACAGTACTACAATTACATTGCTTCTCATAATTTTATTTTGATGCTCGAATGAAAATTAGACATCTCAACTGAGGCACTCACACACAAGCATTCTCTTTCCAAGTGTGTACTTGAATACCAATGTTGTTACAATAGTAAAATCACAAGACGATTTATAAGCTTTCATTACTATATTTGGAAGAGTAAAGGACGGTACCTACATTTTTTTTTCACCCCCTCTTTCTCCATTATTATTCCGTTATCACCTTCTATTTCTCTCTATCTCTTCCCTTTCTCTGTGAACAATTAAATGACTTTCCCAGTGTCAATCAACAATACCGTGTGCATACAATAAAATAATGTACATCTAATTATAGGCTAGGTTTACAGCGCATATATATTTTGTATAAATATAGTGAATTTTCTCATTAAAAGAAAGAGAAACAACAAATGAAGATACAAAATACGAACTTTAAGACATTACAAAACAGTGTAGCAAAAGAGTATAGAGACTATGTGTGTGCACGGAAAAATGGTCACGCCATTTTACCCATAAGAATTGACTTTCTTTCTTCACCAAAAATATAAAGTAAAAAGTTACTGCATTTCCATCGAAATGCAGTTATCAGAACCCCACCCCCCCCCCCCCCTTTGAAAAAAACTGATACAATAATTGTTAAGAACAATTGAAAGAAAATTGTCCCCAAGCTAGGTCGCTTATGTACACAATGAACTTCTTCGATGTTATCTTCTTACAAACATATCAACTGGTATGTCATTTTTGTAAACGATGGGGAAACATTGAAATGATATTTACTCCCGATTCATCCCTGGGTTTGTCATGTATGTCTACTCGCATGACCACATTTAGGTCTAATATCCTCAACATTTCTACAATTTATCATAACTTATGATAAACATAATCCTATTTTACCCCATTCTCTTTCTATCCTTGGTTATCAAATGCAGATGAAGATACTCCAAATTCCACGTCACAAATCGATAGTCTGTATTGATTTGATTTAATTGAATCAAATTGAACTTGACTGAATTAAATTGAATTGAAATGAAATGGTAATTATTATGAAAAATAAAACTGCCAAATTGGCATGAATATATTCAAAGTGAAATTACTAATTATAACGGAACTGCAGTAAAAGTTAATATAATGTATCATAATATATTTTACATAAGTTAATATAATGTATCATAATATATTTTACATAAGTTAATATAATGTATCATAATATATTTTACATAAGTTAATAGAATGCTTAGTCAAGAAACCCTACTTCCGACTGTTAAATGAGGCCTAATGTGTGTTAATACATCGTTCTTCTCTACTTCATAGCAAACTAGTCTGTCATATTATAAGTCTCGGAGCATTACATTTAATAGCTTTTCAGACAGGGTGCAAAGTGAATATGAAGGAATTTTTCATGGAATATAGCACAATATTTTTTAATTTAAAGATACAAAATGTTCACAATATAAAACACAAAATATAGGCACAAACAAAATAATTTTTGTAATACTTTGAGAATAACAACATAAGGAAAATAACACTAACAGGAACCTTATCAATGTGCTTATTAATTTTGAATTTATACATTATGATATTATCACTGAATTTCCGTAAATATCTAAGAGATATACGATTACACAATGCAAGAAATAGATGTATATTGTACGTACTGCATTTACATATTATTTCGGAAGTTATCATTCTTCAGAATAATGATAACTGTATTCGGGCAATTAAAATCTATCTAGAGAATGAGCATCTTCCTATTTGGTTATTTATCACATAATGAACATCAAAAGATAGCAACATAGGCCAATATGAGAGTAGGTCTGGAGCAGAGAGGTATACACAATACAAATAAGGGTGAACAGAGTGTGAAATACAGATGATTACAGTGATACTTTGATAAAATACAACTTCCTGTCACAAGCCAACGCGAGCATGTCTGGAGAGAGGGAAACCAAATTACACCAAGTATTACCAAGTGACATATTAAGTACATTGAACTCAACTCTTTCCTTCAGGTTCAGACCATTAAGGTCATAGTGCCTGATCACCACGTTACCATTTTGATAATCAACACTCGCTACATACACCTTGTCCTGCTTATCCACGGCAGCATACAGGTAGACACGATTTGGAGCTTGTACAGACTTACCACACTGTAAAAAAATAATAGTCGAAATAACTCAATAAAATTGAAGAAAAGAATTGCCTTATTTTTATTAAGTAAATATTACCTACGGCATCTTAAGTAGAATTTACTTATTTTGCTGAATAAATTTTTACTCAGTTAAATCGAGTTACATTAACGTAAATAATTTAAGTATTGTAATCATTTTAGATAATTAAAAAAGAAGTTATGATAGGATTACATATTGCACGATTTGGTACCCATCTAATCTAACAAGTAACATCCACTAATCATTCACTACTTCTATTTAAGATTTAACCGTATATATATATCTACCACCATCACAAACTATTACATACGCTTCCATTCGACACATATTGAAAGGCTCCAAATTTTATATATACTTGATCGTAGCATCTTAAAAGGAAACTTGGTTGACAATTTCCTGAAATATCAAGTTTTTATTTGTTTTGAACTGGGTAACAATTAAAAATTGTCTTGTCTTTGCTTAGCCATGTTAAATGAATTAGTAAATGTTTTAAAGTCCTTAAATTTTCATTCAACCACAAAAAAGAATTGTTTTATTTAAAAAAGAGTTTAATATTTCTATTACGCACTGCATCGGTCCTTACTTTAAAAAGATAAGAATAATCAACATAAATTGTTTGAGTAATACGTATAATTTCTGATTTTGAGTTAAAATTACTAAATTAATACAAGCTGAAATTACTTAACGTTTTTATGTATTTGATTTTACTTAAATATTCCACGTTTGTTCTACTAAATTGAAAGTTTGAGTTAGCAAGACTTGAATTTAGTGCGTAAGTGGCAAAACTAATGTTTTCAAGTAAATTCTACATGGAAAAAATACGTAAAAATTACCAATGAACAAATTCTTTTTTACAGTGCAGCATTTCCAACCCTGTCATAGACCGTCACCACGCTTGGAAAGCTTATTGATCGACATGAACTCGTGACGATCAAACCCGACCTGGTAGCAGATACCTGGCTCATGTCGTTGTGTTTTGTTGGAACAGTGTGTTTGAGAGTGGATCCAGTCCGGTCATAGATATAGACTTTCTTCTCACTGTAAGCCGCGATGAGGATTTCATCTAACGGACTTTTGTTTAGTCTAAGAAAGCCATTGCCTTTCACGACGTGGACGGTTGATTTCCTGGAGCCATTGGGAGAATATTTGTCTACTTTGCTACGCGTCGATATGCACAATGACCTGTCTTGTTGAAACACAAGATCATAACACTCCATGTTACCTGGTATGTTTCCATACTGCTCCTGTTTACCAGTTGAAGCATTGATATCTATACCATGTTCATTCAAATATCCGATAGCCACACTATCATCAGAGTACGGGGTCATACCCCGCATCTCTCCCCGTAGACCTACACACTGAATGACTTGAGCCTCGGGATCTGATTCTGAGATGCTCCCGAGGTCAAGACGAGAATCGTCTGCAGGCTTGAACCTCTTCTCCTGTGCTTTCTTCGTAATGGCTGCCGCATAAGTGTGATCAGTAGCCTCTTTCAGCATGGTGTCCAGCTCCTCACAGAGCAAAGTATGAGCAGACAGACTGTCTGTCTCAAGACGACCCAGTCTGTCATTAGCTACCAGTGTTATTGAACTACAAATACTCTTAATCCTCTGTCGATCCTTGGATTTCAAGACGTTGAGGTCGTCCTCGAAACTCTGCTTTACTGAATTGAGTTGCTCGATGAGATTTCGATGATTTTCTTCAAGCTCTTTAGCCTTGACGCTGTAGGCTTGACTGACATCGTCCAGTAGTTTCTGCACGGCAGTGTATACTTCATTGCGTTGTACTTCCACATTCTGAATGTTCTTCTCCAGTTCTGTCTTCTTAGCGGCACATCGCTGGACAAGGTCATTCACCTAAACAACACAAATAATAGAGAAGTGAAAAGAACATTCTGTAGAATGAGATGTGCAGGTTTGAAAATTGAACACCAGATTTAGGACGCGCCTTATTTTTCACAAAAAGTTGTAACCAATACATTGTTATTCGGCTTTCTTAAAAGGGAATCCCACCTTGCAATAAGTGCATTTGTATGAAAGCAGCCAGTAATATCAGATAAACAAAATGGATAGAGGCCAACTAGTAATAATTATTATTATTATTTATTATAATACTAATGATAACAATAATAGTAATAACGATTATAATAAAAGCAATATGATAAAGATAAGAATAATAATAATGATACTACTACATCTATTACCAATTATGGTGATAATGATATATAGTACGAAGTATTCTGGATAATCTGGGCACGTGCCCCTTTCACCAATTAAATGGTGAACTACAAATAAGGGGAAAGTAACGAAGAGACAGAGATATTTAGAGAAACAGAAGAACAGTGAAGAAAATGAAAGAAATTGAGATGATGATACAAGGTTCTTCAAGGTTCTTCGTATCTTCAAGGCGCACCGTAAGAGTTTGTTTACTCTATACGGGGGGGGGGGGGGGAAGCGCCTCCAAAGAATTTCCCACAAATTTAGCTATGAAATGTAGCTACGTTTACTACCGACATTATACCCCCCCCCCCCTCCTCCTCCGCAACAAACACCATTTCTATTTTCATACAAACGTTTCTATATATTTACAAAGAAAAGTGTTTTTAAGTTACAAACAAAAAGAGCAAAAAACATTATATTCCTCTTTTTTAGTATGGGAATGTAGCTCTCTTAAACATTATGGTGTAAAGCACAGAAGCAGATTTAAGATTCAAAGTTATTATTTCCATAAGACATATGTTTAAAAGAGTTTCTATAATGCTAACGATCATATAACTAGACAGAAAATTACTATTAAGCGAGTCAGTGTAGCCACCCAGACAAAAACAAAAATGCTTCTGCGAAATTGAAAATTGTAATCAAGTATTGTTTGAAGCACATGCGTTTTGAAAAGATAGCGTTTTGGAAATTTGAAACTGTATTTCAGGGTAAAAAAGCTTTTCAAGTCTGCAATAATATCAAATACAATCGTGCTATTATCTTGCAAGCCGGATGGGGCCTTTGCCTTCTCCCCATTGATCTGTTTTTCGTACAGATCAGAAAGGGTACATCTATTAATATGTGAAGGGGCGTAGCGACCTAGAGAAATTTGTTTAAATATGGAATGGTGACACTTTGTTTTTTAGAAGCTTTTTTGCTTTGCAAAATTATTGATGTAAAAAAAAATTGTCTGGCAAGGGAGGCGGGAAAAAAAGGTCCTCTCTTATTTGTAAAGATCTTCGGCATTTGCTTCTAAACATTTATTTTCAAGGGGCCCGGGGTTGATCTACTGTTGCCCCGACCCATTTGATTGATAGAAGTATCTGATCCTATGCTTGTAGTGCCTATATTAAAGAAGGGGGTTTATGAACATAATAAACATCGGGTCTATCAATATTCGAGGGAGCGTAACGACCGTGTGGGGAAATGTTGATTTTAGGATGCTTATTACAATGCAAAATATTTACATTTAATTTTCATTTTTCTACCTTGCGGTGACAACTCCCCCCCCCCCCCCCCCCCCCCACATGAACTATTCCATCAGCCCCGTCTGTCCCCACCTCCTCCCCGCTTCCGTTACCTAGGGTTCCCATGAAAACACGTTTACCTTAAGCCGTAACTCCTGCTCGAAGTCAGCCTGATTCTTGATTTTGTGAAGTTGATGACCGACTATCACGCACTTGAGACAGACGTGGACTTTACAATCCTCACAAAACATATCTTTGTTCTCTTGTTTGTGGATGTAACACTTCTCGGATAGATGACTAATGCTGACCTTCCCGTTGATGATATCCTGTACGGATACAATCTCATGAGCCTCAAACATCACAGACATATTCTGATGACCCGTCAGACACCTCTCACACAAGTAGCTGTTGCAGGTTTTGCAGAATGACACAGCCTCATCTTGACGTTTGCAAGCAGTGCATTTTGGATGCATCTCCAGGACAGCATTCGCCCCTCCACATTTCGCGTGGTAATCGTCTTCCAGTGCGTTGACAGTCACATTGGTAAGGAAATCTTTGACACGGTTCGCTGACAACTTGGTGACCTCCCTGCAGAGAGGACAGATCATGTGATCGAGATCCTGATGGGACAGGTCATAGTTCCTGAGACATTTCCGACAGAAGGTGTGTCCGCATGAAGTCAGGATGGTTGCCTCGTCAAAGATTTCAAGACATAGCGGACACGTCAAGTTCTGTGAAGAGCTTGGAGCTATATCTTCTTCAGTCTTCTCAGCCATTGGTAAAAAATATCAGCTTTCTGGCAAATGTACAAATGTTCAACAGTCAGTTCATTCAAGCTCAAACAATAATATACAGTGACGTAGTAGGTTGTAGGCCCTACCAATATCCTGAGTCCAAGTTTTCAGGTTGAATGATAATATGCGTCGAAATAGGTGCGCCTATCAAAAGTATTAATTCTCTATCCAAGTGTGTATACAAATAATGTTACAATGGTAAAATCATACCTGAGTAGATCGTCTGTTCATATTATGCAGTTTGTGCATCCTATAAATAGCAGTTGGTTTTCCCACAGAGAGCGCACAGGATATAGCACCTTTGAACTTAATGGCGGTATATAGTATGTATTCATCGTTTTAGTCTATAGCGGGCGACTTTGTTCGGCTGTCAGTGGAGGATATGATTATTATGCTAGAAATCCACTGTAGTAGAATTCTAGATAATAAAAGTCAAACGTTTTATTAGCTTGCATTACTATCATTAGGGACTTTTCGATTTGCGTGGACGTGGACATGTGACTTCCTTTTAAGTCACGTGTGACGTCCTTTTGAGGCACTGGCAGTGCCTTAAAAGGATGTCACACGTTGCAGTCCACGTTCTCGTCGTGCAAATCGAAAAGTCCTTATTGGTAGGGGAAAGGACGGTAACTACACTTGCTTTCCACCCCTTCTTCCTCCAATATTCTTCCGTTATCTCCTTCCATTTCTCTCTTTTTCTTTCTCTGTCAACAAATCATATTCTTGTGAATGGATTGCTTCGAGGCTATGATTTTCTCTTCAATGTACAATTTGCTTGAAAAAAATATTTTACCGTTTCTACTCTTATACAAAATCTCATGATTTAGATATATTATAACCATGATAATGTGAATCATTTCTGTCTCAAGAGCTGATAACGTGAAAACTCATATCAAATTGAACATGTCACTATATCATAGCACTACTGCACATGGAATGTGATTTATTTGAAATAATCATGCTTGGACCCTGCAACAATGGATCCATGAAATAAAGAAATGATTTTCTCTCATCGCAATTCTGTCTGATTTATACCCCCTTCACATACACGGATTTTTCTTACGAGTCCTTACGGATCGCACAAATTCACAGATCTTTCACGGATCCTTACGATTTGGCCAGTTTTACGACCGGTTTAAGAGTTATTACGAGCTGTTTGCGGTTTATTACGGATCATTACGAGTTATTACGATGTATTTACGGCAACAGTCCACGATTCGTTACGAGTTGTCACGGATAACTACGAGCAACTAACGTGTTAGTTACGACCTGTTTACGTGTTGTTACGAATAGTTAAGAGTAAGCTACAAGTTCTTACGAGTCCTTACGATTTTTAGCCAAAAAATAATAACCGAAAATGAAGTGTTCGAATTTGCAGCTTTTATACCTTTCCCAAAATCGTAAACAGTTCGTAAGCACAGTGGCGGATCCAGGGGGGGGGGCCGAAACGGCCGCGGCCCCCCCTATTGGCGGCGCAAAAAAAAAGAGAAAAAAAAGAAAGGAGAAGAGAAGAAAAAAAAGAGAAGAGAAAAGAAAGGAGAAGAGAAAAGAAAAGAGAAGAGAAAAGAAAGAAGAGAGAGAGAGAGAAAGAAAAGAAAAAAGAAGATACACCCCCCCCCCCCCCCACCTCACTCCCACTCCGGGGTCGGAGGGACCGATTTTGTGTTCCCAAAATTTCCGATAAAGGGTTACTTTTCACGCAACAAAGTCCGGCCCGTAATACACACAAATCCGGCCCGCACTGACTTTACACACCGAAGATAAAGGGGTGCCTTCAAAAAAAGAGAGGGAACATACATGCGAGTACCCTAGATAACACTGAGTGGGTGGGGGGGGGGGGGGGGGGGGAGGGGAAGAGAAAAGTCGGGTGAGAAAGGGGGAAAGACAAGGAAATGGCGCTAAGTGACAGTAACGACGAATAAGGGAAAAACTGTAATCGGGAGATTTGGGGTCATTCCAGAAGGCTTGGGAAACGTTATTGAATAGAGGGGGCCGGGCCGGCCGCATAAAATCTCGAGCCACGGATTCATAGTTAAACGTTACAAACAGCCCCTGCTTTTTGAAAAAAAATGAAAAGGGCACAATATTTTGGATGTCTTTCAAATAGAAGCTATATACTAAACAGTCAAATTTTAAATTAACGGTAGGGCGGCTTCACAACTTTTATTTTGCCCTTCATTTGGATTCAGCTCATACCAACTCGCTTGTGCTTATATTTGAACTCATGTTGGTAGTGATAATGGACAGCGGCGGCGATCCTGGGCCCGATAGAGGGACACGTCCCCCCGGAAATTTAGATATATAGCTAGAAAGAAATATACATGTAGCGGAAAGAACGTACATATTGGACTAAAGGATTGTCTAGAATGCATAATTTCAGCATTCTACATTGCATTCTACCCCTGCCCTCGCCCGATAACACAAAACTAAGATATGACGCTCCCCAGAGGCGGCGGAGCGACTTCCAAAGTGGGGGGGCACCAACAAAAAGGGGCACTTTCTGGAAAAAAGGGCACCTTCAAAGGGAAATCTCAAAGGGAAAATATACAATTTTTTAGACATTGGTATATACACCTATATTGTGATTACATTATTGGGGATGATTTCAATATTTGTTTTTATTTATACATCATATAAGATTTTGCGTAACTTCTTTGCAGTTGAGTGTGATGGTCTAAAAAATCATTTGCGAGCGAGCAAAGCGAGCGAGAATTTTTTAAAAAGATTTATGAGGTCGCAGTGCAAAAAAATACATCTTTTAAAGAGGAATGACCCAATCCTGATGGGGTTATATAAGCACATTCTCATAAACGGAAGACTGAAAAGATCTTTGATAAGTTACATAATTATAACATCTATAACTACGAGCGAGCGTAGCGAGCGAGCCTTTGGGGAAATTGCTTTTAGTCGCTTGAAATTAGGGGCACGTTTGATGATGAGAGGAAACGGGGACACTTATCGAAAGGGTTAAGACAGCTATTAGAAAAGAAAAAGAGCACGTGTCAGAGTACAAAGGCTAATTATCAGAGGTGAAAATGGGGCACTTCTTACACCTAAAAAAAAGAGGCATGCACCAGGGATGAAAAGGAAATGGGCATTTGTCGATGGAAAAAAAGGCGCCCATTAGATTTTGATAGGGGGCATTTATAAGAAGTGAAAAGGGGCATTTATGAAAAAGGGATAGGGTCTTTATTAGAAAAGACTGAAGGGTAATAAGCAGGGAAGTGGCTCTTATTAAAAGGAAAATGAGGCACATATTAAAATAAACGGGGCACTTATCAAAGACGAAAAGGGGTAATTATGAGAAGGAGAAGGGACACTTATAAGGAAAAAAAAGAGCATTTATTGGGAAGGAAAAGGGGGACGTTTCAAAATAAAAGGGGCATTTATAAGAGATGAAAAGAGCACTTATCAGGAGGGGAAGGGGTACTTGTCCAAGTAAAACGAGTATCTCTCAGAATTGAATAGGGTCATTTACAAGGGATGAAAAGCGGGGCACTTATGAGAATGAAAAGGAACTATTTCATAGATGAAAAGGAAAAGGGGCATTAATGAGAAGGGAATAGGGCTCTTCTTTAAATGGGGGCACTTATCATAAGCAAAATGGGCACTTATTAAAAGGGAAATGGGGCACATGTGAAAATATAAGGTGCGCTTATCCAAGTTAAAAAGGGGAAGGGGCACTTTTTACAAAGGAAAAGGGGCACTTGTCAAGGCAAAAAAAGGGAACCTCTCAGATTTGAATAGGGCAATTATCAGAGGTGAAGGGGGCGCTTATCAAAAGTGAAAAAGGGGCGCTACTCGTAACTAAAAAGGGGAACTTACTAGAGATTAAAAAAGGCACTTATGAGAATGGAAAATGGACACTTATTGCAAAGGAAAATGGGAACTTTACAAAGGAAAAGGGGTACGTGTCAAAATAAAAGGGGCACTTATCAGAGGTGGAAAGGGGAAGGGGCACTTTTCAAAATAAAAGGGGCACTTTTCCTCTGTAAAAAGGGGCACTTGTCAAAGTAAAAGGGGCACTTTTCTTATGCAAAAAGGGGCACTTTTAGGGTACTTGAAAAAGTGGGAGGGCACTGTGCCCCCCCTGCCCCCCCGGGAGCGCCGCCTCTGATGAAAGGTCATAGCTTCCGCGCGTCGCGCGGAGGGGGAAAAATGAATTCAAACAAGGATTAAGAATCGAGAATGGGACAACGAATCATCTTCTTTCTCTCATAATTTAATGAAGCGTCAGAAGCTTACGCGCTACGCGCGGGAGGAGGAAAACTGAATTCAGACAAGGATTTAGAGTCGAGAATGGAACAACGAATCATCTTCTTTCTCTAATAATTCAATGAAACGTCAAAGCTTCGCGCGGGAGGGGGTATGGAAACTGAATTCAGACAATGATTTAGAATCGAGAACGGTACAACGAATCGTCTTCTTTCTCTAATAATTTAATGAAACGTTAAGCTTCTGCGCTTGGCGCCGGAGGGGGAATCTGAATTCAGAGAAGGATTGAGGGTCGAGAATGGAACAACGAATTATCTTCTTTCTCTAATAATTTCATTAAACTATGAAAGGTCAAAGCTTCCGAGCTTCGCGCGGGAGGGGGAAAACTGAATTCAGACAAGGAATAAGAGTCGAGAATGATACAACAAATCATCTTATTTCTCTAATAATTCAATGAAACGTCAAAGCCTCCGCGCTTTGCGCGGAGGGGGGAAACTGAATTCAGAAAATGATTGAGAACAGAGAACGGAACAACGATTCGTCTTCTTTCTCTAATAATTTAATGAAACGTCAAAGCTTCTGCGCTTCGCGCGAGAGAGGGGGGGGGGGAGGAAACTCAATTCAGACAAGGATTAAGAGTCGAGAACGGTACTCTTTCTCTAATGATTTAATAAAACGTCAAAGCTTCCGCGCTTCGCGCGGGAGGGGGTATGGAAACTGAATACAGACAATGATTCAGAATCGAGAACGGTACAACGAATCGTCTTCTTTCTCTAATAATTTAATGAAACGTTAAGCTTCTGCGCTTCGCGCGGAGGGGAGAAACTGAATTCAGACAATGATTAAGAACCGAGAACGGAACAACGAATCGTCTTCTTTCTCTAATAATTTAATGAAACGTCAAAGCTTCCGCACTTCGCGCGAGAGAGGGGGGGGAAACTCAATTCAGACAAGGATTAAGAGTCGAGAACGGTACTCTTTCTCTAATGATTTAATGAAACGTCAAAGCTTCCGCGCTTCGCGCGGGAGGGGGTATGGAAACTGAATTCAGACAATGATTAAGAATCGAGAACGGTACAACGAATCGTCTTCTTTCTCTAATAATTTAATGAAACGTCAAAGCTACCGCGCTTTGCGCGGGAGAGGGGGGAACTCAATTCAGACAAGGATTAAGAGTCGAGAACGGTACTCTTTCTCTAATGATTAAATGAAACGTCAAAACTTCCGCGCTTTGCGCGGGAGGGGGTATGGAAACTGAATTCAGACAATGATTTAGAATCGAGAACGGTACAACGAATCGTCTTCTTTCTCTAATAATTTAATGAAACGTTAAGCTTCTGCGCTTGGCGCTGGAGGGGGAATCTGAATTCAGAGAAGGATTGAGGGTCGAGAATGGAACAACGAATTATCTTCTTTCTCTAATAATTTCATTAAACTATAAAAGGTCAATGCTTCAGCGCTTCGCGCGGGAGGGGGGAAACTGAATTCAGACAAGGAATAAGAGTCGAGAATGGTACAACAAATCGTCTTCTTTCTCTAATAATTTCATGAAACATTCAAGCTTCTGCGCTTCGCGCGTAATGGGGGGGGGGGGGGGGGGAGGGGAACAGCGAGCTGCCCGTATATGAATTTGTTATATCTTTTCTCGTATATTTTGGTGATAAATAACACTTTCACAAAATACATATTATCCTCAAATTTTTGCTCGCTTGCTTCGCTCACTAGCCGAATTGTGAAACCAGAAAATTACTTTTTCGGGCAAGAGGCTTCAGCCCCCCACCCCCCCCCCCCCCCCCGATGAAAATGTTAAAAAAAAATACCGGTATGGTGCTTATAATATGACCTTGTCAGTATTGGTATGTTGAGTTGAAAAACGGTCTGCGCAATTTTCAAATTTCCGGCCCCCCCTATTGGAAAATCCTGGATCCGCGCCTGTAAGCATACGTAAATTATACGTATCTATTCGTAAAGTATTCGTAACTACACTTAAATTGCTCGTAATAACCCGTATCAATACGTAAAGCAATCGTAAAATGACCCGAATAAAATCGTAAACAACACGTAAGCACACGTAACCATCCTTAAACTGCTCGCAATAATCCGTAAATAATTCGTAAACAAATCGTAAACTAACCATAACGAATCGTTACAAAGATCTGTTACAAGTCATTTACGGATTCTTGCGAGCAGTTTACGGATGGTGACGTGTTGTTGCGAGCGGTTTACGGGTGGTTACGGATTGTTACGAGCTATTTACGAGCTATTTACGGACAAATCAATCCGTGGACAATCGTAAGAAGATTTTTGACATGTCAAAAAATCTGCCTCTCCTTTCACGGATCCTCAAGAGTGTCTACGAGTTGTTGCGAGTTGTGACGAGTTATTAACGGATACCAGCGAGTTATTTACGGATGCTTGCGATTGACTACGAGTTGGCGATCCGTAAGGACTCGTAAGGAAAATCCGTGTATGTGAAGGGGGTATTAAGCTTCTAACTTTCTCTAATTATTCCTCTCTCTCGCTCTGTCTCACTCTCTCTCTCTCTCTCTCTCTCACACGCACACACTTTCATCTTTCTATCTCTATCTCTAACTCTTTCTTTCTCTCTCCCTATAAACAACTGAATATTATCAAAGTCTGTGAGAATGTATGTGCAAGAATCCTTAAAATTGTTTTTTTTTAAACACCTCATTAACAATGAACATGTACCTGTAGATACTTGTACTTATGAATACCTTGTCAACTATTTATGTTAGTGGTGTCGGGTCGGGTAGACCCTATTTACCTTGATTAAACTTTACAAACTATTACATTAAACATGTCCTCATTGACATAACTGAATTTGAACTTTATGTCGACCACATATACTCAGTCTGTTGTTTGAAAGTAGTAACACAAATACTTATCCAGGGGATTGTAGCACCTGTCAATATAGATACAATGGAAATGGAGCGTATTTTGATGCTCGAATGGAAATTAGACATATCAATAATATTAAGGCCCACACACACACACACAAACATTCTCTTTCCAAATGTTTACTTGAATACCAAGGTGGTTACAATGGTAAAATCACTCTCGAGTAGATCGTCTGCCGATATCACTATGAACATGACGCACAATGAAAGAGGACAAAATATACAGTTCCTCATTCTAACCTCAACAATTGCTGTGGTAGACAAAGGAACATCCCTTCACTGCTATTATTTAAAAATGTGTAGAACAGGGGAATATGCATGTGACACCTGTTCTACACATTTTTACATAATAGCAGTGAAGGGATGTTCCTTTGTCTACCACAGCAATTGTTGAGGGTAGAATGAGGAACTGTAAATGTTGTCCTCTTTCTTTGTCCGTCATGTTCATAGTGTATCATGCAGTTTGTGCATCCTATGAATAGAAGTGGGTTTTTCCACAGAGCGATTTAACATGCACCTTTGAGCTAGTTGGCGGTATTCATTTTTTTCAATCATCTATAGAGGGCGACTTATTTCGGATATCAGTGATGGATATATTATGTTGGAGATCCACTTTAGTAGAATCCTGGATAATAGAGATAGTCGTTTTGTTTGCTATCATTACTATATTAGGAAGAGTAAAGGACGGTAACTACATTTGTCTTTCACCCCCTCTTTCTCCACTATTCCTCCTTTATCTCTTCCTCTCTCTCTGACAACAATTAAAAGACTCATCCAGTGTCAATCACCAATACAGTGTACATACACAAAAATACTGTACATGTAATCATAGGATAGGTTTAAAGCGCATATATACTTTTTATAACTACAGTGAATTTTCTAATTACAAGAAAAAGAAACAAAAGATGAAGCTACGAAATACGAACTTTGAGACATTAATTATGTTAAGGTACTTTACAAAACTGTGTACAAAAACAGTATAGAAATCATGCGTGTGTATCGAAATAGTCGCGCCATTTTACCCATTAGACTTGACTTTCTTTCTTCGCCAACAACACAAGGTAACTGTATTTTTCATTGAGATGCGGTTATCAGAACCCCCCCCCCCTTTAAATACCCCCCAAAAAAATTGTCGTTGTTAAAGAACAATACAAAGAAAATTGTCCCCAAGCTAGTTTGCTTATGCATACAAGGAATTTCTCCGATGTAATCTTAATCTTACAAACATATTAACTGGTAAATCATGTTTTTAAACGATAGGGAAACATTAAAATGATGTTTTCTCCAGATTCATCCCTTTGTTTGCCATGCATGTCTACTAGCATGATCAAAGCTAGGTCTAATATACTCATCATTTCTACAATTTATCATATGATAACATAATCCTAGCTTACCCCCATTCTCTTTAAACCATTATGACATGCAGATGAAGATATTCCAAATTCCACGTCACAAATCGATAGTCTGTATAGATTTCATTGAAATGAATCGAATTTAACTTGACTGAATTAAATTGAATTGGAAGGATAATTATTATGAAACAGATCGCCAACTGCCGGATTTACATGAAATATGTTCAAAATGAAATTACTAATTATAACAGAACTACAGTAAACGTTGACATGAATGTATCATCCTATGAATTACTTCGGACGTTTAGTCAAGAAACAAATCTTTCGACTGTTAAACGAGGCCCTTGTTTTTGTTAATACACCGTTCTTTCTACATCAAAGTAAATTATCAGCCCCAGAGCATTTAATTCAATAGCTTTTTCAAACAGAGTGCAAAGTGAATATGAAGGAATCTTTCATGGAATATACTGTAGAACCATGGCCCAGTAAGATTTTTTTCTATTGATTTGGTGTATTTGTTAAGTTCAATATAACATACATACGAAGAGTCAAATGAAATTATAAAATGAAAACAAATTAATACTACCAATAACTTGTCAGGTCTGGATGACCTATGAAAGTTTAAAAGCTTCTTTACAATGGTGTCCTATTTATAAAGTTACAGCATTAATTCTTTCTTCATTTAAAGACATAAATTAATCACAATATCAATTTTTTTAAATATAAGCGCCAACAAAATAATTTGTTAAATACTTTTAGAATGACAACATAATGAAAATAACACTAACAAGAAGTATGCAAGAAGTAGATGTATATTTTACGTACTGCATTTACATACACTTTCGAGAGAGGGAAGTTATCATTACAGGATAATGACAATTATACAACGCCTACTAAGATTCTTGCAACGTCATTGGTCAATTCTTGATCACATGACATGCGCTAAAAGTACCACTGAACGGCATCATTCTCCAGCAGTGCAATTCAGTTTGATCCTTTCGCACCATTGCACTCTGACGTCACTAACGATGTACAAAGTATATGGTGAGCTAAGTGACGTCAGAGTGCAATTAAATGGTGCGAAAGGATCAAACGAAATTGCACTCCGCGTAACAATAAACATAAAAGTTGGTACGCGCGGCGCAATGTACACATTCTCCAATACCCCAATGTGGGTGACATGAGAATAAATTGTCATTGTCAATGTCATTGTCATTGCTGCCTGCTTAATAGTGCGCGCTCACTATCAGCAATTTCATAAATTGTTTTAGTTGAAAACAAACAAAAAATCGCTGAGATTTAGGCCTAGGAAAACTGTTTTAAGCCCGTTAACGTCCGAGGTGTTGTATAAAACAAATAGTGAATGGTCTTTATTCGTGCAATGGAACAATATTTTGCATTCGGTGAAAGATGAGACGCCTCGTTGAATATAGCGTCTCTTATCTTTCACCTCGTGCAAAATCTTGTACCATTGCACTCATCATTCACTATTCACTATTTGTATACTGTGTTCAGGCAATTAAAATCTACCTAAAGAATGTGCTCTCCCTATTTGGTTATTTATAACATAATGAACATCAAAAGATTAAACATAGGCCCATATGAGAGTGGGTCTGGAGCAGAGAGATATACACACTACAAATAAGGGTGAACAGAGTGTGAAATACAGATGATTACAATGATACCTTGATAAAATACAACTTCTTATCACGAGCAAACGCGAGCATGTCTGGAGAGAGGGAAACCAAATAACACCAACCATCTCCAAGCGTCAGGTTAAGTACATTAAACTCAACCCTTTCCTTCAGGTTCAGACCATCAAGGTCACAGAGCCTGATCACCACGTTACCCTTCTTAATATCAACACTCGCTACATACACCCTGTCTTGCTCATCCACGGCAGCATACAGGTAGACACCGTTTGGAGCTTGTAGAGACTTACCAGCATTTCCATCCCTGTCATAGACCGTCACTACGCTTGGATTGGGATAATTACACGAACTCGTGACGATCAAACCCGACCTAGTGGCAGATACCTGCTTCGTATCATTGTGTTTTGTTGGAACAGTGTGTTTGAGAATGGATCCAGTCGGGTCATAGATATAGACTTTCTTCTCACTGGCAGCCGCGATGAGGATTTCATCTAATGGACTTTTGTTTAGTCTGAGAAAGCCTTTGCTTTGCACGTGGACGGTTGATTTCCTGGAGCCATTGGGAGAATATATGTCTACTTTGCTACACGTCGATATACATAACGACCTGTCTTGTATAAACACAATATCAAAACACTTCATGTTACTTGGTATGTTTGCATACTGCACCTGTTTACCAGTTGAATCAATGATATCTATACCATGTTCATTCAAATATCCGATAGCCACACTATCATCAGAGTACGGGGTCATACCCCGCATCCGTCCCCGTAGATCTACACACTGAATGACTTGAACCTTGGGATCTGATCCTGAGATGCTCCCGAGGTCAAGACGAGTATCACCTGCAGGATTGAACCTCTTCTCTTGTGCTTTCTTTGTAATGGCTGCCGCAGAAGTGTGATCAGTAGCCTCCTTCAGCATGGCATCCAGCTCCTCACAGAGCAAGGTATGAGCAGACAGACTGTCTGTCTCAAGACGACCCAGTCTGTCATTAGCTACCAGTGTTATTGAACTACAAATACTCTTGATGCTCTGTCGATCCTTGGATTTCAAGACGTTGAGGTCGTCCTCGAAACTCAGCTTTACTGCATTGAGTTGTTCGATGAGATTTTGATGATTTTCTTCAAGCTCTTTAGCCTTGATGCTGTAGGCTTGACTGACATCGTCTAGTAGTTTCTGCACGGCAGAGTATAATTCATGGCGTTGTACTTCCACATTCTGAATGTTCTTCTCCAGTTCTGATTTCTTAGTGGCACAACGCTGGACAAGGTCGTTCACCTAAACAAAGCAAATAATAGAGAAGTGAAAATAACATTCTGTAGAATGAGATGTATGCCAATTACGTGGAACCGGTTTGAAATCAAACATCGGATTTAGGACGCGCCTGATGTTTCACAAACGTTTTAACCAAGACCCACCCACTACATCATCATAGGGTCTATATCACATGAGGACCGAGGAAAATAACACATTGTTTTTTCGGCTTAAAATAAGGGAATCCGACTCTTGCAATAAGTTCATTTGTATGAAAGCAGTAATATCGGATAAACAAAATCAAAATAGGCCAAACAGTAAAATGAAAGTATTATGATAATGATAAGAAGAATTATAATGATACTACTACATCGATTAGCAATTATGGTGATGATGATATATACCAAGTATGAAGTTTATGGATAATCTCGGCACGACTATAACAATGCGAGGAAGTCTAGCGACCGAGAGGAAAAAGATAGCGTTTTGGAAATTTGAAACCGTTTTTCTGTACTTAAAAGCTTTTCAAATTTGCTATAATATCAAATACAATCGTGCTATTATCTTACGAGCCGATAATTTGTTTTCCGTACAGATCAGAAAGGGTACATCTATTAATGTGCGATGGAGGGTAGCGATCAAGAGAGAATTTTAAAATATGGAATGGTGACACTTTGTTTTCTTAGTACTTCTTTTGCTTTGCAAAATTATTGATGTAAAACAAAAAAGATTCTGGCAAGGGAAGCGGGGAAAAAAGGTCCTCTCTTATTTGTAAAAATCTTTGGCATTGTAAGGGGGAGGGGGCAGAAATGATTTGGCTCCACCCCCAATAGAGGGAATGATATGACCCCCTGGCTTTTGTTGCCCTTTGGAAACAGACTGTATAAACATAGGAGTGCACTTCCTATATTTTGTAGAGCAGGGTAACGACCAGTAACTGAGTAAATTTAGGATTCCAAATGTTGAATTCTGCATTTAAGAGGACTAATCTGCTGATATAGCTTTACTTCTAAATATCTATTGTCAAGGGGGAGGGGAGGATCTACCTGTTGCCCCGACCCATTTGATTGATAGAAGTATCTGCTCCCATGCTTGCAGTGCCTATTGAAGAAGGGGGTTTACAACATAATAGACATCGGGTCTATTAATATTTGAGGGATCGTAATGACCGTGTGGGGAGATGTTAATTTTAGGATGCTTATTACAATGCAAAATATTTACATTTAATTGTCCTTTTTCTACCTTGAGAGGCAACCCCGCCCGCCCTCCCCCCCCCCCTCCACTTGAACTATTCCATCAGCCACCTCTGCCCTCACCTCCTCCCCGATTCCAGCGCCTACGGTACCAATGAAACAACGTTTACCTTAAGCCGTAACTCCTGCTCGAAGTCGGCCTGGTTCTTGATTTTGTGAAATTGATGACCGACGATCACGCACTTGAGACAGACGTGTACTTTACAATCCTCACAAAACATATCTTTGTTCTCTTGTTTGTGGATGTAACACTTCTCGGATAGATGACTAATGCTGACCTTCCCGTCGATGATATCCTGTACGGATACAATCTCATGGGCCTCAAACATTACAGACAAATTCTGATGACTCGTCAGACATTGCTCACACAAGTAGCTGTTGCAGGTTTTGCAGAATGACACAGCCTCTTCTTGACGTTTGTAAGCAGTGCATTTTGGACGCATCTCAAGGACAGCGTTCATCCCTCCACTCTTGGCGTGGTAATCGTCTACCAGTGCGTTGACAGCCACATTGGTGAGGAAATCTTTGACACGGTTTTCAGACAACTGGGTGACCTCCCTGCAGAGAGGACAGATCATGTGATCGAGATCCGGATGGGACAGGTCATAGTTCCTGAGACATTTCCGACAGAAGGTGTGTCCGCATGAAGTCAGGATGGTTGCCTTGTCAAAGATATCAAGACATAGCGGGCACGTCAGGTTCTGTGAAGAGCTTGGAGCTTTATCTTCTTCAGTCTTCTCAGCCATTGGTACAAATATCAGCTTTCTACCAAATATACAAATGTTCATCAGTCAGTTTATGCAAGCTCAAACAATATGCATTGACGTACTAGGTTGTACCAATATCCTGAGTCGAAGTTTTCACGTTGATTAATAATATGCTTCGAAATAGGTGCGCCTATCAAAAGTATCAGTTCTCTATCCAAGTGTGTATACAAATAAGGTTACAATGGTAAAATCGCACTCGAGTAGATCGTCTGTTCATATTATGCAGTTTGTGCATCCTATAAATAGCAGTGGGTTTTCCCACAGAGAGCGCACAGGATTTAGCACCTTTGAACTTAATGGCGGTATATATTATGTATTCATCGTTTTAGTCTATAGCGGGCGACTTTGTTCGGCTGTCAGTGGAGGATATGATTATTATTCTAGAAATCCACTGCAGTAGAATTCTAGATAATAAAGTCAAACGTTTTATTAGCTTGCATTACTATCATTAGGGACTTTTCGATTTGCGTGGACGTGGACATGTGACTTCCTTTTAAGTCACGTCTGACGTCCTTTTGAGGCACTGGCAGTGCCTTAAAAGGATGTCACACGTTGCAGTCCACGTTCTCGTCGTGCAAATCGAAAAGTCCCTATTGGTAGGGGGAAAGGACGGTAACTACACTTGCTTTCCACCCCTTCTTCCTCCACTATTCTTCCTTTATCTCCTTCCATATCTCTCTTTCTCTTTCTTTGTCAACATTTTATATTCTTGTGATTGGATTGTTTCGAGGCTATGATTTTCCTTCCAATATAAAATTTGCCTGAAAAATTATTTCACCCTTTCATCTTTTATGACAAATCTCATGATTTAACACAGGAAGGTGATTTATTTTAAATAATCATGCTCGGACCCTAAAACAATGGGTCCATGAAATACAGAAATGATTTACTCTTATCACAATTCTGTCTGATATAAGCTTCTATCTTTCTCTATTTATTTCTCTCTCTCTCTCTCTCTCCCCCCCCCCCCACACACACACACACAAGCACACACTCAAAAACACAAACACTTTCTTCTCTCTTTCTCTTTCTGTCCCCCTCTCTCTATCTCTGACTCTTTCTTTCTCTCTCTCTCTCTCTCTCTCCCTATAAACAGCTGAATATTATCAAAGTCTGTGAGAATGTATGGGCAATAATTCTTAAAAGTGTTTTTTGTAAACACCTCATTAACAATGAACGTGTCCCTGTGATTATGTACTTGTATTCATGAATACATTGTCGACTATTTATGTTAATAGTGACCCGGTAGACTAACCTATCGTGACTTGATGTAGCTTTACAAACTATTACATTAAACAATTGTACTCATTGAATAAATTTAATTTGAACTTTATGTCGACCACATAATCAGTCTGTTATTTAAAAGTAGTATCATAAATACTTATCCAGGCGATTGTAGCACATGTTAATATAGATGGAATGGTCGACTATATATTTAAAGGTAATACAAAGTTTTGGTATTGGGACATGTATTTGGTTCAAATAAACATATTGGAAGCATATGCGATCCTACGATATTCAGTGATCGTTGTCGCGCTTGAAATCGTGTCTAAAGTTATGGCAAACGCTTTATGTTATATAGCTCCCTCTCAAGGTCAAGATATTAATTAAGCTATAAAACAATGTTTCTTGACTAAAATCGACCGATTAGCTATTCCTGTTTGGAAATTATATATCACAACTACATATTCTGAGATTTGTATGGTCGCAGCTACAATTGTACGGCCGTAGGCACTATTTGAAATTCATCAAAATTTACCGGGAGCACCGGTAAATTTTTATATTCAATTTTTCTCGAAAGCAGAAGTGTTTTAGGGGCTAAATTTTCTAGTGCTTATAATACATCCACAGGGGCATCCAAATATATCAAAATTGTAAAGTATCACTATCCACCCAATTTTCAAAATTTCCCAAAAATTGGTATTACCTTTAATGGAGCGTACCCAACACAACTAGATCCTGTATAGAGCTCGACACATTTCGTTCATGTTGATTTAGAATATGTCGTACGCTGTGAGAAAAATGTAAGTATTCAGTGTCTGTGATTTCAACCATGAACTTTTTGCTATCAACACAATGCCCAACACTATTTGCCCAGCTATGTTTTCACAAGCAGTGGCGTAGCTAAGAGGCCGGGGGCACGAGATGTGCACGTACGAGCCCCCTAATCGAATGGCTCTTTACAACAACAAAAGGAGCAAGAGGAAAGATCGAAGAACAACGTAAAAAACCGTTAAATAATTAATATAAGAGAAAAATCAGATTTGATTTCAGTGACGTAAGCAGCAAACGTTTCTACAATCTGATATCTTTTAAACAGACTCTCGCCAACAGGTGCTGTCTTTAGGGGGGTATACTAAAAAGAAACACCAATTAGTCTTTCGTGTTCAAAAGGAATTTGACGTATACAAAGGAACTTCGTTTATGAGAGTTCAGTTTTACATTGCTGTACAATATACAGTACTACTTGTTTGAAACAATCTTTACGAATGGGGATTAGCAGACGACAGATACTGCCCCCAAGTACCACGTTATAGAGGACATTGTCCATGTGTGTATTGAATGTGAACAGAACAAGACTGTCCTTGATTATATCAAACAGGTTGTGATGTTTGGTTTTAATATTGATTTTTGCATGGATATATCTCTTCTTTACCTAAGATTACTAATGACAGAGAAGTGGACGTTGTAATAACTATCACATTATGGTGTATATACAAAATGTTAGTCTTCCTGAATAAGTATGACTTTAATATTAAAAAAAAGCGTTTCAGTTACGTATTTAAAAGAGAAAAAACACACAGACTACTCCAAAATCAGGAGCTTTAAAAAAAACAGACGAAAAAGATTGACAGAGAAATTGTTAAAAACACTTTAATTGGTAAGTAGCAAAATATCGTACAAGCGAGAAAATATGTGTTTAATATTGATAACATAGTATTACAATTACATTGCTTCTCATAACTTTATTTTGATGCTCGAATGGCACTCACACAAGCATTCTCTTTCCAAGTGTGTATTTGAATACTAATGTGGTTTCAATGGTAAAATCACAAGATGTTTTATAGGCTTTTATTACTCTATTTGGAAGAGTAAAGGACGGTAACTACATTTGTTTTTCACCCCTCTTTCTCCCCTATTCTTCCGTTATCTCCTTCCATTTGTCTCTATCTCTTCCATTTTCAACAAGTAAAGGACGCTCCCAGTGTCAATCAACAATACCATATGCATAACAAAAAAAATGTACATTTGATAAAAGGCTAAGTTTACAGCGCATAATTATTATACTTTTTATCACTACAGTGAAATATCTAATTGAAAGAAAAAGAAACAAAAGATGAAGATACAAACAAAACTATGTAGCAAAGCAGTATAGAGAAAAGGCTCGTACGCAGGGGAGGGGTTCTGGGGGTTTAACACCCCCCCCCCCCTCAATTTGTGTATGTGTGTGTTTGGAGGAACCCCCCCCCCCCCCCCACCACCACTTTAAAACAAAACTAATTAAAACAAATAATTAAGAACAAGAGAAAGAAAATTTTCCCCATGCTAGGTCGTTTATGCACACATGGAATTCCTTCGATGTTTTCTTCTTACAAACATATCAACTGGTATGCCATTTTTCAAAGGATGGGGAAACATTAAAAGATTCATCCCTGGGTTTGCCATGCATGTCTACTAGCATGACCAGAGGTAGGTGTTATATACTCATCATTTCTACAATTTATCATATGATAAACATAATCCTATCTTACTCCCATTCTCTTTCTACCATTATAAAATGCAGATGAAGATATTTCAAATTCCACGTCACAAATCGATATATAGTCTTATAGATTTGATTGAATTGAATCGAATTTAACTTGACTGAATTAAATTGAATTGAAGGGGTAATTATTCTGAAAAAGATGAAATATGTTCAACATGAAATGACTAATTATAACATAACTGCAGTAAACGTTTACATAGTGTATAATACTATAAATTACTTAGGACGTTTAGTCAAGAAACAGAACTTCAGACTATTAAACGAGGCATAATTGTTGATAAAGCATTCTTATTCTCTACATAATAGTAAACTTATCTTTTACATTATCAGTTCCAGAGCATTAAATTTAATAGCTTTTTAGACAGGGTGCAAAGTTAATACGAAGGAATTTTTCATAGAATATAGTCCAGTAAGATTTTTTTTGTATAATTGATTTGATGTATTAGTCAAGTTTAATGTAACATACATACAAAGAGTAAAATGATATTATAAAATGAAAACAAAACAATACTACCAATAACTTTTCATGATGACCTGTTAAAGCTGAAGAGGTTATTTACAATGGGGTCCCATTAACACACAGTCAGCATTAATTATTTCTTCATTTAAAGATACAAAATAATCACAATATAAATCAAAAAATATAAGCACAAACAAAATAATTTGTTTAATACTTTGAGAATAACAACATAAGGAAAATAACACTAACAAGAGGCTAATCAATTTGCTTATCAATTTCGAAGTAATACATTATGATATCATATCACTGACTTTCAGTAAATATCTAAGAGATACGATTACACAATGCAAGACATAGATGTATATTTTACGTACTGCATTTACATATTATTTCGAGAGAGGGAAGTTATCATTGTACAGAATAATGACAACTGTATTCGGGCAAATAAAATCTATCTAGAGAATGGGCCTCTTCCTATTTGGTTATTTATTACATAATGAACATCAAAAGATAAAAACATAGGCCCATATGAGAGTAGGTCTCGAGCAGAGAGGTATACACACTACAAATAAGGGTGAACAGAGTGTGAAATACAGATGATTACAGTGATACCTTGATAAAATACAACTTTTTGTCACAAGCAAACGCGAGCATGTCTGGAGAGAGGGAAACCAGGTAACACCAACGAACTTCAAGCGTCAGGTGAAGTACATTGAACTCAACTCTTTCCATCAGGTTCAGACCATCAAGGTCATAGAGCCTGATCACCACGTTACCCTTCTCAATATCAACACTCGCTACATACACCCTGTCGTGCTCATCCACGGCAGCATACAGGTAGACACCGTTTGGAGCTTGTAGAGGCGTACCAGCATTCCCATCCCTGTCATAGACCGTCACCAAGCTTGGATTGGTGTTACATGAACTCGTGACAATCAAACCCGACCTGGTAGCAGATACCTGCCTCGTTTCGTTGTGTTTTGTTGGAACAGTGTGCTTGACAGTGGATCCAGTCGGGTCATAGATATAGACTTTCTTCTCATTGTAAGCCGCGATGAGGATTTCATCTGACGGACTTTTGTTTAGTCCGAAAAAGGCACTGCTTTTCGCGTGGACGGTTGATTTCCTGGAGCCATTGGGAGAATATTTGTCTACTATGCTACGCATCGATATGCATAATGTCCTGTCATGTTGAAACACAAGATCATAACACTCCATGTTACTTGTTTTGTTTGCATACTGCTCCTGTTTACCAGCTGAATCAATGATATCTATACCATGTTCATTCCAATATCCGATAGCCACACTATCATCAGAGTACGGGGTCATGCCCCGCATCAGTCCCCGTAGATCTACACACTGAATGACTTGAACCTTGGGATTTGATTCTGAGATGCTCCCAAGGTCAAGACGACTATCATCTGCAGGATTGAACCTCTTCTCCTCTGCTTGCTTCGTAATTGCTGCCGCAGAAGTGTGATCAGTAGCCTCCTTCAGCATGGCATCCAGCTCCTCACAGAGCAAGGTATGAGCAGACAGACTGTCTGTCTCAAGACGACCCAGTCTGTCATTAGCTACCAGTGTTATTGAACTACAAATACTCTTTTTTTTTTTTTTTTTTTTTTTGTAAAATGAATTTATTGATAAATATATGCTGTTGAACAAATCAAACAATCATACACAATCGATTGAAATAACATCGTGGCTTCTTAACATAGTTCAAATAAAACATGTATCGTTTTCTTCAATAACAGTGTTTTCAAAAATGCATAGCTTTTTTGTTTTACAGTTCCTTTCGATCTTTAATCGGTTGTGGATTAGTCTTTTGAAAATACAAAGAATAGAGACTTCATGAAACATGAGTTTGCGATTTTCTGCTTGCATAAATGTTAAATAAACTGCGTATTTTGCATATATGATAAGAAAATTTAAACTTTTAAATCTTTTGTTTTTCAAGTTATAACCTTCAATTAAAACGAACTTATCAAAAGAAAAATTAACATTGTAAAGTTTTCGAATTATGTCTCCAAATTTCAACCAAAACAATCTTGTGTGCTTGCATTTTACAAATAAATGGAGATTGTCGTGTAACTGATCATCATATAAACATAAGGGATTGTTACACAATTTCCATTTGAATAAATTATACCTATTTGGTAATAAGTTGTGTAATAACTTAAAATTGAATTCTGATATTTTGTTTTCTTTCATAACTTGTAAATTAAATGACCATATGACTTTCCAGTCGATTTGTTCTGTACTATTTAACATTTCTTCCCATTTCTCTTCGATTGGAGGTCTAACAATTGAATGAATGGACAACATAGAGTAAAAAAACTTCGATTTTCGTTTAGTGTTAACATTCATTAAAACATTTTTCATGACACCTTCATTTTCTTCTCGTGTCGCATCATATACATGTACCTGTCTTAACATATTCTGTTTCCAAACTTTGGGAATTGCATTTACTATGATATAATATTCTTGAAACAAAGAAGCATGTTTTTTCTCAAATCTTTCTTCAATTTCTCTCAATGACATAAATCTAGAGTTTTTTACGACATCATTAATTTTCAAAAGGCCTACATCGAACCATTTTTTAATAAATAATACATTTTTTTTATGATCTCTTATATTTGAGTTAAACCATATGTTTTCACTTCTAACATTAGTACATTGTAAATCAATTGGCGTCTTACATTCTACTATCTCTTTAAAGTCGAACCAAGTATATACCATATTCTTGTAATATTGGGGCATTTTTATATTCTTTAAACAAAACTTCATATCATCTTTTGTACATTTACTATTTAACACATATTGTAAATTGCCCACTTTTTTAAAGAAACCATCAATTATCTTTTTCCACTTTGAGTTTTCGTGGGAGAAGTAGTGCAATATCCACTTTAATATAAAACTTTGTAACAGAGCATTCAAATCAACCATTTTTAATCCTCCATACTCATAACTCATACAAACCACTTTTCTTTTTATTTTGTGTTTTTTTCCATTCCACAAAAATGTATACAGTAAAGAATCAATGAGTTTCATTACATTTTCCGGCATGGAAATCATTTGAGCATTGTATATAATTTGAGAAACAAGAAATGATTTGATTATAGTTATTTTACCAGAAAAAGTTAAGCGCCTCGCTTTCCATAGACGTACTATATTTTCAATCTTTGATATTTTGGGTTTCCAATTAAGATTTATAAGGTTTTGTTCATTTTTCCCAAAATGAACCCCTAATATTTTAACATCAGAATAGGTCCATGGAATGCCATAAAAGTTTTCACCAATGGTGTCTCCATTTATGTTAACTATGGAACTCTTTGATTTATTCAGCTCTAAACCAGAAAATAAACCAAAATGTTCTATCTGTTTTATAGCTTTCTTTAAAGATTTTGTGTCTTTAACAAAAATTGTTGCGTCATCTGCAAATTGCAGTATCTTTATTTCGACTGAATCAAAAAGGGTAATTCCTGTGATGTCTAGATCGTTTCTTATTTTAATAGCTAGTACCTCGACAGCGAGTATGAAAAGCAGGGCCGAGAGAGGGCACCCTTGGCGTACGCCTCTTGTTATGTTAATTTGCTCTGTTAACCAACCGTTTACATTGACACTGCTTTTAACATTTGTGTACAGAGTATTGACCCATCTGCAAAAATCATTTTTAAATCCAAATTTCCGTAAACATTCAAAGAGAAAATCCCAACTTAGACAATCAAATCCTTTTCTAAAATCTGTTAAATATGCAAGTCCTTTGTCTGAGTGGTTTTGGACATAATAAAATATATCTTCAATTAATCTGATATTTTCAGCTAAACTTCTACCCTTGATGTACCCTACTTGATCATTGGAAATTAAAGTGGGAATTACCTTCTGGAGTCTTTTAGTTAGGACTGATGCCGCAATTTTGTAATCATAATTAAGAAGTGAGATTGGTCTAAAATTTTCTAAATTAGTTTGATCACCTTTTTTGTGTAATAGCTTAATTATGGCTTGTCTTTGCGTGTTAGAAAGTTCATTTTTTTCAAATCCTTCGTTTAGTGAGTTTACAAGCAAACATTTAATTTCTGTCCAAAAAAATTGATAAAACTCAATATTCAGGCCATCACTTCCAGGCGCTTTGTTTTTGGCAAACTCAGAAATAACTTGCTGGCATTCTTTTTCTGTTAATTGGCCTTCGCATAATTCTGCCAATTCATCGGTCAATTCAGGATTGTGTAAATCAAATAAATATCCTTCTAAATCATGTTGTCTTTCTTTTTGACGATACAAGTTTGAATAAAATTGATGAACACATTTTCTTATATTTTGTTGCTCACTAAAAATTTTGCCTTTGTCGTTGCGTAGTTGCAAAATTGTACTTTTATCAAAATTTCTTTTTTCCAATGACATAAAATATTTAGAGTTTTTCTCTCCTTCTTCAAACCATTTGACTCTCGACCTGATTATTGAGCCTTTACATTTCTGTCTGTATATTTGTTCTAGTTCTTCGGAAGTTTTTTCATATTCATTTATCGTTTCCTGCATTTTCTCACCGTTAAGTGTCCACATTTTTTCATTGATCTTTTGTAATTTCTCTTCTAAAAACGTAGAATCGCTTTCTTTTGTTTTCTTACTTTTGGTATATTTGATAGAGTATTCTCTGACTCTAATTTTACATAGTTCCCATGCATACTGCCAAGACATGCAAGAGTTATTCTTTTCTTGTACTGCCTCCTCTATAATTGTTCTAACTTCTTCACAATAATCACTTTTTGTTAACAAACTAGTATTAAATTTCCAAAATCCGGGTCCATGTTTGGTGTCGTTAAATCTGATTGTTATGGTAACTGCATTATGATCACCATTAACAACTGGCCTAATATCAGTTTTGATAATATAATTTTTCAAAGGTTTACTAATCAAAACAAAATCAATTCTTGATGCAACCTGTAGACCCTTGTTGCGCCATGTATATTGTTTTTTATCAAAATGCACTTTTCTCCAGATATCAATTAACAAAAACCTCTTTAATATTAGTTTTAAAAAACTTGGAGTTTTGTATTTGCTTTTAACGTTAAAGGTATCTATTTTCGGATTCAGCACACAGTTGAAATCTCCACCTATAATCAAATGTGTTTGTAGGTCTTGTAAATCGAACTTTTTATTCAATTTATTATAAACACTTTTAAAGAAAATCTCTCTTTTCTTATGGACATTAGGAGCATATATATTAACAATTATATGTTTAATTGAATGTATTAGACATTCTAAGATGAGGAATCTCCCGTTTTGGTCGTTATATTCAGAAAAGTATTTAATTTCACTTTGTCTTTTTATTAAGATTGCTACACCTCGTGCGTTGTTTGTGCCATGATTAAAGATGGCTGTACCTTTCCATTCATTTCGTATTATGTGCTCTATGTCTTTAGACCAATGTGTTTCTTGTATGAGGACAATCTCAGCATTTTGATTTTCAAACCATCTAAAACACATTTGTCTTTTCAGTTTGTTACGTAACCCATTGCAATTTTGGGTTATTACTAATACTGACGACATTTTAAATTTAAGTTTATCTTCTTAATAACACTATACACATTTATCTCGTATTCGTACCATTCATGCACATATATATTTACTATTTTCTTAATTTTATTTTCTTCATAACTATCTGCTTTCGGTGAACATAATTCTGATTGTTTTACCAAATCATCATTTGCTCGGGCTTTTCGTGTTTTTCCTTCTCCGTTTCTTACTTGTTTGTTTGTCATGGTTAAATGAGAGTTCCGGGAATTCGGGTGTTGCTTCAAAAAGTTCATCTTCAGCCGGATCTTCAGTGTCATCATATTCTTTGTTTTCATCGGATTCAGAGGTGGCAGACTTTCTCAGGAAACGTGTGATTCGCGTTTGTGCATCACGAAGGTTTGGTTCGCTGCTACTCCGCGATCGAAACTCAGACAGAATCTGGCTTAGCTCGGTACTTTCTTTTGCTTGCTGTTTGGGACCTCTTGATTTCTTTTCGCGGGTCTCTCCTTTGTTCGCAGTCTTGGATCGGGTCTGTCGGGCAGATGACGTCATGTTACTTGCTCGTTCATTCGTAGTTGTTGGATGTGCTCGGCTTTCATCCGCAGCGTTCGTTGTCTGGGTTACGGCTTTGTCATCGGTTGCATCAGCTGGTTGCATGTTTTCATAAGCCGGTGTTTTCGGCTTCGATGAACGTTGTTGTTTATCGGTGACACTGACAGTAGGGCATACATTCTGCATATGGCCGACATTTTTGCAGAGCCGACATACCATCTCGTTGTTACATTTAGAGCGATGGTGTCCGGCTTGGAGACATTGTGAACATGTTACATTTGCCTCGGTGGTGGGCTGGCCGTGATGGAAAACTCTGGCTCTGAAACTATGGAAACGCATGAATCTCGGGAGGGGTTGGGTAGGTGGGTCTATATACAGTACACGGTCTCCGGTTAGGCATTGGGTTAATTTGCCATCAACGCGTAGTTTAGGGTATATGACTACAAATACTCTTGATCCTCTGCCGATCCTTGGATTTCAAGACGTTGAGGTCGTCCTCGAAACTCTGCTTTACTGTATTGAGTTGCTCGGTGAGATTTCGATGATTTTCTTCAAGCTCTTTGGCCTTGATGCTGTAGGCTTGACTGACATTGTCCAGTAGTTTCTGCACGGCAGTGTATACTTCATTGCGTTGTACTTCCACATTCTGAATGTTCTTCTCCAGTTCTGATTTCTTAGTGGCACATCGCTGGACAAGGTCATTCACCTAAACAAAACAAATAATAGAGAAGTGAAAAGAACATTCTGTAGAGATTATCCTGTTATCTTTATCAAACGAATTCGTTTTCACTGGGTGCCTGCCATAGCAACATGCAGAATTGACAACAGACTTAACTCCGTTTCGTTGACAATCAGCCATGCATGAAGTCTTTCGTCTACGGCTGATTGTCAACGAAACGGAGTTAAGTCTGTTGTCAGTTGTCAGAGAAAACGAATTCGTTTGATAAAATTATGGAAATGCAAGCACTACTTACTTTAAACAAACAGAACTTTGTCATCCCTTGCTCATTTTTCCTGATTAAGGTGTCATAGGAAAGGGCAGAACCTCAACTTTCTAGAAATGTGATTTTCTCTTTGAAATTCAGATACCGTCCGCCAAATGACTTTTTGGTTTCCTCTCTTCAAATTCATTTTAATCACTCATGCGTGAAATATGCATCGTATGAGTTGCATCAAATAAAAGAGGAGGATCTAAGCTTTCCAAATATGTGTCATTTAGTAATTATAAATGTGACTACGTTATGATAAAACCAACGATAATTCTCGGTTTCGTTTTTTCTGGGACGCACTGTATAGTACGAAGTATTCACGTGCCCGTTTCACCCATTAAATGGTAAACTACATAATAAGGGAAAAATAACGATGAGACAGAGAGATAGAGAGAAATAGCAAAACAGGGAGAAAAGAAAGAAATGGAGATGACGATACCAGAATTAGTTAGCTTTTTTAATGTTGATCTCGGTGAACATTCGAATTCCCTCGAAATTGAATGATCGCATCATTAAATCGGATGCAATTCTGATGAAATTGGGCGGGAAAACACATATAGCGAATCAGCGAAGATACCCAGATAACAAAAAATGCCTGTGTGAAATTAAAAAGTGTAATCAAGTATAGTTTGAAACACATCGGAAAATCCCAGCCTACTTCAAAATAATAGTTTGCATCTAAGAGACCATAAGCGAGCAACATAAAAAGCTTCATGTCTTCTCAGAGGGGTGGCAAGATTGTTGTCTCACCCCGCTGTACTACTATAGATAAGCTTTGAACTTCGCACCCTACCCGTTTCAAGCGCATATGAAGTAGACAGGGTTTGTACAATGATAAGAAACATTAAACTGCGAGGAAGTCTAGCGACCGAGAGGAAAAGGATAGCGTTTGGGAAATTTGAAATCGTATTTCAGAGTACTTAAAATCTTTTCAAGTCTGCTATAATATCACATACAATCGTAATATTATCTTGCGAGCCGGGGGGGGGGGGGGCCCTCAGAAAGGGTACATATATTAATTGCGATAGAGCGTAGGGGCCGATAGAAAATTGTTTAAATATGGAATGGTGACACTTTGTTTAGAAGCTTTTTTGCTTTGCCAAATTATTGATGTAAACAAAAATTGTCTGGCAAGGGAGGCGGGGAAAAGGGGCCCTCTCTTCTTTGTAAAGATCTTTGACATTGTAAGGGGTAGGGGGCAGAAACGATTTGGCTCCACCCCCAATAGAGGGAATAAAATGCCTCTGGCTTTTGTTGCCCCTTGGAGACAGACTGTATAAAGACAGGAGTGCACTTTCTGTATTTTGTAGAGCAGGGTAACGACCAGTAACTGAGTAAATTCAGGATTTCAAATGTTGAATTCTGCATTTTAGATGACTAATCTGCTGATAGGGCTTTGCTGCAAAATATTGATTGGCAAGGGGGAGGGGTGGATCTACTTTTGCCCCGACCCTTTGATTGATAGAAGTATCTGCCCCCATGCTTGCAGTGCCTATATTATAGAAGGGGGGTTTACAACCATAATAAACATCGGGTCTATTAATATTCGAGCTAGCGTAATGGCCTACGGTACTTTTAATGAAACCACGTTTACCTTAAGCCGTAACTCCTGCTCGAAGTCGGCCTGATTCTTGATTTTGTGAAATTGATGACCGACAATTACGCACTTGAGACAGACATGGACCTTACAATCCTCACAAAACATATCTTTGTTCTCTTGTTTGTGGATGTAGCATTTCTCGGATAGATGACCAATGCTGACCTTCCCGCTGATGATATCCTGTACGGATACGATCTCATGGGCCTCAAACATCAAAGACATATTCTGATGACCCGTCAGACACTTCTCACACAAGTAGCTGTTGCAGGTTTTGCAGAATGACACAGCTTCTTCTTGACGTTTGCAAGTAGTGCATTTTGGACGCATCTCAAGGACAGCGTTCATCCCTCCACTCTTGGCGTGGTAATCGTCTACCAGTGCGTTGACAGTCACATTGGTGAGGAAATCTTTGACACGGTTCGCAGACAACTTGGTGACCTCCCTGCAGAGAGGACAGGTCATGTGATCGAGATCCTGATGGGACAGGTCATAGTTCTCGAGACATTTCCGACAGAAGGTGTGTCCGCATGAAGTCAAGATGGTTGCCTTGTCGAAGATATCAAGACATAGCGGACACGTAAGGTTCTGTGAAGAGCTTGGAGCTTTATCTTCTTCAGTCTTCTCAGCCATTGGTACAAATATCAGCTTTCTGGCAAATGTACAAATGATCAACAGTCAGTTCATGCAAGCTCAAACAATATGCAGTGACGTATATGTACCAATATCCTGAGTCCAAGTTTTCACATTGAATAATAATATGCGTCGAAAGAGGTGCGCCTATCTATGATCAAAAGTATCAGTTCTCTATCCAAGTGTGTTTACAAATAAGGTTACAATTGTACAATCACACTTGAGTAGATCGTCTGTTCATATAATGTAGTTTGTGCATCCTATAAATAGCAGTGGGTTTTCCCACAGATAGCGCACAGGATATAAGCACCTTTGAACTCAATGGCGGTATATTCGTATTCATCATTTGTGGCTATAGAGGGCGACTTCTTTAGGCTTTCAGTGGCGAATATGATTATCATGCTAGAAGTTCTGGATAATAAAGCCAGACATTTTATCTGCTTTCATTACTATCATTGGTAGGGGAAAGGACGGTAACTACACCTGCTTTCCACCCCTTCTTTCTTCACTATTCTCCCTTTATCTCCTTCCATTTCTCTCTTTCTCTTTCTCTGTCAGTCAACAATTTTTATTCTTGTGATCGGATTTCTTCGAGGCTATGATTTTTCTGTCAATGTATAATTTGCCTGAAAAAATATTTCACGGTTTTCTCTCATGATTTAGACTGTCTTATAACCATGATAATGTGAATCATTTCTGTCTCAAGAGCTGATAATGTGACAAATCACATCAAATTGAATATGTCACTATCATAGCCATACTGCACATAGAATGTGATTTATTTGAAATAATCATGCTTGGACCCTACAACAATGGATCCATGAAATAAATTCATGGTTTTCTCTCATGATCACAATTCTGTTCCCCAAAATTGTACTATTACCTTTAATGGAGCGTACCCAACACAACTAGATCCTGTATAGAGCTCGACACATTTCGTTCATGTTGATTTAGAATATGTCGTACGCTGTGAGAAAAATGTGTATTATTCAGTGTCTGTGATTTCAACCATGAACCTTTTGCTATCAACACAATACCCAACGCTATTTGCCCAGCTATGTATCCACAGGCAGTGGCGTAGCTACGATAGCGGGGCGGGGGGGGGCACGGGATGTGTACGTACGTGCCCCCTAATCGAATGGCTCTTTACAACAACAAAAGTAAGAGCGAGGGAAAAGATCGAAGAAAAATAAATTGAATACCTTGAGATAACTAATAATTATAAGGAAATACTTTTTGCTCAAAAATGCTCTTCAAATATTATACTATTATGTGAACGCAACTCTTAAAACAGATTGTGATAAAGAGAAAAATCAGGAATTGATTTCAGTGACGTAAGTAGCAAACGTTTTGAAAATCTGATATCTTTTAATCCAACAGGTCTTCAAGGGGGAGGTGGTATACCAGAAAGAGACATTGATTCCTTCCGTGTTCAAAAGGAATTTGACGTATACAAAGGAACTTCGTTTAAGAGAGTTCAATTTTAAATTGCTGTATATACAATATACTACCTGTTTTAGATGAAACAATATTTACGAATGGGGATTAACAACAGATACTGCCCCCAAGTACCACGTAATAGAGGACATTGTCCATGTGTTTATTGAATGTGAACAGAACAAAAATGTCCTTGATTATATCAAAAAGGTTGTAACGTTTGGTTTTAATATTGAATATTTATGGATAAATACAAAACAAAACAAAAAACAAATCTTTTTGTCGTTGTTAAAGAACAATAGAAAGAAAATTGTCCCCAAGCTAGTTTGCTTATGCATACAATGAATTTCTTCGATGTAATCTTAATCTTACAAACATATCAAAAGGTAAATCATTTTTTCAACGATAGGGAAACATCAAAATGATGTTTTCTCCAGATTCATCCCTGGGTCTAATCTCCTCATCATTTTTACAATTTATGATAAACAATTAAACATAATCCTATCTTACCATATATTCTCTATCTATCGTTATAAACAAAAATGCAGATGAAGATATTCCAAATTCTACGTCACAAATCGATAGTCTGTAAAGATTTAATTCAATTGAATCGAATTTAACAAGACTCAATTAAATCGAATTGAAGGGGTAATTATTATGAAAAAGACAACTGCCGAACTTACATGAAATATATTCAAAGTGAAATTACGTATTATAACAGAATAACAGAACTGCAGTAAACATTTACATAATGTATCATAAATGTCAACGACAAAACTCCCGACTGTTAAATTGTTGTTAATATATCGTTTTTCTATACTTTATAGCAAACTAATCTGTCATATTATCAGTCTCTAGAGCATTCAATTTAATAGCTTTGCAGACATTATTGAATTGATTTATTAGTCAAGTTCAATGTAACATACATACGAAGAGTAAAATGATATTATAAAATGAAAACAAAATAATACTACCAATAACTTTTCAGGATGACCTGTGAAAGTTGAAAAGCTTATTTAAAGATACAAAATATTCACAATATAAATCACAAATATAGGCACAAACAAAATAATTGTTGTAATACTTTGAGAATAACATCATAAGGAAAAAAAACTAACAAGAAAATTTCAAATTTGCCCCCCCCCCCCCCCAAGAAAACCTGGATCCGCGGCTGTCTCCCAGTGTCAATCAACAATACCGTGTGTATACAACACAATAATGTACATGTAATTATAGGCTAGATTTACAGCGCATATATACTTTTGTATGACTACAGTGAATTTTCTGATTACAAGAAAAAGAAACAAAAGATGAAGATACAAAATACGAACTTCAAGACATGTATTCAAGGTACTTTACAAAACTGTGTACAAAAAGAGTATAGAGACTATGTGTGTGTATCGAAATAGTCGTGCCATTTTACCCATAACAATTGACTTTCTATCTTCACCAAAAACTTAAAAAGCATTTTCCATTGAGATGCGATTATCTGAACCCCCCCCCCCCTTTAATACAAAACAAAACAAAACACAAAACAAATCTCTTTTTTTTTTGGTTAAAGGACAATAGAAACAAATTGTCCCCAAGCTAGGTTGCTTTTGCATACAAGGAATTTATTCGATGTAATCTTAATCTTACAAACATATCAACAGGTAAATCATTTTTTTAAACGATAGGGAAACATTAAAATGATGTTTTCTCCAGATTCATCCCTGGGTTTGCCATGCATGTTTACTAGCATGACCAGAGCTAGGTCTTATATCCTCATCATTTCTACAACTTATTATATGATAAACATAATCCTATCTTACCCCATTCTCTATCTATACCGTTATAAAATGCAGATGACGATATTCCAAATTCTACGTCACAAATCGATAGTCTGTATAGATTCATTTCAATTGAATCGAATTTAACTAGACTCAATTAAATCGAATTGAAGGGGTAATTATTATGAAAAAGACAACTGCCGAACTTACATGAAATATATTCAATGTGAAATTACTAATTATAACGAACTGCAGCAAACGGTTACATAAAGTAACATAATATTTTTACAATACTTAGGACGTTTAGTCAAAAAACAGAACTTCCGACTGTTAAATGAGGCCTATTTGTTGATAATACATCGTTCTTCTCTTCATCATAGCAAATTAATCTGTCATATTATCAGTCCCAGAACATTCAATATAATAGCTTTTCAGACAGGGTGCAAAGTAAATACGAAGGAATTTTTCATAGAATATAGTCCAGTAAGATTTTGTTTGTATAATTGAGTTGATGTATAATTCAAGTTCGATGGGAAATGCATCCGAAGAGGAAATTCATATGATAAAATGAAAACTAAAAATTACTACCAATAACTTGACGGGATGACCTGTGAAAGTTGGAAAGCTTCTTTACAATGGGGTCCCATTTACAAAGTTAGCATTCATTCTTTCTTCATTTAAAGATACAAAATGATCACAATATAAATTAAAAAATATGAGCACTAACGAAATGTTCTTTGTAATACTTTAAGAATGACAACGTAAGGAGAATAACACTCACGAATTAAGAATTTCATCAATATGCTTAACCATTTTGAATGTATACATTATGATATCATATCACTGACTTTCAGTAAATATCAAAGAGATACGATTACACAACGCAAGAAGTAGATGTACGTACTGCATATTATTTCGAGAAAGGAAGGTTATCATTATGTATAGAGGATAATGACAACTGTATTCAGGCAATTAAAATCTATCTAAAGAATGGGCGTATTCTCATTTGTTTAGTTATCACAAAATTATAAACAACAAAGGAAAACAGAGGCCCATATTAGAGTAGATCTGGAGCAGAGAGGTATACACACTACATACAAGGATGAACAGAGTGTGAGAAACAGTTGATTACAGTGATACTTTGATAAAATACAGCTTCCTGTCACGAGCAAACGCGAGCATATCTGGAGAGAGGGAAACCAAGTAACACCAATCAACACCAAGTGATAGATTAAGTACATTGAATTCAACTCTTTCCTTCAGGTTCAGACCATCAGAGTCATAGAGCCTGATCACCACGTTACCATTCTTACCATCAACACTCGCTACATACACCCTGTCCTGCTCATCCACGGCAGGATACAGGTAGACATTGTTTGGAGCTTGTAGAGGCTTACCAGCATTCCCATCCCTGTCATAGACCGTCACCACGCTTGGATTGGTGTTACATGAACTCGTGACGATCAAACCCGACATGGTAGCAGATACCTGCTTCGTATCATTGTGTTTTGTTGGAACAGTGTGTTTGAGAGTAGATCCAGTAGGGTCATATATAAAGAATTTCTTCTCACAGTTAGCGATGAGGATTTCATCTGATGGACTTTTGTTTAGTCTGAGCCAGCCACTGCTTTGCACGTGGACGGTTGATTTCCTGGAGCCATTGGGAGAATATTTGTCTGCTTTGCTTCGCGTCGATATGCATAACGACCTGTCTTGTTGAAACACAAGATCATGACACCTCATGCTACTTGGTATGTTTGCATACTGCTCCTGTTTACCATTTGAAGCAATGATATCTATACCATACTCACTCCAATATCCGATAGCCACACTATCATCAGAGTACGGGGTCATACCCCGCATCAATCCTCGTAGATCTACACACTGAATGACTTGAACCTTGGGATCTGATTCTGATATGCTCCCGAGGTCAAGACGACTATCATCTGCAGGCTTGAACTTATTCTCCTGTGCTTTCTTCGTAATGGCTGCCGCAGAAGTGTGGTCAGTAGCCTCCTTCAGCATGGCATCCAGCTCCTCACAGAGCAAGGTATGAGCAGACAGACTGTCTGTCTCAAGACGACCCAGTCTGTCATTAGCTACCAGTGTTATTGAACTACACATACTCTTGATCCTCTGTCGATCCTTGGATTTCAAGACGTTGAGGTCGTCCTCGAAACTCTGCTTTACTGAATTGAGTTGCTCGATGAGATTTTGATGATTTTCTTCAAGCTCTTTGGCCTTGATGATGTAGGCTTCACTGACATCGTCCAGTAGTTTCTGCACGGCAGAGTATACTTCATGGCGTTGTACTTCCACATTCTGAATGTTCTTCTCCAGTTCTGTCTTCTTAGCGGCACATCGCTGGACAAGGTCGTTCACCTAAACAAAACAAATAATAAATAAGCGAAAGAACATTCCGTAGAATGAGATGTATGCCAATTACGAGGAGCTGGTTTGAAAATCAAGCACCAGATTTAGGACGCGCCTTATTTTTCATATAAAGTTAGATCCAAGACCGATCCCTTAAATTACCATGTCATATGAGGACCGATAGGAATGAAATACTTTGTTTTTCGGATTTAACCAAAAAAAAGGGAATCCGACCATTGCAATAAGTTCATTTGTATATAAGCAGTAATATCAGATAAACATAATGGATATTGGTCAAATAGTAATAGAATAATAATATTAATAATAGTACTATGATAATTATTATTATAATGATAATATTAATGATAAAAATAACAATTATAATAAAAGAATATGATGATAAGAAGAAGAGGAATGATACTACTACATCTATTACCAATTATGGGAATGTTGGTGTATTCGAAGTACGAAGTTTTCTGGGAAATCTGGGGAAGTGCCTCTTTCACCCAGTAAATGGTAAACTACAAATAAGTGGAAAGTAACGAAGAGACAGAGAGAATGAGAGAAACAGCAAAACGTGGAGAAAAGAAAGCAATGAAGATGATTTTGATGTGCGATGGAGCGTAGCGACCGAGAGAGAAGTTTAGAATATGGAATGGTCACACTTTGTTTTATAGAAGTTCTTTTGCTTTGCAAAAATTATTGATTCAACAAATTTGGTCTGGCAAGGGAGGTGGAAAAACAAATCTTCCTTTGTGTGTAAAGATATTTGGCATTGTGAGGGCGAGGGGGCAGAAATTATTTGGTTCCACCCCCGAGAGAAGGAATAATATTCCTTTAACTTTTGCTGCCTCTTTCTCAATTTTGTAGAGCAAAGTAGCGACCGGTAACTGAGTAAATTTAGGATTTGAATTGTTGAATTCTGCATTTTAGAGGACTAATCTGCTGATATAGCTTTGCTGATAAATATTTATTGTCAAGGGGGAGGGGAGGATCTACTGTTGCCCCGACCCTTTGATTGATAGAAGTATCTGCTTCCATGCTTGCGGTGCCTATATTTTAGAAGGGGGCTTACAAACATAATAAACACCGGGGATATTCGAGTGAGTGTAATGACCGAGGGGGAATGTTTATTTCAGGATGCTTATTGCAATGCAAAGGTTTAATATTTAACCCCCCCCCCCCCTCCTCCACTTGAATTATTCCATGAGCCCCGTCTGTCCCCACCTCCTCCCCGTTTCCGGCGCCTAAGGTTCCAATGAAAACACAATTACCTTAAGCCGTAACTGCTGCTCGAAGTCGGCCTGATTCTTGATGTTGTGATTTTGATGACCGACGATCACGCACTTGAGACAGACGTGAACCTTACAATCCTCACAAAACATATCTTTGTTCTCTTGTTTGTGGATGCAGCACTTCTCGGATAGATGACCAATGCTGACCTTTCCGTTGATGATATCATGTACGGATACAATCTCATGGGCCTCAAACATCACAGACAAATTTTGATGACTTGTCAGACAGTGTCCACAAAAGTAGCTGTTGCAGGATTTGCAGAATGACACAGCCACTTCTTGACGTTTGCAAGCAGTGCATTTTGGACGCATCTCAAGGACAGCTTTCCCTCCACTCCTGGCGTGGTAATCGTCTACCAGTGCGTTGACAGTCACATTGGTGAGGAAATCTTTGACACGGTTCGCAGACAACTTGGTGACCTCCCTGCAGAGAGGACAGATCATGTGGTCGAGATCCTGATGGGACAGGTCATAGTTCTCGAGACATTTCCGACAGAAGGTGTGTCCGCATGAAGTCAGGATGAGTGCCTTGTCGAAGATGTCAAGACATAGCGGACACGTCAAGTTCTGCGAAGAGCTTGGAGCTTTATCTTCTGCAATCTTCTCAGCCATTGGTACAAATATCAGCTTTCTGGCAAATGTACAAATTGTCAACAGTCAGTTCATGCAAGCTCAAACAATATGCATTGACGTAGTAGGTTTTACCAATATCCTGAGTCCAAGTTTTCACGTTGAATAATAATATGCGTCGAAAGAGGTGCGCCTATCTATGATAACAAATATTAATTCTCTATCCAAGTGTGTACATAAATAATGTTACAATGGTACAATCACACTTGAGTAGATCGTCTGTTCATATAATGTAGTTTGTGTATCCTATGAATAGCAGTGGGTTTTCCCACAGATAGCGCGCAGGATATAAGCACCTTTGAACTTAATGGCGGTATATACGTATTCATCATTTTCGTCTATAGAGGGCGACTTTTTTAGGCTTTCAGTGGTGGATTTAATTATTATGCTGGAGGCCACTTTAGTAGAATCCTGGATAATAAAGCCAGACATTTTGTTTGCTTTCATTACTAGCATTTGGAGGGAAAAGGACGGTAACTACACTTGCTTTCCACCCCTTCTTTCTTCACTATTCTTCCTTTATCTCCTATCATTTCTCTCTTTCTCTTTCTCTTTCTCTGTCAACAATTTATATTCTTGTGATTGGATTGCTTCGAGGCTATGATTTTCCTGTCAATGTACAATTCGCCTGAAAATGTATTTTATCGTTTCCTCTTTTATAAAAGAATCTCATGAATTAGATATATTATAACCATGGTAATGTGAATCATTTCTGTCTCAAGAGCTGATAACGTGAAAACTCGTATCAAATTGAACATGTCACTATCATAGCCATACTGCACATGGAATGTGATTTATTTGAATTAATTATGCTTGGACCCTGCAACAATGGATCCATGAAATAAAGAAATGAGTTTCTCTCATCACCATTCTGTCTGATACAAGCTTCTATCTTTTTTTCATTTCTCTCTCTTTCTCTTACTTTTTCTCTTTTTCTCTCTCTCTCTCTTACGCACACACTTTCTTCTCTCTCTCTCTCTGTCCCCCTCTCTCTACGTGAGTCTTTTTTTTTCTCTCTCTCTCTTTCTCTTTCTCTATCCCTATAAATAGCTGAATATTACCAAAGTCTGTGATAATTTATGTGCAATAATCCTTCAAAGTGTTTCTTTTATCACCTCTTTAACAATGAACGTGTACCTGTTTTTAGATACTTGTACTTATGAATGTCATATATTTATGTTAATAGTGATTGGGTACACTACCCTATTGGGCCTTGACGTAACTTTACAAACTATTAAATTAAACAATTGTACGTATTGAATAAGGTGAATTCGAACTTTATGTCGACCACATAATCAGTCTGTTGTTTGAAAGTGGTAACATAAATACTTATCCAGGCGACTGTAGCACATGTCAATATAGATGCAACACAACTAGAGCATGTAAAGAGCTTAACACAGTTCGTTCATATTAATTTAGAATATGTCGTACGCTGTGAGAACAATTTAGATATTCAGTGTCTAAGATTTCAACCTTGAACTTGTTGCTATCAACACAATACCCAACACTATTTGCTAAGCTATGTATCCACAAGTAGTGGCGTAGCTATTGCACGGGATGTGCACGTACGCGCCCATAATCGAATGGCTCTTTACAAAAAATAAAAGTAAGAGCGAGAGGAAAGATCGAAGAAGCTTAAAAAACAGACAAAAGGTTGCCAGAAAATTTGTTAAAAACTCATTAGATGGTAAGTAGCAAAATATCGTACAGGCGAGAAAATATGTGTTTAGTATTGATAACATAGTACTACAATTACATTGCTTCTCATAACTTTATTGTTTATGCTCGAATGGAAATTATACATCTCAACTGAGGCACTCGCACACAAGCATTCTCTTTTCAATTGTTTAATTGAACACTAATGTGGTTACAATGTTAAAATTACAAAACGTTTTATAGGCTTTCATTACTATATTTGGAAGAGTAAAGGATGGTAACTACATTTGTTTTCCACCGTCTCTTTCTCCACTATTCTTCCGTTATTTCCTTCTATTTATCTCTATCCCTTCCTCTTTTCCTGTCAACGATTATAGGACTCTCCAAGGGTCAATCAACAATACCGTGTGTATACAACAAAATAATGTACATGTAATTATAGGTTAGGTTAACAGCGCATATATAATTTTTATAACTACGGTGAATTTTCAAGTTAAAAGAAAAAGAAAAAAAAAGATGAAGATACAAACTACGAACTTTAAGACATGTATTCAAGGTACTTTACAAAACTGTGTAGCGAAAAATTATAGAGACTGCGTGTGTGTGTGTGTGTGTGTGTATCGAAATAGTCGCGCCATTTTACCCATAGGAATTGACTTTCTTTCTTCACCGAAAACATAAAGTAACTGCATTTTCCACCGAGATACAGTTATCAGAACCCCACGCCCCCCCCCCCCTCAAAATAATAACAGAATTTATTTTAAAAGAACAATCGAAAGAAATTGTCCCCAAGCTAGGTCACTCGTGCACATAAAGGAATTTCTTCGATGTTATCTTCTTACAAAAAAATCAACTGGAATGTCATTTTTCAAACGATGGGGTAACATTAAAATGGTGTTTTCTCCAGATTCATCCCTGGGTTTGCCATGCATGTCTACTAGCATGACCAAAGGTAGGTCTTATAAACTCATCATTTCTACAATTTATCATATGATAAACATAATCCTATCTTACCCCCACTTTCTTTCTACCGTTAAAAAATGCAGATGAAGATATTCCAAATTCCACGTCACAAACTGATCGTCTGTACAGATTTAATTGAATTGAATCGAATTTATCTAGACTGAATTAAATTGAATCGAAGGGGTAATTATTATGAAAAAGACAAGTGCCGAATTTACATGAAACATATTCAAAGTGAAATTACTTATAAATCAGAACTGCAGTAAACATTTACATAATGTATCATAATAATTGTCAACAACAAAAACTTCCGACTGTTAAATTGTTGTTGATACATCGTTCTTCTATACTTCATAGCAAACTTATCTGTCATAATTATTATCAGTCTCTATGGTATTCAATTTAATAGCTTTGCAGACAGGGTGCAAAGTTGATTTTTTTTTTTTTTAATTTTTTTTTAAATTTGATTTATTAGTCAAGTTCAATGCAACATACATACGAAGAGTAAAATGATATTATAAAATGAAAAGAAAATGATAATACCAATAACTTTTCAGGATAACCTGTGAAAGCTGAAAAGCTTATTTACAATGGGGTACCATTTACACACAGTCAGCATTTATAATTTCTTCATTTAAAGATAAAAAATATTAAAATATAAATCACAAAATATAGGCACAAACAAAATAATATTTGTTATACTGTGAGAATAACAACATAAGGAAAATAACACTAACAAGAAGCTACTCAATGTGCTTATCAATTTTGAATTTATACATGATATAATCACTGACTTTCTGTAAATATATAAGAGATACGATTACACAATGCAAGAAGTAGATGTATATTTTACGTATGCATTTACATATTATTTCGAGAGAGGGAAGTTATCATTCTACAGTTTAATGACAACTGTATTCAGGCAATTAAAATCTATCTAGAGAATGGGCATCTTCTCATTTGGTTATTTCTCACACAATAATCAACAGAACAAGAAACATATTAGCGTAGATCTGGAGCAGATAGTTATATATACATTATATATAAGGGTGAACAGAGTGTGAGATACAGGTAATTACATTGATACTTTGAGAAAATACAACTTCTTGTCACGGGCAAACGAAAGCATGTCTGGAGAGAGGGAAACCAAGTAACACCAACCATCTCCAAGCGTCAGGTTAAGTACATTGAACTCAACTCTTTCCTTCAGGTTCAGACCATTAAGGTCATAGAGCCTGATCACCACGTTACCCTTCTTAATATCAACACTCGCTACATACACCCTGTCCTGCTCATCCACGGCAGCATACAGGTAGACACCGCTTGGGGCTTGTAGAGACTTACCAGCATTTCCATCCCTGTCATAGACCGTCACGACCCTTGGATTGTAATGACATGAACTCGTGACGATCAAACCCGACCTGGTAGCAGATACCTGCTTCGTAACATTGTGTTTTGTTGGAACAGTGTGCTTGAGAGTGGATCCAGTCGGGTCATAGATATAGACTTTCTTCTCATCATAGTGAGCGATGAGGATTTCATCTGATGGACTATTGTTTAGTATGTGATAGCCATTGCTTTTCACGGGGACGGTTGATTTCCTAGAGCCATTAGGGTAATATATGTCTGCTTTGCTCCACGTCGATATACATAACGACCTGTCTTGTTGAAACACAAGACCATAACACGCCATGTTACTTGGTATGTTTGCATACTGCTCCCGTTTACCATTTGAAGCAATGATATCTATACCATACTCACTCCGATATCCGATAGCCACACTATCATCAGAGTACTGGGTCATACCCCGCATCTCTCCCCGTAGATCAACACACTGAATGACTTGAACCTTGGGATCTGATTCTGAGATGCTCCCGAGGTCAAGACGATTATTATCTGCAGGCTTGAACCTCTTCTCCTGTGCCTTCTTCGTAATGGCTGCCGCAGAAGTGTGATCAGTAGCCTCCTTCAGCATGGCATCCAGCTCCTCACAGAGCAAGGTATGAGCAGACAGACTGTCTGTCTCAAGACGATCCAGTCTGTCATTAGCTACCAGTGTTATTGATCTACAAATACTCTTGATCCTCTGTCGGTCCTTGGAATTCAAGACGTTGAGGTCGTCCTCGAAACTCTGCTTTACTGCATTGAGTCGCTCGATGAGATTTCGATGGTTTTCTTTAAGCTCTTTAGCCTTGATGCTGTAGGCTTGACTGACATCGTCCAGTAGTTTCTGCACGGCAGAGTATACCTCATGGCGTTGTACTTCCACATTCTGAATGTTCTTCTCCAGTTCTGATTTCTTAATGGCACAACGCTGGACAAGGTCGTTTACCTAAACAAAACAAATAATAAATAAGCGAAAGAACATTCCGTAGAATGAAATGTATGCCAATTACATGGAGCCACTTTGAAAATCGAACACCGGATTTTGAACGCGCCTGATTTTCACAAAAGTTAGAACCAAGACCTACCCCTGACATCATCATATGAGGACCGAGGAATGTAAAACATTGTTTTTTCGGCTTTTTGGGGGGGAATCCGACCATTGTAATAAGTTTATTTGTATGAAAGCAGTAATATCAGATAAACAAAATGTATATAGGCCAAAGAGTAATAGTAAAATAATACTTATAAATATTATAATTATAATATTAATGATAACAATAATAGTAATAACGATTATAATGAAAGCAATATGATAAAGATAAGAATAACAATAATGATACTACTCTTTCGCGGTTCGAGTCCCGCCGCCGCACTAATGTCCATTGGCAAGACATTGATCTACATTTGCCACACTCCACCCAGGTGAAGTAAATGGGTACCTGGTAGGAATTTATTCTTTGAAATGCTAGAGCGCCGTATGGTAGCCGTGCTAAAGCCAGGGTTATAATCGGGAGCGCCAGGAGGGTCAAATCTGACTGACATGAGCGCTATACAAGAACCTACTATTATTATTATTATTATTGCTACATCTATTACCAATTATGATGATGATGATATAGAGCGAAGTATTCTGGATAATATGGGCACGTGCCCCTTTCACCCATAAATGGTAAACTACAAATAAGGGGAAAGTAACAAAAAGACAGAGAGATTTAGAGAAACAGCAAAACAGTGAAGAAATAAAGAAATGGAGATGATGATACCAGGTAACCCTTCGTTTCTTCAAGGCGCGCCGTAGTGTTTTTTACTCTATGTGGGGGGGGGGGGGGCACCTCAAAAGGATTTTCAACAAAATTAGCTATGAAATGTATCTACGTTAACTACCGACATGACTAATCTGCGGATAGAATGATGCAAAATATTTATTGTCAAGGGGGAGGGGAGGATCTACTATTGCCCCAACCCTGATTGATACAAGTACAGTAACTGCTCCCATGCTTGCAGTGCCTATATTGTAGAAGGGGTTTTATGAACATAATAAAAATCGGGTCTATTAATATTCGAGGGAGCGTAATGATCGTATGGGAGAATGTTAATTTTAGGATGCTTATTGCAATGCAAAGGATTAATATTTAATTTTCCTTTTTCTACCTTGCGAGGCAACCCCCCCCCCCCTCCCCCTCCACTTGAATTATTGCATCAGCCCCCTCTGTCCCCACCTCCTCCCCGCTTCCGGCGCCAACGGTTCTAATGAAAACACGTTTACCTTAAGCCGTAACTGCTGCTCGAAGTCGGCCCGATTCTTGATGTTGTGATTTTGATGACCGACGATCACGCACTTGAAACAGACGTGGACTTTACAATCCTCACAAAACATATCTTTGTTCTCTTGTTTGTGGATGTAGCACTTCTCGGATAGATGACCAATGCTGACCTTCCCGTCGATGATATCCTGTACGGATACAATCTCATGGGCCTCAAACATCACAGACAAATTCTGATGACTCGTCAGACAGTGTTTACAAAAGTAGCTGTTGCAGGATTTGCAGAATGATACAGCCTCTTCTTCACGTTTGCAAGCAGTGCATTTTGGATGCATCTCAAGGACAGCGTTCATCCCTCCACTCTTGGCGTGGTAATCGTCTACCAGTGCGTTGACAGTCACATTGGTGAGGAAATCTTTGACACGGTTCGCAGACAACTTGGTGACCTCCCTGCAGAGAGGACAGATCATGTGATCGAGATCTTGATGGGAAAGGTCATAGATCTCGAGACATTTCCGACAGAAGGTGTGTCCGCATGAAGTCAGGATAGTTGCCTTGTCGAAGTTATCAAGACATAGCGGACACGTCAAGTTCTGTGAAGAGCTTGGAGCTTTATCTTCTGCAGTGTTCTCAGCCATTGGTACAAATTTCAGCTTTCTGGCAAATTAAAAAAACACGAGCTCATTCTTCGCATACATGCAATGTCCAATAAAACAAAGAGTGGTCAGCTAATGTACGAGAGTTCAACAGTCAGTTTATGCAAGCACAAACGATATGCAATGAAGTATAGTAAGTTGTACCCCTTTTGTACTAATATCCCAAGTTCAAGTTCTCACGTTGATTGATAATACGCGTCGAAAGAGGTTCGCCTATCTTGATCTTTGATTACTTAAACTCAAAGTCCAGTCACACAGTCGTAGCGTGCGCAGTTCCAGAGATAAATTATTGTTCCAGATTCGGCATGGCAAAACTAAAGATACTCTCGGGGACCATGCGTTTGCCATTGCTGCCCCCAAACTATGGAATAGCTTTCCAATAGAAATACGAAGCTCTTCATCTCTCAATGTATTCAAATCCAAATTAAATTAATTGTTCAATTGAGAGATTCTAGTTTGTAGAATGTAGTGTTTAAAAAGGAGATCTGAACCAGCGGCGCGGCTGAATATATTTTGTATAAAAGCTGTGCTATATACATTTATTATTATTATTATTATTATTATCAAAAGTAATAATTCTCTATTGTGTGTATAAATAAGGTAACAGTGGTAAAATCACACTTGAGTAGATCGTCTGTTCATAACATGTAGTTTGTGTATCCTATGAATAGAAATAGGTTTTCCCACAGAGAGCGTGCAGCATAATATAAGCACCTTTGAACTCAATGGCGGTGCATCATTTTTGTCTATAGAGAGCGACTTTTTTAGGCTTTCAGTGGTGGATATAATTATTATGCTGGAGGTCTACTTTAAATTAGTAGAATCCTGGATAATAAAGTCAAACGTTTTATTTGCTTTCATTACTAAACTATCATTGGTTGGGGAAAGGACGGTAACTACACTTGCTTTCAACCCCTTCTCTCTTCACTAGTCTTCCTTTATCTCCTTCCATTTCTCTCTTTCTCTGTCAACAATTTATATTCTTATGAATACATTGCTTCGAGGCTATGACTTTCCTTCCAAAGTACAATTTGCCTAAAAAATGATTTCACCGTCTTATAACCATGATAATGTGAATCATTTCTGTCTCAAGAGCTGATAACGTGAAAACTCGTATCAAATTGAACACGTTACTATCATATCGATATTGCACATGGAATGTGATTTATTTGAAATGCTTGGACCCTACAACAATGGATCCATGAAATACAGATATGATTTTCTCTCATGATCACAATTCTTTCTGATATAAGCTTCAATCTGTTTTCATTTCTCTCTCTCTCTTTCTCTCTCTCTCTATCTCTTTCTCTCTCTATCTTTATCTCTCTCTCTCTTTCGTCCCCCCCCCCTCTCTCTCTCTCTCTCGGCCAGGCGTGTAGCCAGGGGGGCGGTGGGGGCGGTCGCCCCAAAAAAAAACGCTGGCCAAAAAAAGAGAGAGAAAGAGAAGAAAAAAGTAAGAGGACGTAGGAAGAAAAAGGGAAAAGGAGTCGAGAACGGTACAACGACTCATCATCTTTTCTTGATAATACTTCAAAGCTTCCGCGCTACGCGCAGGAGGGGCGGACTGAAAGGATTATGAGTCGAGAAAGGTACAACGAATCGTCTTCTTTCGGAGCTTTAACTACCCCCCCCCCCTCCTGTACCCACCCCCCTAGGTAGCGCGCTTCGCGAGCTCACTACCGCCCCCCCCCCTAAAATAAAATCCTGGCTACGCGCTTGCTCTCTCCCTATAAACAGCTGAATATTACCAAATTCTGTGATAATGTATGTGCAATAATCTCTCAAAGTGTTTCTTTTATCACCTCTTTAACAATGGACGTATACCTGTAATATATTATATACTTGTACTTAATGAATACCTTGTCATATATTTATTTTGATAGTGATTGGGTACACTACCCTATTGGGCCTTGACTAAAATTTACAAACTATTACAATAAACAATTATACTCATCGAATAAACTGAATTTGAACTTTATGTCGACCACATAGCCGATACTCACTTCGATGATTGAAAGTAGTAACAGAAATACTTATACAGGTGATTGTAGCACATGTCAATATAGAGGCAACACAGCTAGAGCCTGTAGAGCTCAACTAAGTTCGTTCATATTAATTTAGAATAATTTCGTACGCTGTGAGAAAAATTTAGATATTCAGTGTTTGTGATTTCAACCTTGAACTTTTTGCTATAAACACAATACCCAACACTATTTGCCCAGCTATGTATTCACATGCAGTAGCGTAGCGAGGAGGATGTGGGGGGAGCACGGGACGTGCCCCCTAATCGAATGACACCAACAACAACAAAAAGGGAAGAGCGAGGGGTAAGATGAAGGGAAATTTAAAAGAAAACCTTGAGTTAATTGAAATAAGAAGATACTTTTAGCTCGAAAATAATTTCCGAATATTATATTATTATGTGAACTCAACTCTTACAACAGATTGTGATGAAGAGGAAAATCACATTTTCTTTTTAGTGACGTAAGCAGCAAACGTTTCTACAATCTCACCAACAGGTGCTGTCATTAGGGGCAGGTGGTATACCAAAAAGAGACATTGATTAGTCTTCCGTGTTCAAAAGAAATTTGACGTATACAAAGGAACTTCGTTTAAGAGAGTTCAATTTTAAATTAATATACTACCTGTTTGAAACAATCTTTACGATTGGAGATTAACAAAACGACAGATACTGCCCCGAAGTACCACGCAATAGAGGACATGATTGTCCATGTTGTACAGGTTGAGATGTTTGTTTTTAATATTGATTCTGCATGGATATATCTCTTCTTTACCTAAGATTACTAATGGCAGAAATATGAACTTTGTAATAACTATATCGCATTCTGGTGTATATACAAAATGTCAGTCTTCCGGAACAAGTATGACTTTAGTGAAAAGCGTTTCAAAATAAGGTACGTATTTGAAAAAGAAAAAACACACAGACTACTCGGAAATCAGGAGCTTAAAAAAGACAAAAGGTTGCCAGAGCATTGTTAAAAACACATTAGATGGTAAGTAGCGAAATATCGTAGAGGCGAGAAAATATGTGTTTAGTATTGATAAAATTGTACTACAATTACTTTGCTTCTCATAACTTTATTTTGATGCTCGAATGGAAGTTAGACATCTCAACTGAGGCACTCATACACAAGCATTTTCTTTCCAGGTGTGTAGTTGAATACTAATTTGGTTACAATGGTAAAATCATAAGACGTTTTATAGGCTTTCATTACTATATTTGGAAGAGTAAAGGACGGTAACTATATTTGTTTTCCACCCCCTCTTTCTCGACTATTCTTCCGTTATTTCCTTCTATTTCTTTCTTCTCTTCCTCTCTCTCTTTCAACAAGTAAAGGACTCTCCCCGTGTCAATCAACAATACCATGTGTATACAACACAATAATGTAAATGTAATTATAGGTTAGGTTTACTTTTTATAACTACGGTGAATTTTCTAATTAAAAGAAAAAGAAACAAAAGATGAAGATACAAACTACGAACATTAAGACATGTATTCAAGGTACTTTACAAAACTGTGTAGCGAAATATTATAGAGATTATGTGAGTGTGTCGAAATAGTCGCGCCATTTTCAGGGGCGTCGCCAAAGGGGGGTGTGAGGGGTGCGACACCCCCCCCCCCCCACCTGTCAGGATATTGTCGGTAAAATTGCGCTGCCGTCGGGAAAAAAAAGAAAAGGGGGAGGGGGAAAAGGAGAGGGAAAAGGAAAGAAAAGAAAAAAGAAAAGGAAAAGAAAGAAAGAAAGGAAAAGAAAGGAAAGAAAGGAAAAGAAAGGAAAGAAAAGAGAAGAAAGAACGAGAAAAAAAGAAAAAGAGGGAGGAGAGGAAAGAAAGGAAAAGAAGGAAAAGAAAGGAAAGGAAAAAAAGAAGAAAAAAGAGAGAAAAAGGAAACAAAAGAAACGGGGGATGAAAGAGAGGAGAGAGAGGGTAGGTAAGAGCCTGAGATAGGAGGAGTGGGTGTAATGGAGCTCTCACACTCTGCCGTGTAGGCCTACCGTCCACCTGCCGGGCTATTAAAAAACAACAGAGTCCAGAACGTTGGGTTTTGAGCGAACTTGTCCCCGGCCGCAAAAAAAAATGCATAAAATTAATCTTTTCACCGTTTCGTTGCCATCTTCTGGCCGTTTCCATACCGGGCCCATACCGGGTCTCGAACGTGTGCACCGGGTTTGTAGCAGCCACCTACCAGTCACTTAGCGTCCCCTCACCGCTCGGAGCGTCCTGTGGGCGAGTCCCCGGACTGCTGACGTCATGACAAGAAAAAGTAAAGCTCATCTGACGAAACCCCTCTATATATACCCAATAATTAGTGACAAACGGTGGCACACGGTGACAAAAGTAAATTTGTTGGTAATGGCACGTTCATATGACGCTACTGTGAAGGTAAGGACACGTTATGGACCCGTTATAGGACGTTATGGGAACGTCAAGGCGTTAACAGGATGTTACCCATGCGTTAGGGAGGCGGCGCCGTCAGAATCAGGCGGTACCGCTTTGGAAACACCCGTTGGCAGTCCGGTATGAACACTGTAATGAGGACGGTATGAATACGTTATGAAGACGGTGGCACGGTATCAACACGTTCATGACACGTTCACAACCCGCTTACAACCCGTTGCAGACGGTGCCAGCCGGCCAAAGTTTTGAACATGCCCAAAACTTTCGCCGGGTCCCACCGGGTGTAAATAAGCGCCAACGCCCTATTAACGTGTTGCCCGCTTTGATAACGAACCACCGTGTGCCCTCGCCGTTCTCCACCGTCCGCAGACATTTTCGCGCACGGTGGCACACGGTAGGCCTACACGGCAGAGTGTGAGAGTCACTTAAGAGAGCGAGGGGGGTTGTTGGGTTGAGTCGTCTCGTCGAGGGAGCAAGAAAGACACGGGTAAATATGTTGCTGTGTCGGGTCAGCTGTGTCGGTATTCTTGCTCAATCCTCGTGTAGGCCTACTATATCAATGCAGAAGTTTGAAGTCGGTGAGATGTATATTGTCGGCCGGCCGACAAGTTTTTTTTCCCTTCGAACTGTGACTTTTTATCCGCTGTGACGACTTCGAGAGTGACTACAACTACAATACTTGTATTTTCTCGAAGTTTCACTTTCCTATCATATCAGCTAAAGAAATCAGAGGTTTAAAATGTTCGGGGAAACTAAATTCAAACAAGGATTAAGAGTCAACAACGGTACGACGAATCGTCTTCCTTTCTCTATATTTTGATGAAACGCCAAAAATTCCGCGCTTCGCGCAGGAGGGAAAAACTTCATTTAGACGAGTCGAAAACGGGACAACGAATCATCTGCTTTCACTAATAATTTAAGGAAACGTCAAAGCTTCCGCGCTTTGCGCGAGAGGGAGAAACTGAATTCAGCCTAAATAGGGCTTAATAAGAATCGAAAACGGTACAACGAATCGTCTGCTTCCTCTAATAATTTATGGAAACGTCAAAGCTTCCGCGCTTCGCGCGAGAGGGAGAAACAGAATTCAGATAAATAGGGCTTATTAAGAGTCGAAAACGGTGCAACGAATCGTCTTCTTTCTCAAATAATTTAATGAAACGTCAAAGCTTCCGCGCTTCGCGCTAAAGGGGGAAACTGAATTCAGACAAATAGGGCTTATTAAGATTCGAAAACGGTACAACGAATCATCTGCTTTCTCTAATAATTTAAGGAAACGTCAAAGCTTTCGCGCTTCGCGCGAGAGGGGGAAACTGAATTCAGATAAATAGGGATTCATAAGAGTCCAAAACGGTGCAACGAATCGTCTGCTTTCTCTAATAATTTAAGGAAATGTCAAAGCTTCCGCGCTACGCGCGAGAGGGAGAAACAGAATTCAGATAAATAGGGCTTATTAAGAGTCCAAAACGGTGCAACGAATCGTCTTCTTTCTCTAATAATTTAAGGAAATGTCAAAGCTTCCGCGCTTCGCGCTAAAGGGGAAAACTGAATTCAGACAATTAGGGCTTATTAAGAGTCGAAAACGGTGCAACGAATCGTCTTCTTTCTCTAATAATTTAATGAAACGTCAAAACTTGAGGAGGAGAACTGAATTCAGATAAGGATTAAGAGTCGAGAACAGTACACCGAATGGTCTGCTTTTTCTCATAATTTAATGAAACGTCAAAGCTTCCGCGATTCGCGCGGGAGGGGGAGAAACTGAATTAAGATAAATAGGGCTTATTAAGAGTCGAAAACGGTGCAACGAATCGTCTTCTTTCTCTAATAATTTAAGGAAATGTCAAAGCTTCCGCGCTTCGCGCGGGAGGGGGAGAAACTGGATTCAGACAAGGATTAAGAGTCGAGCACGGTTCAACGAATCGTCTACTTTCTCTAATAATGTAATGAAACGTCAAAACTTGAGCGCTTCGTGCGGGAGGGGGAGAACTGAATTCAGATAAGGATTAAGAGTCGAGAACAGTACACCGAATGGTCTGCTTTTTATCATAATTTAATGAATCGTCATAGCTTCCGCGCTCCGCGCGGGAGGGGGAGAAACTGAATTCAGACAAGGATTAAGAGTCGAGCACAGTTCAACGAATCGTCTTCTTGTTATAATAATTTAATGAAACGTCAAAGCTTTCGCGCTTTGCGCGGGAGGGGGAAACATCATTCAGACAAGGATTAACAGTCGAGAACGGTACAATAAATCGTCTTCTTTTCCTAATAATTTAAGGGAACGTCTAAGCTTCCGCGCTTCGCGCGGGAGGCCTATCACCCACACCCCCTAATGAGTGCGCTAAAGTGATTCGCTTACTCACTACCGCCCCTCTCTAAAATAAGATCCTAGCTCTGCGCCTGCATTTAAATATATAGCTATGATGCTGACTAAGTTGACGAAATAATTCGTATATTTATGTCGCCGAGGAAAATGACCATTTGCGCATACGAAAGTACTATAGATAATCCATAGGAAAAACAATTTAGCCTTCGGCCCCGGGTTTATAGGGTTAAATTTGTAGATATTGGGACATTTAATTTTGTCGGTAATTGGTGGCTAGTTTTGTCGGTAATCGTTGGCCTCTACTGAAAAACGTCTAGCGACGCCCCTGGCCATTTTACCCATAAGAATTTACTTTCTTTCTTCACCAAAAACATAAGGTAACTGTATTGAGATTCGGTTATCAGAACCACCCCCCCCCCCTTAAAAACCAGACAAAACAAAACAAACAACAAACCTTTTTGTAGTTGTTCAAGAACAATAGAAAGAAAATTGTGCCCAAGCTAGGTTGCTTATGCATACAAGGAATTTCTTCGATGTAATCTTAATTTTACCCACATATTAACTGGTAATTTTTTTTTGTAAACGATAGGAAAACATTAAAATGATGTTTTATCCAGATTCATCCCTGGGTTTTCCATGCATTTCTACTAGCATGACCAGATGTAGGTCTAATATCCTCATAATTTCCACAATTTATCATAATTTATGAAAAACATAATCCTATCTTACTCCATTCTCTTTCTACCGCTATAAAATACGGATGAAGTTATTCCAAATTCCACGTCACAAAGCAATAGTCTGTATAGATTTAATTGAATTGAATCGAATTTAACTAGACTCAATTAAATTGAATTGAAGGATTAATTATTATTAAAAAGACAACTGCCGAATTTACATGCAACATGTTCAAAATGAAAATACTTATTATAACAGAACTGCAGTAAACATTTACATAATGTATCATAATTGTCAACAACAAAAACTTCCGACTGTTAAATTGTTGTTATTACATCGTTCTTCTATACTTCATAGCAAACCAATCTGTCATTTTATCAGTCTCTAGAGCATTCAATTTAATAGCTTTGTAGACATTATTGATTTGATTTATTAGTCAAGTTCAATGTAACATGCATACGAAGAATAACATGATATTATGAAATGAAAACAAAATAATACTACCAATACCTTCTCAGGATGAACTTTGAAAGCTGAAAAGCTTATTTACAATAGGGTCCCATTTACAAACAATCAGCATTTATTATTTCTTCATTTAAAGATACAAATTATTCACAATACAAATCACAGATATAGGCACAAACAAAATAATTGATGTAATACTTTGAGAATAACAACATAAGGAAAAAAACACAAACAAGAAGTTAATCAATGTGCTTATCAATTTTGAGTTTATACATTATGATATAATCACTGACTTCTGTAAATATCTAAGAGATACGCTTACACAATGCAAGAAGGAGATGTATATTTAACGTACTGCATTTACATATTATTTCGAGAGAGGGAAGTTATCATTCTACAGTATAATGGCAACTGTATTCAGGCAATTACAATCTATCTAGAGAATAGGCATCTTCTCATTTGGTTATTTATCACATAATAAACAACAGAACATGAAACATAGGCCCATTGTTAGAGTAGATCTGTAGCAGAGAGGTATACACACTACAAATAAGGGTGAACAGAGTGTGAGATACAGATGATTACAATGATACTTTGATAAAATACAACTTCTTGTCACGAGCAAACGCGAGCATGTTTGGAGAGAGGGAAACTAAGTAACACCAATCAGAGCCAATCGTCATAGTAAGTGCATTGAATTCAACTCTTTCCTTCAGGTTCAGACCATCAAGGTCATAGAGTCTGATCACCACGTGACCATTCCAATAATTAACGCTCGATACATACACCCTGTCCTGCTCATCCACGGCAGCATACAGGTAGACACCGCTTGGAGCTTGTAGAGATTTACCAGCATTCCCATCCCTATCATAGACCGTCACCACGCGTGGATCGGTGTAATTACATGAACTCGTGACGATCAAACCCGACCTGGTAGCAGATACCTGGCTCGGAGTGTTGTGCTTTGTTGAAACAGCGTGTTTGAGAGTGGATCCAGTCGGGTCATAGATATAGACTTTATTCTCACTGTAAGCCGCGATGAGGATTTCATCTGACGGACTTTTGTTTAGTCCGAAAAAGGCACTCCTTTTCCCGTGGACGGTTGATTTCCTTGATCCATTGGGAGAATATTTGTCTACTTTGCTACGCGTCGATATGCATAATGTTCTGTCTTGTAGAAACACAATATTAAAACACTCCATGTTACTTGGTATGTTTGCATACTGCTCCTGTTTACCAGTTGAATCAATGATATCTATACCATGTTCATTCCCATATCCGATAGCCACACTTTCATCAGAGTACGACGTCATACCCCGCACCTTTCCCCGTAGATCTACACACTGAATGACTTGAACCTTGGGATCTGATCCTGAGATGCTCCCGAGGTCAAGACGACTATCATCTGCAGGCTTGAACTTCTTCTCCAGTGCTTTCTTTGTAATGGCTGCCGCAGAAGTGTGATCAGCAGCCTCCTTCAGCATGGCATCCAGCTCCTCACAGAGCAACGTATGAGCAGACAGACTTTCTGTCTCAAGACGATCCAGTCTGTCATTAGCTACCAGTGTTATTGAACTACAAATACTCTTGATCCTAAGCCGATCCTTGGATTTCAAGACGTTGAGTTCGTCCTCAAAACTCTGCTTTACTGCATTGAGTTGCTCGGTGAGATTTCGATGATTTTCTTCAAGCTCTTTAGCCTTGATGCTGTAGGCTTGACTGACATCGTCCAGTAGTTTCTGTACGGCAGAGTATACTTCATGGCGTTTTACTTCCACATTCTGAATGTTCTTCTCTAGTTCTGATTTATTAATGGCACAACGCTGGACAAGGTCGTTTACCTAAACAAAACAAATGAATAATATAGAAGTGAAAAGAACATTCTGTAGAATGAGATGTATGCCAATTACATGGTGCTGATTTTGGAAGCGCCTGATGATTCAAAATGATTAGAACCATGACCCACTCTCTACATCATCATATGTTATGCGAGGACCGAGGAATGTAATCCATTGTTTTTCGGCTCTTTTAAGGGAATCCAACCCTTGCAATAAGTTCATTTGTATGAAAGCAGCAATATCAGATAAGCAAAATGGATATAGGCCAAATAGTAATAGTAAAATAATACTAATAAATATTATAATTATAATATTAATGATAACAATAATAGTAATAACGATTATAATGAAAGCAATATAATAAAGATAAGAATAATAATAATGATACTACTACATCTATTACCAATTATGGGGATGATGATATATAGTACGAAGTATTCTGGATAATCTGGGCACGTGCCCCTTTCACCCATTCAATGGTAAACTACAAATAAGGGAAAAATGACGAAGAGACAGAGATATGGAGAGAAATAGAAAAACAGGGAAAAAGAAAGAAATGGGGATGATACCAGGTAACCCTTCGTACCTTCAAGGCGCACCGTAGTGTTTTTTTTACTCCAAGTGGGGGGCACCTCAAAAGGATTTTCAACAAAATTAGCTATGAAATGTAGCTACATTTACTACCGACATTATTATACCCCCCCCCCCCCTCCTCCGTAACGTTTCTAGATATTTACAAAGAACAGTTACAAACAAAAATAACAACAACATTGTATTCCTCTTTCTTGTAGTATGGGAATGTAGCTCTCTTAAACTTATGATGTAAAGCACACAAGCAGATTTAAGATTCAAAGTTATTATTTCCATAAGACATATTATATTTTAAAGAGTTTCTATAATGCTAAAGATCATATAACTCGACAGAAAATTTACTCTTAAGCAAGTCAGTGTAGCGACAGAGACAAAAGAAAAATGCTTCTGTGAAATTGAAAAGTGTAATCAAGTATTGTTTGAAACACATCGGAAAATCCACTTCAAAATAATGATTTGCATATAAATGACCATACGCGAACAGCACAAAGAGCTCACTGTCTTCTCAGAGGGATGGCGAAATTGTTGTCTTGCCCCCTTTACTAGAGATAAGCTTTGAACTGCACACCCTACCCGCTTCAGGCGCATATGCAGTAGACAGGGTTTGTACAATGATAAGAAACATTCCAACTATTAAAATGCTAGGAAGTCTAGCGACCGAGAGGAAAAAGATAGCGTTCTGGAAATTTGAAAGTGTATTTCAGGGTACTCAAAAATCTTTTCAAGTCTGCTATAATATCAAATACAATCGTAATATTATCGTACGAGCCGGGCGGGAGGGGGGGGGGGCCTTTGCCTTCTCCCCACTGATTTGTTTTCCGTACAGATCAGAAAGGGTACATCTATTATGTGCGATAGAGCGTAGCGACCGAGAGAAAATACTTTAAATATGGAATGGTGACACTTTGTTTTTTAGAAGCTCTTTTGCTTTGCAAAATTATTGATGTCTAAAAAAATTGTCTGGCAAGGGAGGCGGGGAAAAGGGGTCCTCTCTTCTTTGTAAAGATCTTTAACATTATAAGGGGGAGGGGCAGAAACAATTTGGCTCCACCCCTTATAAAGGGAATAGGTTGCCCGGGCTTTTGCTGCCCCTTGGAGACAGGCTTTCTGTAGTATAAACATAGGAAGTTTTTAATTGTTGAATTCTGCATTTTAGAGGACTAATCTGCGAATATAGGTTTACTGCAAAATATTTATTGTCAAGGGGGAGGGGGTGGATCTACAGTTGCACCGACCCATTTGATTGATAGAAAGGGATTTACAAATATGATAAACATCTGGTCTATTGGTATTCGAGGGAGCGTAATGACCGTGTGGGGAAATGTTGATTTTAGGATGCTTATTACAATGCAAAGGATTAATATTTAATTTTCCTTTTCTACCTTGCGAGGCCACCCCCCCCCCCCCCCTCCACTTGAATTATTCCATGAGCCCCATCTATTCCCACCTCCTCCCCGCTTCCGGCGCCTAAGGTTCCAATGAAACTAAGTTTACCTTAAGCCGTAATTGCTGCTCGAAGTCGGCTTGATTCTTGATGTTGTGATTTTGATGACCGACGATCACGCGCACTTGAGACAGACGTGGACCCTACAATCCTCACAAAACATATCTTTGTTCTCTTGTTTGTGGATGTAGCACTTCTCGGATAGATGACTAATGCTGACCTTTCCGTTGATGATATCCTGTACGGATACAATCTCATGGGCCTCAAACATCAAAGACATATTCTGATGACCCGTCAGACACTTCTCACACAAGTATCTGTTGCAGGTGTTGCAGAATGACACAGCCTCTTCTTGACGTTTGCAAGCAGTGCATTTTGGACGCATCTCAAGGACAGCATTCACCCCTCCAAATTTCGCGTGGTAATCGTCTACCAGTGCGTTGACAGTCACATTGGTGAGGAAATCTTTGACACGGTTCGCAGACAACTTGGTGACCTCCCTGCAGAGAGGACAGATCATGTGATCGAGATCCTTATGGGACAGGTCATAGATCTCGAGACATTTCCGACAGAAGGTGTGTCCGCATGAAGTCAGGATGATTGCCTTGTCGAAGATATCAAGACATAGCGGACACGTCAGGTTCTGTGAAGAGCTTGGAGCTTTATCTTGTTCAGTCTTCTCAGCCATCGGTACAAATATCAGCTTTCTGGCAAATGTACAAATGTTCAACAGTCAGTTCATGCAAGCTCAAACAATATTCATTGACGGGGTAGGTTGTACCAAATATCCAAGTTTTCACGTTGAATAATAATATGCGTCGAAAGAGGTGCGCCTATCTATGATCAAAAGTATTAATTCTCTATCCACGTGTGTATATAAATAATGTTACAATGGTACACTCACACTTGAGTAGATCGTCTGTTCATAAAAATGTAGTTTGTGGATTCTATGAATAGCAGTGGGTTTTCCCACAGATAGCGCACAGGATATAAGCACCTTTGAACCCAATGGCGGTGTATACGTATTCCACATGTTTGTCTATAGAGGGCGACTGTTTTAGGCTGTCAGTGGTGGATATAATTATTATACTGGAGAACCACTTTAGTAGTATCCTGGATAATAAAGTCAGACGTTTTATCTGCTTTCATTACTATCATTGGTAGGGGAAAGGACGGTAACTACATCTGTTTTCCACCCCCTTCTTTCTTCACTATTTTTCCTTTATCTCCTTCCATTTCTCTCTTTCTCTGTCAACAATTAATATTCTTATGAATGGATTGCTTCGAGGCTATGACTTTCCTTCCAATGTACAATTCGCCTGAAAAAATAATTCACCGTTTCCTCTCTTATAACCATGATAATGTGAATAATTTCTGTCTCAAGAGCTGATAATGTTACAAATCACATCAAATTGAATATGTCACTATCATAGCACATGGAATGTGATTTATTTGAAATAATCCTGCTTGGACCCTACAACAATGGATCCATGAAGTATATAATATCTCTCATGATCACTATTCTGTCTGATATAAGCTTCTAACTTTTTTCTCATTCTCTCTTTCTCTCTTTCTTTCTCTCTCTCTCTCTCTCTCTCTCTCACACACACGCACACGCACTCACTCACAAACGCAGACGCCTTTTCTCTCTCTCTGTCCCCCTCTCTCTCTCTCTCTGACTCTTTCTCGCTCTCTCTCTCCCTCTCTCTCTCTCTCTCTCTCTCTCCCTCTCTCTCTCTTCCTCTCTCCCTATAAACAGCTGAATATTACCGAAGTCTGTGATAATTTATGTGCAGTAATCATTCAAAGTGTTTCTTGTATCACCTCTTTAAAAAATGAACGTGTACCTGTTTTTTATATACTTGTACTTATGAATACCTTGTCAACTATTTATGTTAATAGTGATCGGGTAGACTACCCTATCGTGCCCTGATGTAACTTTACAAACTATTACATTAAACAATTGTACTCATTGAAATAACTGAATTTGAACTTTATGTTGACCACATATACTCAGTCTGTTGTTTGAAAGTAGTAACAGAAATTCGTATCCAGGCGATTGTAGCACATGTTAATATAGATGGAATGGTCGACTATATATTTAAAGGTAATACAAAGTTTTGGTATTGGGACATGTATTTCGTTCGAATGAACATATTGGAAGCATATGCGATCCTACAATATTCAGTGATCGTTGTCGCGGTTGAAATCGTGTCTAAAGTTATGACAAACGCTTTATGTTGCATAGCTCCCTCTCAAGGTCAAGATATTAATTAAACTATAAAACAATGTTTCTTGACTAAAATCGACCGATTAGCAATTCCTGTTTGGAAATTATATATCACAATTACATATTCTGAGATTTGTATGGTCGCAGCTACAATTGTACGGCCGTAGGCACTATTTGAAATTCATCAAAATTTACCGGGAGCACCGGTAAATTTTTATATTCAATTTTTCTCAAAAGCAGAAGTGTTATAGGGGCTAAAATTTCTAGTGCTTATAATATATCCACAGGGGCATTAAATATATTAAAATTGTAAAGTATCACTATCCACCCAATTTTCAAAATTTCCCAAAACTTGGTATTACCTTTAATGGAGCGTACCCAACACAACTAGATCCTGTATAGAGCTCGACACATTTCGTTCATGTTGATTTAGAATATGTCGTACGCTGTGAGAAAAATGTATGTATTCAGTGTCTGTGATTTCAACCATGAACCTTTTGCTATCAACACAATACCCAACGCTATTTGCCCAGCTGTGTATCCACAGGCAGTGGCGTAGCTACGATAGCGGGGCGGGGACGCGGGATTTGCACGTACGTGCCCCCTAATTGAATGGCACCAAAAGAAAAAGGAAGAGCGAGGGGCAAGATGAAGGGAAATTAAAAAAAAAACTTGAGTTAATTAAAATAAGAAGATACTTTTTGCTCGAAAATATTCTCCGAATTATTATATTATTATGTGAACTCAACTATTACAACAGATTGTGATGAAGAGAAAAATCACATTTTCAGTGACGTAAGCAGCAAACGTGTCTACAATCTCACCAACAGATGCTGTCTTTAGGGGGAGGGGTATACCAAAAAGAGACATTGATTAGTCTTCCGTGTTCAAAAGAAATTCGACGTATACAAAGGAACTTCGTTTTAAAAGAGAGTTCAGTTTTAAATTGCTGTACAATATACAGTACTACTTGTTTGAAACAATCTTTACGAATTGGGATTAGCAAAACGACAGATACTGCCCCCAAGTACCACGTTATAGATGACATTGTCCATGTGTTTATTAAATGTGAACAGAACAAAACTGTCCTTGGTTATATCACACAGGTTGTGATGTTTGGTTTTAATATTGAATATTGCATGGATATATCTCTTCTTTACCTAAGATTACTAATGGCATAGAAGTGGACGTTGTAATAACTATCGCATTCTGGTGCATATACAAAATGTTAGTCTTCCGGAATAAGTATGAGTTTAATGAAAAGCGTTTCAAAGTAAGGTACGTATTTGAAAAAGAAAAAACACACAGACTATACTCGTAAATCAGAAACTTTAAAAAAAAAAAGTTGCCAGAAATTTATTAAAAAAAACTTTAATTGGTAAGTAGCAAAATATTGTACAGGCGAGAAAATATGTGTTTAGAATTGATCACAAAGTACTACAATTACTTTGCTTTTCATAACTTCATGTTGATGCTCGAATGGAAATTAGACATCTCAACTGAGGCACTCACACACAAGCATTCTCATTTCAATTGAAAACTAACGTAGTTACAATTTTAAAATCACAAGACGTTTTATAGGCTTTCATTACTATATGTGGAAGAGTAAAGGACGGTAACTACATTTGACTTCACCCCTCTTTCTCCACTATTCTTCCGTTATTTCCTTCTATTTCTTTCTTCTCTTCCTCTTTACCTGTCAACAATTGAAAGGCTCATCCAGTGTTATTCAACAATAAATTATGTTCATGTACTTATAACTACGTTTATAGCGTGTACATACTTTGTATAACTATTTTCTGATTATAAAACAAAGAAAGAAAAGAGTAAGATACAAAATACGAACTTTGAGACATGAATTATGTTAAGGTACTTTACAAAACTGTGTACAAAAACAGTATAGAAACCATGCGTGTGTATCGAAATAGTCGCGCCATTTTCATTTTACCCATAAGACTTGACTTTCTTTCTTCGCCAACAACACAAGGTAACTGTATTTTCCATTGAGATGCGGTTATCAGAACCACCCCCCCCCCCCCCGCACATTGAAAACAAAACCGAAAAAAAGAAAAACAAACCCATTTAAAAAAACAAAAACAAAAACAAAAATTGTCCCCGAGCTAGGTTGGTTATGCATAAATTATGTTAAGGTACTTTACAAAACTGTGTACAAAAACAGTATAGAAACCATGCGTGTGTATCGAAATAGTCGCGCCATTTTCATTTTACCCATAAGACTTGACTTTCTTTCTTCGCCAACAACACAAGGTAACTGTATTTTCCATTGAGATGCGGTTATCAGAACCACCCCCCCCCCCCCCGCACATTGAAAACAAAACCAAAAAAGAAGAAAAACAAACCCATTTAAAAAAATTAAAAAAAAAAAAAAATTGTCCCCGAGCTAGGTTGGTTATGCATAACAAGGATTTCTTCGATGTAATCTTAATCTTACAAACATATCAACAGGTAGATCATTTTTGTAAACGATAGGGAAACATTAAAATTATGTTTACTCTTGATTCATCCCTGGGTTTGCCATGCATGTCTACTAGCATGACCAAAGGTAGGTCTAATATCCTCATCATTTCTACAATTTATCATAATTTATGATAAACATAATTCTATTTTACCCCATTCTCTTTTTACCGTTATAAAATTCAGACGAAGATATTCCAAAGTCCACGTCACAAATCGATAGTCTGTATAGATTTGATTTAATTGAATCAAATTTAACTTGACTGAATTAAATTGAATTGAAATGAATAGTAATTATTATGAAAAAGAAAACTGCCGAATTGGCATGAAATATATTCAAAGTAAAATTACTAATATTATAACGGAACTGCAGTAAAAGTTAATATAATGTATCATAATATTTTTACATAATAATAGAATTCTTAGTCAAGAAACCCTACTTCCGACTGTTAAATGAGGCCTAATTTGTGTTATATACCTCACTTAAGGAATCCAGCCATCTGATTGGTCTAAATTGCATTCATAAACTTTAACTATTCCTGTAAAATTCCCGGTAAAATTCCAAACCCGTGTAATAGTTCTAAAAAATAGTTCTAAAATCCCAGTAACCATGGTTACTGGGAAAATAGTTCAGTCTTGGTGAAATACCCATAGGTTTACATGTTAAAAAATGGTCTGAGCGATCGAGGATACCGTACGTGTGCGAAGAATTGGTCGGTCATTTCAATAAAATTGAATCTCGATCGATCTTACCGACAATTTTATCTTGCATTGTTGACATGAAGACGAAAATAAACTTCCAAAAACAACATCTGCCAATAGATCTTGATCTAAGTTCGTGCCAATGCATTGCAAAAGTAAAAGAAGGGCCCGTTTAATGGAGCTGCCGCGAAGCATCAAGCACGCGTGGCCGTTTTCAATCCATTTTAATGTATATATTAGAGAAAACTGTCAGGTAGGGTATTAGTGTGCGATGGCCGAGCGGTCGAAGGCGGTGATTTTAGTCATAACATCGTTTGTACGCAAGAGATCGAATCCCATCTTCGGCAAATGTTTATTAATTTTTTAATTTTTTTTTATAGTCTACTCTCAAAGATACACTCATAAAAAACAACCGTGCAGATAAACTAGATAAAGGCCATGGTGGTGTCATAAGTTGACTCTTTTGTTTTCGGCATATAAAAGTATTAATGACTGCTTTAATATTCGAGAAATAGTTGTTTCTATACGCTCTCGGGAAGGTTACAATTGGGTTATTGCCCTCGGCACGCCTCGGGCAATAGCACAATTCTATCCTTCCCTTGAGCGTATAAAAACAACTATTTCTCTCAAAGCAGTCATTAATACTATATTAATACATCGTTCTTCTCTACTTCATAGCAAACTAGTCTGTCATATTATAAGTCACAGAGCATTACATTAAATAGCTTTTCAGACATGGTGCAAAGTGAATATGAAGGAATTTTTCATGGAATATAACACAATATTTCTTCATTTAAAGAAAACAAATATTCACAATATAAAACACAAAATATAGGCACAATTAAAATATTTTTTGTAATATTTTGAGAATAAAAACATAAGCACATTGATTAGCTTCTTATTAGTGGAATTTTCCTTATCAATTTTGAATTTATACATTATGATATCATCACTAACTTTCTGTAAATATCTAAGAGATACGATTACACAATGCAAGAAGTAGATGTATATTTTACGTACTGCATTTACATATTATTTCGAGAGAGGGAAGTTATCATTCTACAGTATAATGACAACTGTATTCAGGCAATTAAAATCTATCTAGAGAATGGATATCTTCTCATTTGGTTAGTTATCACATAATAAACAACAAAACATGAAACATGGGCCCACTATTAGATCTGGAGCAGAGAGGTATATACACTACAAATACGGGTGAACATAGCATGAGATACAGATGATTACAGTGATACTTTGATAAAGTACAACTTCTTGTTAGAAGCAAACGCGAGCATGTCTGGAGAGAGGGAAACCAAGTAACACCAAGGATCTCCAAGCGTCATATTAAGTACGTTGAACTCAACTCTTTCCTTCAGGTTCAGATCATCAAAGTCATAGAGCCTGATCACCACGTTAGCATTCTTACAATCAACACTTGCTACATACACCCTGTCCTGCTCATCCAGGGCAGCATACAGGTAGACATCGATTGGAGCTTGTAGAGACTTACCAGCATTCCCATCCCTGTCATAGACCGTCACCACGCTTGGATTGCAACATGAACTCGTGACGATCAAACCCGACCTGGTAGCAGATACCTGCCTCGTCTCCTTATGTTTTGTTGGAACAGTGTGTTTGAGAAAGGATCCAGTCGGATTATAGATGTAGACTTGCTTTTCATCGCTAGCGATGAGGATTTCATCTGATGGACTTCTGTTTAGTCTGAGACAGCCACTGCTTTGCACGTGGACGGTTGATTTCCTGGAGCCATTGGGATAATATATGTGTGCTTCCTCGAGAGCCGTTGACATACATAACGACCTGTCTTGTTGAAACACAAGATCATAACATTCCATGTTACTTGGTATGTTTGCATACTGCTCCTGTTTACCAGCTGAATCAATGATATCTATACCATGTTCATTCAGATATCCGATAGCCACACTATCATCAGAGTACGGGGTCATACCCAGCATCACTCCCCGAAGATCTACACACTGAATGACTTGAACCTTGGGATCTGATCCTGAGATGCTCCCGAGGTCAAGACGAGTATCATCTGCAGGATCGAACCTCTTCTCATGTGCTTTCTTTGTAATGGCTGCCGCAGAAGTGTGATCAGTAGCCTCCTTCAGCATGGCATCCAGCTCCTCACATAGCAAGGTATGAGCAGACAGACTGCCTGTCTCAAGACGACCCAGTCTGTCATTAGCTACCAGTGTTATCGAACTACAAATACTCTTAATCCTCTGTCGATCCTTGGATTTCAAGACGTCGAGGTCGTCCTCGAAACTCCGCTTTACTGCATTGATTTGCTCGATGAGATTTCGATGATTTTCTTCAAGCTCTTTAGCCTTGATGCTGTAGGCTTGACTGACATCGTCCAGAAGTTTCTGCACGGCAGTGTATACTTTATGGCGTTGTACTTCCACATTTTGAATGTTCTTCTCCAGTTCTGCTTTCTTAGTGGCATATCGCTGGACAAGGTCGTTCACCTAAACAAAACAAAACAAAAAACAGAGAAGAGAAAAGAACATTTAGCTATGAAATGTAGACACGTTTACTAACGCCTTTATACATCCCCTCCTCCGCAATAAACACCTTTTCTCCTTTCTTGATATTTGAAAAGAATAATGTATTTAAGTTTCAACAACATCAACAAAAGAAAAACACATAGTATTCCTCCCTTTTTGGTTGGTAGTATTGGAATGTAAATCTCTTAAGCATATGTTTTAAAGCACAGAAGCAGATTTAAAATATTCAAAGTTATTATTTCAATAAGACATAAGATACCTTATATTAAAGAGTGTATATGATACTAAAGTTTAGATATAACTCGATAGAAAGTTTGATATTTAGCTAGTGAGTGTGGCGACCCAGGGGGAAAATGTTCATGTGAAATTGAAAAGTGTAATCAAGCATAGCTTAAAACACATCGGTAAATCCCAGCCTACTTCAAACAAATGATTTGCATATCAGTGATCAAAAAGCGAGCAACAGAAAGAGCTTCATGTTTTCTCAGAGGGGTGTCAACATTGTTGTCTCATTGTTGTTTACTAGAGAGAAGCTTTGTACTTCGCACCCTATCCGTTTCAAGCTCATATGCAGTAGACAGGGTTTGCACAGTGATGAGAAACATCCCAACTATTAAAATGCGAAGAGTCTAGCGACTGAGAGGAAAAAGATAGCGTTTTGGAAATTTGGAACCATATTTCAGATGACTTAAAAGCGTTTCTAGTCTCCAATATCATCAATATAATACAATAATTATCCGCCAGTGGCGGATCCAGGGGGGGGGGGCCGGCCCCCCCCCCCCCCCCCCCTGGGGAAAAAAAGAAGGAAAACAAAGAAGGGGGGGGAAAGAAGGAAAACAAAAGAGGGAAAAAAAGAGGGAAAAAAAAGAAGGGAAAAAAAGAGAGAGAGAGAGAGAAGAAAAAGAAGGGAAAGAGGAGAGAAAGGGAAAGAAAGAAGAGGAAGAAAAAAAGAAAAGGGGTAAGAAGTGATCGGGGGGGCGAAATAGCCTCGCCTCCCCCTCCCCCAATCAAAAAAATAAGAGAGAAGGAAGGAAAAAGAAAGAAGTGGGTATCAGTTGCAATTTTTCCGCCAACAAGTTGTGGATCGGGGTGGGGGTGGGGCAAAATGCCCTTGCCTCCCCCTGCCCCGCTAAAAAAAAGAGAAAGAAGGAAAAGGAAAAAAGGAGAGCTAAAAGGGACCGGGAAAAAAGGGTGAAAAGAAGGGGAAATAGATCAGTAATCCCGCCAACAACGTGTGGAGAAGGGTGGGGCCGAAGAGAAAAGAACATTTAGCTATGAAATGTAGACACGTTTACTAACGCCTTTATACATCCCCTCCTCCGCAATAAACACCTTTTCTCCTTTCTTGATATTTGAAAAGAATAATGTATTTAAGTTTCAACAACATCAACAAAAGAAAAACACATAGTATTCCTCCCTTTTTGGTTGGTAGTATTGGAATGTAAATCTCTTAAGCATATGTTTTAAAGCACAGAAGCAGATTTAAAATATTCAAAGTTATTATTTCAATAAGACATAAGATACCTTATATTAAAGAGTGTATATGATACTAAAGTTTAGATATAACTCGATAGAAAGTTTGATATTTAGCTAGTGAGTGTGGCGACCCAGGGGGAAAATGTTCATGTGAAATTGAAAAGTGTAATCAAGCATAGCTTAAAACACATCGGTAAATCCCAGCCTACTTCAAACAAATGATTTGCATATCAGTGATCAAAAAGCGAGCAACAGAAAGAGCTTCATGTTTTCTCAGAGGGGTGTCAACATTGTTGTCTCATTGTTGTTTACTAGAGAGAAGCTTTGTACTTCGCACCCTATCCGTTTCAAGCTCATATGCAGTAGACAGGGTTTGCACAGTGATGAGAAACATCCCAACTATTAAAATGCGAAGAGTCTAGCGACTGAGAGGAAAAAGATAGCGTTTTGGAAATTTGGAACCATATTTCAGATGACTTAAAAGCGTTTCTAGTCTCCAATATCATCAATATAATACAATAATTATCCGCCAGTGGCGGATCCAGGGGGGGGGGGGGGCCGGCCCCCCCCCCCCCCCCCCCTGGGGAAAAAAAGAAGGAAAACAAAGAAGGGGGGGGGAAAGAAGGAAAACAAAAGAGGGAAAAAAAGAGGGAAAAAAAAGAAGGGAAAAAAAGAGAGAGAGAGAGAGAAGAAAAAGAAGGGAAAGAGGAGAGAAAGGGAAAGAAAGAAGAGGAAGAAAAAAAGAAAAGGGGTAAGAAGTGATCGGGGGGGGGGGCGAAATAGCCTCGCCTCCCCCTCCCCCAATCAAAAAAATAAGAGAGAAGGAAGGAAAAAGAAAGAAGTGGGTATCAGTTGCAATTTTTCCGCCAACAAGTTGTGGATCGGGGTGGGGGTGGGGCAAAATGCCCTTGCCTCCCCCTGCCCCGCTAAAAAAAAGAGAAAGAAGGAAAAGGAAAAAAGGAGAGCTAAAAGGGACCGGGAAAAAAGGGTGAAAAGAAGGGGAAATAGATCAGTAATCCCGCCAACAACGTGTGGAGAAGGGTGGGGCCGAAATGACCTTGCCTCCCCCTCCCCCCCCCCCCCCCCCCATAAAACCTTACAGAGAGAGAAGGAAGGGAAGGGAAAGGAAAAGAGGAGAGAAAGGGAAAGAAAATATAGAAAAAAGAAAGGTAGGGGAGATCAGTTGCGGTTTTCCGCCAACAAAGTGCAGATCGAGGGAGGGGGGGGGGGGGGGGCACTGGCGTATTGATCGGGGAGGGGTCTCGGGGGAAATCAAATTTAAACGTGGTTTATTTCTAATTCCATAACGGTGGTTCACACATAATGCTGAAATGACATAATTTTCCGAGATTTTTCCTCATTCTTTAGTAAATTATACTTTTGTATGCGTTTGTAAATTAACAGCCAGGCAAGAAATATGCTTCTTGAGATGCCTACATGTCAGGGCCCGCGGAACGGCGGGGATCGGGAGCCTCTAGCCCCCCCCCAAAAAAATTTTTTTTTAATAGAAATAGAAAGAAAGAGAGAAAGAAGGAAAGAATAGTTAACTAAACTAAACCGTAATTAAACGCCAAAAAACCCTGAGCTTCCGGGGGCTCTGCACCCGGGACCCAACCAAGGGCCCTTGGGCAGGCCCCTTGATACTCATCTGACCGCAATTTAGTGCCTTAAACCCTTGATCTTCTGGGGGCTCCGCCCGCTGAACCTCACGCCAATCAGTGTCCTGCCAGTGTCACAAATAAGGTATAAAAATATGTTTATCTGACCGTAATCAAATGCCTGAAACCCCTGAGATTCAGGGGTTTCCGGCCGCATCCTCGACCTCACCAGGGGCCCTGAGGAGGGCCCCTGAATGCTTATCTGACCGTAATTTGCCTTTAACCCATGAGTTTCTGGGGGCGGACAAGGTATCAAAAGATGTTCATCTGACCGCAGGCGTGTAGCAAGGGGGGCAGTGGGGGCGGCCCCCCTAAAATAAAAATAAAAAAATAATAAAAAACGCCGGCCAAAAAAAGGGAGGAGAGAAAAGGAAAAGGACGTATGAAGAAAAAAGGGCAAACAAAAAACATTTTTGAAATTCAGACAAGGATTAAGAGTCGAAAACGGTACAACGAATCGTCTTCTTTCTCTAATGATTTAATGGAACGTAAAAGCTTTTGCGCTTCGCGCGCGCGAATGGAAGGGGGGGGGGGAAATGAATTCAGACGAGGATTAAGAGTCGAGAACGGTACAACGAATCGTCTTCTTTCTCTAATGATTTAATGAAACGTACAAGCTTCCGCGCATGGCGCGGGAGGGGGGAGGGGAAAATTGAATTCAGACGAGGATTAGGAGTCGAGAACGGTACAACGAATCGTCTTCTTTCTCTAATGATTTAATGAAACGTAAGAGCTGCCGAGTTTTGCGCGGGAGGGGGGGGGGAGATGATTTTAAACGAGGATTATGAGTAAAAAACGGTACAACGAATCGTCTTATTTCTCTAATGATTTAATGAAACGTAAAAGCTTCCGCGCTTTGCGCGGGCGGGGGATAACTGTATTCAGACGAGGATTATTTTCGAGAACGGTACAACGAATCGTCTTGTTTCTCTAATAATTAAATTAAATGTCAAAGCTCCCGCGTTTCGCTAAGGAGGTGGTGTAACTGAATTTAGACAAGGATTAAGAGTCGAGAACGGAATAACGAATTGTCTTCTTTCTCTAATGATTTAAAGAAACGTACAAGCTTCCGCGCTTAGCGCGGGAGGGGGGAGGGGAAAACTGAATTCAGACGAGGATTAAGAGTCGAGAACGGTACAACGAATCGTCTTCTTTCTCTAATGATTTAATGAAACGTAAAAGCTGCCGAGCTTTGCGCGGGAGAGGAGGGGGGGATGAATTTAGACGAGGATTATTAGTCAAAAACGGTACAACGAATCGTCTTCTTTCTCTAATGATTTAATGAAACGTAAAAGCTTCCGCGCTTCGCGCGGGAGGGGGATAACTGTTTTCAGACCAGGATTATTTTCGAAAACGGTACAACGAATCGTCTTGTTTCTCTAATAATTAAATTAAATGTCAAAGCTCCCGCGCTTTGCGCGGGAGGGGAAAAACTGAATTCAGACGAGCAGGCGCGTACGCAGGGGGGGGGGGGGGGGGGGGGTTGAACCCCCCCCCCCACCTTCGCTTTTTTTTATGTGTGTATCTTGGAGCCAAACCCCCCCCCCCCCCTTTTGTGATTTTTTGTTTCTTTTTTTTTAATTTAACAAAAATATATATGCCAATGGCTGACCTAAAAAAAGTGTCCTCTCAACCCCCCCCCCCCCCCCCCACCCCCGCTTATTTAGCGGCTGGCTGAGTCGTTGCGATTCTTTTTGGGGATAAAAAAAAAGTGAGCCCCCCCCCCCCCCCCCTGAGAAATCCTGGATCCGCACCTGGCCTTGGCCTTCTCCCCGTCGATCTGTTTTCCGTGTAATTCAGAAAATGTGCAATGCATGGACCGTAGCGACCAAAAAAAGAAGAACCTATTTTGCTTTGCAAATGTTTGTCTAGCAAGGGAGGCGGAAAAAACGAATCCCCTATTAGACATTTGGCCTTATTAGAGGTAGGGGGCAGAAACGATTCGGCTCCACCCCCGATACGTAGAGGGAATAATATGCCCCTAGATTTTGCTGCCTGTTGGAGATGGGCTTTCTACAGTATAAACATAGGAGTGCACTTTTTCTATATTTTGTAGAGCAGGGTCTAGCGACCAATAATACTGAGTAAATTTAGGTTTTGGAATGATTAAATTCTGCATTTTAGAGGACTAATCTGCTTGATAGGGTTTTGCAGCATAATATCTATTGTCAAGGGGGAGAGGAGGATCTACTGTTGCCCCGACCCTTTGATTGATAGAAGTATTTGATCCCGTGCTCGTGGTGCCTATATTGTAGAGAGAGGGGTGGGGGTTACAAACATATAAACATCGGGTCTATTAATATTCGAGGGAGCGTAATGACTGAGTGGGGAAATGTTGATATAAGGATGCTAAAATAGTACCTTTTATAGCACTTGTTATCTTATTACAATGCAAAGGAATTACATTTAATTTTCCTTTCCCCTTGCGAGGCTAACCCTCCCCCTCCCCTCCACTTGAATTATTCCATGAGCCCTGTGTGCCCCCCCCCCCCACTTCCTCCCCGCCTCCGGCACCTACGGTATCGTAAATAAAACTACGTTTACCTTAAGCCGTAACTCCTGCTCGAAGTCAGCCTGATTCTTGATTTTGTGAAATTGATGACCGACTATCACGCACTTGAGACAGACGTGGACCTTACAATCCTCACAAAACATATCTTTGTTCTCTTGTTTGTGGATGTAGCATTTCTCGGATAGATGACCAATGCTGACCTTCCCGTTGATGATATCCTGTACGGATACAATCTCATGGGCCTCAAACATCAAAGACATATTCTGATGACCCGTCAGACACTTCTCACACAAGTAGCTGTTGCAGGTTTTGCAGAATGACACAGCCTCATCTTGACGTTTGCAAGCAGTGCATTTCGGACGCATCTCAAGGACAGCATTCACCCCTCCACACATGACGTGGTAATCGTCTACCAGTGCGTTGACAGTCACATTGGTGAGGAAATCTTTGACACGGTTCGCAGACAACTTGGTGACCTCCCTGCAGAGAGGACAGATCATGTGATCGAGATCCTGGTGGGACAGGTCATAGTTCTCGAGACATTTCCGACAGAAGGTGTGCACGCATGAAGTTAGGATTGTTGCCTCGTCGAAGATATCAAGACATAGCGGACACGTCAAGTTCTTCGAAGAGCTTGGAGCTTTATCTGCTGCAGTCTTCTCAGCCATTGGTACAAATTTCAGCTTTCTGGCAAATTAAAAAAACACGAGCTCATTCTTAGCATACATGCAATGTCCAATAAAACTAAGTGTGGTCAGCTAATGTACGAGAATTCAACAGGCAGTGTATGCAAGTTCAAACAATATGCAGTGACGTACGTAATAGGTTTTACCAATATCCTGAGTCCAAGTTTTCATGTTGATTAATAGTCGAAAGAGGTGCGCTTATCTATGATCAAAAGTATTAATCTTCTATCCAAGCGTGTATAAACAAGGTTACAATGGTAAAATCACACTTGAGTAGATCGTCTGTTCATATAATGTAGTTTGTGCATCCTATGAATAGAAATGGGTTTTCCCACAGATAGCACGCAGAATAAAAGCACCTTTGAACTTAATGGCGGTATATACGTATTCATCATTTTGGGCTATATAGAGGGCCACTTTTTTAGGCTTTCAGTGGCGAATATAATTATCATGCTAGAAGTCCACTGCAGTAGAATCCTGGATAATAAAGCCAGACGTTTTATCTTCCTTTATTTCTATCATTGGTAGGGGAAAGGACGGTAACTGCACTTGCTTTCAACCCCTTCTTCCTCCACTTTCTTCCTTTATCTCCTTCCATTTCTCTCTTTCTCTGTCAACAATTTTTATTCTTGTGATTGGGTTGCTTCGAGGCTATGATTTTCCTTTCAATGTACAATTTGCCTGAAAATATATTTCACCTTTTCCTCTCTTATAAAAGAATCTCATGATTTAGATATATTATAACCATGATAATGTGAATCTTTTTTGTCTCAAGAACTGATAACGTGAAAAATCGTATCAAATTGAACGTGTCACTGCCATAGGCTAAATTGCACAGGAACGTGGTTTATTTGAAATAATCATGCTTGGAACCTACATTAATGGATCCGTGAAATAAAAAAATGGTTTTCTCTCATGATCACAATTCTGTCTGATATAAGCTTCTATCTTTCTCTATTTATTCATCTCTCTCTCGCTCTCTCTGACACACACACGCACACATACTCACTCACAAACGCAGACACTTTCTTCTCTCTTTCTCCCTCTCTCTCTGCCCCCTCTCTCTATCTCTGACTCTTTCTTTCTCTCTCTCTCTCTCTCTCTCTCTCTTTCTCTCTCCCTATAAATAGCTGAATGTTACCAAAGTCTGTGATAAGTTATGTGCAATAATCCTTCAAAGAGTTTCTTTTATCACCTCTTTAACAATGAAAGTGCACATGTCATTATATACTTGTACTTATGAATACATGTACCTTGTCAATAGCGATTGGATACACTACCCTATTGGGCCTTGACTAAACTTTACAAACTATTAAATTAAACAATTGTACTCATTGAATAAGTTGAATTTGAACTTTATGTCGACCACATAATCAGTCTGTTGTTTGAAAGTAGTAACATAAATACTTATCCAGGCGACTGTAGCACATGTATGTCAATATAGATTCAACACAACTAGAGCCTGTAAAGAGCTCAACACAGTTCGTTCATATTAATTTATAATAATGTCGTATGCTGTGAGAAAAAATTAGATATTCAGTGTCTAAGATTTTAACCGTGAACTTGTTGCTATCAACACAATATCCAACGCTATTTGCTAAGCTATGTATCCACATGCAGTGACGTAGCTAAGAGAGGGCGGGGATGGCACGGGATGTGCACATATTACGTGCCCTCTTACCGAATGGCTCTTTACAACAACAAAAAAGGAAGAGCGAGAGAAAAGATCGAAGAAAAAAATTGAAAACAGTGAGATAATTAATATAAGGAGATACTTTTTGCTTGATAATGTTCTTCGAATATTATATTATTATGTGAACTCAACTCTTTCAACAGATTGTGATGAAGAGCCAATCACATTTTCATTTCAGTGACGCCTAAGCAGCAAACGTTATAACAATCTCACCAACAGGTGCTGTCTTAAGGGGGAGGTGGTTCTACCAAAAAGAGACATTGATTAGTCTTCCGTGTTCAAAAGAAATTTGACGTATACAAAGGATCTTCGTTTATGAGAGTTCAATTTTAAATTGCTGTACATTATACAGTACTACCTGATTGAAACAATCTTTACGAATGGGGATTAACAGACAACAGATACTGCCCCCCAAGTACCACGTAATAGAGGACATTGTCCATGTGTTTATTGAATGTGAACAGAACAAAAATGTAATTGATTATGTCGAACAGGTTGTGATGTTTGTTTTTAATATTGATTTTTGCATGGGTATCTTTTTTTTACCTAAGATTACTTAAGGCGGAGAAGTGGACTTTGTAATAACTATATCGCATTCTGGTGTATATACAAAATGTTAGTCTTCCTGAATAAGTATGACTTTAATGAAAAGCGGTTCTAAGTACAGAACGTATTTGAAAAAGAAAAAACACACAGACTACTCATAAATCGGGAGCCAAAATAGCCAGACAAAATGTTGCCAGATAAATTGTTATTATACAGTACATTGCTTCTCATAACTTTATTTTGATGCTTGAATGTAAATGATACATCTCAACTGGGCACTCACAGACAAGCATTCTCTTTCCAAGTGTGTACTTATTTCAATGTGGTTACAATGTTAAAATCACAAGACATTTTATAGGCTTTTATTGCTTTATTTGGAAGAGTAAAGTACGGTTACTATATTTGTTTTTCACCCCCTCTTTCTCCTCTATTCTTCCGTTATTTCCTTCTATTTCTCTATTTCTCTTCCTCTTTCTTTGTCAACAAAAGTGTACATAGAAATAAATAATGTACATGTACTTATAGGCTAGGTTTATAGCGTGTATATACTTTTTATAACTATTTTCAAATTAAAAAAAAGAGACAAAAGAGGAAAGTACGAAATAAGAACGTTGAGACATGTGTTTAAGGTACTTTACAAAACGCTGTACACAAACAGTAAAGAGACCATGCGTGTGTATCGAAATAGTCGCGCCATTTTACCCATAAGACTTGTCTTTCTTTCTTCACCAAAAATACAAGGTAACTGCATTTTCCATTGAGATGTGGTTATCAGAACCCCCCCCCCCCCCCCGCACATTAAAAACAAAAACTTTTTTTTTTTAAATATATTTTTTTTAAAGAACAATAGGAAGAAAATTGTCCCCGAGCTAGATTGCTTATGCATACAAGGAATTTCTTCGATGTAATCTTAATCTTACAAACATATTAACAGGTAAATCATGTTTTTAAACGATGGGGTAACATTAAAATGGTGTTTTCTCCAGATTCATTCCTGGGTTTGCCATGCATGTCTACTAGCATGACCAGAGGTAGGTCTAATATCCTCATCATTTCTACAATTTATCATAATTTATGATAAACCTAATCCTGTCCTACCCCATTTTCTTTCTACCGTTATAAAATGCAGATGAAGATATTCAAAATTCAACGTAACAAATCGATAGTCTGTATAGATTTAATTGAATTGAATCGAATTTAACTAGACTCAATTAAATTAAATTGAAATGAAATGGTAATTATAATGAAAAAGAAAACTGCCGAATTGGCATGAAATTTATTCAAAGTGAAATTACTAATTATAACGGAACTGCAGTAAAAGTTAATATAATGTATCATAATATTTGTACATAAGTTAATAGAATGCTTAGTCAAGAAACCCTACTTCCGACTGTTAAATGAGGCCTAATTTGTGTTAATACATCGTTCTTCTCTACTTCATAGCAAACTAGTCTGTCATATTATAAGTCACAGAGCATTAAATTTAATAGCTTTTCAGACAGAGTGCAAAGTGAATATGAAGGAATATTTCATGGAAAAGAGCACAATATTTCTTCATTTAAAGATACAAAATATTCACAATATAAAACACAAAATATAGGCACAATTATAATAATTGTAATACTTGGAATAACAACATAAGGAAAATTACACCAATAATTAAGCTAATCAATGTGCTTATCAATTTTGAGTTGATACATTATGATATCATCACTGACTTTCTGTAAATATCTAAGAGATACGATTACACAATGCAAGAAGTAGATGTATATTTTACGTACTGCATTTACATATTATTTCGAGAGGAGGAAGTTATCAACCTACAGAATAATGACAACTGTATTCAGGCATGGGCATCTTCCTATTTGGTTATTTATCACATAATGAACATCAAAAGATGAAACATAGGCCCATATGAGAGTGGGTCTGGAGCAGAGAGGTATACACACTACAAATAAGGGTGAACAGAGTGTGAGATACAGATAATTACAGTGATACTTTGATAAAATACAATTTCTTGTCACGAGCAAACGCGAGCATGTCTGGAGAGAGGGAAACCAAGTAACACCAACTATCTCCAAGCGTCAGATGAAGTACATTGAACTCAACTCTTTCCTTCAGGTTCAGACCATCAAGATCATAGAGCCTGATCACCACGTGACCCTTCGAATAATCAACACTCGCCACATACACCCTGTCCTGCTCATCCACGGCAGCATACAGGTAGACACCGGGTGGAGCTTGTAGAGACTCACCAGCATTCCCATCCCTGTCATAGACCGTCACTACTCTTGGATTGGTGTAATTACATGAACTTGTGATGATCAAACCCGACCTTGTAGCAGATACCTGGCTCGTAGCGTTGTGTTTTGTTGGAATAGTGTGTTTGAGAGTGCATCCAGTAGGGTCATAGATATAGACTTTCTTCTCACTGGCAGTCGCAATGAGGATCTCATCTGATGGACTTTTGTTTAGTCTGCGATAGCCATTGCTATTGACGGTTGATTTCCTGGAGCTATTGGGAGAATATTTGTCAACTTTGCTACTCGTCGATATGCACAATGACTTGTCTTGTTGAAACACAAGATCAAAACACTCCATGTTACTTATTTTGTTTGTATACTGCTCCTGTTTACCAGCTGAATCAATGATATCTATACCACGTTCTTTCCAATATCCGATAGCCACACTATCATCAGAGTACTGGGTCATTCCATCCATACGTCCCCGTAGACCTACACACTGAATTACTTGAACCTTGGGATCTGATCCTGAGATGCTCCCGAGGTCAAGACGACTATTATCTGCAGGCTTGAACCTCTTCTCCTGTGCTTTCTTCGTAATGGCTGCCGCAGAAGTGTGATCAGTAGCCTCCTTCAGCATGGCATCCAGCTCCTCACAGAGCAACGTATGAGCAGACAGACTGTCTGTCTCAAGACGACCCAGTCTGTCATTAGCTACCAGTGTTATTGAACTACAAATACTCTTAGTCCTTTGTCGATCCTTGGATTTCAAGACGTTGAGTTCGTCCTCGAAACTCTGCTTTACTGAATTGAGTTGCTCGATGAGAATTCGATGATTTTCTTCAAGCTCTTTAGCCTTGATGCTGTAGGCTTGACTGACATCGTCCAGTAGTTTCTGCACGGCAGAATATACTTCATGGCGTTGTACTTCAACATTTTGAATGTTCTTCTCCAGTTCTGTCTTCTTAGCGGCACACCGCTGGACAAGGTCATTCACCTAAACAACACAAATAAATAATAGATTAGTGAAAAGAACATTCTGTAGAATGAGATGTATGCCAATTACATGGAGCCACTTTGAAAATCGAACACCGGATTTTGCAGGCGCCTGATGTTTCACAAATGTTAGAACCAAGACCTAACCTTTACATCATCACATGTCATTATGAGGACCGAGGAATGTTATACATTGATTTTTCGGCTTTTTTAAGGGAATATGACCATTGCAATAAGTTTATTTGTATGAAAGCAGTCATATCAGATAAACAAAATGGATATAGGCCGAATAGTAATAGTAAAATAATACTAATTAATATTATAATTATAATATTAATGATAACAATACGATTATACCGAAAGCAATAAAAAAAAAAGATAAGAATAATAATAATGTACTACTACATCTATTTAATACCAATTATGGTGATGATGATATATAGTACGAAGTATTCTAGATAATCTGGGGGGCCGCCTCCTATTTTTTTTTTTTGAAATTTTTTTTTAATTTTTTTTTTTTGAAAGAAAAAACACATGAAAAACACTGCTAAAATGGATCTATTTCTGATTTAAAAAAAATAAAAAAAAATGTCTGCGACCATCTTGAAAAATAGCCCGACTGTCAGGGAAAATGTACCTAGCGGCCATTTTTAGCGGCCATTTTGAAAGGGAAAAAAAAAAAAAAAAGGGCCTCCTCCTTCCTATTTTTGAAAAAACCGGACGCTAAACATTTTTTTTATTTTATTTGGCCTAAGGGGAAAGTAACGAAGAGATAGAGAGAAACAGCAAAACCAGGGAGAAAAGAAAGAAATGGAGATGACGATACCAGAATTAGTTAGCTTTTTCAATGTTGATTTCAGTAATCATTCGAATTCGCTCGAAATTGAGTGATCGCATCGTTAAATCGAATGCAATTCTGATGAAATTGGGCGGGAAAAACATTTATATATATATATATATATATATATATATATATATATATATAGCGAATCAGTGAAGAGACCCAGATAAAAAAAAAATGCCTGTGTGAAATTAAAAAGTGTAATCAAGTATAGTTTGAAACACATCAGAAAATCCCAGCCTACTTTAAAATAATGATTTGCATATAAGAGACCATAAGCGAGCAGCATATAAAGAGCTTCATGTCTGCTCGGAGGGGTGGCAAACTTGTTGTCTCATCCCGCTTTACTAGAGATAAGCTTTGAACTTCACACCCTACACGCTTCGAGCGCATTTGCAGTAGCGTAGCGTCCGAGAGAGAAAAAAAATGAATATGGAATGTTTACACTTTGTTTTTGAGAAGCACTTTTGCTTTGCAAAAATTATTGATGTAAAAAAAAAATTGTCTGGCAAGGGAGGCGGGGAAAACAGGTCCTCTCTTATTTGTAAAGATCTTTGGCATTGTGAGGGGGAGGGGGCAGAAACGATTTGGCTCCACCCCAATAGAGGGAATGATATGCCCCTGGCTTTTGTTGCCCCTTGGAGACAGACTGTATAAAGACATGACTGCATTATCTATGTTTTGTAGAGCAGGGTAGCCACCAGTAACTGAGTAAATTTGGGATTTTTATATGTTGAAGTCTGCATTTTAGAGGACTAGTCTGCTGATATAGCTTTGCTGCTAAATATTTATTGTCAAGGGGGAGAGGAGGATCTTCTGTTGCCCCGACCTATTTGATTGAAGTATCTGCTCCCATGCTTGCGGTGCCTATTGTAAAAGGGGGGTTTACAAACATATAAACATCGGGTCTATTAACAGCGTATGACCGTGTAGGGGAAATGTTGATATTAGGATGCTGAAAATTCACCTTTCAGAGCACTTATTATCTTAAAATAAAAGGAAAAGAAATTGTAGATATATATGTTTCCTTTCCCCCCTTGCGAGTTCACCCCCCCCCCCCCTCGACTTGATTATTGATTATTACATCAGCCCCCTCTACCACCACCTCCTTCCCGCTTCCTCCGCCTACTGTACCTTAAATGAAACCACACTTACCTTAAGCCGTAACCCCTGCTCGAAGTCAGCCTGATTCTTGATTTTGTGAAATTGATGACCGACGATCACGCACTTGAGACAGACGTGGACCTTACAATCCTCACAAAACATATCTTTGTTCTCTTGTTTGTGGATGTAGCACTTCTCGGATAGATGACCAATGCTGACCTTCCCGTTGATGATATCCTGTACGGATACAATCTCATGGGCCTCAAACATCAAAGACATATTCTGATGACCCGTCAGACATTTCTCACATAAGTAGCTGTTGCAGGATTTGCAGAATGACACAGCCTCTTCTTGACGTTTGCAAGTAGTGCATTTTGGATGCATCTCAAGGACAGCATTCACCCCTCCACATTTCGCGTTGTAATCGTCTACCAGTGCGTTGACAGTCACATTGGTGAGGAAATCTTTGACACGGTTCGCAGACAACTTGGTGACCTCCCTGCAGAGAGGACATATCATGTGATCAAGATCCTGATGGGACAGGTCATAGTTCTCGAGACATTTCCGACAGAAGGTGTGTCCGCATGAAATCAGGATGGTCGCCTCGTCGAAGATATCAAGACATAGCGGACACGTCAGGTTCTGTGAAGAGCTTGGAGCTTTATCTTCTTCAGTCTTCTCAGCCATTGGTACAAATATCAGCTTTCTGGCAAATGTACAAATGTTCAACAGTCAGTTCATGAAAGCTCAAACAATATTCATTGACTTGGTAGGTTGTACCAATATCCTGAGTCCGTTGAATAATAATATGCGTCGAAAGAGTTGCGCCTATCACAAGTAATAATTCTCTATCCAAATGTGTATACAAAAAAGGTTGCAATGGTAAAATCACACTCGAGTAGATCGTCTGTTCATATTATGCAGTTTGTGCATCCTATAAATAGCAGTGGGTTTTCCCACAACAGATAGCGCGCAGGATATAAGCACCTTTGAACTTAATGGCGGTATATACGTATTCATCATTTTTTTCTATAGAGGGCGACTTATTTAAGCTTTCAGTGATTGGATTGCTTCGAGGCTATGATTTTTCTTCCAATGTACAATTTGCCTGAAAAAAATATTTCACCGTTTCCTCTCTTATAAAAAATCTTATGATTGAGACATATAACCATGAAAATGTAAATCATTTCTGTCTCAAGAGCTGATAACTTGAAAAATCATATCAAATTGAACATTTCACTATCATAGCCATATTGCACATGGAATGTGATTTATTTAATATAATCATGCTTGGACCCTGCAACAATGGATCCTTGAAATAACGACACGATTTTCTCTCATGATCACAATTCTGTCTGATATAAGCTTCAATCTTTTTTCAATTCTCTCTCTCTCTTTCTCTCTCTCTCTCTCTTTATCTCTCTCTCTCACGCACACTTTTTTTCTCTAGCTCTCCCTCTCTCTCTCTCTCTCCTTTATCTCTCTCTCTCTCTCACGCACACTTTCTTCTCTCTCTCTCTCTCTCTCTTTTTATTTCCCCTCTCTCTCCCTATAAACAGCTGAATATTACCAAAGTCTGTGATAAGTGCAATAATCCTTCAAAGTGTTTCTTTTATCAGCTCTTTAACAATGAACATGTACCTGTTTTTATAATCTTGTAATTATGAATACCTTGTCTTATATTTATGTTGATAGTGATCATGGGTACACTACCCTATTGGGCCTTGACTAAATTTTACAGACTATTACAGTAAACAATTGCGCTCATTGAATAAATTGAATTTGAACCGACCACATAATTATACTCAGTCTGTTTTTTTAAAGTAGTAATACAAATACTTATCCAGGCGACTGTAGCACATGTCAATATAGATGCGACACAACTAGAGCCTGTACAGAGCACAACACAGTTCGATCATATTAATTTATAATAATGTCGTATGCTGTAAGACAAAATTAGATATTCAGTGTCTAAGATTTCAACCTTGAACTTGATGCTATATATATCCAACACTATTTGCTAAGCTATATATCCACATGCAGTGACGTAGCTAGAGAGCGGAGGGGGGGGGGGGGTGGCACGGGATCGAATGACACTAACACAAACAAAAGGAAGAGCGAGGGGTGAGCTGAAGGGAAATTAAAACAAATACCTTGAGTTAATTAAAATAAGAAGTTACCTTTTTTCTCGAAAACGTTCTTCGAATATTATATTATTATGTGAACTCTTACAACGTTTTGATAAAGAGAAAAATCACGATTTGATTTCAATGACGTAAGCCTACTTGCTCCCTCTGTATAATTCCTAATCGGTGACCATTGGTCCTCCATGATCCTTTTTTTCTTATGTTAATTGAGAGCTGAGTTGATGAGATATCCACCTGTCAGTGAACTTAATTCCTGGGTGGTCTAATCCCTCCTGGCCAAACTAGTGCAGATAGGCTTTAAACAGACTCTCACCAACATCATACGACCCAGTCTGTCATTAGCTACCAGTGCTATGGAACTACAAATACTTTTGATTTTCTGTCAATCATTGGATTTCAAGACGTTGAGTTCGTCTTCGAAACTCCGCTTTACTGATTGTAAATTGTCTGAATCGGCTTTGTCACTGTGAATAAGTGCCGGACAACTTTCCCTTTTGTCCCATCATAATAAATTATTAAAGAGTCAATTTTGCACAATGTATGACTCAGAAGGGACTGTTCTGTTTGGAGAACCTTTAATATGCTTTTCTCAATATAGTTCGATTAGTGCCCCAAAGGAGAAGGCGTTTAAAAGGAAAACAGAATTTATGATATTTTTGTACATGACAAACGCGTTTATTGACCAATTTTCGCTTAGATCTGGTGATCTCACATTTCAAACACTCGTAATTTTCTAATTATTGGTCCAATTTATGTCAAACTTTCGCAATTATCTTCTTCTTCCGCTTTCATACAAATGAAATTATTACAACAAGGGTCGGATGCCGGTGTGGACCCTTCTAAAGGAAAGTATTTAAAACAAATTTCATGATAGACAACACCACACACAAATCATAGAAGGCAATCTGAAAACTATTGGGGTTATAATTTTATCACAAATTAACACTTTAATTTCAAAACAGACATAACACTTCAAATCCGATTTGCATGCTAAAAAAAGATCCCGCTAACTAACATGGATTAACCAATTTGAATTCAGGTATAACTCTCAACTTAGTCCATTAATTGATGGTGCAGAAGTCTCAATTCCTTCATCATGTACAGATCAATTCAACTCTGCAACTATTTGAACAAAATGATCACTTTTCATGAATTTATCATATTGTCTGTTTGGAGCCAGAAGGTCGTTAACACGTACAATTTGACACCGAATTAACGCCCTTCTGTCTCTCAACAGATGATATTATGTAAAATTCTTGACAAAGTTCAATTCAGATTCGAATTTCATTGACAAAATGTCAGTGTTATTTTGTTCAGGATGAGGAGGTTGTCATTCAACACAATATGAATCAGTGGACAGTAAATCAGGTTATATCTAGCTTTCAATCAAAAATTTGGGCTAAATACAGTTAATTTAATGAAGAATTTCTTTCCCTCAAAATTAACAATCCCCTCATATCTAAATAACACAAATACATGGTGATAACTAACTGTGTGTTCCAACTCAACTAGAATCCAACACTTTGAACGTTTTTCATGTAAGCATATACCGGTTATTATTTTAGGAAAATTGATGCACAAATAGCTCTTCTTTGCATTCTACACCAAAAGCCATGTTTTAGCTGTTGTAGGAGCAGTTCATAAGGGCAATACTGAAAAGCCCCCCCCCCCCCCCCCCCCCCATTCAAAATACACTTCACTACAACAATGTAAGAATATCTTTTGAGAAAGAAAAGACATACATGTATTAAAAGCTATGTCAATATTTAGAACTAAAGGAACAATTCTTGTGTCATTTCTAAAGAGTTAATGTCAGTTCTTACAATTTTATCTCATTTGCAATTTGGACAAATTGAACGTGACAAAATGTACAATTGTTCATACAAAACTATCAATTACTCATGCACATCGAGTTATATGTTTTCAATATATAGTTGTGCAATATAGGTTTCATATGAACTGTGCATTAAGATTACAAGAAGTTTAAAAACACAGGTCCTAAAATAATGCATGCAGAATTAATCAAAGACTCTGCGATATGAGAACCCTACTTGATCTTAAAATTCAAAGAAATACATGTAGGCCAGTATTATAACCTCTTTTTCTCTCATAACTTTCCTAAATAAACTAAATCACATGTATATGCATGGAAGTATTAACCTACACTGGTATATGTATAAGTTGAGAAAATGAAACAGAAAATAAATTAAAGTTTTTGAATAAAGATGAGCACATATAAGAAACAGAGATATGCATGTACATAAGCTTATATGACATATACTTCTAGATACATTTATAAAATACACTTGAGAGACACACTTTCACTAGTGGTTTATTTATAGAAAGCTTTATAATAATTAAAGGCAGGCTTACGATAGACTCGGTCAAATGGATTAAAATCAAATACAAAGTTGTTGGGATGTCCAAAACCGCACCATGGTGGATTAATTCTAGCCTCATGCATCCTATAAGTGTTACCAATGCCTTCTTGTACTTAACCTCACCCCAAATAGCCTCACTGCTTTCAGAACTTGACAACTTTTGAATGTGACTCCATTTTTTTTCCAATAGGAATTATCATAATAGCTGGTAGATTGTGGATGGAGTAAGGGCCAAAATCATTGCTTATGAACTTGTTGAATTTTGAGAATGAACAACAAATATCTGTTTGAATAGTTTTCAACCATTGACCTTTCTCAAAAAAGGGTCAGTCAGACCTCACGATAATGATAATAAAACGTTTTCAACTGAAGGTACAGCCTACTACTTTATATGTATGTGAGAGTATGCTCATGTATGTATATTAATAGTGGGGCAGCTGTCGTGTGGAACTTTAATGAGAAATCCAGTTATTAGTATTGTCATTGCCGAGGTCTGACCTCCACTTAAACACATGTTTAATCACATACACTGAAGTGCATGGAATAAACTACACATACAAATATGTAGCTTTTATCAGTAGAATGCAAGTAAAATCTCTTATTACATTACAAGACAAAGTTTTGCCCCTCCAATAGGTCTGACACAACAGGCTTAACAGTTGAGCCTGTTTAATCACATACACTGAAGTGCATGGAATAAACTACACATACAAATATGTAGCTTTTATCAGTAGAATGCAAGTAAAATCTCTTATTACATTACAAGACAAAGTTTTGCCCCTCCAATAGGTCTGACACAACAGGCTTAACAAGATAAAAAAGTTTTTTTTTTTGTAGTGATACCAAAATGTTGTGTTTCTGATGCTCTAACATATTTATTGTAACTTACACAACTATATATTTATCAATTTCCTTTTCGTTTTTGTTTTGTTTGTTTTGCAAAGGGAAATCTTAAGCAGAATCACAAATTTTAAAAACTGATCGAAAGTAATGATGATCTCTGTTCAGGCCCCCAAAGAACCCTAAAAAAAATCACCAAAAAGAATATTAGCACTTCAATTCATAGGTAAATCAGTGTCCAAAAAGTTTTTTTAACAGCAGTGACATTCAACTGATTATAAACACAATTTTTTCCCCGACAGGCGACAATCTGATATTTTTAATATATGTACATACACATAATGCAGGCAACAGTTTTTTTTCTTCACATGTTCAAGCAAGAACTCATTTGGTCTGCCAATGTTAATTCACTTCCACTCTGATGTCTTTTATACAATCCACAAAAAAAACATTATAACAAATATTTAGAAACAAATTTGGGGTAAAGGGCACCTAATGTACAGCTATCAAACAATATAGCATTTATTGCTTGCTCGATGTTATCTTGTTTATGTTGCTTTCTTTTAAAGCATTCACTTCCTAATGAAATAGCTCGATATACTTGTCTCGTGTGCCTAGTGAGTAGATCGAGACCGGGAGAGTCGATCTCAGTATAATATTTAAATCCAGGTCAAAATATTTGTTTTGGTCTAAATTTAAATTAGAAATTGAAATATACATGTCCATACCAAGTTTAAATTTACTTTTCGGTGGCAGTGGCCGCAAGATAATTTTGTTCATACATTTTGAACCAGGAAATAGCTTTTTGCCATAAGACTTCTAATTTCAAAGAAGTCTGAAGCAAAGAGAGTCCATTGTGATTACTTGATTACTTTCGTAACTGTTCAATAATTCAGCCAAAATACTCAAAGATCTATCTTGTTGCTAAATATATTACTCATTGCGGATATAGTATCGAAAATAATATCGCTAGTGATATTCGTTTGTCTCGCAATGTGGTCAATAAGGAATCTAAAAGATCACGACGTTTCGTATGCTACTGCAATACTTCGTCAGGTGATAAAAACTGTTGTAAGCAAGGGTCTTTTATACTTTACGGGAGGACCGTAAAGCGGTCTAAAATTCGATCGATAATTGGAACAATAACGCCCAATGCCTATTGGTCGACGCACACGGTGATCGACCAATCACCAAGGCCGCTGGTTCGGCCGCTGGTTCGGCTGATGCACCAGGCCTATTGGCCGACGCATACGGTACTCGACCAATCAACGGGCCGCTGGCTCGGGCCGTCTGCTGAATGGAATCGACCGTTGTTGGCAACAGAGACAACGGGATCGATATCCCCGAATTTTGGATGCGGACGATACGCCGCCATGACACTCGCCGTCCTGCCAGCCAACAACGGTCGATTCCATTCAGCAGACGGCCCGAGCCAGCGGCCCGTTGATTGGTCGAGTACCGTATGCGTCGGCCAATAGGCCTGGTGCATCAGCCGAACCAGCGGCCGAACCAGCGGCCTTGGTGATTGGTCGATCACCATGTGCGTCGACCAATAGGCATTGGGCGTTATTGTTCCAATTATCGATCGAATTTTAGACCGCTTTACGGTCCTCCCGTAAAGTATAAAAGACCCTTGCTTACAACAGTTTTTATCACCTGACGAAGTATTGCAGTAGCATACGAAACGTCGTGATCTTTTAGATTCCTTATTGACCACATTGCGAGACAAACGAATATCACTAGCGATATTATTTTCGATCTATCTTGTTGTTAAGCCTTTAACGCATTTCTATTCATGGCTTGATCTTTCCCTTCCACTTTCTTTTTGTCTCCTCTTTTTTATTTTATCAGTCTGTTGTTTTTGTATATATATTGTAATCAAACTCTATATGCAATGTTGTTAAAATGATATAAAGTAATAAAATGCCTCGTATGAGGAAAAAAGAAAAAATCTTGTTGTTAAGCATTGATCATGGAAGATGTCGTCTGCAGTAATGCAAAATATCACCTTACTCCTAAAGACCATATTTCTGCTAGCTTGAGCAGTGTTTTTCCTTGAGACCAGTAGTATAAAAAGAGCCTGGACATAACAATCACCTGCTTATAAAGACCACTCTCCTTGTCTACCTCGATTGGTCTTTATACACAAGTTTCTGCGTATCATATGAGAAACCATCTTGTGATAATCACGAAGAAAAAAAATTGGTAACGGAGAAAATTTGACCTATTTTCTGGCGGAAGTGCCATTGCAATGAAACAAACTCAAAATGAGAGCGATAAACATCTAAAAAGTCTTAAATTTTCTTATGTACCAATGTCCATTGGGGGAAAAGTTAAGTCTTGTTCCTTGCTTGGCAATCATGTACATGCTGGGCATACATCAACTGGCCATAAGGATAATATAGAGCTGGGACCTACATATATACAAACATCGTGCAATCAACATGGTCTGCATAAAATATATCGAAGTGGTGATCGAGTACAAGTGCCCTATTTCTCCTCGCACCAACTGTTCTCTTTCCTCACCTGCAGGGGAAGAGAGAGAGAGAGAGAGAGAGAGAGAAATTGAAAATAAAAGAATGAGAGTTAGAGAGAAGAGAAATGGTAGAGTTAGAGGGATGAAGGGAGAAAGAAATGAGACAGAGTGAAAGGATGGGGTAGAGAAAGAGAGGTAGGGAGAGGAAGGGCAAGAAAACAAATGAAAGAATGATAGAGAGAGAGAGAGAGAGAGAAAGAGGGGGAAGGGGGAGTAAAGGGAGAGAGAAAGAGAGAAGGGTAAATTTCAATTAAAAAACGTCATGTACTGTTTTTGCTAAACATTGAAAGGCAGATAATTGAACGTAGATTATAAACATATAAAGCAGATTTTTGAATATATGCATTTGATTGGTGAAGAAAAAAGAAATGTTATGAACAGAAAAAGAACTAGAAACATGCAAAAACCATTTGATCATAGAATCAGTTTAAAATTAAGGGTGTTTTTGGATTAAAGGGGCAAAATAGTGAAAATTAAACATTGTATCAGTGAATGGTAACTTTAGAGATCTAGTACTTTTAAATGAAGTGGATTTGATAGAAATATATAAAACTCAACATGTTATTGCCTAAATCTGCTCAAGATATCAACCTTGAAAAAACATCTCTACATCTAACTCATTTACATTAAAGGGATTGGGTATCTTTATCTCAGATTCTGAAACAAAATCCTGGATTGAACTCATGCTGCAATGATAATTATAAACCTTAAGGTCAGTCAGGAACCCCATGACTTTTACAAGCCGATCAACCGTCTGATTATTAACATATTTATGATTGGAAATCAAAATTTCAAAAAGCGTTTGTCTAACAGGTTTTATAACACTGCAGTCCATCAGGGAAATTGAGTATGGTAAAACCAGACACTCAAAGATTTTTACTTCTTTTAGGCACTTCATGATCATTTTGAAGCGCAATTTTTTTGGGGCTTCAATATCATACCATATCACAGACACTGATAAAACTTAGGGCCATGCATCCCAGATTTAACATTGTCAAACGATGCCTTTTATCATCATTACACTTACTTGCTCTTCTTCTGCAGGAGTGAAGTCATTCTTGATATTGAAAGTCTTTCGGATCTCTTCTGATGTCTTGCCCTTGATCATGTTTGCTACCGTCTTGCATGTAGCGTCGAGTAGACCTTTGATGTCAAGGTAATTGGCAGCCTGTGTACAGATATTACATATGGATTTTTGCATGACTACAATAACAATGATAATAGCTAGGTTTATATTGCGCACGGATCCGGTGCTTACAAAGTAGTATCATTATCCTGGCTTTAGCCCACCTGCCCTAAGTTGCTATCAACATTCAAGGAATAGTTTCCTACCGGGTGCTAATTAACTACACCTGGGTGGAGAGTGGCAAATGCAGATTAATGTCTTGCCGAAGGAAGAAAGTGCCGCAGGTCTAAAGTTGAGAACTTGTATTTTCAGTAGTGAAAATCATATCTACTAAGTAGCCATACTTACCTATACCATTAATGCTATTCCCTTACTTTACCCGCTATTTACCGGCAAAGGTTTTCTCCTTAGAGAAAAACACAAAAAAGAGTCTGTAAACACAGACTAAGTCTTTTTGTGACGTCATACTCCGTCGGAGTCACTGCAGGAAACCCCGACCGTCAGTAGTATATAAGGCCCCGCGCCAATAACACTTCCTCTTTCCAAGGCGCCTGTTACGCCATCATCTAACTCAAGGGGAAGGAGGGCGGGTTTGGTATAGGTAAGTATGGCTACTTAGTAGATATGATTTTCACTACTGAAAATACAAATCTACGGCAGACTACGCCATACTTACCTATACCATTAATGCTAGATTACCACATGTTAACTATGGGAGGAGGGAACACAGATAGATGATGGACCAAAACATAAATAAGTCATCGTGTGAATTCCTTACCCAATTTAAGATCTTGAACAAGACAGCACTGCCCTTGCAAACTCAGTCTCAGTCTGAAGCACATCGGACAGGTAGCATGCCGTAAAGGTGTTTGAACTTGACCAGTATGCAGCGTTGAGTATGTCCTCCATGGAGGCACCGTTGAAGAGGGCCCATGAGGCAGCAAGGCCCCTTGTGTCATGTGCTCGAATTCTGTCAGAAAGGAGGGCAACCTGGCCCGCTGATTTGATAGCCGACACAATCCAACGAGAGATGGTATCACGAGAGACAGCTTTATGTGGTGGTAGACAACTAACGAAAAGTTGCTCTGATGACCGTAAGTTCTGTGTCCTGTTTATGTACCACTTTAGAGCTCTAACTGGACACCACAGTTTATCTTCAGCGATGGAGGAGAGGGACTGTATGGAAGGAAGAACAATCTCCAGGGGCTGGGATGACTCACGTTGGTTTTTGGCTAAGAAGCGTGCATGTGGGAGGAGCCTTACTTTGTTCTTCTCCCAGCGTATGTGACCTGAGCTGGTGGTAAGTGCATGGACAGAACTGCGACGTTGACCAGAAGCTGTTGTCAGGAGAAAAACTGTCTTGATCGTAAGGTCTTTAAGAGAAGCTTTGTGTAGGGGCTCATATGGGGCCCTACTAAGAGTTTGGAGTACCTTGGGGAGACTCCAGGCAGGAGATAACGTCTTCTTACTGGGTCTAGTAAGAAAAAATGATTTCATTAACCTTGTCAGCATGATAGATGAGGATACAGATTCGCCGTTCGAAAAACCTTTGTGAATAACAGCTATGGCTGACCTATAGCCACGAATAGTGTTAAGTGAAAGACCCTTGTCATAAAGAGAGATAAGGAATTCAGCTAGCTCACCTAAAGATACTTTGGGTGGATCAATCTCTGATTTCCGGCACCATCTGATGTAGTGCAGAAGTCTTGAATCATAGGTGGATCTAGTTGACTCTCGGAGGCACTGTGCTGTAAGATCGGCAGCCCTTTCAGAAAGTCCTGCCGCAAGTGCTGTTGCCCTGTAATTGGCCAGAGTGTTAGTTTCAGTCTCGAAGGATTCGGGTAGTACTGTGTTGTCCCCGGTTGTCTCAGTATGTCCTTTCTGTCTGGTAGGATTACTGGGTAATCGTTCAGAAGGTTCACCAGAGTTGGAAACCATGGTCGACGGGGCCACCACGGGGCGATTAGGAGGGTGGTGGCATTCTCCTCCCGGACTTTGGTCAGTACCCTTGTGATGATTGCAAAGGGAGGAAAAGCGTAGCTGAGAACGTTGTTCCACGGGATCGAGAACGCATCTGTTGCCAGGGCCTTGGGGTCCCTGTGTTTTGTGCAATATGTTTGTAATTGTCTGTTCAGTTCCGAAGCAAATAGGTCGACAGACGGCTGGCCAAATCGATTGAAGATGTGTCTCGTTATCACGGGGTGGAGCATCCATTCCGTCGGTAGATATCTCCCCCGTGATATGAAATCGGCAATGTAGTTGTCCTTGCCCGGTATGTACGATGCCCGGATGTAGATTGCCTGGTTGATGCACCACTGAAGGATTTCCAATGTTAGGAAGCACAGGGTTCTTGATCTGGTTCCCCCCTGATGGTTGATAAAAGCCACTACAGTCTTGTTGTCTGACTTTATGAGGATTGACTTCCCCTCGATCTCTGTCTGAAAATGTAGGAGGGCCCGTTGGACAGCTACCATTTCCAATTTGTTGATGTGCCAATTTCTTTCCAGAGGGTTCCATGCCCCCCCGGTTTGGTCGAGATCTAGCACTGCTCCCCAACCTTGTTTCGATGCATCTGTTAGGATCGTGAGGGTTGGAGGGGGGACTTGAAAAGGTTTCCCTGCTGTTAGATTGGGGAGATGCAGCCACCACTGAATTGCTGCTCGAGTCCTGGAATTGTTGGGAACCATTGTCTTGTTTGCCTGTGACGTTGGGCATAGGTATTTTTGTAGGTGGATTTGGAGAATTCTCATGTGTTGTCTGCATTGAGGTACCACATCCACTAGGCTTGCCAGCAAACCCAAGAAGACCTGCCAGTATTTGACCGAGGACTTTGGGGCATGGAGTAGGTTGGAAGCCGTCTCTTGCACCTTTAGGATTCTGTGAGGTGTTGGCGTTGCTTTTTGACTTTGGATATCTATGGATGCCCCCAGAAATTCCGGGTTCCGGGTTGGGGTTAGTTTTGATTTCTCTCTGTTTATGATAAACCCCAGACTGGTGACGAGATCGATTGTGGTCTGAACCTGTCTGTTTAGTGACTGTTGTGAGAGGCCTAGAATCAGCCAGTCGTCGAGATAGCAGAATATTTTTATCCCTCTCTCTCGTAGTGCGGCTGCGACTGCTCTTACTACGAGAGTGAAGGTGCGAGGGGATGAGCGAAGTCCGAAAGGGAGGGCTTGATAGACATATGTTCTTTCCCCTATCGCGAAGCCGAGCAGATTCTGTGACCAGGGGGCTACAGGGACGTGTAGGTAGGCATCCGACAGGTCTATAGTTGCTGCCCACTCGTTGCATTGGATGAGAGGCAAGATTTTGGAGAGACTTTCCATCTTGAACTGTTGATTTGGAACAAAGTGATTTAGTCTCTTTAGGTTGAGGATCATTCTGTATTTTCCAGATTTTTTGGTGACGAGGAATACTGGGGATAAGATGAGACCGTTGCGGGAATTTATGGGACGTATGGCCTTTTTTTGTTCTAGAGTTTGCACTTCTTTTAGCAGAGCTCTGCTGTGTGCGTTGTTCTCGGGGAGGGGGGTGATCTGTCGTAACCAGAAAAGGGATTTTCGGTATACTGGGTCTATCTGAACGGTATAACCTTGGTGGATCGTTCTGAGCACAAACTTGTCGGTGGTTATCTGTCGCCAATTTTGTATGAAAGTGTTTAATCTCCCCCCTACTGGTAGGGGATATTGGGGGACCCGCAACGGTCGTGCCAGATAGTCAGAATTGTTGACCCCCCCGGCCGGGGTGGCGCTTGAATTTTTGCTGAAATTTCGATTGTCCTCGAAAGGATGATCGTCCTCGAAAAGGCTTGTTGTCTCCCCATTTCTTTTGTGGCGTTTTGCTCTCAGCTGAAAATCGGGGTGACTGGCCCTGGGTGGATGGCTCCCGGTATCTGGGAGTGTGGTCCCTATCGTTGTGTGAGTGTCGATAGGTTGAGCTCGATGGGGCAGATAACTTGTACACCGTCTTGTCTGCTGTATTTGATGCAGTGATTGAGGATTCCAGGATCTCCTGAAACTTTCCTCCGAAGAGATCTTCACCTTTCACAGGGAGTTTTTGGAGGAGAGCTGCAGCATTTTTCTCTATTTGGAGATGTTCAAGGACAAGCGATCTCCGAAGGCGAGTAACGAGGATGCTTGTTCTAGTCGCCTGTTCAAATTGGAGTTCTGCAATCTGCAGTAGCAGGTCTGAGATAAGCTTACGATCTTCAGGTGAGATATTGAGCTTGTCTGCCTCACGTTGGGCAGTGAGTAAATAAGTTTGATAGGCAGCGAGCCTCATTGAGCCCCGAGCTGCCGAGTCAACCGCGCGTAACTGTGATTCCGTCATGTTAAATTTGGGGGAGCGGAGGGGGTTACGTCTCGACGTTGATTTTTTCGCCCTGGCGTCCCCCACTCGGGTAGCAGCATCTGGTACCGACGGGGCCTTGAAAAAGGCCTTATATTCAGTTTCCCCGAAGGGAAACTTGCGACTTACCTCCTTCCGCAGGGGTTTCAGTCTGGTCCCTCTATCACTCAGGCTGTTCACGCACGATATGAAGGGGGCATCAAGCTTAATGGCACACGATGATGCTTGTTTGTCACCACTTAGATGAGAGTCCAAACAGAAAATTGGTTTAGGAACATTTTGCTGTTGTTCTGCTTGTTCTGCCTTCAGCTGGGGGCAGTATTTAGTGATAATTTCCGCTGGTTGAAGCGGCTTGATATCAACATCATCTGCGTCCTTGGTGGGGAATTCATGAACACTTTCACCCAACAGAGAGGCAGAGTCACTGGCAATGTCATTGTCTGGAACAGAAAAGGTAGTTCGCTTTCTGCTAATGCCAGTATAATTCATGTCAGAGAGTGTCGAGGAAGAGGCAGAGTCCGTCCATTTTCTCTTCCTGGAACCAGCCATAGGTCGATGATAACTAAGTTCAGAGTTAGACTCATCATCGAGTTGAATAGAGGCGGCATATCGTGCTAAGCCAGGTCGAAAAGAACGAGGAGGGGTAGGGCTAGCCTCCCGACTGCGACGTGAGATTCCCTCTCGTTGTCTTGGCCGCGAACGCCCGGCTGAGTCCCCGGCGGATACCGGTGGGTCGTCGTGTGAAGAACCGCCCGGCCCGTCGGGCTGGGTTGCCGCCGCCGGTGCGGTGGGTCCTGATTTTGGTACCGAGAAATTCCCAACAATGGGTTGATTTCCGGACTGAAAAGCCGCCTGAAGAGTCTGAAAAAACCAGTTCGCGGATGCAGATGGATCCATGGACATGGTTGGTTGTTTGGGCAATCCTGTTTGTGTATTTCTTTCGGATATATCGACGGATTGCTCATGTAATTCTCCCTCCGTTATCACGTTTACCGGAAGAAAGTTTGGTTGAATTGGAGTGACAACCTCGTCCCCACTGGGGCTCATAACCTCCGTCCCCAGTGGTAGTCCACTGCTCATTTCATTTTCTTTCGTGGGAGGGTTGTTTGGTTTCCCCCGATCAGAGATCGGCTCATGGGATGTAATCTTCGATACCCCCGGGGTAGCACCCGCGTTTTTGGGGTTAGATTTTTGTGTAGTTACCTCCGTCCTCCGTGGTGGTTTTTCTTTCGTGGGAGGAGGGTTTTGTTTCCCCCGATCAGAGATCGGCTCATGGGATAAAGTCTTGGATACCCCCGGGGTAGCACCCGCGTTTTTGGGGTTCGACTTGTCTGTTGGTTTCTTGGTTTTCGAAATTGTCTTTTTCGATTTTGATGGTGTTTTGTTCCCCTTTTCATTCGCTGGGATGTCCGTCACGGACCCATCCTTAGCGGTGTTTGTTGACATCGTTTTTATTTGTGAAGAGTTGAAGTCTTGAAGAGCCGGTGAAAAGATTGCGAGCGCGCCTGATTACATTGGGTTGTACTTTCAACAGGCGCCGGCAAAGGAAAGAGGAAGTGTTATTGGCGCGGGGCCTTATATACTACTGACGGTCGGGGTTTCCTGCAGTGACTCCGACGGAGTATGACGTCACAAAAAGACTTAGTCTGTGTTTACAGACTCTTTTTTGTGTTTTTCTCTAAGGAGAAAACCTTTGCCGGTAAATAGCGGGTAAAGTAAGGGAATAGCATTAATGGTATAGGTAAGTATGGCGTAGTCTGCCGTAGATCATGTGACCAAAACACCTCTATCAACAAAATGGATGAAATTTATTACATCCTGAATAATGCATATTTTTGTAGAGTATATTCATCACTAATTACAGATGTAACAAAATATATATACAGTGCGTCCCAGAAAAAACGAAACCGAGAAGTATCGAAGTTCTATTATAACTTAATCACAACTATAATTAATGAATGATACATATTTGGAAAGCTTAGAGTATCCTCTTTCATGTGATGCTACTCAGATAATGCATATTTCACGCATGAGTGCTCAAAAGCAATTTGAAGGAAGGAAACCAAAAAGACATTTGGCGGGCGGTATCTGAATTTCAAAGAAAAATTCACATTTCTAGAAAGTTGAGTTTCTGCCCTTTCATATGACACCTCAATCAGGAAAAATGAGCGAGGAATGACAAAGTTCTGTTTGTTTAAAGTAGTGCTTGCATTTCCATAATTTTATTAAACGAATTCGTTTTCACTGGCTGCCTGCCGTATCAATAAACGAGAGTCTTCATGCATGACTGATTGTCAACGAAACGGAGTTAAGTCTTTTGTCAAATCTGCTTTTTGCTACGGCAGGCACCCAGTGAAAACGAATTCGTTTGTTAAAATTATGAAAATGTAAGGGCTACTCTAAACAAACAGAACTTTGTTATTCCTGGCTCATTTTTCTTGATTGAGGTATCATACGAAAGAGCAGAAAATGAACTTTTTAGAAATATCAATTTTTCTTTGAAATTCAGATACCGCCCGCCAAATTACTTTTTGGTTTCCTTCCTTCAAATTGCTTTTAAGCACTCATGCGTGAAATGTGCATCACGTGAGTAGCATCAACTGAAAGAGGAGACTCTAAGCTTTCCAAATATGTATCATTCATTAATTATGGTTGTGATTAAGTTATGATAAAACATCGATACTTCTCGGTTTCGTTTTTTCTGGGACGCACTGTATAGAGGGTTCCCACAAGCAGCCATATTGGAGTACAAACACTAGCAAACCCGTGCACTAGACCATGCAAACAATGACTTTTCATAGTCTGATGCACAGGTTTATATTATTTGTCCTCCAATATGGCTGCTTGTGGGAACCCTCTATATATGTATGTACATGTACATGAAAATGCAATTAGACAAATAGTATTTCTTTAGGATTATGTAGATCTATGCTGAATTAATTTTAATAAGCTATGAATTGCTCTTTGATGAATATTATATATTACGTATATGTACATGTATATATATGTACATGTACATGTACGTACCTAAATGATGGCATTAACCTTTAAGAAGTTAAAGAGTTATTACAGAACAGAGAGATAGAGACAGAGAGAGAGAGACAGACAGACAGACAGAGACAGACATATTGAGACAGAAAGGGAGAGTGACAGATAGACAGACAAGACAGACAGAAGTTATGCAGTACAAGCTGCTAATTTTATATGCATTATATTACTTAAAACAAGACGGATACATGTAGAAACACATTTGAACAAAAACTAAAAGAGTGTTTCTACATGTAAGTAATTTTTCACCTCCAAGAATGATGTCTTTTTTCATTTTCTTCATACATGATCAATCAAACAATTAAACAGTTTTTTATTTTTTTTACTGGGGGGGGGGAGGGGGGGGGGGGGGGGGTTATAAATGCAGTTCACTTGAGACAACATTTTAACCATACACACAGATTTGAAAAGGAAGCATCATTAAAGATAAACTTGAGTTCTGGTAAAAAAAGAAAATTAATTCTCACAGAATAAAAAAAAACAATTTTGGTAGAAAATGTATACTGGCTGAGTAATGAGCATAGAAAAATAAGGAAATCAAGGTAAGCAGGCCCGACACCGTTTGTATAGTCCCGTATACATCTTTCTGTGTACAGTGCTTATTACTTTACCAAGACTGGGCCAAATTTATTATGATTTTGTTGGCTCCAGAACCTTGCAGTACACACCAATACTTACATGCTACATGATCAACTTTTTCTGATCCATTCCACACGTTTTCTTTTACAATGCAATCGCATGACCAGAACTCATCTTCATCTTTAATTACGTGAAATATTGAAACAAGTAAAGCACTTGGAACTCAATAAATTCAGAAACTCACCAGAATCAGCTCAAAGAGGGTGCCCTGGTCCACCTTGAGAAACTCCTGGTCATGGGCGCAGATATCGTCGGTCCTCTTCTCTCTGTTCTCATCGTCTTCTGGTGGAGGGGGGTCGTCCTTGTGGTAGTGGCACCACTGGAGTACTTTCTTGAGGATGGTGGAGTTGACGTTGGGGAGAGGGATGGCATCGTCGTCCTCCTCATCCATGCCGAGGTCTGTATGATGATGGATTGGGAAATGAAAAGGGTGAGTGAGAGTGAAAGAGAGAGAGAGAGAGAGAGAGAGAGAGAGAGGGGAAAAGGGGGAGAGAAAGGGGGAGAGAGAGGGGGAGAGAGAGGGGGAGAGAGAGAGAGAGGGAAGGAGAGAGAGAGAGAGAGAGAGAGGAGGAAGAGATAGAGAGATAGAGAGAGAGAGAGAGTGAGAAAGAGGCAGAGAGAGTGAGAAAGAGGCAGAGAGAGAGAGAGAGAGAGAGCAGGTGATAGAATGGAGAGAAAGAGATGGAGAGAGTACAGTAAAAATAGAGTTAGGCAGATAGACAAAGGTAAAGACATAGGGGAAGGGAGACAAAAGTAGAAAGTAAAAGGGAGAGAAAGGAGAAGACAAAATATTTTTCAACATGTAGTGCAGACATATTAATCACAGATTTGGAGAACTGCATTCAAAATAAAATTGTGTTAAATCAGTTAAAAACTTTACAAGCAACAGAAAGAAAAACTCTGCAATTCATAGAGTAAAAATTACATGTTTCACTTTATTCTACATGCACACTTTCTATACCGGGTACTTGTACTTGCATATAACAGACATTGAAAATATAACCACACAAAATAACAGGTTTCTCTCTTAAAGGGACTTGGTAACATTGTTCAGATGAGAGATAGTGGTGCTAAGGTAGTGACTTCAATGCTAGATGTACAATTAAAAATAATCTGAAAATTTGAGTGAAAACGGACCATTATACATTGGGAAAAACTGGTCTGATCGATTCCTTAATTCTCCCAACTATACATTTTAGGTGAATGTAAATCGTCACAAAGCAATAAAATGGCTCTACATTCCATTCCAGACATTTAAGTGTTGACAGATTTTTTATAGCCCGTTTTATGTCTTTTTTTCATGGAAAAACGGTTGGGAAAATTCAAAAATGGTTGGGAGAATTTACTGTTAATCACTGTTAGAGGGAGTCGTAAATCGACGCCTTTAAAGAAAACCATAGATATCTTTGTGGTATGAGAATTTTTTCAGGATTTTTTGCATGTCAGAGGGTTAGTACAGTAGAAGGAGTAAGTAACATTTTATACAAAAATTAAGCAATTTTTTTTCATCAACCTTCAACAATGTTACCGACTCACTTTAACAGTTCTTGAGCAGACATGGCCTTCTAATTCTCTGGACTTAAACTGTGGAATCTATTAAGGGCGCTGAGTCTATGTCAAGTTGTCAACGTTCTTGTCACCCCTCAAGACTATCCTGTTCCAACACTATCTCAAGAATAATTACACCAACAAAATTGAAAAATAATCTTAATTTGAAACACTGACAAAGAACGTTGAATTTGTGAGACATTGTAGAGCAAGCGCCACGAGCACCCTGCAAAGGCAGACACCCGCCGCTGTACAAAAAGCCATCATCATCATCCTCCTCCTCCTCATGATCACCACCATCATCATCATCATCATCATCATTATCATCAACATCATCATCATCACCATCATCATCATTATCCCCATCATCACCACCATCATCATGGTCATTATCGTCATCACCATCATCATTGTCATTATCATCATCACCACCATCATCACCATCAACATCATCATCACCATCATCATCATCATCATCATCATCATCATCATCATCATCATTATCATCATCATCATCATCATCATCATCACCATCATCATCACCATCATTGTGGTCATTATCATCATCGTCATCATCATCACCATCATCATCATCAACAGAGTTAAAGAGTAAAATATTTCCATATGTATAAAATTGCACATAGACCACATCCATCCCTCATATCCTTGGTGATCACAGCTTCATAACTTCCTTATCCTTTGTTTAATTGTTGTCATACTAACTCTGGTTCTCCTCTTACTAAAACTGCTTTCTATGAAAGAACTACATGTAATTCTCCTTTAACTCACCTTCAAGCATGGTTTTGATGATAACCGACTGCCTAGCGACTTCTACATCCACCTCAAACACCTCCCCATCGGAACTCTGTAACTTGATGTTCGGCATCTGCGGAAGAAAAGGATTTATTTTGAATGAAGAATAGGGACTATAAAAAAACATGGCGTCCGAATATTTGAGTATTCGCTTGTAAGCCTGGGAGTGTACTCGGGTACCTCATTACACTGTTGTGCACAGCCTTAGTAGATACTAAACTAAGTCCTTCAAAGGTTGCAGAAAAGTCCCCTCCCCCTCAATATGGTTTACAGGGATACAGTTGTATGTTATTTTATTGCAACAAAAATGTATAAACATGAGGGAAGTTCCCTACAAATGTCCCCACTTATATTTCTTAGCCTTAAACATGGATTACAATTTTTTTCGGAATAACATCTTTTGATTCTTATCCATCTTCCCAGCTGCAAAATAATTGAAATAACTTTGCGTTTTTTTTAATCCGAAGTCCTAACTGATGAGTGGAAGCCCCTTATAATGTGATCCCTTTAAAGCTAATCTTGAGCTTTGGTATGGGAATGGTATTTTAAGAGAAAATTGCTTTGATTAGTTCTGGATTGTTTATCCTACAGAGGTTTGGTTGTTTGAACCAGTGAAATAAAAAGAAACGCACAAAAACTTACTGAGCATCATCTTCAATAAAAACCACAACTCCCATTTGCAAATACACACTGTAGTGACCTGTGTTAAGCACATGGTGTCGGGCCTACTAACCCGGATTTCCTTATCTTACAATGCTAATTACTCGGCCACTATACATTTTTTTTACCAAAATTGTTTGGCACATGTCGTTTATTTCTAATCTTGAACATTCAGTGTACCGTAAGTTTTGTTGGATTCTGTGAGAATTTATCTTCTATCTATTTACCAGAACTCAAGCTTATCTTTAATGGCAAAATGACCTTTAAAAAAGGTTTAGAGACTTCAGCCGCACATCCCCATCCAAATAAAATCTGTATTAGTATACTTTGTGTGAAGGAAAATATTTTAAGACACCCTCTATTGGTCCTCAAATTTCAAACACCACTACCAGTATACAAAACTCACCAGAAATCAATTAAAATCTGCACTTTGGTGACAATGACATAGCAATAAAATACAATCAATTCAACTCACTGATGTTGGAAAAATATTAAATCAGATATCTACAGTGTATTGCAACCAGGCAAAGAAGCCACTTCATATTCATTGTGTGCATTTCTTGGTTGCCACGAGCGCTGAATCTCTGTGGTCATTGAATAAAAAATCTATCCATACCCAGGGCGCGACAAACCCGCTTGCCCGATGTCCCGGGGCAACCAAATTGAGCCGTCGGGCAAGTGAATAAAATTATCACTTGCCCGATCGGGCAAGTGATACTTTTACAGTAATTTCCTAGTGTCCAAGAACTCTACCATTCACCCGTCAACTTCTTACCCGTCGTCAAAATCCAGAAGCAAAAAAGCGATCGTTCCGATTTCGAAAAAACTTCACAGACAGCTAGCCAGCTCAGCTAGCTCAGCGCGCATGCAAAAGTGACACTTCAAGCCATGAATGCCGCTCCGCCTCCACGCACGGCCGGCCGTGAGCTAGCTAGAGACAGCTAGCGCGATCGTACCAGCTGCGAGCTTATTCGCGCTCTCTCTCTCTAGCTCTGCAGGCCGCACCGACAGGCCTTTGCTATTCTCTGATTGCCGATTGGTTGAATCACGCCAAATATGACGTCATTATTCTAGGGAAATGAACACGTGCGAATCGGAATGGAATAAACAACAGGGATTTTCTAGTAAGTACAAAAAGTCAAATGTTTGATATTTATTCATAATGACTGTTAATGATTGTGAACATATTATTTAAAACTCGCTGCTCATATAAATCAGATGAATGTTTTTGTCTCGTTTTCAATTTATTACTGCGGTCTCAAGATCCGACCGAGCGAGTCATTTTGATAATAGTATCGAGACCCCCAGAATATAAGCCGTTGTTGTTTTGTTTTCATGGTTTTAGCGACGTTGTTTAGTCTAGTTTTCGCATACTTATCCGAGATTTATCGTAAAATATCTTCAATATTATTATTTAGTAAGAATTTACAAATTTTGGCATGATATTTATAGCAGTGAATGATGAAATAAAAATGTCCGTACTTTATTTAAAATAGTTGATTACCCATTATTTACATGACGTTTCGTGACACGAGATAATAAATGCTTTAACCTCGAGTCCTTTTTCGCTTTAAAGTTTTGGGCAAGTGGAAATATTGTTTGGGCAAGTAAATTGAAAACCCACTTGCCCGACAGGGCAAGTGGTGAAAAAAATTCTTGTAGCACCCTGCATACCTTACCACGTTGCGCATAATGTACATGTAGATGTATGTGAAAACCTAAAGGGGACCATAGGGACCGAGATTTTGGCAGTCGAATTGGTTTTATTCGTTCATAAGCTGAAACTAGACACAAACTGGGACGCAAACGCTAGTCAAACAGGCCACGATAGAGGAATATCGGCGGCGGTTCTTTCCATTTTTCTACATGATTTTGAGATGTGAATCGGCTGGACTCCCAGCTCCCAGAACTGATCTATAGTATCACTTAGTCATTTACGGTAACAATACGATTTAGGAGTGTCATATTTAAAAGTAAGTGTTAAAAACAATACCTTTTATTTTGTTCATACATGTGCAGGACATGTGTGAAAAGTTTGTACTTTTTAGCGCTAATTCATGTACATGTACATGACTATTGTAATATCCCGCAGGTATATACTGCCAGCTACGGCAGGGAGTACACACACACATGCACGAAATGTAAGTGCTCGAAACGGAACGTCAAGATGTTGAATAAATAAACTCACTTCCTAAATACCCTAGTTCAAGATGTATCTTTGTTAACTACATAAAGATAGAGATTTTACAATGGCGACGAGGATGGGATCCACTTTGTGCTCTACTGTTCGACAAAAAAGTGAACTATTGACTTTTTCCACAGACGGTACGTACACGTACGTGTGATGGTGACTGAGTGTGTACCGAGTAACTTTTGTGCCCCACGTATTGACATTCATGTGATCCAGTGAATAGCCCAATATGTCTATGCCCATTCTACCACCGTTTGACCCTCACGGGGACAGTGCTTCCTTGAGTCAGAGATGGGAACAGTATATAAAAAGATTTGAAGGAGCCATGGTTGGGTTCAATATCATCGGACCAAAACGAAAACGGGCCCTTCTGTTGCACTATGGAGGTGAACAGCTCCAGAATGTGTTCGACACCCTACCTGATACAGGGACTGACAATGATTATGAAAGGGCATGTGATGCTCTTAAAGCCCACTTCGTGCCGAAGAAGAACATCATTTACGAGACGATTTTGTTTCGTAGACTCACCCAAGAAGCTGATGAAAACGTTGCACAATTCTGCACCAGATTACGGAAGGAAGCGGAAAAGTGTCAGTTCACAGAGGTGGAACGTGAATTAGTCACTCAGATTATCACCGGCTGTCGGTCAGGACAGTTACGTAGACGCGCCCTTGAGAAACAGACATCTCTCGACACACTTATAGAGCTAGCTCGATCACTTGAGTTATCACATGAGCGGGCGGATGGAGTCGAAGCAGACAAGGTTACACAATTCCATCGCGTTTCTTCACAACAGAAAGGGCGTGCACGTCCCAACCAGAAATCATCACAGTGTGGAAATTGTGGTTATGGCTATCCTCACACTGGAGACTGCCCTGCAAAGGGCAAACGCTGCAACACCTGTAATAAAATGAACCACTTTGCATCAGTTTGCCGCAATGGCAAACCAGTCAAGTCTGTCAGCGATGATAATGCCACATCACTCCCTAGTGCAGACACCTCGCAGAACCCTGTTGACACGATCCATGAGTATATGTTCGCAGTGTCAAACACCAAGCCGCCAACACATGTAGGTATAACCATCGATGGCATACGCTGTTCTATGATTATCGACTCGGGATGTTCGCGAAACATCATCGATGAGCCTACCTACAAGAAACTGAACGTGAGCCTTAAGAAATCTTCTATCCGCCTCTTCCCGTATGGTTCGAAAACACCCTTGAGTGTCCTAGGTGTGTTTACCGGTAGCCTCGAGTCACAAAGAAAAACCACTGCTGCAGAAATATATGTGGTGAAGGGCTCATATGGATGTCTTCTTGGGCGTAGCACTGCTGAAGATCTCAATTTGATCACCATCAACGACACCGCCAATGCTGTCAATGCAGAAAATGACTATACATCTGCATACCCAAACCTATGGTCGGGGGTTGGGAAGCTGAAAGACAAGAAGGTGAAACTCCATATTGACACCTCAGTTCCTCCAGTCGCACAACGGTTTCGCAGTACACCATTTCATCTGCGAAAACAGATTGAGAAACAGCTTGCTGAGCTACAGGACGCCGACATAATCGAGGATGCTACTGGGCCAACTCCATGGGTTTCGCCGATTGTAGCCGTTCCCAAGCCAAATGATCCACAGAATGTTCGGATTTGTGTGGACATGAGGGCGGCTAATAAGGCTGTCATCAGAGAGCGTCATCCTACACCTACAATGGATGAAATCATCACTGAGTTGAACGGGTCCAAGGTATTTTCTAAGTTGGATCTGAAATCTGGATACCATCAGCTCGAGCTTGAACCTGAGAGCAGATACATAACCACGTTTGCAACACATGTTGGACTGAAGCGCTACAAGAGGCTGAATTTCGGCATATCCTCTGCGAGTGAAGTTTTTCAGAACGCCATTCGTCAGACATTAGAAGGCATACCAGGAGTCCTCAATGTGTCTGATGATATTCTTGTACATGCACCTGATGAAGCGTCACACAATGAGAGGCTGAATACACTCTTTCAACGTCTGCAAGAGCAAGGACTGACCCTGAACACGCAGAAATGCCAATTCAACAAGACAACGATTTCTTTCTTTGGCCTTGTATTCTCAGCAGAAGGAGCGTCGCCTGATCCTGATAAGGTTGACGCTATCCACCAGGCTGCACGTCCGCAAAATGCCCAGGAAGTGAGAAGTCTTCTTGGCATGGCCAGTTATAGCTCGCGTTTTATTCCCAATCTCTCGACAATCACTGCACCTCTCCGTAGCCTCATGACAAAAGGAGTGAAATTTGAATGGAATCAAGAGCATGAAGCAGCGTTGAAAGCGTTGAAGGATTCCATATCAAAAAGTGCAGTATCATCATACTTTGACACAGCCAAGCGTACAATTCTGTATGTCGACGCCAGCCCAGTGGGACTGGGAGCCATGTTGACCCAAGAGGGAAGTACAATCATATATGCTAGTCGTTCCCTTACACCAACAGAACAAAGATACAGCCAGATAGAGAGAGAAGCTCTTGGTATTGCTTGGGGTGTTCATCGTCTTCACACATATCTTTTTGGTCGGAACTTCACGGTGGTCACCGACCACAAGCCTCTGATCCCTATCTTTGGAAAGCCAAAGATTGTACCATCAGCACGCATTGCAAACTGGATGTTGAAACTCCAGCACTACGACATGGATGTTATCCACGCCCCTGGAAAGACAAACCCAGCTGACTACATTTCACGGCATCCCTGTAGTGATAGCGCTAGTACACCAATGCCAGATGTCGAAGCCTACATCAACTTTGTGGCTCATCATGCAGCTCCAAAAACCGCCAGTCTCGACGACATTCGATCAGAAACAGCCCGCGATTCTGCATTACAAGCTACGATCGAAGCCTATCGCAGTGGAAAATGGGAGAATCTCAAAGGCTCTCATCGCGCTATGTGGAATGTTCGCAATGAAATTGCAGTCACTGAAGATGATATTGTGCTGAGGGATAAGCGTATTGTGATACCAGAAGCCCTTCATAAGTGTATCATCGATATCGCACACGAGAGTCACCCAGGTATTGTGCGTACGAAAGCATTGCTCCGCTCAAAGGTTTGGTTTGAATCGCTTGATAGTAAAGTGGAATCACTTGTGAAAGATTGCCCTGTATGCCAAACCGTACGCGATATCCGTACGCCTCTGGAGCCCCTCAAGATGTCACAAATGCCACCCGGTCCTTGGCAGAATTTGAGCATTGATTTCTGTGGTCCGTTACCCACAGGAGAGTATTTGATGGTACTCATTGATGAGTATTCGAGATACCCAGTTGTAGAGGTTGTAGGTTCAGTGTCCGCTAGAGCTGTGATACCCGTTCTTGATAAAGTGTTGTCTGTATTTGGATTTCCGAAAGTCATCAAGAGCGATAATGGAAGCCCATTCAATTCGAGTTCATTCGCCGATTACGCGTCTCACTGCGGATTTCAGCATCGTCGAATCACTCCTCACTGGCCTCGAGCTAATGCTCAAGCAGAAGCATTTAACAAACCACTCATCACAGCCGTACGCGCTGCACACCTCGAAGGAAAGAATTGGAAACAACAGCTGTACATATACCTACGACAATATCGTGCCACACCACACTCTTCAACGCGAGTAAGCCCATTTCGATTGATGTTTAATCGAGAACCGATTACGCGCCTCCCAGAAGTAGATGTTGCTCATGACAACACATCATCAATGGTCAACGATGAAATTGCTGCCAGTCACTCGAAAGCGATAGCGAATGATCATGTAGCGAAAGCAAAGCAAAAATCCTACGCTGACAAGCGACTGCACACAGTGAAATGTGACTTCAAAGTAGGTGACAAAGTGATAGTGCGTAATGATGCACGAGGTGATAAATTCACACCCCCGTATAATCCTACCCCTCTAGTGATTATCAAGAGGAAGGGTAACATGATCACTGCTAAATGTCAATCAACATCATGGTGCGTCACACGCAATGTATCCTTCTTTAAGCGATCGCCTTCACAGTCACAGCTTACTCAACAGACGGACAAGTCAGAACAAAGTGACAAAAACTCAGAAACTGTGGTCCCAAACCGCACCAGAAGGCCACCAGCCTATCTAAAGGACTACAAAACCTAAACTGAATACTAAAACCATTGAAGAAGAACTTTTGTAACCAATGTTTAAAGTTGTTTTGTGAAATGCTAAGATGTTTTTGTTCATATCCTAAGGGATTTTGCATTTATGTTTCATTATTCTGTTGTTATTAATCACACATGCAAGAAGATGTGTTTATTCATGTTTATTCATTTTGAAGGAAAGAATTCCTGTCATTTTGAGAGTTTAGTGTTCCATACAATACATGTACCAAAACAGTGTTTGTGTATTTGATACATTATGTTCATTTAAGCTAAAGAAAAGGAGGAAGAAATATGCTTTCTATGTTTGAAATACAGTCAGTCATTTTGAAACGGTATGATCTCTTATTAATTGATCTGTTTGTAACCACGGTAATACTCAATTTGTGAAGATATATGTACCAAATACATGTACCTGGAAAAAACATTTTTCAACCTGATATACATAGTTCTGTAGACTGATCATGCATGTATTTCTTTGAAGAAAAACAATTATAGTGAAATTTTGTATTTGAAAGAAAGATACAAACACACTAAACCTTTATATTGATATTTTCATTTTTGTTACTCTTGAAAGTGTCAAGAAAAATACATGTATGTGTAACAAGTTTATTGTTTTATGATTATGAAACAAATCTAAAGAAAAGGAGGGATGTAATATCCCGCAGGTATATACTGCCAGCTACGGCAGGGAGTACACACACACATGCACGAAATGTAAGTGCTCGAAACGGAACGTCAAGATGTTGAATAAATAAACTCACTTCCTAAATACCCTAGTTCAAGATGTATCTTTGTTAACTACATAAAGATAGAGATTTTACAACTATGAGGTCCGTACCTTTTACGACCCCATGCATTGTAGGACTAGGAGTGCACTTCGCCAGGCACGTAGAACTTTAGCATACATTAAGCGCATGCGCAAAACGTTCATCCGATCTCGGCGAATCGCAGTCTCATTTTAGTAAATTGGCGCCGACAAGGGCCTTTCTTATTGGCTATCGCTGGTTCCCATTCACTCAATGTTATAAGATATTTGTGCAAGGAGCAAGCTTGCGATTTTCCATTTCATTCGAAACCAAAATTATATTTCAATCAAACCCTCGACTATTGTTACAATTTTTCAGCATCCTTAAAAGTTTAAGTCTTACTTTTATTTTTTTAAAGTTTGATGTGTGTTGATTTTTCTATTTTATGTGTGTGTCAGTTATGTGTGAAGTGCGTCATCTGTTTAAAGCATGATTGACATGTCAAAATCTCTGTGGTGTGACGTAATTTACGTATTGACATTGCCATTGAACTTAAGTTAAGTAGGCCCTCTCTCACTTAAATTCGAAGCCGCTCGAGCAGATCGGCCAATGAGAGCGCGTAAACTCAGTGTACAGAAATTATTTGTGCCACGGTTGATGGTAAATTTCCAAATCAATTATTTTTTCCAACATCACCGAGTTGAATTTAACATGTTTATTGTATTTTACCCAATTAATTTACTGCTATTGATGTGTCATCAATTGTTACTAAAGTATAGAATTTTAGTGAATTCAGATAATTTGTGTACAGTGGTGCTTGATAGTTTTGAGAATCACTAGACCATAGACGCATCTTAATTTTTTTAATTATACATTCTCAATTGAAATTGAATGAAAGTGAAACTGAAAAAGTGCTAGCAAAAGGCCCAACAGAATTTACCTAGATTCTAGATCTAGAATTAACAACACGAATTCACTCAACACCATTAAGTATCATACAATCGCTCGTGATAAGGTACCAAAGCTGGCCTATTTGCAAAATTGTGTGGACAATTGTTTTGGAAATCAACAAATCTATCACGGCCTTGTTGAAGACATCGGCCATTTTTCTAATTCATTGCACGCACACAATTCACAACAGATGGGACTGTAGTAGAATTGTTTGAGAAGAGCCGCGCTACAAAGAATATCGACCAAGTCAGATCTACATCTTCTAAAGTAAAACTTGCAGAATAATGTTGTAGTAAACATAATCTGATTTTATACATCTACATTTTCACTTACTTTCGAACTTCAGAAAATATACTGTGGCGCAATAATATGGCGTTTCTTCGGATGTGTCACAAATCCTTGTCTCTACGTAATGACGTCACTTGGGCACAATGCCGATCTAAATGCGTTTCTCCGATATATATCCGAAGGATCACGATTCCGTGAACTTACTGAAATATAAATGTTTACTAATCCGAAGATACCTAAACCCCCCCCCCCCCCCCCAACAAATTTTGAGGATGTCTAAACAATGAGCGTTTGTAAAATGGCGCCATTGCTGGAATGCATATTATATGCTCCCCAGGGAGTGGAGAATGTGCATACATTGTGTAGCCTGAATCCTATGCGCAACCGGGACGCCTGCAAAGTACATTAAGCGCTATACACGCGGAATAGGCCTAGTATTATTTTTATTATCTGATGCCTCCCGGTTATGCCTTTAAATAAAAAAGGAGAATCTAACCTTGAAAGCAAACTACTCTATAAAATAGGAAAAAGCATACTGGTGACAGTTTTAATGAAATCGGACCAAAAATGAGAGAGTTGTGAATTTTTGCAAGTTGGTATAAATATGGACTGGCTTCATTGATCAAAATTAAATGTCTCTGTGACGTAGTAGCGGACACCTTTCCGGCTATTTGTTCCAACACACAAAATGACAGATTTTTCAATTTTTCAAAAATGTAAGACTCGGGATACGGTCTTTTTTTATTTTGTATTAGAGGACCTATAATAACAATATGGTTAACCTGTAATGTTCAATCCGTCACTACGTCACAATCACAAAATTGTGAATTTGAGATTCACATAGCTGTATGTATGGTAATCTCATATTTCAAATATAGGCCTACATAACTTTCTAGTACGATTTAATGCAAACTTGTACACTGAACTCATGTTATCTGATTTGTTCTGCTTTTAAGTTGTATTCAAATGAAGTTACTGCAAGAGGTTGGATTGTCCTTTAACATCAATATCATAAAGGACTCCGTTATGGCTAAGTCTATCAATTACAAATGTGTTCAACTTCATCATAATAACTCCGTGCATGGTATAACGCTTGAGATCAAAAATTGAAATAAAAAACACATAATTCTTCCGCTGCCCTTTCGCCCCCCCCCCCCCCCCCTCTCTGTAGAATAAATAAAGTAAAACATATCATTTGAATTGCAGAGTTTTACTTACTGCACCTTGTAAAGTTTTTGAACTGATTTAACATGATTTTTATTTTGAATGCAGTTCTCCAAATCTGCGATTAACATGTCTGCACTGCATTTTTAAACATATTTTTTTCTTCTCCTTTCTCTCCCTTTATCTTTTTACTTCTTTCTCCCTTCCCCTATGTCTTTACCTTTGTCTATCTGCCTTACTCTATATTTACCTTACTATCTCCATCTCTTTCTTTCCACTCTATTACCCCCCCCCCCCTCTCTCTCTCTCTCTCCGATTGCTCCCCTATAGGCTATAATACCTTTCCCAAACGTCACCTATCCATCAGAAATTAGGCCTATATGGATTTTAAGACTGATACTATTCTTCGTCATATGTTCGCGTACAAGCATATTTTTACGTCAAAAAATCAACTGCTGTGCATGGCTCAGAAAAAAATCTTCAATTATTATTATTTTGTTAATGTTCAGTGTGTATCAATCAATTAATGTATACAATCTTACTATAGGCTAGCATTAAAATATTTACTTTATTATGAAGCGCTTGCCTGTCGACAAGACCACTCTGCTTGACTGCTTCTTTTTGTTAACAATTTCTGATGATAATGGCTAATACAGAAATATTGCGTAGATTAATCAGTGACAGATTTTTTTTTTTTTAATGGGTGTTTTTTGATATTTTTTTTTACCAACTTCAGAGAGGTGATGAAGAATTTTTTTTTGGAGAGATATGCGGCCCTATATTAAAAATCTGTTATCTCAATTTTAAAAATGTACGATAGCGCATTATCTGGGTAGTGTTCTATATAATTATGTTCTCCTTACGAGGCGATCGGTTACAAAACCACTCATACCTCACTGCTATTTTCTATTTCGCTTCCTAATTGGACAACACTTTCTACTGTCACTGGCTGAAAGAAAATTCATAAAGAAAGTTTACTGTTTGAGAAATCACCCGCCCCCGCCCCCCCCCCTTTCTCTCTCTCTCTCTCTCTCTCTCTCTCTCTCCATCTCTCCCCCTCTCTACCCATACGTACGACACTGATGGCAAACGCATAATTTTTTTTTTTTTTTTTAAAGAGAGAGACAGGCTGACATTTCTAAGTTTTGCTTTGATCATGGACCTATTATGGATGGACTATTCAACGTGATTCTTTCTTTGATCCAATGATAGTCACCGCCTTCTGATTATGTGCATCTAAATGATAACATTCAGCTGCCAGAACGACTGCGTAAGCATTTTCGGGCATTGTCATTGACAAAGGAGCAGTTTCCCTCTCACTATGAATATGACAGACAAAGAAAGCGGACAAAATATACAGTTCCTCAGGTAGACAAAGGAACATCCCTTCACTGCTATTATGTCAAAAGGTGAATATGCATGTGACACCTGTTCTACACATTTTTACATAATAGCAGTGAAGGGATGTTCCTTTGTCTGCCTGAGGAACTGTATATTTTGTCCGCTTTCTTTGTCAGTCATGTTCATAGTGTCTCTTGGGTTTTGTTTGGATGGCCTCTGTAAGAGTATGTCTTCACTAAAAACATCCCCAATGGGGAGCAGCAAAGTTGAAAAGCAGACGATTTTGGTGATATGAAATTTATTATTACTGATTTGCACACTTTTGCACGCACCAATGACCTCATAAAACAATTAGAAGGCCATGATCTTTATAAGCCCTGTGCATTGTAATTCTGGAATATTATGAGGAAATTGGGGAAAACGGGATTTTAAATCACAAACAATCCATTCAAAACCTATCTGGTAATATCAACATGTTTTTCAAAAATAGAACACAGTACACGGAACAACAATTTCCAATTATTAACCAGAACTGCACATCGATTTCCCATGATTTAGGCGATTTGTTATCTTCTGCGCCTGTAGATTAACATGTTTAAAATCACTATCTTGATTCTGTCCCAGCTTATTGGTGGTGACCATCATGAGATCAAAGTGAAGAAACATGTACGGAATGTTATTGAGACGACAATGACGGAGACAATCACAAGGAATTCGTTAAAGGTACTATGTCCCTTTTGCAGCCAACCTCAAATTCTGTAGAACTTTGCAGGAATTATGAATATGTCATGTATGTCCTATCTGTGATATTTAAACGTTAGCAGTGTCCTCATATTCAAATTATGCAAGGAAACCCGTTTACTTGCTAGACTTCACTGCCAGACACTATTGAGTGACTGACTGGCTTTTTTTCTTCTTTGGTAATAACATACATGAAAAGAGTTGTAAAGGGTACATGAGCATTTGTCTACATCAATAACCCACTTCTTGTGATGGCCAAGATTAAACTGATTGAATCTTTGCGCAGCATAAAGCGTATGACCATTCGGTACAATTGTCTGAAAATCAAGACTATTACTTTTGGGCTCTATAGCCCTAAAGTCGATTTGACAACTAATAGTCATTATTTTCCCACTTGAAGACATTTTCAAGCCCCACCTTTTTTAGGGAAGTTCTAAATAAGTATTATCTTTCAAATGCAGTTGGAATTTAACTTTTTCATTTGTTTGGCCTGCAAATGGGACATAGTACCTTTAAGAAAACGATGAATGTCCATTCGTAATAGGTCCATGGTATATGTCACCTAAATTGGGGGGGGGGGGTGTGATTGTGCGGCTGGATCCCATCATCTCCTTTTCTCATCCTTTCCCATTTCCTTCTCATTTCCCCGGGCATTTCCTCCTTCTCTTTCCCTCTCCGCCTTTCCTGCCCCTCTATCTAGATCTATACAGCTAGTGGTAGACGGGGCAAAAGCCCCCCCCCCCCCCCCCCCCCACGCCCGGTGATTTTTTTTTCTGCGGCACAGATTGGGGTTAGGTGCGTGTTAAGCCTATGGAAAGTTTAGGGTTAGGGTTAGGGTTAGGGTTAAATCAAGACCTCTTTTTTTTTTTAAAGCCCCAATCTGTGCCGCAGAAAAAAATGACGCCCCCCGCCCCACCCCCACCGTACCCATTGGTACACTAATTCGAGTCGAGCATGATACTAAACACGTCGGCCAGACGAATTCAAGCATTGTACAATTTTCGACCCTTCCATGTTGCTGAGTTGCGTATTACGGCGTGCCAAAAATGCGTGGGCCATTTCCAGCGATCGACAAGTATAAGTTACAATGGTCGAATGCTCTTTGGCCGGTACATACGCGATACACGGTGCACACAAATAATGTGTAAACAATTTACCTCCACGTATATTTACGGCATGTGACGTGATCAAAGGAACAACCACTTCTCGGCGAAACTTAGAAATTGTATCTGGAAACATGGCTTACATCGCAATGTCATGTGTTTTCCTGTTCTCTCTGGTTCTCATTGCATCTTCAAACTCAGCCCCAGTGCAGGAGCAATTTTTCGACAATTATGAACACACAGAAAACTATCTTAAATCCTGCATCCCAACGTTAAATGTCCTTTTCGATACGAGTACCGACATCGACCCGGCTACTTCGGCGGGGCAGCCCAGCATCTTTCAAGAAGCGTGTCCTCCGGAGTCGTCTCAGAACCCAGCTAGGCCTAGATCTACTTCCAATTTATGCATGTTGTTCGCATTCAGAATTCATGATATGTGTCAGGTGTTGAAAGCAATGCAAAGCAAGTTTAAAGATTTCAACACGGAAATGATGAAGTCTTTTCTCCAACATTCACAAACTGTCATGGATGAACAGAAATTCTGTGGGGAAATGACTGCTGCTCCACCACAGGGACAGAAGTCAATCACGCTCAGTCTGTCGGAGACGTACTATATGAGCCGGGCGGCCGGAGTGCAAGTAGCTGGACCATTGCCATTGCCATTGGATCCTTCTACTTGTTCACATCTGTGGAAGTCAATGGACTGTGACAAGCGTGAGCTTAACTCGATCTGCCAGGCCTATGCTTTCCTTGCTACGATAGAAGGTGAATAACTTAAGAAGAATACATGATGTAGACCCTGGCCTAGGCATGCATGGATGAAAAAGTGGTACACACCAAGTTAGTCAGGTTGCTCAATAGCTGAGCAGCCCGACTATCTGCGTCGTGCGATAGTCAAAGCCTGCGCCTGTTGCTTAGCTGCGGTGTACTTGAGCGCAATGCCGCAATCGTCAAACTCCTCCGTTGTGCATCCGCTGCATGCAAGTCCATTCATCGAATGAATACACACATGCAATCAGACTGTGTGTATGGATGCACACACGCATTAAACGCTGTGCAGCGTATAGTGTGTACGAAGGCTTGCAACATGGGTAGCACGCACAAAGTTTGCTTCGCGCCGCTGAACGTCCTGTTAGCTATCGAGCGTTCAATATATATGTAGGATGCGGATTCTACACGCTGTCACAATGAATTTGAGCTAGGCACAGTCACGCCTCCCCATTTTGCTGATTCAAAAAGCGGGGGGGGGGGGGGGGGGGGGGGGGGAGGGATATTTTCAAACTGCAATCACATGTGATCCCTTGGGGCTACTACCGGTAGTGAGAAAATAAGCGCATAGCTATATACATGTACGTCTGGAACTACTTATCCCTTGGGGGACGGTTGATGAAAGTGGGAAAACTCAGAGCTATGATGGAAACAATTTTTAATTGCCGTTTTGATGAAAATAATTTTAGAGTTCCGCATTGACCCTTTCTGGGTATGTGGAGCGAGACCTGCTCTTTTATATGACACCTCATTTGTTGTGCATCGCCTTCAGGATCACAAGCGATAAAGGTTTGAATCACAATTTGATAATAAAAACATTGACCAATTTTGCATGAGCGTGCAATGCATGTAGACTTCATAGGAATGTGTGCAATACTTGGGAAGGATTTTAGCACACAAAACCGAGTGCGCGATCAGACACCCTGGTAATAGCGATTAATTTGGTGCACTATAAAGGTACATGTACATGTACATTTGTACGTGTATGCAACAAGAAAACATACATTTTTGCGTACATGTATGTACAATGTACATGTGCCTGTAATGTGCACTGCGTGTATTTTTCTTGGTCTTGACTTAGATTTTCAGTAGACCAAGAACCAGGTACACATGTACATGATGTAACTTGTAATTAATAGTTTTCTTTTTTATAAAGAAAAGTCATAGTGTCATACATGCACATGTACCTGCATACATTTTATTTAATTCAGGTGTTTTTTATTTTTATTCAGAATTTGTATTAAAAAAGATGAGGGAGAGTGCAGTATTATATTTTTCCCCTTTTGCCTGAGTTATGGTGCATCGTGCCAGGCACATACATGATCGCTCAATTTTGAAAAGCTCAGGGTAAAAATTGAGAAAAGAGTCTATTTTAGTCATGGGGGTAGAGGTCTGAAATGAAGTTGGAGTACCGACAAAGGGGTCTTTTAAATTTAAAGAGAAAGTCAAGATAGTCAGTGCTTTGTCTTGTCGTCTATTAGCCGATTTAAGAGCATCATACAGGTTGTTCACGTCTTGCTGTTCATTAATATTAATAAGTTGTATCGTTTCTTTAGAAGCAAGGTCGTACATGGGTCAAATACATGTACCCCCACCTTTGCACCTCCTCAAAGAGGAGGGTACCTTCTCATCAGTGATTACAGACACACAATGTACATTGTACAGTACAGGCTAGTAATGTATGTACATGTACATGTACAGGCGATGTCTCGGCACTAAATTCATACAACTGACAAGCTCACTCGATCCACACCCAAGAAATTCAGTTCATCCTTTTACTGTCTGTCTGTCTTAAATCTTGTGCTGGTTGTGTACAAGTGAGGGAGGCAAGTAGACCGCTGTCCAAGATTATGCTAAATATAAATGCCTATCATTTGCATACAGTACAGGCTACATACACATGTACATACATACGGTACATGTACATGAATGCTTTAGCATGCCGGTATTGAAAATGCTGTTTCATGTACCTGACTGTATAGATTTTAATCTGGGAATGTTCACAATAAAAGAGCACACAAATGTGACATGGGCTATTAATGTAGCCTGAATCTTCTAATCAATTTATTTTATTTTCATTTTGCATACCGGTAAACAATTTCCATTAAAGAAAAAGTTGAGTTCTAGTCATGCGATTGCATTGTGAAAGAAATATTGTGGAATCGATCAGAAAAGGTTGATCATTTAGCATATGTACTGTATTGGTGTGTAATGTAAGGTTCTGAAATCGTCAAAATGATAAGAAATTTGGCCCAGTCTTGGTAAAATTAGAAGCACTGCACACAGAAAATGTACATGGGACTACACAAAAATGTGGCATAAAAATCCGTCCCGATTTGTGTGATGTTTTAATACATGCCATATTTAGAATATTAAGGTGTTTGAAGAGCCATGCTTTTCAGGGAACATATTTTTATTTATGTTCTTCCACACTTGCATAATACAATGATAACGCTCACAAAATATTGTTCACCTCTTCCCAGAACTCAACCCTCTCTTTAACTCTTTATGTACGTACATGTACATGTAGGCCTGAGTCAACTAATGGAACAAACAATGGACTGCCACAGTCAGCGTTTGTCACACATATCCTGTATGCAGTATAGACCACACACACACACACACCAAACAATGGGGCAGACTGGGGTTTCGAACCATTGGAATGAAGGGTTATATGGAAATGTTGAACTTGAAATGATTAATAATTTTGCGTTTTCCCAGAAAATAAGCATCGCACAATCTTCCCCTAAATTTTCCAAAAGAATGTTAAACTACATGTAGATGATTTGACCCATGAGGAATATTCTATACAAGTTTTGCATGGTTATTTAAAGAGTTCGACTATTATTATATTCATTTTTATTAATTATTTTTCACAATGTTTAATTTTTCGTTGGATGATCATGATGTACATGTACATTGTAGGTTGATACATGTACATGTACGTGTACATTTATGTGTTTTTTTTGTAGGTTTTTGGTGCCAACTGTTGAACATGAATTCATAACTGAGCGCCTAATCTAAGCATACTGAAATATGCTGATGCAGCTCTTAAGAACTTTTTTTCTTCCCCTCTTCCTTTTTAGGTCCTATTTTAGAAAGCCAGAAAGTTGCACTGGACACTCCTGGAGACCTTCAACCCAATGAACCACAATCGCCAGGTGCACAAGGTAATTTGTATTATCCCTCCAGGCAGGGGCGTCGCTAGACCCTTTTCAGTGGGGGGGGGGGGGGGGGGGGGGTGTACACTGTAGAGGCCACCGAATACCAACAAAACTAGCCACCAATTACAGACACAATTTAATGTCCCAATGTCTACAAATTTAACCCTATAAACCCAAAGGCTAAATTGTTTTTCATATGAACTATCTAGTACTTGCGTATGCACATGGTCCTTTTCCTCGACGACATAAATATACAAGTTATTTTGTCAACTTGGTCAGCATCATAGCTATATATTTAAATGCAGGCGCGTAGCTAGGATCTTATTTTACGGGGACGGTAGTGAGCAAGCAAATCACTTAAAGAGCGCGCGAAGCACACTCTCCTAGGGGGTGGGTGAAGGGCCTCCCGCGCAAAGCGCGGAAGCTTAGACATTTCATTACATTATTAGAGAACAGACAATTTGTTGTACCATTCTTGACTCTTAATCCTTGTCTGAATTCTGTTCATCCTTTTACTCTCTGTCTTAAATCTTGTGCAGGTTGTGTACAAGTGAGGAAAGTTGACCCCTGACCTAGATTATGCTAATTAATGCCTATCATTTGCATACACTACAGGCTACATACAAGTGCTGTACATATATGTACTGTACATCATGGTATAGCATGCCGGTATAGAAAATATGGTTACATGTACATGTACCTGACTGTATAGATTTTGATTTGGGCATGTTTACAATAAAAGGGCACAAAAATGTAGCTGGAATCTTTGAATCAATTTATTTTATTTTCATTTTGCATATACAATTTCGATTAACTCTTTATGTTGGCCTGAGTCAACTAATGGAACAAACGATTGACTGCCACAGTCAGCATTGTCACACTGGCTACTGGTGGGGGTGGGGAGGGGGGGGGGGGGCAATAAAATTAAACCATGACTTATTATCAATTTCATACAAGTGATTTATAAATGTTCGTGATATCACATGATTTTCAACCAAAAAACGGTTTTAAAAAATATGATAATAACGTAAATTTAACCTTTCTTTTAAAACATCTTTAGTTTTAAAAACATCATTGTTACCGGTACTATTATTTGTGACAAGTTCACAAGCACAAATTGGGGCCTTCAACTGCCCTCGCAACTGACCTTGTCTAAAAAATCAATTAGCAGTCACTTCAAAAACATAAAAGACCTATTTAAGTCCTCCATTTTTTTACAACACATCACTCTTTAATACTGTATTTTTCATGTTACGTATTAAGGGACATTTTGTATTAAAGGGATTGGGTAACTTTGTCTCAGATTCTAAAACAAAATCCTGGATTTAGCTCATGCTGCAATGATAATTATAAACCTTTAGGCTATTCAGGAACCCCATGATTTTTACAAGCCGCTCGCCTGTCTGATTATCAAGATATTTATGATTGAAAATCAAAATCAGATTTTGCGTTTTCCAAACGGTTTTCATAACACTACAGTCTATTGGGGAAAGTGAGTATGATAAAACCGGTCACTCAATTTGTTTTACTTTTTTGAGGCACTTCGTGATCATTTTGAAACACAATTTTTTTTAGGCCTTCAATTTTACACAATTTTACAGACATTGATAACACGTAGGGCCATGAATCTCAGATTTAACATCGTTAAACGATGCCTTTAAAGGAGAATTACCGTATTCATTTCACTGATGGAGTTGTCTCTGTGTTAGTTTAAAAAATTTGGTGGATACTTCAAGCCAAGAAGACAAATTGTCGCAACGTTTTCTGAAAGTGGCTCTTGCAGGCTGTGGGTTGCTACCAAATTTCTACACATGTATGTTGAAATTGGAGTGTGTACACTACACACATTTATATTCCTGGTTCATGACAAAACAACTTGACCTACGTTGACCAGCTGACCTATGACTTTGAATCATATCCATGGGACTCAGTAAGTACATGTAAGTAGTAATCTAGGAACAAAGGGTGCTAGCATGCTGACTTGGTTTCAAACCAGGCAGGGATCTCCCAGTTCGAAATGACTACTACAACATGGAGACATCAGAACTCCAAGTTTGACAAGCTAAAACAGTTTTGCTCACCTGAGCCTTTTCTAAATTTTCCATAGGAAAATGAGATTCTTTTTGATCTTTCTAGCACAGTTTTCAATTTTGTGTGTAATTTTGTATTCTGCTTCATTTCTTCAGCAGAGGATAATGCATCAGATCAATCCAAGACTGCAAGCAACCCAGGTGAGCAGGGAAAAGGTGTGGAAATAACCCCAGATGCTGAATTGCAGCCTCCATCCAGTGAAGATGCCCGACCTAAGAATCCAGTTGGGGGCCCTATCAATAAAACTCCTGCTGGGAACCCAGGGAATCAAGCTGAGGTCCCTATCAATGAAACTCCTGCTGGGAACCCAGGGAATCAAGCTGAGGTCCCTATCAATGAAACTCCTGTCGGGAACCTAGGGAATCAAGCTGAGGTCCCCGTCAATGAAATTCCTGTCGGGAACCCAGGGAATCCAGCTGAGGTCCCTGTCAATGAAACTCCTGTCGGGAACCCAGGGAATCAAGCTGAGGTCCCTGTCAATGAAACTCCTGTCGGGAACCCAGGGAATCAAGCTGAGGTCCCTGTCAATGAAACTCCTGTCGGGAACCCAGGGAATCAAGCTGAGGTCCCCGTCAATGAAATTCCTGTCGGGAACCCAGGGAATCCAGCTGAGGTCCCTGTCAATGAAACTCCTGTCGGGAACCCAGGGAATCAAGCTGAGGTCCCTGTCAATGAAACTCCTGTCGGGAACCCAGGGAATCAAGCTGAGGTCCCTGTCAATGAAACTCCTGTCGGGAACCCAGGGAATCAAGCTGAGTACCCCAATGAAAATCCTCCTGCCGGGAACCCAGGGAATCAAGCTGTGTACCCCAATGAAAATCCTCCTGTCGGGAACCCAGGGAATCAAGCTGAGGTCCCCGTCAATGAAACTCCTGTCGGGAACCTAGGGAATCAAGCTGAGGTCCCTGTCAATGAAATTCCTGTCGGGAACCCAGGGAATCCAGCTGAGGACCCTATCAATCCCGATGTGCCCGATGATTGGAACCGAAAAGAAGATGGTTCAGAGGTAAGTCCTGATATTTAAGTAATATTGACTGCCTCAGGGCAATACGACATTTATCGCCCGAACCGAAGGTGAGGGTGATATATGACAAGTCGTATTGCCCTGAATTAGGCAGTCAATATTACTATTATTAACCACATCAGACATCTAGAGCAAACAAGAAACTCTTACTATCTTATACTCTTAAATTATGTAGCCTACACTGCACAGGGTTTCCTAGCATTAGAAGTTGCAAAAACATCGTCAAACCAGCACTGTGCATCCAGTGTTTGACAAATTTTCGGGTTGTCCGTCCGTGCGTACGTCCCGTTCTCGTGATCGTGGTCAAAGGTCAAAGGTCATGGGCTCATTATGTATGCAAAAAGCTTGTGAACGCATTCTCATTAGAACTGACAGATGGATTACTATTTAACTCAGGACATCTTGCAGAGCCAATGAACTGAGTAGATTTTAGGGTCATGAGGTCAAAGATCAAAGGGTCATATATGGGAAATTGCTTGTAATCACGATATTCTGAGAACCTGTTAATGGATTACAATTGAACTTGAATTTGAAAAATTTCTTCTGTTTTGGTTAGTAAAATTGCTCTATGACGGAGGCATCATTTTCGACTGCGCGCAGTTGAAGTTCCATCTAGTTTTCTCTCTTTCCTTATTTTCCATGTGCCTTTTTTCTTTAGCTTCTGCTTATAGAGTACCGAAGCTGTGACATCATAAAAATCTATTTTTAGAATTTCTCAATATTTTCTTCATTTTCCGAAAGAGCATCAAAAATAATGTCCAAATGTTGAAAACCAATTGAATATGTTAAGTATTGGCTGAGTTATGACCATCTGAATACCGCTAAATATATTTCCTATAGGAACTCAGTGTTATATGCTCTGGCTCCTAACCATTAGCAGCCATAGCATATAACGCTGAGTTCCTATAGGACCTATTGGTACAAAGTAGAAAAATTCAAAGGAACAGATCAGAAAAGGTTTGTTGAAAATCAGTCAATGGTATCAAAGAATGTTCTACAGGAATCCCATTGGCAGTTTGGTAAATGGTAATGTGACTTTGATATCATTTCTGACCATGAGCATTTTATTGATCGGCGATCAAAAATTATTGTCCGATCACCCCTGATCAGCTCAAGATCGGCCCCCAATCATCGGATCGGTTACAGGTCTAATGTCTGTGACCTTTGTGAACGCATGAACAGTTATTATTTGCACTGAATCGTGTGCAAACAATACTCATGAGCAATATACTAAATGCTACAATTGAATGTTATTTAAACATTATGATAAACCCTGGCTTAACATCTAAATGGTTTATTAAAATACTTTCCTCGCGGCTGCAAGGCCCAACTGCGAAAGTTGACAATTACAATGTCATTTCCAGATGTATATTTAAAACATTGACAATAAAAGGGCATTATTAGAGTATCATAAATAGACAACCGCATAGAATGATCAAGAAATACCGTAGACAACCGCATAGAATGATCAAGAAATAGACAACCGCATAGAATGATCAAGAAATAGGCATTAATTTCAATAAGAGGTGTACACGTCCTCATTAATTCTCATTAACTACATGTAGATGATCTGGGGAGTGTTTCACAAAGACTAAGATCGACTTTAAGTTGGACTTACGTAACTATGGCAGGCTGTTCATGCCACTGTTTGCTTTTACCGTAATGATCTTTAGATAATATTTTTGGGCAGGTCCAAGCTATTGTCCCCTCTGGGGGTCAAATTTCATCTTTATACACATTTAACAAACTATACCTCATTTTAAAGCTGAAACTATGAATTTTATGAATCTGATAAAAAATTAAAAAAATTATCAAAATACGAAGAGTGCCAAGGTCACGAACTTTGATTTGTATTAATTAGCGTGACGTACGGGACATTAAATTTTTATTTTTGTATCTCATTTGAATTTTTTGTTTAAAATTAAATATCTCAGGACATAAAGACCATCATGCTAGAAAATGGGAAAAAAATATAAAAACTTTCAAAATTAATTAATTATGCAAATGAGGTAGGTTCCAAAGTGTGATGTCCCGTACGTCACAATTTGATCATAATTTGTTTAATTTTAATTATGAAAATAATTTTTTTTTTAAAAGATATTCTAGGAAGTTCTAATTTAGATGAATACCTAACAAAAAATAGGTTTAACAACAATTTCAAAAATTCTGTGTTGATTACATAATCAAATTAAGAAATGTGACGTACAGGACAAGTGTGTGACGTACGGGACAACCCCATATAAAACCAATGCGAGATGTGAAAAAGGAAATGACCAAAAGGAGAATATATACTGTGTTAGGAAACTTGTTGTATACAGGGATATATGAACATTCCAACTGAGTCCCTTCTAGGAATTTACTTGTTTGTACTTTTGTTGTTGTTTTATGTAATTTTTGTTAATGTAATTAGTCTTCAAGCCAGACCCCTGGTATAATCAACTTTGGTATTTTGCCAGTTGATGTCCCCAACATTGGCAGGATGCTAAATATGTAAATCATAATAGTGTACTAGTTCCTGGAATGAGTCTAATGAAATTATATGGTAGTGGATGCACCAGAAGCTGGCTTTTACAACTCATAGATGCTGCAGGTAAGAATAGCACATGTATGCTATCAAGCTCTCCATGTGAGGTTGTTTGATATTCTATTTAAATGTCATATATGATGGTAAAGGATTACAGCATACACTGTACATGTTATGGAGCCAGCTCGGGAATTCAGATCTCCTAAAAACTAAATCATAACTTTTAAGGAAGGACAGTTTTTTTTAGTATTTCACACTCTCACCCACTTAAGATTTTTATCACTTTTACACCCATGCATTTTTGTTGATTTTGCATTAAATTAAATCTTTTGAATTGTGGAAAAGGTCACACAAACCTTTAGGGTTTTAATTTCTTATATCTGGTGGTGTTAATAAGATGTTTTAATCAATACGAAATACATTCAAGATTTATATTTTTGTATCCATCTTTCACAAACATGTAGGCTACATTAATGTACATCAAAATTCTTGAATATATGACAGCAACATATACATGTTCTAATCTGTGATAAAAGGATATAAAAAAGACAATATGTCCAGCATTATCTTTGAATTCCTTCAAAATTCTATGATATTACTATCAAGTAATTCAAACAAGCTATGAAGAAAAGACTTCATATTTTTAATGTATCTTTGTTCACAAACACTTAGAGCATAAGAAATGTTCTTTGACAAAATATGATGTGCCGAGTGTGCCCCTGTGTTTCAAACAAGTTTAAATAAAAGTTTTCAAGTTCAAGTTCATCTTCTTCATTAATTATTATTTAAAAACATTTTGCAATGTTGAATGGAATGGATAAAAGAAATGAGAAAAGAAGCATGACTGCACATGATAGATGGGTAAATGGAATAAAAATGGTAATATAGTGTGTATGAATATTAATTCAATTTGTTTTCTTTGTTAAAGTAATATTTGTATTGATTTACCTCATAAATTAACACAGATGATATAAAGTGATGGTCAGAGGATCTAATTGGGTTCTAAAACACTCTAATTGTCACTGATTTAAGTTAAAATTGTTCACATTTAACAAATTTTGACGAAAATTCTTCATTTCAATGCATTTTCCCATAGGGAAAAGTTGTCCCGTACGTCACGTGTCCCGTACGTCATGTGCACACATTTATGTTTTGGTATATTACATAATAACGAAAGGTCAGAAAAATATGGTAATAGTTGTGATTAATGCTTGATTCCATAATGAATTAAGATATCATTACCATAAATCTCATAACTTACTAAATTCAGAGAACTTTTATGATGAACTTTTTTTTGAAAAAGTCAGAAATTCTCTGGTCCCGTACGTCACGCAGCACATTAATTACATTAAAAATTAATTTATGAATTGGTCAGAACTAAAACTTTCCACAAATGAACTAGCCCATAATAGCCACAGACTCATACCAAAAGATAGTCATATAAATAATTTCATCCATTGTTATTTCTTGTTTAAAGTCTCTGAATGTCCCGTACGTCACAAAGCAAATAGCTTGGACCTGCCCTTTTCCTTCAAAAATGAATTATCAAAAAATGTTAATTCTGTAGAATTGTGACCATGATTTGTACGTCCCTTGAGAGACCAATGCCAGTAAATAGTGAGAGCAAACAGTGGCATGAACGGCCTGCCATAGTTAAGTCCACCTTAAAATCGGTTTTAGTCTTTGTGAACCCCCCCCCCCCCCCCCCCCCCCCTGTTTGAATATACAGGTACATGTACATGTATGTCACAGGAATAATCTCCCTGTGCCATATTGAATTTACCATGGGATAGATATATGGGGCCAGTCACCACGAAATGAGTCCAGTGTCACATTAGGCTCAATCGTAGTAATAGCGATGTATAGTGTGTATGTACTGAAAATTGACCCACCTACCACATTTAAGATTTTTCCAAAAATCGACTTATTAAATTCTTTGTTTGTTGAAAGTTTCATTGAAATCGAATGATGGGAAATGTGTTGTTGCTATGTTGTTGTTGACCAGACTATAATATGTTACGCATCATTAACTTTACACCTAATTATCTCAAAACTGGGTAATCCCATTGTTTATAAAGTCCAATTAGGTTTTTGTTCATATTTCTGGATATAATTTATCAATTTTAATGTGTGACCCCTTAATTTAAAGCTTACTTAATGTAGATTCATATAATACTTAAAAACAGGAATAAAAAATTTGACCAACTGGACTCATTTCGTGGTGACAGGCCCCATATAGTATATACCAATAGACTTTAAGATTTATTTCAACTATTTCCAGAGCAAGATTTATTTCTTCCAGTGTTAAAAGGGTATTGGTGCTAATCAAGACTGGACATGGGTAATACTGCAAAGCCATTATGTTGCACAAAGCAATTCTTACGTTGATTGTTGCCTACTGTTTTGTACAAAATTGCACATGTAGCAAACGAGCTACAATGTAGAGGGATTCAAAGACAGCAAACTTAAATGCAGTGCCAACTTGATTTGTTGTTTTACAGGAAAGTAGTCAAATCGATGAAGACGGACCAGGACTGCGGCCTCCCGCGGTAAGTTTATTTCTTTACTTTTGTTTCTCATCATAACCCAGTTCACACGTGCCACGGTTAACCACCTTAAAGACCCTGTCGGAAGTGGAAAATGAAATAGAGAATTTTTTTCTCAACTAGGTAACAGCTTCTAACTTCAGCCATAGATTACTATAATATCTATTGTATGCTATTTTAGTATCTGTCAGAGGTGTAACAGCCCTCTGAAAACTCAAAATCTAAAGCTTTGAAAATCAAAAGTTGTCGACCGAACGCTAGATATCGACTTGATGACATCATCTTTATATGTGGAGTATGCATAATTTGCATATTCACAGTGACTTTCTATTGACAGCAATCTAATCTAGAAGAAAGCAGAAAATCAGATAAGTAAACTGGTGAAAGTTTGAATGAAATCAGACAAAGTTGTGAATTTCTAAAAATTGTAATCACTATAGGTATGAGCTCTTCGAATTGACTGAATCAGTAATGTCTCTGTGGATGTAGAGGCTGGCAACTTTCCAATTTTTCCCAACGCACAAAATGATTAAATATTTATTTTTCAAAATGTATGACCCATGAGGGTCTTTTCTCTGCAGAGGACCTATAATAATATGCTATTTATATTATATTTTGAGTAGTGCCCCAAAGGGAGCAGGCACTTACATTAGGAGAAAAACAGAAATTAATTATATTTTTGTACACAACAAACAAAAATCAGGAGAGTTATCCGCGACTACCTGCATGTCACAATCCACTGACTAAATCCACTGCCAATTTGAGATTGAAACAAACATAGTGTTCTCATATATTTGAAACATTCATAACTTTTATATTATTGGTCCGATTTATTTTAAACTCTTGCCATTCTGTTTATCTTATTTTTCTGGTTTCATACAAATGAACTTATTACAGGGGTTGGGTTGCCCTTTAAAAATATTTTTGTTTCTGTCACCATGTTGGGTTTCCTTCTCTACATCTTTGCATTGCTATAGCTAGTTTAATACAATTATTCAATTCAATTCAAGTACAACAAGCCATATCATGAAAATAATGTTCATATTATATTTATTCTTGGGAACCTACAAAAACAAGCTATGCTTTCCAGTAGGTTCCTGTTTCATTTCATAATTTTGATCTTACTTTGTCAACTACGTTCTTTATTGTGCAAACAATTGTTATATGAAATGAAATAAAATCAATCAATCATATTACTACCTTGCAACCTGTGATTGATTCCAATGTCCTATTATCAATTTAAAGGACTTTGGTAGTAATGACGACTCTTCGGAAGGAGGCTACGACGAGAAGTCGGAAGACAACGATAGATGGGAAGCAAACCAATCTGAGAACGAGGAGGAAAACGACAACATCGAGACAATTCCTGGAAACGAGGAGAATCAAGGCTTTCAAGTGCAACATCCTGTAGAGGTAAATTCTTGCCCTCATTCATGGTGCAGTCACACTCGCAAAAACCTTGTAGATAGAGCGACGGAAAGCAAATATGATTTTAATTCTTTAACACTTTTTCAAATTTCCATTTATTACAAAAGAATTGATATGGGGAGGGACGAGGTTATCACGGGACAAGGTTCTCATGTACATGTACATGTACATGTACGTGGCTATTACGGGGTTTATATGGTGCTTACTACGAGGTAGAACACAAATCTTTAAACGTTCAACATTTTACCACGTAAAGTCAGCCGTGACCATTGCCGTTGGGCCTACATGGTGCTACATGGACTTACATGTACGTGCACTTAGGGCGACTATTAGCGACTGTATTAAAGCAAATGTTAGCAATGGTTTTTGCGAAAATTAGCAACTATTTGCCAATCCTTTGCCACTATTTGTGAATGTTTGGGACCTTTTAGGAACCCTGGCAAAAACCCAAATTTCCTACATACACAAACATTCGCAAGCATTGGCCGCTCAGTGAGATAGCCCCTTAAATGCTTTAGATCAGGGGAGTGTTTCACAAAGACTAAGATCAACTTTAAGTTGGACTTAACTGTGTCAGGCCGTTCATGCCACTGTTTGTTCTCACCATTATCTTTAGATGATATTTTTTCCTTGAATAATGAATTATTAAAATATGTAAATTCTGTGGATTTGTGACCATGATTTGTACGTCCCTTAGGAGACCAATGCCTGTTAATGGTGAGAGCAAACGGTCGATCTTAGTCTTTGTGAAACACACCCCAGATCAGTCTATATTTATTCTTCAGTTATAAAGAAAAACATGCAAACATTTAAATATATACACACCATTTTACAGTTTATTTACTCGGACAAGGTACAAAGCTTGGCTTTTGCTCAATGGCAGCTACATGGCTTCTACTGGGGTGTCTACAGCACCATATTTAAACAAAACCATTTGGGCGTTCATACCGCTTATGGCTAGGCTTTACATGAGAGTGTGAAAAAAGCATTAAAGTCTACCAATCACCAAAAAAAGATTAAATTGTATACAGCTAGAATGTATACAAAAATCAGCCTCAATGAATTCATCTGGCATTCGTAAATACATGTATGTGGAAAATTTATATTCTTACAAATATTTATAATATGGTTATTAATTTATAGTTCTTTGTGATAATTTGATTTCTCAATTTGTTTCTTGTTCTGTAATTTTCTTTTCATGTTAATGGGACTATGTTTACAAGTTGCACCAAACTTTTTACGATCCCACCACATTTACACTAATCCTTTCTCCCGCCACCCATCCTCTCCAATCGGCGCTATAGTTTTCCTTAGAACTATAAGCTAAGAAAGATAAACAACAGTCTTTTTTCAAGACTACACCAACAGTCCTTTTCAGGACTACACAACCTCAAGAAAGATTACCAAGAGTCCTTTTCAGGACTCCTCAATCCTCCCTCTCTCTCACATGGTGCATCCGCAAGCCTACTATATAATACTTCTTCTTTGTATATTTGTTTGTACCATGTTATTGTTTTTTAATACAATGAGGATGCGTGTTAGCTCAGAGTAGAGCAGTGGTCCTGTATTTCCGGGTAAGGCATTTGTCCTTACTGCTAACTCCCTCTGAAAGGGCTTTAACCCTTCAGTCCCCTGGTTGCTTACACATGCCTTCTTAAATAGCAGTCGGCGGCAGACCACCATGTAATAATAATAATAATAGATCACGTTTATAACGCACCTAATACAGTCAAACCTGCTTTAGTGATCACCTGTCTACAACAAGCACATTTTTTGTTTCCCTTGAAAATGGTTTCTCATTGAAAAATGTACTAAAGGAACCTGTCTACAAAGACCACTTTTTGTGTTTCCCTTGGGCGGTCGCTGTAGACAGGTTTGACTGTACTTTGTTTCTAGGCACAGTATATATCATTAGCCCCGTAATCGGATTCAGGCTTACCCGCACACAATGTATGCACATTCACCACTCCCCGGGGAGCATTCCCTCAGGGTTGGGGGCCCAAGTAATGAGCTTTTTGTCATGTCTCTCACGAACATCTTGAATTTGATTTCTCCCTCTGTCAGCAGAACATCAAGTATGACGATGGCTACGATGATGACGACGCCAACACTCATTTCATGGCGTACTCTCTGACCGCAATCATTCTCATCCTAGCCACCTACATCATGTATCACAACAAACAAAAGGTAGGTCAACCAAGCTACATGTAGGTCATGTTTTAAATGGGGGCACGCTACAAGGGTCCTATCTCGCATCCCGGGGCAACGTGTCGGACACGGCCGGTTGTAGCAACTACTCCGAAGATCAAGATACATTATTCTTGATCTAAGGAGACACGAACGAACGATGAACCATTTAATAAAGTGTCACATTTCTGCAATATTTTTGCTCGCAATCGATCAAATGCAGCATATAATGTAAATGTGTGTAGAGGCATGCATAAGGGTGCCGCTTATTTGCGATCAAGCGGTTGTCTCAGTGAAAGTGTAGTGAAACATACGGTAATAGTGATGTCGAGAAGCAGCATTTGAAAATGCTTTGTAGCCCCACAGCAAGCCCTTGTAACATGTTCCAAATGACATTGCAGTATTTTTACACTTACTTAATTTTTAAAAAGGTAAAATCTCTTGATGTGAACATTGATCAATAATAGTGAACTAAAAGAACCATAAGTTAATAGATGGTCATATTTTCATAGACTCTTCTGTATTTGGATGAAATAAATAGATAAAGGTCATATATGTTGTACAGGACACACCTAAGACAGTTGATGCAAACAGCTCATCTTTTAGGTACTTCACTACTTTAGAGGGTGAGGCATGACGAGACTACGTGTCTTTCCCATGGCCTGACTCAGGACCAATCGAGTATAATACGACTACTATGGACAACGCGACCGCAGTAGGCCTACGTATTAACATTCGTGCAACATACGCGAAACCGAAGCGAGAGGAGATTTTTGGTCTGTTTCGCGAATGCTAGCACGCGCTGACTGTTAATCAAGTCCATTGTTTACCTGCAGTTGTCCAAGAGAAGTCGTAGATGTCGTTAACCATTATTTGCCTTGCTCTACACCCCCTTTAAAACACATATGTTTTATTTTCACCTAGCATTTCAACTCACTTTCCCATCCTTTTACCCATCAGATCATCGCCGTTGTCGTTGAGGGTCGGAACGGCAGGGGAAGAAGAAGACGAGGTGGGTCAGGGTACCAGAAGCTGGATCAGAACATCAGTGAAGCCATGCCTTCCATGCACGGCCAAAACGCCTAATCATCAACTCTCAAAGGCGTCATTCAAGAACTGTCCATCTTCCATGTCATCTCCTCTGCAGTCTGTAGAAAAGTTGGAACATCAGTAGAAGCCAACCAGACGCATCCAGAACTCCTTATCATCAACCCTCAAAGGCATCATTCAAGAACTGTCCATCTTCAATGTCATCTCTGCTGCAGTCTGCAGGAAAGTGGGTGCATCAGTAGAAGACAACCAGACGCATCCAGAGCTCCTTATCATCAACCCTCAAAGGCATCATCCAAGAACTGTCCATCTTCCATGTCATCTCTGCTGCAGTCTGCAGAAAACAGGTGCATCAGTAGAAGACAACTAAAAGCATCCTGAGCTCCTTATCATCAACCCTCAAAGGCATCATCCAAGAACTGTCCATCTTCCATGTCATCTCTGCTGCAGCCTGCAGGGAAGCAGGTGCATCAGTAGAAGACAACCAAATGCATCCAGAGCTCCTTATCATCAACCCTCAAAGGCACCATCCAAGAACTGTCCATCTTCCATTACCCAATTAGGAACTGCATCTTAAACACACCTACTCATCTAGTCTTAAATTTACATGGACCATTCAAGAACTATCCGTCCTTGAATGTTTGAAATAGATAAATGGCGCCATACAAGTGCTGTGGATCATCATCATCATCATCATCATCTTTCACCAGCACTTCGGGTATGACTGCTGCAGTCTGCTGGACAGTGGTGCAACAGGTTAAAGGTATAGACTAGTTTTGGAAATTGCCCCCCTTTCAAAAATGAACTGGAAGTTCTTACCAATCATGTGAAAGAATATGTTTTGACTAGTACGTGATGATACAAATTTTGCCGGAAACCGCCTACTAATTGATATATTTGGTAAATTATTATATCTATCCGGACTGGATAGATATAGCGTAGTCCCATATTCATCTATTTGTGTACAGTGCTTGTAACTGTACCAAGACTGGGCCAAATTTCTTATCATTTTGAACGTTTCTTTCACAATGCAATCGCATGACCAGAACTGGTCTATATCTAAAAGGTCCATTAAAAGGCTTTGTAGATGATGATATGGATGTTTTATGGGTGTTTTTTGTAAATATTTACAGATATATAAAAGGAATATTGCTTATTTCATTGCCACTAATGTTGGCATATTTTTTCCTGTTTTTTAAAAAATTTGTATATGTTGTTACTGATTTATATCTCAATATATTTCAGTTGGGACAATGTACATGAAACACACACTTCTTTCTTTTTCTTAATTTGCTCACTGAGAATGTATGTAAACTCTGATCGTTAATTTCCTCCGCAAAAAGCCAAGTTGCATCTACTTGTACACATATGTTTACTTAACATAATTTTGGCCCATATAATTAAAGTTATATGCTTATCTTTTATACAAATACCCTCGGTAAGGAAAAATTTGTGCCTTGTAGTACCTGATGATAAGAATTTTGTCTCGAGATTTAGAGGTGAGTTTGTAGAGCATTATGATTTCTACTGCACAATGTTTATTTCTATATTGGAGTATGCTGATCAACTGGTGAAAGTCACTTCTAGTTTGAGATCATGTAACAGTTCACAACTCATTTTATATCATGGCAGTAATTGCATTTTGAGCTTATTTGCCCAAATGTTCCGCTCTAAATCTTCACATGCAAGAAAATTCAAAATTTATTTGTGTATTTTATGCAGGTGTTTGTAACGGAAATACGAAAGTCATACCCACTGTACATATGCCATTCCATAAACATTGTGTCTGACCGAGATGTAAATTTCATTCTATTATTCAATGTATGTGAGATATTTTGGGAACATGTACATTTTCTCAGCTGTTTGCATGTAGGCCGTTGATGCTATGTGTTGTCTATGGCAGTTATGGCTTTCTTGCAGGCAACTGGCAATTTGTATAATATACAGTGTATGAAGAGTTTAATTCCAAAAGGAGCTAAATCCATTTTTGTACTTCTGAGAAAAAAGAAATTGTTTACCAGATTTTGTACGCATTTTTCATAATTGCTCCCAAAATTTAGGTAAAATTTTTTGTTAAAAGACAGGTACTTAAGTGAACAATATTCTGATATCAATAACTTGATTTTCATCAAAAGTGAATTTAGCTCCTTTTGGAATTAAGCTCTTCATATACTAATGTTTGTATAGATATTTGGGATTATATATTACAAGTACCATTACTCTGTTTATCTGTTATTTTGAAATTTGCTCACAAGAGCTGAATCTGATGGGTAAGTTAGCTCATAAGGTAATTAGAACTAACTGAAATGGGTAGATCTAAGCCTGCAACTCGGTTTCTGAGTGTGGTACAGGGGATGTAATTCATAAATAATAGATCATTTATTAAAGAGTTAAATTGTATATGTTATTTGTAATGTAAGATGTAGATATAGGAATGATTGGTTTGATAATTAAAAATATATTTATGTATGAAATCCAACTTGTTTACTGCTCTAAGAGTTGTGTGGGTATATCCATTGTATCAGCCAATATTTTTTCTGTTGCTTCCTACTTTTCTACGCGCTTGTTTTACTTTATGGATCACATCGTACTTAAAAAGGAACCTAAAAGACATTTTCATAACTGATTTATTGTCGTTGTAAATTTAGTGAGATATTTGTATTGTTATTTCCTCTATTGGTAGTACACAGTTTAAAGTATTATTTTCATCTATTTCATTTTTTTATGTTATGCAAGTGCATAAAGTTACACACATGTATGTACATGAGTAAGGAGTTCTGAAATTTGTGGAAGTGAAGTCTATGATAGATTTAACAATATTCAGTTTCCTTAAAAGCGGTGAATAAAGGATTTTCCCGTCTCTGTCTTATCACTAAGAAAATCATCTCAAACCCTTGAAAATGTTATACATTAGTTGTTTTGTGTGATTATTTTATATGTATTCAGCCACACCATGAAACTGTACAGAGTACAACGAAAGCACTCCAATTTTACCTGAGCGTTTAATAACAGTATGCATTTAAACAATGAAGCAACTTATTAATTGCAAGATCAATATAGACATGTATCCATTTTAGATACATGTGCAATTTGCTTACATTGGTGATACATGTAGCGCCATACCTGTCTTCTACCATTAAAAATGGATGACAATATACTTGAAGTAATTGAGTACCTGTACTGTGTAAATAATAGACATAAACGTGTAGACTTAAAAGGGCTTGTGGGTTTGGATATTTTTCTATTGTTTTATGTAAATATCAGCTCATTTATGTCTTGGTGGAAGATTTATTAGGTTTTATACAACACCTACGTGGATCCTTGTCATTTGATTGGACGATTGTTGGTCACATGATATTCAATAGATGGTATATTGCACGGTCGTGCATTTTTGGTTATATGCGCCGTGCATTTTTGGTTATATGCAGACTGCGTACCTCTCTGCTGCATGTGCGCGTATCCCTGCGTGTATCCGACGCGAAGGCAATCTGCATGTAATTGAGAAGGCTTGACTCGAACTTTAATTTTTCTTTATAAGGAGTAAAGCATAATTTGTTGATTAACGTTCTATTAGGTCTTCTTCGATGTTGTATAAAACAAATAATGAATGTTTTTCATTCGTTTAATAGTGCAAATATGTTCATTCGTTGAAAGATTAACGTTAATCCTATTCAACTCGGCTGACGCCTCGTTGAATAGAATGTTAATCTTTCAACTCATGAACATATTCGCACTATTGAACTCATAACCATTCATTATTTGTATATAAATTCAGCGTGGAAGTGACTATCAGATTTAAGTACACATTGTGTCAAGTTTTGTATCTGCTCAATAGCAAAAGTAATAATATTACTAGTAATAACTTTTTATATAGCACCTTACAAGTTGCAAGCATTTGATCATAGTATTCAAAAGTTGATGTATTAATCTACAATTATAAGGGTTGCCGGAAAAACAAGGCTGATTTTAAATATTTATTATTTGAAAACTATCATTTGGAACAATATTTTGATAGACTTCGCTTCATTTTCTGCTTGGATTTGCATGATTTGTAGCAAATAATCAAATTTGGCAACCTTGACAAACTTATCTGGTCCCTCAGATATGATATAAAACTTCTATCCCATCCATATTGAATTACATGTACATTCAGCTTTAATCATTCATACATGTATAAAAATAAATTAGAACCAACATTCTTTGTTGATGCATAAATAAATGTGTAATTTCAATAAAGCGATAAGGCTGTTGCTTCCATTTAGTCATGATGGCCACCCATGAATTGTCACAGCATTGTCCTGACGAACAATCGCAAAACTTTTTTTTTTTTTTTTAAACTTCATACAGAGGGATAGATTTGTCTTGATAATCTCCAAGATATCAAGATTCATTAAACAGTTGAATCACATTTTGAGAAGCACTGGGTTCGGCTGAATCACCTATGCAGGTCGCTTTGCACCAAACATGAAGCGCTGTGGTCTCAAAGACTCTGACATGTGTCCATGTGGTCAAATTTAGTCTGTGAGCATGTTCTGAATGAGTGTGCTGTATGTAGCAGGACCTCCACGTCCCCCTCACTGGTATTGACAACCCACAACTGGTGTCATATTGAAACAATTGTCAGTTTTAAATGGCACTGGTTGATGTGCCAAATAATACATTTACAGAATTACGATTATTTATTTAAAGGCCATCTGTACTAGTTTGGCTAGGAGGAATTAGACCACCCAGGGTTGTTCCTGACAGGTGGCTATCTCATCAACTCCGCTCTCATTTAACATAAGAAAAAGAGGATCATGGGGGACCAATGGTCACCGATTAGGCATTGTGTTCTATATAGAGGGAGCAAGTAGATACAAGTAGTACAGTGGGGCTTAAAATCTCTGATAAGCAAAAAGAAAAGGTACCCCGTGTGAGCCCCCTTCCCCCACCCCATTCGGATCGCTATTAATTGGAATAAATCACTGTTGCATTGCTTTAATGAAAATTGCTTTCTACGCATAATATGTAAACTACTTTAAATATTTTGTATGGTAGTTATTCTTTCAGGAACTTTCTGAAGGCTAGGTCAAACATGTTGTGTATTAAAGCTATATATAATCTTCTCTGACTGCTGCAATAATCTTGTGTGTAATAAATTTGGGTATAAAAGGAAAAAACAACTTCTTGTTGACTCTTGTGTTGATCCGTGTATGTTTATGTATTACTTTAATCACCCCCTGTCATATCTCTCTCCTATCTCTCTCTCTCTCTCTCTCTCTCTCCCCTCTGTATCTTTTTCACTCTCACCCCCCCCCCCCCCAGTCCCTCTCTCTCCCTCACATCCTCTCTTTCTCTCTCTCTCTCTCTCTTTTCCTCCCTCCCCTCTCTCTCTCTCTCTCTCTCTCTCTCTCTCTCTCCCGGACCCTCTCTCTCCCTATCTCTCACTCTATATCCCCCCCCTCCCATTCCCCTCTCTCTCTCTCTCTCTCTCTTTTTTCTCCCTCTCTCCTTTTTTCTCCCTCTCTCTGTCTCGCACACTCCTCTATGTAGAATAGAATAGAATAGAAATGGTTCATTAAAAAGATCATCGCAGCCAATGGCTGTATTGCGTCCATTTCACAAAGATACAATACAATTGCAATTCAAATGTCACAAAATGTGACATTAATCAAAAGTCAAACATATAGACATTTCATAAAAAATTCATCGATCAAATTCAAATTTTTCTTAAAAGAGAAAGGGAGAGGAATAGGAGAGGGAGAGAGAGAGAAGGGGGGGGGGGGGGCGAAAGAGAGACAGAGACAGAGAGATGAAGGGGGAAAGAGACATGTATCTTTCTGCCTCCCCTCTCTTTCCCTCTATATCTCCCCCGCCCTCTCTAACATTCTTTTTCCTTTCTCTATTATTTTTGACATCTCCCTTCCCCTAGCTGTTTTATTTATTTTCTACTTGAAATTAATTTTTCTAATTTTTACTTTCTAATTGGATTCCTTTTTTTGCCAGCAATTTTTTTTCTCTTCTATTTCATCTCTTCCCAGTAGTATATGGATAGTTAGAACAGGAAACACATATTTTGAGGACTTGGCTTTGCTACAAGCCGGTTGTACATGAATGAAAGCAAAAAGTCTGAAGAATGAATCAAGTAAAAGCTTGAGACAAGTTCTTTTCTTGCATTTTTACTCCATGTTTCTGTTATGTTGCAGTTGTTGTTTTTTGGTCCTTTTTCATTTAATGCTTCATCTTCAACTTTTTCTTCCTCTCTCCATCTCTCACTCTAAATCTCTTTTCCTAATACTGTAATCCAAGATTTCTTGCCCCCACCCCTTCACAAAGTTTCTTTTATTTCTCTTTCTTCAAATTTCCTGTTTCCAACAATAGCAGCTTTCGGCTTTTGTTTCTCTTCTTCTTCCTTCTTCTTCTTCTTCCGTTCTCATTCTTCTTCTCGGCATCTCGAGAGAAGTTAGTGTGTGTGTCTGTGTAGGGGGGGGGGGGGGGGCTTAACCAGTAATGTACATTTGAAGGGCAATGGCGTCATGGATGGGACACCAATCTAACTTTATGAATGAAAATCGAATTAATATAATGAGTTAACTAATTACACCAAACTGCTGTCAGCAAACTGAAAAAATCTGTTTTGTTTTCAATGATTGTCTTTTTTTATAAGTTTGTACAAAAAATGAGGAGCAATTTGTGTTTCTACAGATTTTAAAATCCAAGAACATTTAGCCTACTCTTAGTTCATAGTTCATAGTCATAGTTCATCTTATTTCTTCTTTCACAAACATTTGTACATAGAATTTCAAATAAAGTAACTGGAACAGCAGATTATCAATATAACAAACATAACTTGAAGTGCAATAGTAAATCTGTTTCTCTTCTGGAAACATCAAGCAAGCAAACACATCCCTACAAAAAAGAAATCAGAACATTTGAAGAGAAACCGGGCCGAGAAGAAGATATTGAGAAAAGACTGAACAAGGTGAGAGAAACTTGTGAAAGTTGTTTCTCAGCTTGAACATTTTGTTTAGTTGCTCGGATTATTCAGTCTTGAGACTAAAAAGTGAGTAACACTGCCAGCTATCGTTCGACTGCACATCAGCGCAGCTCCTAAAGAGGGGTGCAAACATGGACCATATTATACCGGTGAATAGGCTCCGCTTCGCTAGGTGGAGTTACATGGCCTGTTGTATGCATTGGCACTGTAATATATTATGTAGTACATGGGGCCAGCTTGTGTACATGTAACAAGCCCGGTACTTTCGGGTATTGTAGACAGGCAGGTTACGTTGCCAGTGTTTTTTAGGGCTGATGCAGACCAAAAGAATGCATTAGTTTCTGATAGAATTCTGGATTTTTGTTTTCTGTCTACAAGAAGGAGACCCGGTGAGTGTCAACTACGGATTTCCTCGTGTATTTTCATTCTCCGTTGCCGACTTTCGACAAGTTTGTGAAGTTTTACAAACTTGCGGTTTTAGCACATCACCGCTTTTGAGACGCGCTGAACTCCAGCGGAGCACCCTAGCCTGACCTCCGTACCGGATTACGTTCAAGTGAGCTGCTCGCTGGACCCTGCTGTGTCGCTCTTGCAGAGTTAGAAATCGGTACCGATAAAGTACTGAAATCTGTATCATTGGAAGGAGAAATCACATAGGAATACCAGGGAATGCATTGAAGAAGTTATTTGACAATGTTATCCCAAGTTCAGTAACTTTTTGCGTTACTGTCTGGTAATGTTCTTCGAGAAAATTACTGGGACAACTTCTACAAAGTTAAAAGTTTGTGAACATGGCCTGGTGAAGAAATTAGCGGAGAAACCATTCGCTGAAAAAGTAACGTCGGATTAACAATCAAGGATTCTTATTTATATTTTGTTTACTTGAACAGGAAGATTGACTATCTTTAAGTGTATCCCTGCCAATGATTTGTGGTTTATTCTCCCACAACTGAAGTGAAAAGGAACAATCGTCTCGTTCATAACCTGTCTGGTTTTGGCGATCCCAACGTCAACCAGCGTCTGTATTGAGGATAGAACGTTCAGTGCATTGTAACGCTCTACAATCTTACAACTTTTCTTGAAGAAATCTTGTACATTTACGATCGTTTAAGACAACCAAAAGCCAGATGATTGAATCAAAACTTTTATCCTACGGACTAGAGATCTCCTTTTAACTGGTGGATGTTTTTATTTGTCGGAAGGACCGCAAAGGAGTTTCCAAAATGAGGACCATTTTCAGGTTTACATTATTGACTCTGCTAACTTTCGTTCTGTCAGCCTTGCTTCCGGTATCTGTCTATGGTAAGTTGTTCTGTCATCTTCCGTTTTGGGACTGTTGTAAATTCTTTTAGAGAAGATGGATGTTTTGTTTCTTAATTCACTTAATCAGTAAATTATACAATATGTAGTTGAGTTTTCAAGTGTGGTATATGTTACACCCATATTTAGCTACTATTTGTCACATTATTCCACTTTATTTATTTAATCCGAAATTGTTTATTTTATAAATATTCATTTTCAATTTTTTGTCGACATTTCAATGTTCAGTCGCTTATTTATTTGATCCCAAATCACATTGTTTATTTAGAAATTTTCAATTTCATTTTTTCCCTCCAAATTTCAATGTTCAGTCTTGTGACTTGATGGTAATACTGTTAAAAAGTTGTCTGATTCTATGCATTTTTGTATCTCCAGAGGAATATATTGGCTTTGTGATTTGATAGATCTTTGACTTCTTTTGATAGTCCTAGACAAAATATATCAGAACTTGAATCTTTTCTTTCTATGAGTAAGAGCCAAGATAGAATCAAGTGGATGTATACTTCCAGATTATTTATTTCACAGGATAGAAGTGGTTAACTTTATACCTAGAAATGTGAAGCCCACTTTCATATCAAAAAGTTAAAATGTAACAAAGACTTTAGATTTAAAGCAAAAGCACAGGTTCGTGTATACACTTACTTACTTTACCTACTTTACTTTAATCCATCGATGCTTGTAGGGCAATGCCTGTTCATCGATCATTGGGTTAAAATCATTTCCATCATTTCTGTACATGTTTGACATGCCAATGTGCCTTATCTGCTCCAGTGCTTAGAGTCAAAAGGTGTTGATTCAATGCATGGAGTAAATGAGCCTTCTGGTTCTCTTGTGTTGTGGAATAATGAAATTCTGAGGTGTCTGGCAAGATCAAGGAGTTGATGAACTCCTTGGGTTGGTGAAGAAGATTATGTAGGAATGCGACACCTATCCTTGTGCCTTTGTGTGGCATGTTTAAAACCCATGCAACACAAGATGTAATTGTGTCGAAGAAAAACATGTACAGTATTGTTCACTGTAGTCTTTTCAAGGAAATCTTACTTCCTTTTTTATCTGCTTTTGCCACAATCCTTTACAGTCTGTTCCAGACCGCATAGGGCAGTGAGTCATTGAAGCTCATACATGTAGAGAGTCACAGTGTCTGTACTGTCACTGCATACTGCACTGTGTGTGGAGAGAAAGAGAGAAAGAGAGAGAGAGGGAGAGATAGCGAGCTAGAGAGTAGACTTCACTTCTGAATGCCTCTGTGGAATGGTAAATGGTGTATATTCGTAGGCAATAAGTACAGTACCAAGTCTTCAGTACACAGTCTACTGAGTCTACAGCATAAGAAGAACTACAAATGCTTACTTACAATGCAGGGGTGCCTCTTTTAATAAGAGAATAGAAGAAACTTACAGGTGTATTTCAGCACGTACACTGTACTGTGAAATGTATGGATTCACTTCATTGTTGTTCTGACCACTGCTTTACCTTAAACAATTGTAAGATTAAGGAAAAGGGAAAGAAAATCTGAGAAGAAATTGAATGTGCATGTAAGACTGAAGCAGATAAATATACTGAAAACCATGAATTAAAAAAAAGTATAGGTCTACATATTACAATGTAACTGTTCACAACTTTTGTTAACTTTTTTGTGTACAGTTAGTTCACAAAAGTTTAATAAAAAATGTGCTACTCTCAGAGAATCAGAAATTGTAAAATTATGGGATACTGTAAATTGTCTAAAAAGGCTGGCCTAAGATACTTTTACTATATTATATGTAGACTATAAACATTGTGGGAATTACATTGTAGATTTCAGTCAAATGTATGTGTAACACATACATTTAATGTTTAATTTACAAGTGTATACAAATGTGTATGTTGTCTGGAGTTTTCCTTTGATCCATGTTTCTGGCTTTTCTGTTTTCATTCTCATTTACTGGCTTGATGAAGCAAAGCTAAGTCCTCTTTTAATCTCACTAAATCTATAGGTTTCCTGTTCTGCAGTAGATATATCCATCCATTCACTACTGGGAAAAATCTTCCTTGAGTGGACCGATTGCTCATCAGCTACATGTATGTGTGAACTGTGAAGTGTGTGAGATGAAAAGTCCCTATGAGTTGCTAGGGCGAAAGCAATTAAGAACAACTGGTTCTCGGTCAAATCTTAATCCTCTTAAACTCACTTTCATTAGACTTGGCTTTAACCTCTTAATCCACCTCTTAGTCCACACTTCTTTTCAAGCAATGACTGTTACTGGTCCTGCATTTGTGTTCATGAAAGAAACATGGAATGAACTTGAGCAAGGCAATTCAAGAATCAGTTAATATACCAAACTCTTTTCAAGCTGACAAGCTGTATAATTACGAGGGGATGACCCCATTACTTTCATTTAGACTTGGCTTTAACCTCTGTTATTTTGTGGAATGTGAAACAATAATAACAAACAAAACAAAATGTACATACAATGCAATTTTTGTAAAATCTATCAACATATTTTTACTTTTCCAGTCTGGGCAAATATACATGTACACTGTATCGCTTAGGCTAAATTGCCCCTTCCCACTCTGGAATATGTTTGAGAGATAAATGTTTGATGTTAGAGGTCACCTTGCCCAGTGGCTTTAGCAGAGATAACATTGTCCTATCATTACATTATTTTGTAATTAAGTTCTTTATCAAATTGACTTGACATTTCATTACTTCTATAAGATGTCCTTTCTGATATCTTTCATGGTCAACAAGGTGTCCTCAAGAGCTACCCGTTTGTTGACTCAACTTCTTATAGTCTTGACAGATCTAAAGATAATGCAAAGCTGTCTGAATTAATGTGTGACCATTCTGGCTACGATTGCATGTGTTCAAATAATGTTGTTGACATTGTTTCACATCCAGTCAACTCCTAGGATTGTAAATCAGATCGAACCTACAAAATGTACACTACAGGCTACACATGTAAATGTATGCACTACCAGTTGTGTAAATTATGTATCTGGTTAGCTTTTTAAAATGTACATTATTTTGTAATGATGTGTTGGAGCAAAAATTTGTGTCAGCTTACACTTTTTCAACACATTTGTAAATATTGTGTCACAGAAATACTGTTATTTAGACATTTCATTTGTTTTGTTGTGCATTTGGCAGGTCAAAGGGATTTTTAAAAAGACAATCATTGCATTGATTTAAGAAACAGTAGAGGAATTATTACTTCTGTTGACATGTATAGTGTATCTGCATCTCCTATTAAGAAGTGGGAGACAGGTTACCTCGATCATATGTACATTGTACACGATAATGTACTGCAGTGCGTAATCTTCGTTGTATGAAGTAGCATTTACTGAGGAAGAAGAAGAAGAAGAAGTTGCAGACCCTTCCTATAATATCTTCTTTGCTACTTTTTTTGTTTATAATTCAACTGTTGACATGTTCATTCTGCTATGGCCATTGACTTCACTCAAACTGCAAAAAAAGGGTGGACATTTTATTCTTCATTCATTCAAGAAAGTTTAATTTTGGGTCAAGACAGTTCAAGCAACATGTACAGTGTGCATGGTTAAACATACCGGTATGTAAAATTGCACTGTCTGCTCACCTTACAGTTTCATCAGAGGCAGACTGTAATTCCAAATTGACCCTCACATATAAACCAACAAAAGAAACTTGATGATGCCTCACGAGTCACTAATGTTGTGTGGCCACTAATCTTTGGGTGGACAATCCGCACTGTTTTATGGGAGAACAATAAAACTGAAAGACCTTTGCAAGTTGCAACCAGCGCTATTATGGAGTGATTATTCCGCGATCAATAAGAGACAGTTCTTTATTGGCTTATTGATTAGTTAATTGTCCTGCTTGGAATCTACATGTACAGATGTACCCTACAGAAGTTTGGAACCACAACATTCTTAAAACATGTAAATGTTTGAGTTACATACATGTAGGCCTACAGTGTACGTAAATGTATGTACACCTGTACATGTACCTGTAGTACAAGGGAGTTGTAATAACTCCTTGGTAGTACAGGTACATGTACATGTACAGTACACTCAACTTGGCTACATGTTCATTGTAGATTTTGGGCTTGGAACTAATTTCCAAGTTATTGGGCCTTGATTACTTGAGGAAATTGTCATAAACGAGAGGGTCTGGGTCTGGACTCTACGTGTGGGCTCCTGGCATACAATTATACATGAACATGTTTTTTTTATGGATCATGAAGAATCTAAGAAAGTTGTTTGTTCTTAAAACCCTGTACAAGGTATTTAAAGCATTGAGCAGGACTTTAGCACTATCAGGGTCCCCTGGTTTTAACTCTGGACCTTAACAATTTTAGAAATTAAAACAAGAACAATGAACACAAACCCTAATAATCACAATCTAAATGCTTCCTTTATTTAAAAAAAACTCACACAAAAAAAAAACATGTAGTGTGGAGCTGATTTCAATATACTTTTAATCTAGAGTACAAATCAATTATCTGCTCTGAATGTTGTTTAGGCCTAAAGAATTAGATTACTTTTCTTTATTTGTTAATGTTAATAACTAAATGTTAATGTACTTTGGGAATTTCATTGACACTCCATGAGTCCATTATACATGACAGAAGCTAGACAAACTTTGTAGTTTTCACTTTAGAAGTATTTTATTTGTTTGTTACCTAGTTTGCTTGAGCGAGTGCTTTTCCAGGTTTCTCAATTTGTGAAGCACTGTTAACCAAGCATTCATGGATGCATATGCTTACAGATTCGTTACCGGTACTTAAAGGGGCTATTTATTGGAATGGGGGGTGGGTGGAATAGGGAGAGAAGCATATGGACATGTAACTTCAAAGCCTTGCCCTTCCATTTAGAGTGTTATATCTACATGTATAATTACTTTGCAACAAACAAACAAATTGAAAGGAAAAACTTTCATGAATCTTGTAAGTTTGGTAAGCAGCAACCAATTTCATGGCAAGAAACTATTGCAACTTATAAAAGTTCAGTGAGCGTTTTTTTCAGTATCTTGCTTTTCTGAACTGCTTATGAATTCATGAGCTTATTATTGTAAAGTTTCTGGTTTACCTACATGTACAAGGCTAATGTACATGTACAATGTAGGTACACAAATTTCACATCTACATGTAACTACATGTACCTCCACAATATTAGCGATTTAGCTGTACATGTACATGTACAGGTACAGGTAAATACCTCTTTATATAAAAGTGGAGAGCAGCAAACTTATGCATTAATTACAGTAGTTTTGGAAAGGTGAAACAGGGCCTTTAAGCATTTTTTGTTTGCACCTTGAAAGCCTTCATAGCCTCACTCACTCGATTTCACGTCAAGGTATGCGGAGCACGATAAAAGGGGAACGGCTGAAGCCGAACGAAGCACCGGCCATGGTGCAGAGTCATGTGGAAATCTGTATCAAAAATAATTGGTAGCGTTTGAACAATGGCTTGCCCAAAACTGCCAATCAAAACTTCTTTTTTGTAATTTTTTTATTTACAATGTATTGAAGTGGGATGTTTGATACAGTTTCTGATGGATGACTATTTAGTAATTGATAAGCAGGTCACACTGTATACAATTAAAAATATGTTATAATCCTTCAACACCCCATCAATAGTTATGACGCATTTTAGTAACAGCTCGTATTTACAAACAATTTGTACAAACAGTGCACATGCCTTCTATATTTACATGTCAAAGGCATGAAAGAAATCTTCTTACACATGAATTTTTGTTCTTCTAAAATAATTGATATCGTCTACAGAAAGCAATCAGCACAAACTCTACTGTGGAGTAGAACTGCATATTATTTGTTTAAAATGTGATGGTCTATCTGCAACAGATTCAATTATAAATGCACTTAACAATACTTATTAAGGTTGCAACATTATACTGAAAATGCAGTACGCCATATACATGTACATGTACATACATATATATTTAAAAAAAGAACTTGGCAGAATTTCTCAACAACAAAAGTAATTAATTCTAGTAAAATTAGTAATCAAATGTTGAACCATGAGTACTCGCAGATTTTGCTTGTAAATTGCTACCCCACCTTCTAAACCGCTTTGATTACGAGCGACTTTAACATGTGCTTGTTAATTGCTGTGTTTTGAGTAGAAATACACATGTACCTGGATGCTGGACATCCCAGTTTAGAAAGGCATAACACACAACAAAAGAGATAAGAGCAAAATGAATTCATGGTGTGATAAAGTGAAGGTTCAGAGAATTAATTGGATGCAATTATTATGAAGTCTGCTGTTTAACAGGACCAGTTTTATTTTGTATGCCCTAAAGTGTAGAAAGTTTACGTTTGGTACTCGAGGTAATTGGATTTAGGTGCCAGGCTACTGGGGGGAAGAAAGACAAGTCCTAATTTCGAATTTTTCAACCCTGACCTCCCCGTCCTGTGTAATTGAAATGGGAAGCAATTTCAGCACAATTTCCATCCGTACTAAAAATAACGCAAACCAGAGCAATTGATAACTGCTTGTACAGTAAGTGCTATATGCTTATACTGTAGCTCAGTGACAGACAGTCTTCATAAAAATATTACAATCTGCAGAAAGTACAGAACTTGTGTTAGAATTTTGATGAAAGAGAAGCTCCAAGTGTTATTTAGAAGGCCTTTTCAAAGAGAAAATTAAATGATATTACATTCTTAAAGATTTAGGGGAAACCATGTCAATTGATTTAATATGATATTTCTATAGTTTTTACATGCACATGTACAGGTAAATGAATACAATGCACTCTGTTAACAATTTGGAAAAACAAGAATAATATACAGATGTTTCTTTCTCATTTTCTAAGGTCCAACTCCTCTTTGTTTGTACTCAACTCAATTAAAGTGAGATTTTATATCAAAAATTACATTTAAATAATTGTGTATTTTGTATCATTCCTTCACAATTTGGAACCCCCAGAGCAGAAATGGGTTACAAACATCTCATAATTTGTTTCTCTGATTGCAAGAAAGAAAGAAAAAAAGAAAGAAAAAAAGAAAGAAAGAAAAATCCCTGGCTCCAATTAATGGCCTACAGCATCAGACCGCAACATTACCCACCCCTTCAATCCAAAAAATTCTAAAGATTAAATGGTTGAATTGCCGGAAATGCCTTTTGTTGTCAACTATTTTGGGCCCATTTTCCTCATAATGATCAATGTACTGTATCCTTGGGGCCCTGTGTGTGGTAGCACTTCCTTATGTATTTAGCCCCTGTTTAATGAAGTTAATCGCCAGAAGCAGTCTTTACAAGAAATGGATACAGTTTTACATTCATATTCAGATCATCCACGATTCCATGTACAGTGAATGTTAAAATAAACTGTTATCATTTTTAGACAATTACATGTACATGTAACACAAAGGTTTGTCGTATATTTTTCATTAAAGCTGGGCAAATGATCAGTCAACAGTGTAATACTTTCTAAAGTAACTTTTAAGCCAGTTTGAAATTTGAAATTTTCATCAAAACGTTTGATTGTTGTCTTTGTTGATGGCTTGAAGTGTATTGGCAACATTTGTTAATTGTATTGGGGGATCTTTCAGTTTCAGGGAAATTTACGAACTTCGGAAGTACAAATATACATGTACATGTATATGTACATGTAGGCCTACCGTTAAGTGGTAAAGTTTTCTTAAGTTTGGGACAAGCTGGTTCATACATGTAAGTCTTACAGTATGCACAATGTCCCAAAATGGTCCATTTTTCAAATTCATTTTTCTTACCCACATGGTAAACTCAATTGTTTAATATTGTGTAAATGTTCATTTAGAATTATGATAATAAATCATTTCCCCATGGGTTTGTGAGTTTTGTGACAATAGCGCTGCACCAATACCCTTGACATGTTCAGTGATGCAAAGCTCCTAGCTCACCTCAAAATATGAATAAGTATGGATTATCTTCAGTTATTCATTCTTGATCTGCAGTGCACCTCAAGTATAATGGAATAATATTGGAATTGAAGTATCAATTTTATCCTCTGGTACAAACCACAGCCTGTGTTTGCAGCTTCATGTACATTTTGGATTACAGTACTAGATTTTACACTGTACGAGTGTATCCAAGTATTTTGATTTTGTGATATCAAACTTTTGCGAGTTGTAAGCAACAGCAATTTTCATGACAAGACACTTTGCATAATTTTGGTGATGTAATCAAATTAAATGCACCTCCGTAATCTTTGTTGAGTGACTCGTTACAAATATTTTTGTTCACCTGTTACGAGTAATCGTATTTCGATAGTCAGAATGCAAATTGCATACATTTTGTGTTGTCACATTTAATGTACATGCAATTCGCAGTTTGACTATTGAAAATTATTAGTAACACTTGAATGAAATAGTATAGTATTAAATAGTTGTTTTTATACGCTCAAGGGAAGGTTAGAGTTGTGCTATTACCCGAGGCGTGCCGAGGGGAATAGCCCAATTGTAACCTTCCCGAGAGCGTATAAAAACAACTATTTCTCGAATATTAAAGCAGTCATTAATACTTTTATATGCCGAAAAAAAATAGACTAAAAAATAAAAAATAATTTATTTTGTTTTTTTGTCGAAGATGGGATTCGAACTCTTGCGTACAATAGGTGATGTATCTGAAACCAACGCCTTAGACCACTCGGCTATCGGGCACTGTTCCCATTCTTGGCAGTTTTCTCCAATATATACATTAAAATGAATTGAAAACGGCTTCGCGTGATGGATGCTTCGCAAAAGCTCCATTAAACGGACCCTTCTTTTACTTTTGCAATGCATATTGGCACGAACTTAGATCAAGATCTATCGGCAGATGTTGTTTTTTTGTTTTTGGAAGTTTATTTTCGTCTTCATGTCAACAATGCAAGATAAAATTGTCGGTAAGATCTATCGAGATTCAATTGTATTGAAATTATTCGCACACGTACGGTATCCTCAATCGCTCAGACCATTTTTTAGCATGTAAACCTATGGGGTAACCATGGAGACTGACCTATTTTCCCAATAACCATGGTTATTGGGAAAATAGGTCTGTTTTAACCATGGTTACCGGGAATTTTACAGGAACAGTTAAAGTTTATGAATGCAATTTCGACCAATCAGATTGCTGGATTACTTAAGTGAGGTACATGTACATGTATATAATCTGTAATACATGTATGTTACTTTGATAACAAAGATTCGTGAATTAAATTTGATTGCATCACGAAAATGGTCTATTGCACAAATGAAGTGTTTTAAATGCCAGTCGTGCATGCAGCATGAAACTTGTTACACAGATTTTTTGTTTGTACACTGTACTAACATTAACCATAACCAATGACAAAATTTGCTAATCTTTCATCCATGCACACTATTATACAATTAGGTCTACATTTATGTTTCATTCATATTTCATTTATGGGATGTAAAGGAGAATTTTCAAATATTTTTTTGCCAATGAGGCACAAAGCGTGGGAGTACATTTACACAGTCCCAAACCAAAGAGTGCAGTCTATGAATTTCAAGACAAGAAAAAATGCAACATGCTGTTTGCATGTGGGTCATAGAAGGTGCAATGTGCCACCTCCCTAGAAAATTTATCTCCTTGGCTCTGACATCCAGACAATTTTTTTCTTCTGACAGTGCGTGAAACTTAAAAGAAAGTCCAGTGAAAGAAAAACGAATGAATAAGACAGGGGATCGGGAAGAAGCAACAGTTGCTTGTGGTACTTTGTTGAAGAACTGAATGATTTTACTGACAACTGGATAATAAAGTGAGGCCCATCCATGGGTGGGGAAGGTGATAGAGGTCTAGAAGAGTTAGTTTCCTTTTTTGTCGGTTCCAGGGTTATGGTTTTTAGTTGTAGAATTCATGAATAATGACAGGGTGATTGGATGGATTAGTGAATGTATTCTTGGAATTTCTGGGTTCATTTGATGCATCAGTAAGCAGGAAAAGTAGGTTTAGAAGTACACAACGCTGAGTGATAAAAAAAGGTTTAAAGATCTTCTCTCGCAATAGAAGTTTTTTGATATTGTAACAAACAACATGTACATGTTTAAACTCTTTGAAGTCCTGCATTGCCATTTAAATTATATATAATGTACATGTACAAAGTATCATTAGAATCGATGTTTAGAACATATTTAACTTGCAGTAATTTCAATTTAAAATCTAGATACAATGTTGACTTTAGAAGCTTAGGAGGATCGGCAGGCAATTGTGCAATCCATGTAGATGAAAAATTAATGAAAAAGAAGAGAATCCGATGTTATCCTACACATGTACGTGCATTTCCACTTTGAAACTATTTGCCTACCGTGTAAATAGAAATTGGAAGCATCAATTTTCCAATGCTTAAATGGGAGTGTAGAAAGACAGTTGTTTGGACATGTACATGTACATGTAAATATATATAGAGGCAAGAGACTTCAGTTACAGAAAGCAAATATAACAGCGACATAACAAACCATGTTGCATTATGATACACAGTCTTCCATTTTTATGAGAAAAGATTGCAAAACTAAGAATATTTCAGGTGCCATTTCAATGATATTGACTTACGATGTACCTGTACATGTAGATTCTAAAATGGAGGGACATGTAAGGAAGAGGAGGAAGATAAAAAGTGGAAGAATCCTACATTTAAATTCATTTCCTCTGATTATCTTTGGCTCCAATAGACTTTGATAGCATGAATGTCCAGTGCTGCTTTTGTACACGTCTTTGTACATGTAATGTACATGTAGGTTTTACCATTTAAAGCAGTTGTACAATTACTGAAATCCTGAATTACTGAATGATTGCAAAGGGAGAAATTTGTAAGGTGCGCCACTGGTTTTTCTCTGGCCATGACTTGTTGTTGACTTAGAAAGGTGAGAAGGAGGAGGAGGTGGTAGAGTTGTAATGGAAGCTACTGGAGACGAAGGCTCGGAATTACCCCCAAATGCTGTCAAAATATGAAATTATGATTACCAGGTGAATCGGACAAAGCCTCCCCTATCCCCTCCCACCTTTCCTTCTAGCTAGTCTCTGGGTGAAGACTCCATTATATTTACCTAGTACATGTAAGTGACAAATGCAGCCAAAATATAAAATTATGACTACCAGGTGTAATAAAAAGTCCACCCCCTTCCCCTTTCTTCTATTTAATTTTAGGTCACACTGCATTCAAATTACTTGGGAAATACTAAGCTTTGTCAAAATATGAAATTATGGTAATACCAGGTGAATGGCTTTCCATCAATGTGAGCTATTTAAAGGTATTTTTCTTTCAATATTTCATTCTTACACCTTTAGATTAAATATATCATCACTCGTAAATCATAACAAATTAATCAGTTCTGGCCAATTTGTCATGTTCAGCGTTTTGGAGCGCTACAAAGGCTTTGCTGTATAGATTCCAACTTTCATGTTTAAAAAGAAAATTGACAAAGAAGCCTTTAAATGCAACAAGCCATTGTAAAGAAAATGGAAAAGTCCATTAATCAGTCACTCATGAAAATGTCTGGTGAATAGCGAGAGAATGTGCTCTTTGTGGATCTCGTCTACAGTATAGATATTTCAAACAAAATTGTGAATTTCTGCTTTTCTTTTCTTCTTTTGAGCAAACAAACTGTGCACTGCGGGTGAACTTGATTAAATTCTATTGGGTTTTGTCACGTTGCATTTCGCACATTGTGAATGACCCAGAAAAGTAAAATAAATACATGTCCAGTGTACAGTGACTGATTGCAGCTTTGTACAAACTGTACATGTACATTGAACATGTAAGCTAATTGTACATTGTGTAGGTTGAAAATGCTACACGTATGTAAAATGTCAAAGCCAAACATGTTTTCTAGACACACAACAGCTTGATTTTGTTTGTACCTACATGTGCACGTACATTTTGTAATTGCGAAGGCTAATGTGATGAAAATAATGTAGAATACATGTACGTATGTACCACTAAATGTAAACAGTGTATAAATTTGTTGAGTTTTTAGACGATATGACATTTAAAAGTGCTGTTTATAGAAAGAAAAGGAGAGGGAGAAGGAGAAGGAGATGTACAAAAAGAAGAAATAAAAGTAGAAGAAACCCCAGTTATCATTGTGACTTGTGAGGCATGATATTTTTGGTGTCATTATTACCCTTATTGTTCTTTGTAGTATAGTAAAATATTACAATTAATGTAATCAATTTTATTTAGATTACTATCTTCAGTATCTTTTAAAACCTCTTTTACTAGCTCACTTTTACCATAATAATAAATGTGCATCCAATTGCTACATTCACATATTCGTTGAATGCTACTGATTACATATTGACATAATGATGGCATTGGTTACAAAAGATTAAATGCCCTATGACCTATTGCAAACACGCTGAAGATGTGCTGCATACAGTGCAGAAACCTGAATAAACATGAACGTTTTGTCTGAAGTTCATATCTAAGCCTTTACTATCTTCAGTTTCCCCTCTAGAGTCAACAGAATCAAGATCGCAAATGTTTGATTCTTTGTTCGACTCACGGGCTCGTTCTGCAGAAGCGGGCCTTGAATCACCGCAATGTAAAGGCATGCAAGGACGAATGTAGATTACAGAATGTTACCTTAACATTAAATACCTTGTCTCGTCTGCTCATTAAACCTGTTCAAGGTTATCAAAACCATATGACTTGTCACAAGCATCTATTTCATGGGGAAAAGGGTCATCATCTTCCGGAAGTTCCATGTTTGGTTATGTAGGACTCTGTAGGTGTATTTTGAGACATCATGAGAGATAGATTTTAAATCTCATACTGACTGTCCTTTGCCAAGAAAACCACTAAAACATGCAAACAAACAAACAAACAGACAGAAAACCCCAGACATGTATGTATTATGAGAGGAAAATTGTAAAGCACTTGTTGACCGTCTACCACTAAAAACCCACTAAACAAGCAAGCAAACAAACAAACAGACATGAATGTACATTGTACATGTGTACATTCAAACAAACAGAAAACCCGTAAACAAGAACAGCATCATCAAAAACAGGGGGGAAAATCATCAATATAACTCAAAACTTTCACTGATTAAACTTTTCTCTGACTTTTTATTTTTTTCCCACTGATATCTGCATACTGTTATAAAGGTTGAAATTCCCATTGAATCTTTTCTGAGAGATATTTTCATCACATCCACTACTTTCTAAAAGTTCACTTTACTCCTTCTTTGTGTTCATTTTCATTTGATTATTTCATTAAAATGATAACGTCAATTTTTTAAATACATGTGAATGTTCATGTCACATGTTCATAATTCATATCACATTTATAGGAAAATTTTAAATACAGATGTTAATCAAGCAAACCACACACAAATAAAACTCTCAATGGACGAGTGTCTTTCCATAAGGGCTTACTAGATCTACAACCATATTTAATCAATTTCAGCATAATTTTCTCCGCCATACTAATAATTACGATTTCCTGCTTGAAATTGGCAGGAACAGTCGGTGTGATAGAGCGAGGGCTGATGACTTTCTGCTGTCAAATTTTTTCCGCCGGCCATGAAAACTTTCCCCTAATATGAGTTTCCCCTAGCACATGAACTATCATGTACATGTACAGTGAACTAAAGTATTCATAGTTTCATACCCCTTGTAATTTTGATTTTTGTTTTGTTTTTTGTAACTCAAGAATGAAAGGTGGACTATTTGAGTTAGCGCCATTTTGTTGAATATTTTTAGATGTAGGCCTTAGTTCTGTTAATTAATGATTTTAGAGGTGAAATAAGATTTGTCAGCAAGATTTAGTTACAATGTATGTACAGAGTGTATCTTATAACTTGTTACTATCTTACATTACATCAACCAGTAACTTCTAATCAAAATTTGTAAGTATGTTGTAGATTTATTTCAAATCAAAATTGACAATAGAGCAAATCTCATGCAATCATGTACTTATGGACCTCTGATGTAACGGATACTGTACATGTACATGTGTGGTGGGCCTATACAGTATAAACCCAAATTAAATGAAGCATCCAGCATTAATCTATGGGGAATGATAAATTGCATACCGGTAACATCATTAGTGAGGTCTCTTATGGATAATCTCCAAGATTTCTGAGCGGTTTTCAGAAGGGATTGAATGAAGAAGTTTCGTAGGAAGAAGCGCAGATCGGGGCGACAGGTACCGTTTAAAGGACAAGTCTAGTTTCCGTCCTCTGTTTGGTACCCAGGGGGCCCTAAGCATAGATCTGAAAACACCCCCTTTCTGAGGAGTCTTAAGTGTGACTCTTTATTTGAAAGTCCAGGACAAACAACCCCATGGCTGTGTGCTCTCTTTGAATGGCCCCACTATCAGCCTGTTCCCATTGCTAGGTTGAGACTTACAACAACTGCCCCTATAGGACATGGTCTGCAATCAGCTACCATCTCCACGTACATGAACAACATAGGCCAAGAACAATGTACATGATCAAAAACATTATTCAACGAGTTGCCAACTGCTTGCAATTAGAAAATTGAACAGTTGGGTCGACATTCACCTGAACATATAGACTTAGAGTGGATATTGTAAGCCTACATGTATATAATATGTCTGTAGTCAACCAGTGCATAATTAATAGTCTCAAGAACAAGTGAATACCTAACGAGGTGTTGGTACATGACATTAAACAGTTCTATTGCATATTGACAAACCTTTAGGATTGAAATGTTTACATGCACACCTGTAGGTGTACTGTAAACAATACTCTGTAAAAGTTTGCAGGCACCAACTGTCTTATAAATTATAGTTGTACACTACAGTCTTTCCTCTTTGTATCTAGAACAGTGTTTATTTTAAACTAAAATACATGAAATTAAACCTACAAATGTATGTTTCCAGTGTCCACTACCATAAAATGATATATTTATCAGCTACAATTTTGTATCACAACTCCATGGGGACAGACTGGACTGGATTTACAACCCACAGTACTACATGTACAGGTATTCAATGAATGAAGGAATGAGTGAATGAAAACTTCTGAACGCCGTTGTACAGGCCGTAGTATAGAGAGTTGGCTTTTGAGCCTCAGCTACGCTACGTGTACGTGTTTGTAACAAGAGATCGAGCCGCTTCTGACTCTTTAAATGACCAGTCTGTGGCTAAATCCCTGCGGAAGTTTGGTCAAAGCAGCCACACAATGTGTTCCTGACAGACACTAAGCTACTGGGAATCCCTTCATCGGTGATCATACAGGATATCTTTCGGCTGTTGTAATGGATGGATTACAAATCCTTTCTCCTTCCCTCTTTCCTCTGGCATGTTACAGATCCCGCTTAAGCCACATACTCTGTACAGTGTACATGTACATGTACTTGCACACAAAAAAAAAACAGATACCGGTAACTTCTTTGGAACGAGTGTCTGGGCCCTGTTGCACAAAACTTACCATTGATGGTAACTTTGCCATCAACGGTAAATACCATGTAAACCTTGATTTTGATTGGCTATTGAGCCCTGTTACCATGGTAGTTCTAGTAGTTACCATTGATGGCAAAGTTACCATCAATGGTAAGTTTTATCAAACAGGTCCAGATTTACATATTTCTAGATTAAGAGTCTAGTATGTTCCATAAATGTCAAAAATCTTGACTCTGTGTTAAAGTTTATTTCTTATTGCCATTAATTCTGGCTCCAAACAGACGATAAGAAGGTGATATGCAACTTTTTAACAGTGAAGGTATACAACTTCCAGTCTTTGGATTAACATACGGTGTAGTCTGTACGATGCAAGCTGTAGTCCCAAGTACGTATATAAAAGTATCCTTGATTTTTCAAAATTGCATTTCGAGTAAAATGAATCTCAATCCATCAACTATCTGACACTTTCCTCTTTCCTCTTTAGAAACAATTTTAGTATTCAAGAAGAATAACTGAGCCCAAACATTTACGATTTGGCAGAGATTTAAAGAATGCAATCCATCAAAAGGGTTTGAAGGGGGGGGGGGGGAGGGGGGATTCGGTCAAACAGTTAGGTGTGTTCTATTGAATGGACAAAAGTAAAGCTTGAATGAGTATGGACCTTCACGAGCTGGATTGAGTAAGGTTGAGAATGGGAAGAAAAGGGGCAGGAAGAAGGGGGATGCTAATGCCGATTTTTTGTTTGTTTTGTTCGTCTCCCTTGTTTTGTTTATTGTTCTGTGCTGGAGCATGGTGCAGACAGCTAGCTAGGTCTCCAGTTTGGCCCCCTACCATGAATAGGTCATTTTAATGGACACTTCAAGCTTTCAATTTATCCTATATTCACTGTTCAGCTAAATCCAGTGGCTTGCTAAATAGTACCGTAAGCACCGTTAGGAATGTAATGACAATTATCTGCTTATTTGAACTTGTACATGTATGTAGGCCTACATCATGTAAATAAATCACTTATATATTTTCCTCATTATTGAGAAAAATCAGACTACATATATATATCATAACTCCTGATATATTTTCTTGCATGAAATGTACAAATAAAATAAGAATTTTGTTTGCCCAAAAGGTCAATTTAATGAATAAGCATTGGTTCAGTGCAAACAAGCTTTTATCGCATGTGTCGTGCACTTGTCGCGTTGTCCCATATACATCTTTCTGTGTGCAGTGCTTGTAACTTTACCAAGACTGGGCCAAATTTCTTATCATTTTGATGATTACAGAACCTTGCAGTACACACCAATACTTATATGCTAGATGATCAACCCTTTTTTGATCGATTTCACACCGTTTCTTTCACAATGCAATCGCATGACCAGAACTCAACTTTATCTTCAAGTTTACAATGTACCGTACATGTACAGTATATGCATTTACACAGAGTTAACACCCTTCTGGCTCTCAACAGGCAAACTCAACTTTATAATCGTTAAGATGGATACTCTCTCAAGAGGTGTACTGTCAGTGCTGCTGTCTATATGATTGAATGAAGATGAAAATATCTTTTGAGAGCCAGAAAGGCGTTAACTCAATACTTTTTTACACAGACTTAACACCCTTATGGCTCTCAGCAGACTAGGTGTCATTTCTGAAGATGACCTAAAGGTGTCTCTAGAGAAACACCTGGACCCTGTTTCACAAAACTTGTTATCTACAACAAGTTACACAATGTCTGTTATAAGCTACTGAAATCCTGGCATTTGATTGGCTGAGAGCAAATTTGTCATTGAAATTTAGCATTTGTTATTGAAAATAAGTGTGATGAAACCGGGCCCAGGTGCTTAGAATGGCAAATCACGGCTCATTTAACATTGTCAAGTAATCAATAGAATGGTTGATGCATGCTTCAATTATTAATTTGACATTTATTGCAACTGTTCCCACCAAAAAGAAGCTGGCTATTTGCTAACTCAATGAAACTGTTGCATATTTGCCCTTTGTAAATGTAAATTCATCCATTAATATTAATACTTAATGCAAGTATTGATACAACTGCGTTTATGGAAAGATCATACAGCTACTTTTGTTATGAGGAAAAGAGCTTGAGGTCTCTATAGTAAAATCTTAACACTATTTTTTATTTGGTGTGTCACTTTTTTAGTTGCTGTCATCTTGTGCCTTTTTTTCTCTAAGCACTTGCACCCTTTCATTTTACACCATTTCATTTTACACCATTTCTGTTGCGGCCTTATTAACTTTTTGATTTTTAAGAAAATATTACACCTTTTAAGTTTCACACTTACCGGTACACCTTATAAGTTTCACAGTTGCACCTTTTAAGTTTCCCACTTACACCTTTTAAGTTTCCCACTTACACCTTTTAAGTTCCCCACTGACATACTGCCCAGAGATTATACCTTTTATGTTGAGTTCTTACACTTGAGGTGTCGTTGTCCGAAACCTTCTTCCTGTGAAGAGCTTCATCATTTGTAGTGAAACTTTACATTCCTTTTCCTGTTAAAAGTCAATATTAAACTGTTACACTCATCACACATTATGTAAAAGTAGGCCTCACGATCATTGCTGGGTAAGTTGGCACAATTATTGCACCTGTTTCTTTAATTCAAAGGGGAACTAATATTACTAAATCTACCTGTACATCACGATGATTTCTTGAACCTGTACTGAAATTGGTAATTGGCAACATTTCGTATTCATGGTACGCCTTTCTGAACGATCAACATTATCAAGAAGAAAGATATTTTAAACAATGTCCAAAATGAAATATCATTCTGAGCCAGAAGGGCATTAATTCGTCTAACACACAGTCAATGCCCATCTGTCTACATGTACATGTATCTACCAACATATGAAATTGTCTGTTTTGGAGCCATACTAACTCATACACTTTACACATAGTACAATGCCCTTCTGTTCATGAACAGTTAAAATGAGAACCACTCACAATTTATCACGGTCGCCAAGTTGGTAATGATCTTCAAGGCTTCAAAACTAATAACTTTAAACTTTACCAGGTTCTTCTCGAAATTTCACTGTCAAGTTTCTCTAATTTGTCTGCTTTTATTCAAATTAACCTATGGACTCTTCCCTTTAACATTACCTCCTTTATCATGCAAGTCACCTGTCCGCCATTCATACATGTGTACTTCCTTGGACATCTGTGACCTAGTTTTGCAGATTTGGATAGACTCAGTTTTGCTTTTTGGTTTTCATACATAACGTATCTGTAGGAGGAGAGTTATAGGCAATAATGAGGTCTGATGTCAAGTTTTGCTCCTCTGACATCTGGCTTCACCTATTATCGAAAGTGATCTCTCAGAGAGAGAGAGAGAGAGAGAGAGAACATACAAGTACATTTGTCATCTGTCGAGGACCAGAAAGACGTTATATCACATACTTTAACCAGAGTTATATGCCCTTCTGGCTCTCAACGAATGACCCAGTTCGTTAGAATGACTACTTGTGATTTTGGGGTTTTCTTATGTGGTGCCTGTGTGATGCCCAATTTAAATCAACAGTGACTATATTTGTTTTTGTTGCAGACTTTGCAGACCCCTCTCTATATATATAGAAACTGGAGAAGCTGTCATTTCACAAACCAGGGTGTATCTTGCAATTCTTTTGCTGAAATGAAATATTTCAGTATAATATAATCAGTACAATCGTGATGTGCTAACTTTTTCATTTTTCTTTCTTTCTCTTCTCTACAGGAGCTTGTCTTCATGATGGATTCCATTACGCGGTAAGTTTTTTAATATTCATAAGGAGATTGAGGGAAAGAGCGAGAAAGGGGAAGAGAGAGAGAGAGAGAGAGAGAGAGATATGAAGATGTAAACATGAGAAGTAAGCATTGAATATTGAATGATCAAATCAAAACAAATAGGAGATAGACAGACAGGAAGAAGAGGGAAGGAATGAGAGTAAAAGAGGTTGTGTGGGTGGGGGGGGGGGGGGGGGGAGGGGGAGGAGTAGTGGTAGTGACGTAGTAAATTAAGAAGTTTGTATTCATGATAAATGTTTGTTTTCACAAGGAATACAACAAGTATGATCTGCTCCTTAAAATTGAAGTCTTGTGGTATATAGAATAAAAAATAGCACACAGTTCAGTCATACACAACATATTTTGTAAAGTCAATGAGACATGGACCTGAGTCTTGTACAGTGTATTAATGAGCACATTATTTTTTTAGGGGAAATCCAGAGTTTTCCAGACTGCATGAGTCACAAAGTTAGAAATATCATGGACCCTTCATAACGCTATTGGTGCGCAACCTTCCTACCATACCTACATGTACAACTGCACATACCCTGATAACACATGCCCTTCTTTGCACCAGGTGTAATTAATGTAGCCTCCTTGACAGTTTGGTCTGACTCACTCACAGTCACAATGGGAATGCATTGTAGTTGTACAAGTGGCTCTTCGGGTGTGAAACTACACCTGTCTACCGTTAAGTCTAGGGCACAGTAGCATTGTTTTCAATCTCCTAGGATTCCTGATTTTCAAACTTTTGGCAAGTACAAGTACATGTACATGCAGCCTCCCTGAATATTTGGCTTGAGTCACCTTAGGAATCCTCAGTGCAGAAGTCCTTTTACTTTAGCAGTAGGAATGCACCTGTCTACAATGTATGTCTAGGACATAGTGTCTTCATGTCATCTCCAAACTTCAAAGATTCCTGCTCCCTAAACGATTGGCAAGTCATGTACATGATGGAACCTGTATATTCTTTTACATGAAAATCACCTTTTACAATTTTGGCAATGGGAATACACCTGCCTGCATGTATTCCTAGGGCATACTGTCTTGCCGGTGTTGCTTACAAACTTTGATGGCAAGTCATTGTCATGCTGTCAATGTCTTTGACTCATTTTCTGATTATATGTCAGCTGGTTTTCCTAAGATCATGCGGTCCCAACTGTGTCTCTGTCACAGCTATGGGAATGCCCAGACCTAATTGTAAAAACCTAAAGAAAGAGGCCCACATAAAATGCTCCTCGTATCACAGCTGATGTGCACAAGTCCTTATGAAGCATACATGTAGTTTTGCAAAGTTGAAGCATCATGCTTGCTTATTGTTTCATGTACATTGTAACTACAGAATACTGCAGTGAGTACATTCAGAATTCTGCAGTTGACACAACAACAATTTGAATCAAATTTAATTATTTGATATTCCAGATTTTTACAAGGGTTCTGGATAGACATTTCATGCATTCATTTGCTTCCTGTTGAATTTTGAAAGTTTGGGATAGATAGTTTGAATTCAGGTTCAATGTGCACTTTACTTGAATAACCCATGTTGGTGATATATAAACCCTGGTTTAAATTAAAATTGATGATTAATTATAACAACAAATTTGGTCACAACCCTGGTGAAGTATGTAAACTTTATGGTAGGTTCTTGAAAACTGGAGAACTCTAAAGCACCCTACCTATGTCCCTGGTTGAACCTAATACTTTGATTGTCTCTTGTGTCCAACTGTCCATTGCAATTGGTCAAGTGATTATCAGGCATTGCAATAATTAATGAGTCAGGTTTGATTGTGAGCTTCCTAATCTCAATTAATCTCTTCTCTTTGCTCCACCTGTCTCCACATGTACTCTATACCATTTGTATGTATTTGTCATTGTATTGTATCCTGCTGTCAGTTCCTACAATCAGAGTTGATGTGCATGTACCCTGTACTGTTGAATAATGTGGAACATGTGTTGGGTTTGACTAGTTTACAGCACACACCCTTGTCATTCAGATGTGTTTTTGACGGGATCCAGAAGGGATCCAGAAGGGAATTAAAAACAGTTAGATCCCTTCCAGCACTCCTATGATGATTATGATGGGTCTGAACAATTTAATAGGCCAGTAGAGTGGTAGACTACACTACAGCATATAATTTCTTGGGAACAACATATAATTGACAATCATAAGTACTTAATTAAATACATATGAATTGTAAACACATACAGTACTTCATGTTTGTCTGAATTTTGTTCAACCTCGTTTCTGATTGAGTCTCAAGGCCCTTGGTACATGCAAGACACGTAATTATGCTGTACTATTTTCCAGCTGATTTGAGTCATCTTTAATTTTGTTGAAGTGTCACAAACAAAATCTACATCTACATGTGCATGTATGAATTCAGACTGATAACCTTTAATCTGCGAGCAAAAACTCAAATTTGACACTTTGCTACAATCAATTCCTAAACCTTTGAGCAAATCTTAGCTCTGTCACTTGTCAGTCTTTGGCTTTGTCCAGAGCAGCTAAAGTACAGAGCCTACAGTATGCAGTATGCCTTCATCATAATCTCCTAGTGCAGACAATGTTACGTACATCCACTGAAAAGGGTTTTGCACTGCAAACTATGACAATTTATAGTGTAATGATAAATGTAGTCCACCAACCAAACATTCAGGAGTTCATACAGACTTGATTAACCTTACAAATTTCTTGTTAGCCAAGTGTTTAAGTCTATGCCTTTGAAATGCTTGAGAACAGTTGATTTGCAGGCATTACTTGTAGCTCTTGCAGGCTGCTTAATGTGAAATGGGTGTGCATGCATGAACTTTCATCATTTTGTCACACAGTAAACCTAGTAAGAAGTACATTTTGATATCAGGTTCTGATCCAAGACAAATGCAGAGGAAAACCCGATCTCAATTTCATCCATGAGGGACAAAAAATGTTTCCATAAATATTTTGGGACCTCCATGGACTTGTGAAGTCTTTCAACAAGACAGGTGCTACCTGGATGAATTAAACCATTGGATAAACTCTCGCAGAAAGCTTAACCTTTTGGGAGCCCATGTCCACCATTGGGATGTGCTGGGCTGCCAGCACCTGTAAATCTTAACGCAAATATCGTCAGAACCTTTTCAAGAAAACTTTGAACGATTGACGATGGAACCGACTCAAGGGACATGGCCCAGGTGTCAGAATGACGCGCCTGTTAAAAGATTTTCATCGTCACAACAATTGGCATTTCACCGATATCATGTTTCGTGTTTGGATTTAGGATTTAGGGCTCAACTTGTGCGATTGTTCGGTCGTTGACTTTTCATTTCCGTTGAAGAAAAAGAAAGTTGCCCACTTTCACAGTGTGCCTAGCAGTAAATTGCTGGTGCTATTGATTTTGTTTGACTGAAAGGAGTTATACTCATAAATACATGTACGTACACACCAGTCTTTAAATATTTGACTTCACATACCAATGTTTCTGGTTTTCATTTCATGTTTACAAATGATGTGGAATTTCTTGTCGAGCCAAATTGACTGTTGCATACCTCATTTATTTTATGTTTGAAATAGTCAAGAAATTGCCCTCCAAAAAATCAAACACCCCTTTGCCACAAATGAAACGAAATGCCTTTTATCATGTTTTCTGGTAGTATTATAATAATAAACTGCTTTATTGGCAAAAGTTGAAGACGCAATTTGGAATATCCTGAATCTGCACGTACATGTATATATACCCCTCGTTAAATACCCCATCTAACTTTAGAATCAATAGTAATTCTGTTTGTAAACATTGGCTTAGCTTTCTGCCAACTTTGGAGTCCCATTAAGCAAATCACATTATCTGTTAGCTGTTTCACTTTTTATTGAATTATGATTGAGTCTGCTTTTGATTCACAAACTTTGTCCATGTAACTTCTTGAACCTTGTGGTGAACCCTATCATTTACCTCAAAAGACGCGAGAGCGAGCAAGCTTTTTTTTTGCAACCAAGATTGGGATGGAAATTTAGGAATCATGATATATCCCAGCCCAATTTGTGGATCTAGTCACCACTCCCAAACATCGGGCCCAGCATGTGTCATCTGGGGGCCAAATGTGTGGCATGTCCCTGCGATGTGCCCCCGGAGCGAGAGGTCGCCTGTCCAATATTGGCACAGCGGGGGCGCTTCTTGATTCGGCTCTGGATGCGTAAGCCGTACATCCGAACTTGATCAGAGACCGCAAATTGCACGCTAAGTATGGAGTTGGTGTGCGCAGCATGATGCTGTGTAGCGGTAACCTGTTGCATACAAATTCTGGTCGCTGCTCGATGGCAGCTTGGTTATCCTTAAAGGGATGATGGAAATCCTTGTAATATTTCTTGCTAGCTTTGATGATACTTGAGGGTAGTCATTGTGTTTAATACACCTTTGATGTAGTCATTTCATGTCAGCTTATAGAGGCCTATGCTATTCATGGATTTTTGTTTTCAATCATAGAATCATCAACCATTTGAACTGATCTACTCAACTACAAATGCTTTCAAAAATGTTATTTTTTTCAGTATTGCATCTCACAAGAAGCCCTGAGAATACTAAGCTCAAACTTTTAAAGAGCTTTACAGACCGCAAGCTTCGTATTCTCCAATGGAAGTCGTGGAAGTGAAATCAAATTCTTAAAAAGTCATGAAATTTTCCTCTCATTATTTATAATTTTCTTTAAAATCCCTTTAATACCCTTGGGGAAACATGCTCACTGTTTCATTGAAAATGTTGTCTACTTGGCAGAAAGCAGCCCCATAAGGAAGAGAATGCATGACACCCTGAAGTTACCAGCGTATCTCTCTCTCTCTCTCTCTCTCTCTCTCTCTATTTCTATCTGTTTCTCTCTCTTGTATATAATTATATAGACAGATTAGCCCACCAATATTTCCCAATAGTCTTTTTTTACAAGAGCAGTAATTGATTGTTTGAGAAATTGAGATTAGATTATCTCAAAGCCTTATAATGAGGCCTGTCCCGATTTAGATGCCTCGCAGGGAGAAAATTAGATTTTGAGGAACCCGACTGTAACAAGTCATCTCGTAGACCAACCGCCAGGCTTGAAGGAAGTTACATACCGTATTGGAAGGCCCTTTTACATTGCAGGAAATCAAAATTTAAAAATCCATTAGTGTTTTTAAACTATCATTTACACTAAGCAAAACTGGGGAAAACCCTTAAAAACGTTAGTGTTTGATAATTCTGTTCGTATCAATGCTCTGCATGCGATAGGATGACAGCGAGGCGAAACACGCCCCAAAACTGGAATAATTCTATGGTCTTTTGAGTGCGAGCATTTAAACTGTAAAACCCAACAGATTTTCCCCTGGCATTTAAAAAAAATGCTCTCCAGATGTGTGATTTTTTTCAATTCAGTTTTTTTATTTAGTCATGTTCATGTGTAGTTAACTTCAGATAAAACTCGGGAATATGAGAAACAACAATGGTTTTTGCTTGTAGTGTAAATGCCCCTCTTATAGTCAATTTTTGTTCTCCTTCTAAATTTAGGTAATGAAAGAGGATTGTCAAGACTTCCCTAGTCCTTGGATGTTTAAGATAATATTTAACAAACGATCATTTTGTGCAGGATGGAAATAAAACTTTCATGCTGACATTTACAGTTTTGGCCTTCTCCATGTTGTGACTGTTGATGTCTGCATGCAAGCTTGAGTTAGTGATAGAAAGGAAAGTAGAAAAGGAACAAACAGCAGCATGCATGCGTGGGACGTGCATTTAGGAAATTATTTCTTTCTGGATGGAAATTAAACTTGTCATTTTGACATTCACAGTTTAGGCCATCTTCATTTTACCGATTGTTGCTGTCTGCATGCAAGCTCATATTAATTACTGTGATTCAGTGGTAGAAAGAAAAGTAGCAAAAGGAACATCACCCACATGCACATGTGGGACTACATGATGGTCTCTTACTCATAATCAAATTTTTTTAAACAGAATTTTCAAAGCTTTTGGATCCTATTCCATCAATTCAACTGATATCCGGCAGTGTTTTAACATGTATCACATTGCACAGATTCTACTTCTTTCTTGCTTTCATCAGGAAATTTCCATAAGCAATTTCATTTTAGAATTATAAATTTTAAAAGTACCGGTAATGCAGAAAAATATGCTTTTAAAAATAAAAATAATGACACTTCAACCTCAAACCCACAGTTATGTTATGAAAGACTGTGTACTTAATCCTTAAGGTTCTTCCCATTGTGTTTGATATACATAAACAGAATAGTTTTTCCAGTTTAACTGTGCCCCCCCCCCTCCCCTCCCCCTCTGAAATCAAAACAAAAGCCTATCCAATTTCAAATTCGATTTAAGACTCATTTCGAAACCCACTGTCACCTCAAATTCACCGCCAGAAATTGAGGTTTCAAATTGGGGCAATCTGAATTTGTTTTTTCAACCTGATTGTGAATTGCCCTCCCTAATATGTGTGAGGTTTGTGTGGTGTGAAAAAAATTATGGGTTAATATCTCTGCGGAATTCGATCTTTGGTAGGAAGAATTTGAAGATCGTGATTGCGATCCTGGAAACGTCTGTTCGTAGGCATTGAAACACAGAATACAGTCTTAGAATTGTGTTTAGTCAGGGAGGATATATTTTTAAAAGTAAGTAATGTTTGTGATATCATCTTGGTTCTGGATAGATATCAAAGATGCACTTTTAATTGAAAAAAAGCAAAGTATAAACCTTAATTTAAAGACTTATGACATCTCCATTGACACTGCAAGAAAAACAAAATGGTTTTTCTCACATTTTGAAGTTGCTAGGCAGCTACCTATATACATAAGGAAAAACTTTACCAGTAACCAATGGTTTTTCAAATGGTTTTTCAAATAGTATTTCTGGAATGTAAATGGGCTTCATGAGAGGTGTTAATTGTAATCTTATCTTTGTGAAAACTAAGTATTCGAAGTGGACAATTTCTCAAGGTAGGTTACATAGGACAATTGCAATGTTAATAGCTTCTCAACCAGTTATCAGTTCTCAATCCTAATTTTACTTTGACAATGAAAGCTGTCTTCTAGAAAAGCGGAGATGCTTCACAACAAAGGGAAAGGTCTTTCTTGACTCAATGAATCATCGGTCGCCCCCTTCCAGTAGTTCTACATATCTTGACCTCTTAAAAATCCAATATTTGTGGACCAAGAATATAAACTTCATTTCCGCAGACTGAGCTTTTATTTGTTTAATCTAGGTTTTATGTCAACTAACCCCTCACTACTGGCACCATTAAAACATTTCATTGCTTCAGTTCTTTTCTCTACCGCTACACGCAATCCAAACATTTGTGAAGTGTAATAGTTTCTCCCTAGGCTAAGGGGGGCAGGCAAGCATTTATTTGCGCCGACCGTAGTCTGATTGCGGAATGAAACTAAAGCTGGAGTCGCATCACTCATCCCAATTCCTCTGCCGAATGATTGAGAAGTTTGATAAGAAGTATAATCTGCAGTTAAAATATCCATAGGTCTTATAATAGTCTTTAAATTGCCCTGAACCAGAATTTGCCCCTACATGTATCAAATGATTATACTTATGCCCTTATTTCTTTATTACTGCCATGTATATTGTCTGCTGAGAGCCAGAAGGGCATTAGTTCATATAATCTTACACAGAGTTAATGCTTTTCTGCTTCCAAACCTTGGCCCTTGAAGAGATAATCCCTAAAGCAGCTTTTCCAAGCTAAACTGGGATGGGATGTGTAGGGACACCAGGTGAAGATGCAGACAACAACAGAAAGGTGTAAAATTTCCAAAGAAATTAAATATAGTGATGTATGGTATATACAAGTAAAAACTGTGCTCCTAGCCTCCTATAGAAGACACTCTGTTGAGAGCCTGAAGAGCATTCAATCTGTGTACAAACATACATCTGGCTCAAAAGGGTACATTTTCATTTGTCATGTGTATCAAAATCATCTATCTTGTTGGAATTGTCTTTTCTCACCTCAAGTTAACCCGTAACCTGGGCGATTTTCCTCTACCATTGATTTATGATAGAAAGCTCCACTCTAGTCAAGGTACATATAATTTGGAGCATAAACTGTGATATGAAATTGGTCTTTATATCCAAGGATCTCCCAACAAACCTGGTGTGAAATGTCCCTCTTCTCCACCCTCATCCCTACTTGGTGTTTGTTTTTTAGGTTCTAACGACCAATTCTTCACCAAGATGAGCATAACGTAGCCCTGAAACACTTTACCTGAGCTTACTTCTAAAGCAGGAGATCAATGTATGATGTTACCATTACTAAGGTCACACAAGGTCAAATATTGAATACACTGTCCTGAGCTTGTGATAGAAAATCAAAACAGATGATAAATAATGTTGTTCTGATCTTAGCTGGACTGAAATCATCAATTATTTTTCTTATCACTAGCCGATCAGCAACCATAACTCAATTTTTTTTAGTCAGAAGTCATCACCCTACATAATATCTGGATCTTATCTAGTATGCCATCTACAAGTACCATGCCTGGACAGCAAGTTGACTTGATCTTGTTTCTCTTGGCTATAAATAATCGCGGAAGAGTGATGACTTCATTTTATAGTTTGTTTGAGGTTGTGTATTTTGTTTAATTCACAAGACTTTCAAACCAGAACAAATCTTTTGATTTGAATGCTTCGTGCATGGTTCAAATTCCACAGATTACATCTTTATTTATAATGTGTATTACAATCATCCATCTTCTCTGACCTGAAACCAGTATTCTGTAGTTGAAATTATTTCATATTTTTTAAGAAAGATTAAGATGACAAATATTATTATAAGGTTCTTTCTAATTCTGCTGTACTTGTATGTGGTATGTCATTTTTTTTATTTCCTCATCAAATTAATGTCAAAACAATGCATTGTGTGTACTGTCTCCTAAAAGCCAGATAGGCAATCTTGTCAATGAACACAGACTTTTGGTTCGCAACAGATGTGTCTGTTGTTCTGTCTTTCTGTCTGTCTTCCTCTCCCTCTTTCTGTCTCTCTCTCTCTTTTTGTCTCTCTCTCTCTCTTTCTGTCTGTCTCTCTGTCTCTCTCTCTCTGTTTCCCTCACTCTGTCTCCGTACCTGTCTCTCAGTTTCGTCCTCCTCCCCCCTCTCTCTCTCTCTCTTGTTTATCTATAGTCTCCATGCCAGTTTCAGTTCTATTTTTGTTTCTGCCCATATCTCTGCCCTACCCTTCAAACTCCCTCTTTCTAAAGTACCCTCCCCTTACCCACTGACCTCCAGCCTCCAGCCGGAGTGGTCCAGACGCCACCCAGTCTCCAGCAAGAGCTCTCTGCCTCAGAGGTCTCCTCCCCTGTGATACCACTTCACCAATATTTCACTTTTAAGGACACCATACATGTGGGCCGGCTAAGTGAATGAGGTGTTATAAGGCCAAATAAAAAAAAACAACATGTTTAGCGTTCTGTTTTTTCGAAAAATAGGAAGGAGGGGGCCCTTTTTATTTTTTATTTTTTATTTCAAAATGGCCGCTCAAAATGGCCGCTCGGTACATTTTCCCTGACAGTCGGGGCTATTTTTTTTCAAGATGGTCGCCGACAATTTTTTTTGTTTTTAAATCAGAAATAGAGCCATTTTAGCAGTGTTTTTCATGTTTTTTTTCTTTCAAAAAAAAAAAATTCAAAAAAAAATTTCAAAAAAAAAAAAAAATCAAAAATAACAAATAAAAAAAAATAGGAGGCGGCCCCCAAAAAGGAAGCGGGCGGGGACGCTAAACATGTATATTTTTTTAATGGCCTAATGGGAGTGACATGAACCTTACGATTCTCTGTCACAACCATTCCACTAGCTGATTTAAATGAACATATTTAAATTATAAAGAAACTCTCTTTGTGGTAGCTTCACTAATTTAATTTTGTGCATATCATGGTGTTGAATTTTTCCATAATTTCAGCCACCTTTAGATTTTATACAATTTTGAAGAATATTCCTGGATTTAAAAAAAAACACTGTATACTTGACCTATATCTTGATTCTCCTTTTTAGAATTTGGCTGCTCAAAAAGTTTTCTAATATCTGTGAAACTTTGCAATATGCAAAGAAATTAACATATTTGAATTTGAATTTCCCTTTAAAATATCTAAAACATTTGGAGTTCACTGCATTTGGTTATTTAGCTTTGACCGTTTGATAAACTTTCTACCATTTTACGAAACGGTTTCAAAATCATTTAGCCCACTCCTTCTCTTTGCATAACATTCTGTAAGCTGCTGAATGCAAATTATTATCTTTCAAATGTTTTTCTTTGTATTCATCCTGGCAAGAACTTCACAAACAATTACATAGACATGAAGTAATGGAAGACAAATAATTCATTTGGGCCTGGTTTCTAATTTGTTTCAATCTTCTCTTATCCTGATTTATCAAGAATACATTAGAAGGGCTTAATTTCTTGAAGATGCTATGAACTTTTGAACTGGGTGGAGTTTGTGTTGACATTTAGAAACCATGTGTGATCCCAGAAATCTCCCATCTGATTATCTGTGATTCTTTCCTGCTTCTGCATGCTTGCATCTACACCCAGATGTGCATGTGTAGTCCCATGCATAATTAATCCTGTCATGAGCTGCGGTATATGAAATAATTTTGATTCGTTTACCAAATGCTACTTTTAACAGGACCTTCATGTATCATTAGGTGGACATACTTTCCCCATGTGTGATTCAAGTACAGAAACCCTCGCGTCATGCTTACATGTACATACAGACATGCTGGCGTACCTCTCCCTACTAGTAATATCCCATAAATCACTCTGTCGATGCACGAGCATTGATAATTTTCTTCAAGTTCCCCTGGGCTAGGAAGTTGGTGGAAGTTTAGCAGAGGGTTTTTGCCCTTGGGTAGGGAAGGGGGAAGGTGGGGAGGGGAAAACATCTTTTAGCTGGTTGAATCCCTGATTAGTTGCGCTCAGACGAACCCAGATTCTTAAGATCTTACCAGTACTATTAATGAAGACAGACAAACTATGCAATGCTTGGGCGATCCCTTGTCAAGGTTTTGGTGGATTTTACTCTGCAAGTTTGTCAACAAAACCTGAAAGCCTATTTAATAGCCATTGTCTTTAAAGTGAAAATGACCTGAGCAGAAAGCATGGCAGAACCCTATTGCCTATGGAATCCACTAAACATTCTTCTGTTAGATCTATTTAAAAAAATCAAAAAAATCAATGAAATGAATAGAAGTATTTAGAATATATCCCCCATTCAGAATCACTGCAATACTTTGAGAATGTGTAGGTGTGTTTAAGCCTATCGGTTTATGAATTTTAATGTAATTAAAAGGCATGGGTCATGATATCTGCCACACATTGTTGAATATTTTTGTAAATTTTGTTCTCATTCACTTCATAGCAGTAAGCCTTTGTGTTAAAAAAACCCTTTTTTGTGTCTTTTCCAAGTTATGACCAGCATTAGAAGAAAAAATGGCAACTTGTCATCTTAAGTCCTCTTTCTTCTTCATTAATATCTGTTTAACTTTTGTTCACATCGGTTCTCCGGTAGAGTTTCTCAGGAGAGAAATAGGTCCAAGTTTAGAGGTGTTGTATTTTGAACAGATAGTTTTCATAACCCGGTCTAAATAACTCTGTGACTATTGGGCAGCCATTAGCACCACACACACACACCATCTCACAGTCGTTGAACAAAAAGGCGTGAAGAGAAAACACCGGTCATGGATTCTTAATCTTGTTTTTAGCCAAGTAGGTCAAACGCCTTGGCTTCTATGCTTGAATTATCATGGTGATGAAATAAAGCCAGGCTTAAGTAAACTCATCCTGCATGAAAGATAATCTGGTATGGCCATTTAGACACCGTAGCCGTTAGCGTTTACATGGAGGGGTGATCATGATCAGGGAGTCGGATAACTGGTTGGTTTGATACCCTTCTCTGCATGTGTTGTCGTAATATACCACTGCAATGGTCATAGTACGCTCTTGAGATATGTAATGTGTAATGCAAGAAATCTTCTGTAAAGTCCTAGCCTTGTACTTTTATAGTTTGTAATTTCATTATTTTGTTAGTGATGATGATATTGTAAGGAAACTTGCAATGTAAAATAAAAGTTTAGAGTTGCTTTGTTATTAATCATCACCATCACCATTATTATCACCGATATCATCACTGCCATCATCATCATTATGATTTACATAATCATGATCTTTCAAATTCTTTCAAATGTCTGTTTTCCATTCATTCATTATTTCATTATTTCATTAAAATTGAAATCAAATTGAAATTAAGTGTTTATTATCCATTCAGATTGATTTTTTAAGGTTACAAATAATTACAGTAATGGTTGACAGTTATAATGCAAAATAGAGTCAGAATAACTTTACGTAAGTAGGTTACACAAAATCAATTTTACATGCCGAGAATGTCAGAAGACAGAGTGAGAGAGTAGACGAGGAGGTAGATAGGGGAGAGAAGAAAAGGTAGAATGAGAGAGTGAGCCAAGAGGATAAATTAATCTTTCAAGTGTAGGACTAGTTATTCATAGTCATGTTCTTATTACATTCAGTCAATCATTCATTTCTTTTCCATCCATAAACATTAAATTGAATCAGTCAATTTATCATTTTGGTATCATCTTCTACTCTGTCGAATGAAGTACTCTCCAGGCACCGGCCATATCGTCAAAAGAAGAGCGAAAATTCCATCAAAAACTAAAAATATATAATTCTATCTTTATGTTGCCAATTTACCTGCTGAAGACTTCACTCGCATCCTGGACGGATTCTCAAGTGTCGAAGATTACGCTACTTCATGGCTTGGAGAAGCTGATCTCGGAGCGCAAGTAATTTTGTTTGACGTGGCAACTTTGAGAGTAGCCACCGTGCTCTCATTAAGCAATAAGTTGCTCCATTAAGACAGGGGTGCAAGTCATGCAGTGTGTCTGCACAGGGGTCCTCGGGGCAAACTCAGGTCATGCAGAGCCTGAAGATTTTGTCCATGCAGTGAGGCAAGTTTGAGTATAATAAGTTTGGGAATAGTTGTACTACTCGTGATCCAGTGGTACACAGTTATTTCCTAACACTAACAACATTCTGAACTTCAACCCCTGACCAAGACCAACCTGTTTCAACTTAACCCCTAACCTTTGCTAAAATCCTATCGAAACCCCAACCTTATCACCTGACAAAATGTAGCCCTGAGTAAATGTCACCAAGCAAACGTCACTGAGGCAAATTATTGATCACATTTGTGAAACCAAGGTACATTATAGTAATGGATTTCCTCACCCTGACAAGCATATGTCTCTCCATTTAGGCAGGGGTACAAATTTTTAGGAGAGCTATGGTTATGACGAAACATATAGCATGCTGATGAAAATGTTAAGAATCGGTTGTTTTGTCAGTTCTTATTGCTTTGGGAATGTGTACAGGGTGTACAGGTTTGTATATACCTTCTATGACATGGACATAGATAAATCTGTCCCCATGAATTCATCACTCCTCAAAAGAACAAAGAATGAATAAAACTTTAGGTTCAAAATTACCTACATGTATAACAATTAACCAATATAATATATAGCTTCTGATGAATACAAAGTTCATTAGTGGATTATTCTAAACCTGCTATATTTGTATATTCAGAGTTGTCTTGTGTATGGATGGATCGATACCTTTGGCTGTTAAATTGGATGAATTCAAGTTTATTTCACTAGAATAATTTAATTTTACCAGACCCCCTTAAGGTGTTGGACAGCTAGTACCTGCCAGACTGAAAGAAAAATACCATTTTCATTTCTGATATTGATTTATTTTAAGATTACCTCTGATAAAGCAAGCTTTGGAATTGAAATGATCACCTGCACTTCTCCCTTTCTAAAAGTATTCTGTACTTGTCAAAGGTTTTATGGTCACCTTGTCAGATAGTCATGTACAGATGGATGTCTTCAATCCATTACAAGATCATCAAGTCCCAGCCCCAGGAGCAAAGTTGACATTTTCCAAATGTTTCACAGAATTTTGGGATGTTTGAGATGTCTTGTGTGGCCGAATAGAACCCTTGGGTTGTACAGAGCCCCCCTCATTCAGGGGTACAATGGCATGCATTATCTCAACAGCTAATGAGTTCCATTACTCATCCTGTTTATGTCGCAGATCTTGGAGATATAAACATGGAGATGATGTATTGTGATCATCTTTTTATGTTTATATAGTTCTGGGAGATCCCAGACATGAATATGATGTATTCATCATCTCATCTGCTGCACAAACATCCTTTTGGGGCCGTAATGTCCTTCTAGTTCTCACCTGATAATGTGTTGATATCATCTTGATGTTTACATGTATATCTGCGAGATCCGAGACATGAAGATGATGTATTTATCATCTCGTCTGTTGCTTAAATGTCCTTCTTGACGTTAATGTTCTTTCGGCTGTAATGTCCTTTTAGTTCTCACCTGATAATGTACTTGTATCATCTTGATGTTTATATATCAGCGATATGAGACATGAAGATGATGTATTTATCATTTTGTCTGCTGCATGTGAATGTCCTTCTGGACGTTAGCATTCTGTGAGCATTAATGTCCCTCTAGTTCTCAATACACAAGGTCTTAGTGTTTATTTTGTCAGGGGTCTTTGACATGGAGATGATGCATACATGTATATTATTCCATCAGCTGAGAGATATCTATATAACGTCATTCTGGCTCTCAACAGATAACATATAATAATCATCTGTGTTTATATGTATTTTTTCATCAGTAGGGCTCACAATAATAGGCGCCAGGTTCACCCCCCCCCCCATCCCCCTAATTCTAACTCTAGCCCCCATAACTTAAAGATTCTAAAAGAGGGCCCAACCCTAGCATACAGAGTTTACAGACCCTTAAATGTCAATCTAGTTCCCTGTGAAAAAGACTCAGTGTTGAGCCTGCCATGACTGTAGGTACATGCACATTACTTTACAATCATTAAATAGAGTAAGTGCTGTTGGCAAATGAATATTACAGACTCGGATATAGGCTAATCTCACATGTACTGTTCCGAATGTTGTCCTTCAAGTGATGCCCCAAGTGCAATGTCAATTTTCTGACCTATTTATAAGCGTGAAAGGGGTTCATTCAGAACCCCTCCCTTCCTTCCTCCCCACTAATCAGGTCAAAAATGGAATTCAGCCCGACAAAACCATGTGAATACATATTCATGTACCGGTACACTGTACATGGGAATGCATTTTATGAGGAGAGTCCTAAAGTAAAGTATTGCATGTGTGCTAATTTAGTCGTATGTGTAAATATGAAAGCTGAAATCAGTTTCTTAAACGATGTCTCTAGCCTATTAAAGAGAGCAGTCTAATTTTTCTACAGTTTAAAAAAGGAAATTATCTTGGAAATGATTTTGATGAAGGACCAAAACAGTGTTATGAATATAAAAAGATGTAAATTGTAAAGATGTAAATATTCTTCATTTTAAAAGAAATATTACAATAATTGTAAATACTGTATATGCTGTACATGTATGTAATATAGTTTATGATACAAAGTGTGTGTTTGAGTCCAATTGCCAGTAAGTGTAAACGTTTTGGAATAGGAGGAGGATGTCATAATCATTCTATGGCATTGACATTTACCCAAATTAACTTTCAAATATCGTCCAAACAGTGCCATTGTTTTGATGCACATATACTTCTCCATGGTTATGTTTACATGCTAGGATCTCTTATCTCTTTTATACACAATTAAGTATTCTCTTTCTCTTCGGTGGATGACGCTAGCTGCGGATTCATGTCTGCTACGAATCTGTTGGTGTTTCCTGAGATATTACAAAAGGCAGCTGGTATAGATTGTTCTCACTTAAAATACATGTAGTAAAAGAAATGTTCTTGAAAAGCTACATGTAGACATTTTGCCACAGCGTGAGCAAACTTGTAAAGGTTGCCTGGAATATTTACAAAAAATAACCAGAAATATTTGTCACAAAAATAACGATATTGTCAGTGATGTTTGTTTTAATGTTCATCATGAGTTTCCAAAGCATTTTGAATAGGTACATGTTATTCATCATAGCCTTGAATTTATGTGAACATTCCCTTTAAAAGCATTGCTCATGTAAAGCTTCTGGTCACATTCTGCTAAGCTTTTTCATCACGTCTGTCTAAGCCGGTATCTCAAAACGTGAAAGAAGTCAATCGCACTTTAATCATGTTAACTATATCCTGCCTGCTCCCTGCAGAGATGAACTCAGGCTGTATTATAAGGATCACCCCTTCTCAACATGATTTTGGGAGGATATGACCCAAACAAAAAAATGGTAGTCGGTCGGTCGAAATCGACAAAAGATGTGCCACACATGTCAAGATGGAGGAGAAGCAAGAGTTCAGACAGGCTTTTTAAATGTCAATTATCGTTTGAACCTTGATCCACCCCTCAGTCACGGAAGACATGAAAAAGAGGGGAAAAGATCATCATTGTGATGATTCTTAAATCACGCTTTAGTTAATCTTGGCAAATCTTTGCAATTGTGTGAAGCGTTCCTTTCAAGTTTTCCAGAGCTTAATTGTTCCTTCTCCCGGTTATTTTTGCCCTGATACTCTCGCTTGCCCAGTTGCCCTAGTAGAGTCGAGTTTGCCTTAGAGAGAATGCATTTAAGAAGACTATGTATATAGAACAGAGGCCATATATTAGAAGGGAAGGAAATGCTGTCTGCTCTCGAAGAATCACTAGCGGGCCTGGAAGTACCCATGTATCGTCTGTCGTCGGTAGCGCTTAGGAGGAAGCGCTGAAAAAGAGGGCGATTGGGTGTACTCCCTGATGAAATCTATATTTAGTCCCGTTTCGCCTCGATACATTCCCAGCTTATATAGAGTGAAAATATTGTGTTAAGAAGTGGCAGAACGAGTCGTTAAACTGTGATATAAATGGTTTAAATAGATAATAAAGTTTTATCAACTTATTTATAATGTATCATGCGTTAGCTCTTGTGAAACACGTTTTTGTTATTAAAGATAAAACAAATAAAAGATTATAATTATTATTATTATTAAATCTAATTCAATAGTACTCATTTTGATTTGAAAAAAAAGAATGATATGCATGGCTATTCAAATTGTCGAATCGCAACAAGGTACTTTCCCTCAAAGCATTACATGTTAAGAAACGACCCTTTCCTGCATCTGTAGGTCATTTTTTATAGTAACAAGTAAGCACAGTAAAGTCTTTTTTTATATTACAAATTTGGTAGATTTATCAATCGTATCCAGTTTTTTATACGGTTTGCAATATGCTGTAAGCACATCTAAATTGAGTTGTTTCCTCTAATATCCAGTCAGGCCTTTAACTGTCTCTCTTCCTTCATCGTGTCGAAAGCAAAATGCGTAGGCATCCACGATAACCTTTTCCAATGAGGATCTGAAGTAAAATTGTAGGGTGTATGTGCATCCATGTTATTAAACTTTTTCCAAAATAGGCAGGGGCAATAAACTTTCTTGATCAAATCAATTGGAAAAATCAGAGATTTGAGTATAGAATTGCTCAAACTGTTTATCTTTTAATCTTTTAATCAGGGTTGTGCTTTAAGAAAATGATATAAGCCCAAGGTTAGAGTTGATTGAATATAAATCATTCTGAATGTAAAAAAAAATACATACTATGCCAAGTGATCTTACTTAATATTGTGTACTCCTATTGTATGTATTAACTACATTTCTTTGTGCAAATGTTCATCTCTTGTGAAAAAATGTTTGAAAGATAGATAGGGAGAGAGAGGGATAGATAGATAGAGAGAGAGAGAGAGAGAGAGAGAGAGAGAGAGAGACAAGAAAGACAGAGATAGATGAGAGCGAGAAAAAACTAAGAGAGACTAAAAGAAACCGAGAAAGGCTAAGAGAGACAAGAAAGATAGAGAGAAACTGAGAGAGACCGAGAGAGACTGAAAAAGAACGAGTCCAGAGAGACCGAAAGAGACCTTCAGCATGCAATGGTACAATGTTCTTGTAAGAAGTCAACTGGATCCATCCACAAAGGAAGAAAGGCCTTCCTGATTATAGATGGCCTGGCACCATGTTCTAATTCGGAACAGAAACGGCCATCAAAATCAATATGTCAAATATTGATAAGCTGAACTTGTGAAGACTTACAGATTTATTGAATTTGTCTTACATCTTCTTTATATTTTTTTTTAATCTCTGCCAGCATTTTTATAGTGGATTTGATGATGCCTAATTCAGCAAGAGCTTTAATAACCCTAGACTCTTTTCTGTTTGTTCCCCCCCCTTTTTTGGGGGGGGGGGGGGGGGGGGGTGAGTGAAGAAATTTAAAAGTTGAAATAATATTAATGAGATGTTGGGGTAGATAAGAACGATAATGGAAGAAATTTCATGTAGAAGTGGTAATGATGGTGGTATTAATTTATCTTGTATGGAATGTGAAAATTCTTCTTTGGTACTTTTTTCACTATAGAATATTATAAAGCACTAGAAATTAATTTGTGAGCTCCAATAGAGCAATTTGAAACAATCTTGGTTGGTAGTTAAAATAGAAGTTGCTTTGAATTGAGATTTTAAAATCATTATTTTATTGTTATGGTCAATATTGATATAATGGTAAATATCGATCTTAGGAATTTGAATCAATGTATGAGATCAAGGAGTTAGGTTATTGATATGGAAGGGATATAATGATTGTACAATTCACTTTTTAGGGGGAAAAAAAATCATATTCTGCTTACTCATTTATATTTTGAAAGATATGCTTTTCGAGAAAGAGGTCAGAATTGCTGCCATTCTTAATTCACTCTATTTCCCCAAATGACCAACTACTTACAAAATTGTTTTCATTTGGTATGACAGGAAACTCCAGACTTTTTGTAAGAAGTGCCTGGAGGTAAGACTAAGAAAGGGGAAATGATGCACAAGGCCATTTCCAGCGTCAAGTCAGAATAAATGTGTCATGAAATTGGTAAATTGATGGGCAGAATTCAGGAAATGCAGTCTGAAAATAACGGCTAAATCAAAGCGAAACAGATCGAAAGCAGAAGAAGAAGAACAAAAATTCGCCAAGGCGCTCTGAGATTCGTTAATGTGTAGCAGGATGCATGCAATTCAAGCTCATTGCCCGTGTCATTTTGTCGGCTCATGTTGTTTTAGTGTGATTCATAAGGAATCGAACGAAAGGCTAATTCGGTATGATTTTTGTCTGAATTATCTCCTGATATGCCGCAAGAGACTGGCTAGGACTCTTTCCCCGAAGGACGACCATGAAAAGTCAAAATACTCCCTCTGTATTTTTAAAGCGAATAGGATGTGGTCGTAGACATGATATCAGATGACTTTTCGGTTCTATTATTAGGATACCAATGCTCTGTGCGTGTACATGTACATGTATACTGTAAAACCGTATGCTTTCACATTTATTGAATGTTCATGAATAGCAGGTGGTTCAGATTTTTAAAAGTTTCTTGTCACAAATTGATTGAATCCCAGTCAACACAACACTGAATTTTTGAAATTTGCAGAAGCTTCTTACTTTGAAGCTGGCATACGCATGTACTAAACCAATTACTGAAAGTTCCATGTTGCGACTTTCTGGTTTACAGGAGTTTGAATTATTTTCTTGTTCAGTATACCGGTAAAGCCTGTGTTGCAGGGATTACTACATACCAGTTACTTTTTTCTTTTTGAATGGTTCACACCTGTGCATGTGTTTCAATATAACATCCATGGAAGCCTGATATATACAGACATGGGTAATTTACCTGTGCATCCTAGCAACGGTATCAAAAAAGAGATTTGGATTAAACCTTACTACTGTATGTGCAACCAGCCGACCCTCCCCCAAAGTTGCACGTCAAGAAAGAGAAATGTAATAGGATTTTCTAGTATTACGCTTCCATGCACTTTGCATTCTAAATCCTCTTCTTCTAGTTCTAAGAATAGAAACATTTACAATGTCTTATTTTGACAGTCAGGCCAAGGGAAAACTTACAGGGTGAACATTCTTATGCAAAATTTATTATTCAAACTATTTTCCTATGATCTGTTCAACTTTTATTTAAGTATCTCTATATTCGCTACTGATTCTTAAAAACATGTACATCATGATTGTTTAAATAAATTGAATAAAAATGTAGCCTTCAGGATAGGAATAAGAAGGAGAAAGCATATAGTGACAGGAAAAATGTGCAAAACTGAGGTATTTTGCTTGAAATGAGCATTTATTTATTTATCACTTCACACTTAAAAGGCAGAGAAATTAGAAAGCAAGCGTTAGAGGGGGGGGGGTGAGGGAGAGAGAGAGAGAGAGGAAGAGAGAGGAAGAGAGAGGAAGAGAAGTAGAGAAGTAGAGAAGTAGACAGATTGACAAAGAGTGAGAATAGCTATGAATAGATTACAATACTTAATGATGACAAACATTTTTTAAAGCTCCAATCGAGATTCCCTCAACTAGTTCTTCATGTTGGACAATAGTATACCCACTTTTAATCTGCAGGTGGGAATTCTGTCCCTTATAGACCTGTCTTCATCAGCTTGAGTTTGCCAAATAACCCGCTTTTTTCAGACTCTGGATATTATCCCGAAGCTTGAAATTGCGGCTTCACCGACATGTACACTCATCACAAACTAGCTCTGACGGGCGCAAATTAGCCAGCTATTTCCTAAATATCGGGATATTTTGGGCTGATGAAGCCGCAAATTGACTGGTTAATTTGCAAACGGGATAGTTAAAATAGTGGGTTATTTGGCAAACTCGAGCTGATGAGGACAGGCCTTATCTTTAGCTAAAATAAACCCCATGTCACCAATCCATACCTATAGGTGTTGGTAATCCCAGAAGTAAACAGAGAGCCACAAACATGACACTTGTTCAACAATTCTTAAGAGATGGAGTGGAAAGAAAAGAAACTGTAAAGTGGCCCAGGTTTTATCTTTTTATGCAAACGTGATGTGAGTGACATGGTGCCGTACCTGTATATATTTCAATGATGCCTTAACACCTTGTACAGTCTGGAGGTTGTATGTGTATTCATCTGATGTTCTAAAGTTATTTGAATTTTTTCTTGTAAAATATGCATCAATTGGTTGCTGTTGTTGCAAAAGTTGCTCCTTGACAATTTTTTTTAAAGGGTGAATGGTGACTGAAAGTTTCCTCAGGTTACTTTTCTGGGGCTTGATTTTTGTCAAGGTATAAGGTTCAGGTTAGGGTTGCACTGATACGCTATAGTAAGATTTACAGTGTCAGGGATAGGGTAAGGTACAGGCTTTTGAATTGGGTTAGTGTAGGGCAAGTGTTGCTGAAGCTTTTAGAACCCTCTAGACTAAAGCTCATATCTCTGAAGTAAGAAGTACTTTATTCCAGTCATGTTTTGGTTCTGGGAGATCCACATGTCATCTATAAAGAGCTTAGAGACATTTTTATTTAGCGCTATATAACATTGGAATATTATTATTATTATTATTATTATCATTATCATGTTTGTCTCTTTGCAAGTTCAAGTTTGGAGTTAAATGGTTTAAATTACATACACACTTGAATAGTAAAAAAAACCTATTTATTATACATCTTATTAATAAGATTTCAGGTTGAACAGTTCAGGGTGAGGTCTTCCAGAGCCTGAGGAATCATGTTCATGGTCACCACCCGGTATTGACCATATTCCGAACCCATCCATCATACTTATAACCACAACCATCAGAAAAAAGGGGATGGAGGAATAGAGGAAAACAGGAACTAAACCTTCCTTGTTGTGTAAATCCCATTGTCAAGATTGTAAACATGACATAACAAGTTTAAACACAGCCTTTAAGAAGTTTTCCCAAAGTCTTAAGGGAAAGTCTTTAGTCTATCCAATCCCCAAAGCTGGTTTACTGTTGTACAGGCATGCAGGTATACTCTTCCATACAAAGGCCCATTCACATTGCAGAAAAAACAGTTTTAAAATCCATATTTTGTTTAAAACTACTATTCGCACCACTTGAAAATTCATTTTGAATTCAAAATTATTGTTTTTATTGTTTTTGGTGAGTTGTGGGCATGCGTCACTTGTCGCTGCTCTGCATGCCTTAGCACCGAAGCGAGGGGAGTCACATGACCAAAGAAAAAGAATAATTCACTGGTGTTTTGAGAGCGAACATTTACAGTACAAAAAATGGTGGAGTTTTAGGTGGCATTTTGAAAAACTATGCTGTAGAGGTGTTGATCAATTTATTTTTTTTGGTCACGTTTATTGGTAGTTGTCTAGCAAATCTTAGGGGAAAATCCGGATGTGAGAAAAACAATGATTTTTACTTTCAGTGTAAATGCCCCCTCATGTTGAATAGCCAGAGGAAACGAAGTCTAGACCTACTCATTAGAAAATGGTTGCTTTGAGGGCAAAGCCGCACGTGCAGATTCATGGTCGTCGACTCGTATTGTTTTGTCAACCTTTTTCCATCGGGTATAAACAAAGAATAATTTGTTATGGTGTCATATGTAACATTTGTTTCATGGGTAATCAAAAGATCAGACTCTTTTGCCAATTCCTGATTAATACAGTGTCAGTGACTTCTACCCCCCAAAAAATTGTTGTTATAATTGGTGGCATTTGTTAAATCATTTTATTTATTTATTTATTTATTTCATGAATGTGTCAAGAGAATAGAATCAAAATTGTAGAGTTTTAATAGCAATATACTGGTATGCATTGTGATGACAGAAACTCCCATCTCAAAAAGAAAGAAAAAAACGTAGCAAAGCAAAGCTACTTATACAGTTGTACATGGATATGCGGGATGTCTGTTGCTTCTTCAATGATCTTGGACGTGTATCATTCTTTTTTGGAAGCCAAATTGGCAACATCCCCAGTTGCACCTTGTGGGTGATGTCGTGTCCGGAAATTTTGTGGGAGGTTTCAGAGACAGTTGGGGCACTCCGGTCGTCCAACATCTGAGGCTTTATAAACTGATGGAAAACATGATTGCTGCTAATGTTTTGTAGAATGTGAATTATCCTTCTTTGCTGCTTCTTCTGGAGCCAAAGAAACTATCCAATTATGTAATTTAGCAACTGCTCAGCAAGTGTTTGAAAGAAAAGGTTGTGTTCTGGGAAAAAGTGAAAAATAATTTGTTGTCATTGAGCGTTGTCATTGTATTATGCAAGTGTGGAAGAACATCAGATAAAAAATATTCCCTGAAAAGCATGGCCCTTCAAATGCCTTAATATTCTAAATATGGCATGTAACATCATACAATTTTTATGCCACATGTTCATGTAATCCCATATACATCTTTCGGTGTACTGTGCTTGTAACTTTACCAAGACTGGGCCAAATTTCTTATCATTTTTGATGATTCCAGAACCTTGCATTACACACCAATACTTATATGCTAGATGATTAACCTTTTCTGATCGATTCAGCAACGTTTCTTTCACAATGCAATTGCATGACCATAACTCAACTTTATCTTTAAGAGAAGACTGAGGTCTTGAATAGATTATACAATTTCATGGTATTTTAAGGTGTATAGCAGTTCTCTTCCCCATTGCTTACTTGGATGTAAAAGAACTTGCAAGACATCATTACAAAGATACCATGAAAATTTGTTTAAAATTTATTTAATCAGTATCAAAACCTAAATCCTACTTCTAATCTAATAATGAATTATTTGCATGTTGCATGTGTTCAATTAGCCTACCTTCGTTAATTTGTTGTAGGATTTTCAAACCTTTAAGTTATTTTTGCTGGTCCTACTGTATACAACTACATAGCAACAGTATTCCACTATTTGCATAACTTTAATGACAGATGTAAGGACTTGTTTCTTTCAACTTGCAAAAAATGCTTCATGTGTTCATTGCCTTTAAATAACAGACAGAATGTGTTTCTGGTTATGTGATAAACTTTGACATATCATGAAGAAAAAAAAAGGATCTTGAGCTTTTTGAAATTTGACGAGAGATGAACGTACGGTGACAGGAGTTGTCTGAAATGATTTCCTCCAAAGAGCTGGTTGATGCGATGCAGTGCGTACACATGCAGCATGAATTTACTGTGGTGTTGATGTTTGCCAAAGTGGCACTGACACTCTGAGAAAAAAACAAAAATGCTTCCTTCAGTCTTGGATTTTGTAAGGAAGAAATCTTAAAATGAACCTTCTAAGTTTTAGAAGAAAATGTGAAAAAAAAAATACCACTGGTTCACATAACAGTCAAATCACATAGCGTGCTCCAGAAATTTTGAGGTATTGAAAACTGATTTATCAACCTAGAAAACATTAATGGTTACTGACCAGGTACCCAGTACTCTACCCCTGCGTTGAGAGAGGCAAAATGGGGAATCTTGAGAAATTTTGGATGGGGTGCGGTTGTACAGAAGGAAAATGATAGGGATACATGTCGGGGAGCTAATTTGATTTTGATAATGTGCTCAATGTGATGTGTGGTAATTGCTATATTTATAACAAGATTAATTATCCTCTTCTGACAGTCCAGAAGGACATTAAATCTGTGTCAAATTCTCTGATTTAAGACCCCATCCCCCTTTTTTGCTCTCAGCCGACAGTACCGGTTTCACTCGGTTTGCTGAGGCATTCAATACCTGAAGACTCCAGCAGTGTTAATGGCCCTCTTTCTCTTGTAATGATGTTTTTTATGCAATGGTGGCATACCTGTCTTCTCAGAATTGCTCATTACAGAGATGCAGCAATGTCTGGAGTCTTGGAGTCATTTTGCGTCTTCAGCCAACCAAGCAAATGGTTGTGCTCAGTCTAATTTCTACCAATATTTGACCATTTTCCATTGTTCTTTAAGTTACAGTTTAAGTCATTTAGTTTTCTTAATCCTGCATGTAATTTCTAGAATTGTAATGCGTTTTTATGAACAAACCTTGTTGCCATTTGGGACCCTAATTGTTCATTGACTTTTCGTTGGAAGCTATGTTCAGACGTGCATTTCACTAAACAACGTTTTGTTACACGACTTTCAGACTAGAGAAAGATAATTACAGGAACTTATCGTATTACATTGTGTAGCTATATACAATTCTTGTATATATCCTGGGGGGGGGGGGATGTTTCACAAAGACTAAGATCAACATAAGTTGGACTTGTACTATGGCAGGCTGTTCATGCCACTGTTTGCTCTCATCATTTATACTGGCATTGGTCTCTCAAGGGACGTACAAATCATGGTCACAAATCTACAGAATTTACATTTTTGATAATTGATTATTGAAGGAAAACATTATCTAAGATCATAATGGTGAGAGCAAACAGTGGCATGAATGGCCTGCCATAGTTAAAGTCCGACTTAAATTTGATCTTAGTCTTTGTGAAACACCCCCTGGTATGACACCTGGAAGAACCCCATCTATTTGAGCCTACATGTATAGGCCCTTGTTAAAATAAGGGGAATCGGAACTGACCCCCATCTAGCTCAAGTGAAAAAGTACACAATTTCTGAGACACAATAAACTGGGTAGGGTACCCCGATCCATTGGTCAACTGACATGGTCGATGTCCATTGAAAATCAATGGGGTCTGTCCACAAGAGGCCGAAGTGGTTTTATTTTCAAGTGGTCAAGCCACGGAGAGTCGGTCTAACTGACCTCCCTCTGTGTACGTACTGCTGATGAGTTTGCACTGTTGGTTCTTTTTCTTTGAGAACTTAAGATTGTTGAGAATTCTTATAGAATTGTCTGCCCTTTTGGATTGATCAATTATTAAAAATGTGGAGATTTCAAAACAACTCCATCTTAGATTTGCAATTATTTTTTTAAACCTAAATCTACACTTTGCAAACACAAAGTTCCTGCGAGTACACATCATCTGTTTAGAGCCAGAAGGGCATTAAGATAAGATTGAGTTCTGGTAATGATAGAAAATAAATTCTCACAGAATCCAACAAAACTTACACTGAATGTTCAAAATAAATGAAGTGTATCAAACAACTTTGGTAGAAAGTGTATAGAGTATATAGCCATGTTCTCTAGACATACAAATCCCATACCAGAGCTTAAGATTTGCTTTAACTCTATGTTAAAGTACATGTATATGAATTAACTCCTTTTTGGCTCTTATTAGACATTACCCATACAACAATAACTTTTCTGTATTTACTTCAAAAGTCTTGTAAACTAAATTCTGGAACTTCTGCCTTATAGACAGAACGTGACCTTTATATGTATGTTCAAAGCTCTTAAACATTAGTGTTAGTTTACGTCAGTGGAAGAATGGTTGAATGTACACATGAGACAAGAGACTTATTTACTCTCTTCTTGAGACCTACACATACTCCATGCACTCTAAAAACTCAAATGTTAAATCAACATTAAAAAGGGGGTGATAAGGGGAGTGACTGCATTCTTGACGTGTTCATGTACATGTAGATTACACTTTTAACATGATAGATCCAGCCTTAGATCTAGCTGTTAAAAGAGTGTTGATCTACCATTTTATAAATGTTGTCTACCCTTGGCCCTATGAAATGTTGATTAAACATTTGAGTATAGAGAGCATGTCTACACAAAAGATTGTTTGATGAACCACCCTTAAGCATGAAATTCATTTTGATATTGAATTTGTGAGAGAACCTGGCACAAACAAATTTCCAAATAGATATGTGTAATTACACCCCTTGATTGGAAATTGTTAACAGCGTTTTGCTCTGTGTATTTTCCGAGCATGAAATTTTAATCTAATGGTAGTGCAAAGATCTGGTAATGTATCATCGATTTAGTTTTCTACAAATGTAAGAGAAGATAGAATCCCTGCAAGACTATTAGCCAGGTTTAACGATGGGTTTTGGAATTTCAACCTGGTCCATGAAATGCCTCAAGTTAACTATCTCTCTTCAAACTACAAAGACTGTAACTGTTTTTCGTTAAAATATTTACTTCTGTAGGACCATCGTGATTTTTAAAAAACAACAACATATCATAGCATTGTAATTGCTTTTAAGATTTTATTCAGAGATAGTTTTTCACCAAATTGCAGCCTTTTGTGGTGACTCTTACTTTTTCTATGTCAGTTGTGAACTGAAAATAATTGATTTGAGTAGAGAAAGTGTTATATACTGATGGGGTACGGAGTGGCATATATTTTTTTGTCATACAAAGGTGTGAAAAGTTAGCAGAATTTAACTAAATAGGGGGTGCAGAGAGGTAGAATGTTAAATCACACAAAAGAGATAGAGGGGAAACATTACAGACAGAAAGGGAAAGAGAGAGAGAGAGAAACAGATACACACAGACGGAGCAAGAGATAAGGGACAGACGGAGAGAAAATAAACAGACACAGAAAAAACAGAAAGACAGAAAAATAAAGAGATACCAGTCAAAGGTTAATAGAGAAAAAGAGGAAGAGAGAGAGAGAGAGAGAGAAAGAGGGAAAGAGAGAGAGAAAGAAAGAAAGAAAGAAAGAGAGAAAGAGAGAGAGAAAGAAAGAAAGAAAGAGAGAAAGAGAGAGAGAAAGAAAGAAAGAAAGAAAGAAAGAAAGACAAAAAGAAAGAAAAAGAGAGACATAGGGTAAGAGGAGCAGGGATTATTTTCATTATCATTGTCTGGCTTTTTACCTATTTCCTATCTTATTTATTTTTCTCTCTAAATATTTGTACAGCAAATGCATACATGTGCTTCATATAAACCTCCCTTTTATAGGCCAATGATACAATTGTACAATGGTTTATCTTTTGAGTTTCTAGCCATAGGATGTTTGTTTAAATGGATTTTGGTTTTGAAATTAAACAAAGTGTTCATCAAAATTGTCAAGTACTAATGTGTATATCTCTCTTTTTTTCTCTTCCTCTCTCTGATCCACCATCCGATCTCTCTTGCACACTCACCAACCATTTGGATTTCTACTCCTGCCATTCTTTCACTATACAGGTAAGTAATAATACAAAAAGATTACTGAATCTGATAACTACAATGAGTCTTTGCTCAAGATTAAGCTCGGTTGGAAGTGTCTTTACAAAGTATAAGACCCTACCTTCTTCTTCCTTCATTATTCTTTTAAACAATTACTCCTTGAAGCACGGTAGCTGTTTTCATATCCACTCGATATCAGATTGTTCAAAGGATTTGCCAATAAGCACTATTGGATTAATTCTGTCAAAGTTTATCTTGGAAACTTCATGTGAACAATGCATAGTCGGAGTTAGAATTTTAAAAACTCTCAAGGACCAATTTCCCAGATTTCCAAAATTGAAGAACTCCTATTCAAATCACGTAGATGCATTGAATCTGTTCAGTCAGATGTCGGCAGAAGGATTAGTTCAGTTCAAATTTTTACCAGGGATCCTCTATAAACCCCCCCCCCCAAATACAGACTTTTTAAACTTCTGAAGCAGGATATTCAAATATCTCATTTTGGGGGTTGCGGCATATACCTTTCTTACAACTTGATTTGTATTTCAAGTCCGTAAGTGCGAAAACCCAAGTTTTTAGTCATTTGATTACCGACTATTATGGTATTGTTATGTTTTTAAACATAAATTGACATCGAGTGTAGTGTTTCACTTCATATTCACATCGGTCTTTTTTTTAGCTCTAGTAGGGCTATTAAACTTACCAGTATAAATTATGACATTTACTAAGACCTTAGATGTAGTCGGTAATGTATGGGACAAATACACCTATAGCTTCTAATTGACCCCCCCCCCCCCCCCCCTGCAAAAAAAATACTTTATAAAATCAAAGTGATAAATATTCTTTATAATTCCTAAGTCGTCACGATTCACTGACTGTGGTTTAATGCTCTATGATGCAGGAACTTGGCCCCATTAATCGGGGGACTCAACTAAAAATATATATATATACTTTTGTTCTAGGTTGGGAAAAACACCTTTTGTCTTACTGGTATATAATTTTCTTTATTTGTGTGTTATACAGGAAGCAAAGTTGGAGGGGGAGAGGGGCTGTTGTATTTGCTTAATGTACATGACATGTTAGACAATACTTCATGTGTATTATGACATTTTAAAGCATTTGTTATTGATGCAGATTTGTTGTGAAAGCAACCATGTAGGGGTGGTCATGCTTTATATGCTTCAAGCTTATGTGCAAGTAAGCCTGTGCACATCAATGAACCAGTTAATTTGTATATGTATTGCCACTGACATATATGCATATGTGGAAGAAAATTAGAAGTGATAAGGCGTAGAGATCTCTTTATGGAGAAAACAAAATGTAGATATTTTTGAGGAATGGAACCAGTTAATATGTATTGGAATGCCTCTAGAGCAGATCTAGCATTTCATCCCCTTGAAATTCTTTGGATGAAAACCAAACTTATCGATACTATACCCCTAAACTATTGAAATGGAAAATCCTAGGGATCTAACTATTGTGTAGATATATCACTCTGGCATTCTATGCACTGTCAGAAGCCCGTTGTAAATGCTATGGTTATTCTTGTAAAGAAAAAAAAGAAGCTAGGCCTATTTGTGCAATATTTACAAAACGATGTCACCGGTCGGTCAAGGCTAAAATTTCAATGAATTGTAACAGCTTTGTAAGTTACCTGTTCTATCGCTATTTGTACAATTATTTTGTGCAATATTCCAAGGCTACTATGCTATGGAGTGCAACATGAAAGAACTTTCCTCTTGGTTCATCATGATAAATCAAATGTTTTGCTTGAATGTTCGGCTGATTATGAATGCTGTATGTTTACCTTTTATCGAGTAATCCGGTGAGAGTTGAATTCTTTGCATTTTCTGTGTTCTTTCCCATAACATGAATGTCTTTGATTGTTCCTCATGAAGGTTTAACTTCTCATTGACTGGGTGTATTCAGGTGGAATAATTGAGTATCATCATCACAAATGCAACAATGAAATTTACAAAATGTGTAGCAAGAGAGAGAAAGGGGGAGGGAGGCACGGAGAGAGAAAGAAAGAGAGACAGAGACAAAGAGAACAGAAATCAGAGTGATATAGAATAAAAGTTCAGTTTCAGTTTCAGTTTTTATTTTTCATTTTCTTTTGTTAAAATGGGTGAAAAAACTGGTTACAGCCTATAGAGGACAATTATTATTATAATAAATCATTATAAGAGCCCCCCCCCCCCTGAAAAGAAGCCCTTCAAAGGAATTGTTTCATCAGATGATTGCGAAATTTGACTGAAAAACAAGTCTCAATTGTACTTTATTTTCCCCCATTGATCTCTTTTTTTCCTTTGTGTAAGAATTATTGAGCTAGAACTATAACCAAGTCCTATTCTCTCTCTTTTTTTAGAAGTAGAAGAATGAATGAATTATTGACTCTGCTCCATGACTGTTTTTAACCTCAGAAACCACCAAATCCTTACAGAAATTACTCAAATCAGATAAAATGTTGGTTTATTTGCATCATTAATGTCAGCCCACATACAAAAGTACAAATAAAGGGTAATATGAAAGGATTTAGCTGTTATGACCGATATGAGTCAATATTCAAACAAAATTATGAAAAATAAGCAATATGTCATAAGTTCGGTCTTAATAGATATGGTCTTAATTTTGTTAACCATAGAGTACTAGGCAGATTGATCATGAACATGACAGAGTGATAGGGGAGGGGCATGAGAGGAAGAGAGAGGGGGTGAAGGATATTGGGGGGTGAGGTAGGGGAGGGGGTCCATGAGTAGGGGCTTGACGGACATAACAAGGATAGAGTAGAAAGAAATTACTAGGATAAGAATGAGAAAAATACCAGATTAGAAAAAAGACGAATTAAACCGCGGTGCAGTTAATCTGGGTATTCACTTGTATTCTTACTCTTGAGATAAACTTCTGATGCAATTGACCTGTGACTTCTAGGCCTACAATAATAAATACCTTTTATATTGGAATAAAAGAGAGGCTTAAGCATTTATAACCAATCGATAAAAATTCCATATATGTCTGCTCCCGATGAAGTAAAATAGGAAAACAGAAACAGAAGTAAATGTTATCCATTGTCATCGGGTTTGGGGGTTGTGGGGAGGGGGGCTTGGCTTGAAGAATTTAAGATTGGGATTTGGCAGAGATATTAGATGGTAAAAAACTAAGAATAATATGCTTACCTGATGAGGAGGGAAAAAAGAAGAATCAAACCTTCATCCACTTATGTTGATTCACTTGGATTCTTACTCTGCAGATTAACTTCTGGTGCAATTCAGTTGTGACTTCTGGATCTAAATACCTTTTGTATATGAAGAAAGAGAGGCTAAAGCTTCTGTAATTGTTCAGATTAAATTCGATATATATGTCTACTTCAATCAACTCCATTGATTCAGGCAGCCGTGACTGGCATATAGCCTTATTTCAATGATACAAGGCTGACAAATTGAGCTGGAATCCACTAATCTCTTAAATATTTTGCAAATCAGACTATTGCTTTAATGGTTGCAATCATCAAAGTCAATTCGACAACTAATGGTCGTTATTTTCCCACTAAAAGTCATTTTCAAGCCCATTCTTTTTGAGGGAAGTTCTAAATTAGTATCGTCTTTCAAATGTTGTTGGAATTTAACCTTTTATTTGCAAATGGGACACAATACCTTTAAAAAAAAGCTTTGGATATCTTTCTTTTCCACGACCAAATGTCTTATATAATTAGCAAAGCTCCGCTTCACTATTAAAACCCTTGGACGAGTGCAGCATCAAAACATCATGGGTAACACCCACTTCTGTTATAAAAAGATAGAAACAACCCCAACTCACTTCAAATTCATTTACATTCATCGATTACACCTTTCTTTCATGCACCCTCTCTCAGACAAGCAATCGTCTGAATGTCTTATAAGGAAATGTTGAATAATGCATCAATGTGAAGCAAAAGAGATGTTTGAGCATTGTTTTAAGCAAGATGAAAAATCAGTCTATATTTATATACCCTTGTGAACATCATATATAAAGCATAAACTATACAACTTAGTACATTGAAAGTGATTCTTGTGAGAATGCTCTGATATGACGGACCAACTGTAAACTTGTACGCTCAATTGTCCGTTTAGTAGGCTAACATCATCTAGTAATTGTAGTAAGCTATAAGTAGTTTCTTTCTATGATGTTCCTGTTAAACCATATATACTGATCGCGTATTTGCACGCCTGATAGATCGTATGACATTTCTTGATACAAATTTTGTATAAGTTTCTTCTTGTGTGAATGACCAAGTCAGTCTCCTGTCTTTGATCTAGGAGTACGTGGTGGTGCATCCTCTTTCTAGTCAGTTTGAAACGATCTGGTCTAAACCATGTGATATACAGAGACCCAGAGAGGGTTTGGAGAGAACGTTCAGTGATTCTTGAAACGTTTCTATAAATACAAATATTGTACAAGTTTCCTCTTGTGTGAATGTCCAAGTCAGGCTGCTGTCTTTGATCTACCAATACATGGCGCATCCTCTTTCTAGTCAGTTTGAAACGATCGGGTCTATACCATGTGACGTTTGGAGACCTAGAGTGGGTTTGGAGGGATATTTTAGATTAGAGACAGTCGTGCAACGTCTTCAGGAATGATCAGCACTGACATTAGAAAAAATTAAGAGGAAAAGGAATGGTAGAGAAGGACAGAAGAAGAGAGGAAGTCAGAGATGGGGAGGGGATAGAGAGAGAGAGAGAGAGAGAGAAAGAGAGAGGGAGAGAGAGAAAGAGAGAGAGAGAGAGAGAGAGAGAATGTATTTGTGTATGCGCGTGTGTGTGAGAGAGAGTGAGAGATATATAGATTGAGACAGAAAGACAGGGAGAGCAAGAGACAGACAGAGAGAGAGAGAGAGAGAAAGAAAGAAAGCAAGAGAGAGAGAGCAAGAAGAAGAAGAAGGGGGAGGGGGCGTATAATGGGAGAGAAAGAGAGGAGAGGAGGGAGGGAGAATGAAAAAGAGGAAAAAGCAATAAAGAGGGAGAGTCTAAGGGTGCGTTTAATCGACACTTTTTCACCCTAGAATCACGGTTTCTAAAGACGTTTAGTTTAAAACGCAATGCGTTCAAGCGATTTTTTCGTCGGTCGTAAAAATAAACGTGTTTGAAAACACAAACATGAAACGCTGAAAAAGATGCGTTTTGTATCATGATTCAAAAGAATCACGGTCGCTAAAATTCGATTGAACGGACGGAGTTCTCAATCATGATTGTATGACGAAGCCTCTTCCGGTTTGGGAAAAACCGCGCGCCCGCTTTGCATGCAATTTGCGTTCACTATACCATCGTGGCCTGTTCCGTTATGTTATTCCTTGTTTTTCCTTCTATCATTTTCTCTTTCTGTCTTTCCTTATGTTATTCTTTGTTTCTTCCTTCTATTCTTATGTTATTCTTTTTTTTTTTTCCTTCTATCACCTTTTCTTATGTTATTCTTTGTTTTTATCATTCTATCATTTGCTCTTTCTGTCTTTCCTTATGTTATTCTTTGTTTCTTCCTTCTATTCTTATGTTATTCTTTGTTTTTTTTCCTTCTATCACCTTTTCTTATGTTATTCTTTGTTTTTATCATTCTATCATTTGCTCTTTCTGTCTTTCCTTATGTTATTCTTTGTTTCTTCCTTCTATACTTATGTTATTCTTTGTTTTTTCCTTCTATCACCTTTTCTTATGTAATTCTTTGTTTTAAGCATTCTATCAATTTCTCTTTCTGTCTTTCCTTATGTTATTCTTTTTTTCTTCCTTCTATCATCTTCTCTTATGTTATTCTTTGTTTTTATAATTCTATCACTTTCTCTTATGTTATTCTTTGTTTTAATCATTCTGTTATTTTCTCTTTCTATCTTTCCTTATGTTATTCTTTGATTCTTCCTTCTTTCACCTTCTCTTATGTTATTCTTTGTTTTAATCATTCTATCACTTTCTCTTTCTGTTCTTCCTTATGTCATTCTTTGTTCCTTCCTTTTTTCACATTCTCTTTCTGTCTTTCCTTATGTTATTCTTTGTTTCTTCCTTCTATTTTTATGTTATTCTTTGTTTTTTCTTTCTATTACCTTCTCTTTTGTTATTCTTTGTTTCTTCCTTCTATTCTTATGTTATGCTTTGTTTTTTCCTTCTATCACCATTTAGGTAATTCTTTGTTTTAAGCATTCTACCACTCTCTCTTTCTGTCTTTCTGTCTTTCCTTATGTTATTCTTCGATTCTTCCTTCTTTCACCTTCTCTTATGTTATTCTTTGTTTTAATCATTCTATCGACTTTATCTTTCTGTCTTTCCTTATGTTATTCTTTGTTTCTTCCTTCTATCACCTTCTCATTCTTTGTCTTATTATTGCGATCTATGCTCAAAACAGCAGTCGACAGTCGGCCGTAAACAATTCCAGAAAGCGCGCGCCGAAGTTCCTGGGCCATACTGCGCAGTGTGATGCGCAGTGGTTTGGCTCGCAATGAGCTAGAATCAGCGTTGATGAAAAATCGCTTGAACGCAAACCGCAGTGACCTTGCTTTTTGTAACGGCGTTTTGAATTGTGATTCATGTTTGTGATTCTAGCTTCGAAAATTTGATTGAACGCACCCTAAGACGGATTGACCATTGCATACTTTGCATAAATCAATGGGAAAGGATAGCATTTGTATCAGTTACTTTTTCAATTATGGAAATGAAGTATATCCTCTTATCATGATGTGTAATTGTGTCAGATGGATATCATACAGTAGGATGATATCATAGATGTCTAGACGTCATTTGGCCGGAGGGGGGGGGGGGGGGGGGGGGGGGGGGGCAGCAGGGGCAGGGAGAGGATGGATGGTAGAGGCTCTAGCAAAGTGAACCAGGAAATTACTCTCCAAACACACTGACAAAATCCCCCCTCCTGATTATCGGAGGAGATCTTATCAACTACCAAAGGGTCACCTTCTCAGACCAGTGATTCCCCAGTCAAACTTGTTTTGACACTGACAAATAAAAATTACATTAGTCCAAATGACAAAGATTTGTTGGTTGTTGGTAAGTTTAGAGTTGACAACACAAATCTGGAATACACCAAATATTACTTACCTATTACACCATGTACTTACTTTAGCCAAGTCCTTGATTTATCCCTCTTCTTTTTGGTATGTCTACTTCATTGTAAGTACTGTATCTTCCATAAAATTAAAGACCTCGTAGTGAAGTGATTTGAATTGCGATGCAAAAATATAGGTAAAGATCACAGGGATGCCAGTTTTCAGGCAATAGCCTGAATTCAGGCCCTGGCAAGTTATTTTCAAACCATTGTTTAGGCTTTTTTGTGTAAAAAATTGCTCATTCTAGGTGATTTTCAGGCCCTCTGATCAATTCTAACTGGCATCCCTGAGATCAGATTATGCTGTCATGACTACTCAATAAAAAAAAAAGTTTTACTTTACTTATTATGAAGGATTTAAAGAAGCATATTTTGATCCAGTTAGTGTCAGGTGACCATGCATCTTACTTGCCTTGGCTATCCACCATACATGTAGCAGGGGAACATAGTTTTCCATCACTGAAACCCAACCAAGAATCAAAACTTGAACCTGTAAACACACAGGAAGTCTATAGCCATCTGGTTCAAGGTGTCAAAACTCACTAAATATAGTCTTTTTCCCCTTAAAACATAGGAGCGCGGATGGGATGCTCGCCTTCAATAAAGTGGCTTTAATGGCGTAAACATTTTTGTCATATTCGTTCCGGACGACTTCCGTAGCGTAGGAAACCGTAGGAGTGTGTTTGGGAAGCAATGGCCTATATCTCTATTAGAGACAGGTAATGACTCCTGAAGGGTCATGACATAGATTTTAAAGCTTTCTCGACTTGTCAACCGTTCGAGAAGTACCCGTAGTCTGCCGTCTAGTTTAAAAGAGGTGTAGATCTCCTCTACTTGTCTACTGTGTGTGTAGTAGTTTGATGTTGAAGTTAACTCTTGTCGACTGTGTGTGGTAGTCTGGTGTTGAATTTAACTTTTTTGGGGGTATTGAAGTTAACTCTTCTCAGGTGTTAAAGTTGAAACTTCTATTGTGTTTGTAGTAGTCTGGTGTTGAAGTCAACTCTTGTTTGGTGTTGAAGTTAACACTTGTTTACTGTGTGTGTATTAGTCTGGTGTACTATTACCTCTTGTCTGGTGTTGAAGCTAACACTTGTCTAGTGTTGAAGTTAACACTTGTCTACTTTGTGTGTAGTAGTCTGGTGTTGAAGTTAACTTTTTTTCTGGTGTTGAAGTTAACACTTGTTTACTGTGTGTGTATTAGTCTGGTGTACTATTACCTCTTGTCTGGTGTTGAAGCTAACACTTGTCTGGTGTTAAATTTAACACATGTCTACTGTTTGTGTAGTAGTCGGGTGTTGAAGTTCACTCTTTGCATGCTTTGGTCGTGGAGCAGCCATGGTCGACTTTTGTCTCACGTGCAACAAATTTGTAAAATATACTCCAAAATAACAGGGAATTTAGAAGTTTTAGAAAATTGAGTATGATTGATCATGTCAACGATTCTTTATCTTTGACATTTTGTTGCTTCACCGAAATTGAAACCAACTAAGTTTAGGTCAATGATTTAATGTAACACTTATTCAAATGAGAGGACACCGCCTCCTATTATGTAACAATCCTTTTTGATTCAGGGACATCCAGGTCCCGATCACATTAAATTACTTCCCTTCTGAAAAAGGGTTTCCCTTTTCCCTTTTCAAAATAGTAATAATATCCTTCAGGAGATTTAATCTCCTTTTCATTTAAAACTTGTCAGCTATTGAGAACCAGAAGGGCATTATCTCCTTATCACTTAAAACAGAATTAATTTTCTTCTGGCTCAACAGACAATTGTGTATTTAATACAAGGAGGAAAACCTTGGTATCTATTAAAGAGATAACGCAGTACCGGTACTTTGAATTATATATATTTATGTGCTCCCGGAGTTATTATTGGTCATTATAAAATCTTGAGTAATGAAAATGGTTAAGAATTTGTATATGGAGATTGGTAAAATCATGTTCCCTTTCTGCTGTACATGTTTGAAAACTATTATTGCTCTGATTAAGTAGTGATTCAAAGGAGATCACCATTGAAAGTATAGAGTGATCTTCCATTTTGGGGGTTAGGATATCTGAAGAACGGAGACCTTGGATGAAATAGTTTTGCTTGGAGATTACGGTGATGCTGCCCTATATTCAGATTCCTTGCAGGGACTCAGGGAGTGTCTTGACTTTCTCAAAAGATTTGGAAGTTTGTTGGCTACTTTAGTGGTTGCCTTTGTCCCTGTTCTAAGGCTTCACAATGCTTGATTTCCTGTCAGCAAATGTTTGTCTACTTCATATTCTCCAGCTTCCTTCTGTTAGGTACCAACTAACAGTTTTAAACAGCTCTTATGCATGAATTTTGCATAAATATATGTATAAATATATGTATAATATAGATTCAAAAATGCCAATTGAGTTATGTTTGTGGTCCTGAAGGGGAAGATGTATGCCTCTTTTTACCCACTATATTTCTTATTTTTTGAAAATTTATACTATTGATGATAACACAATGATATTCTGTTATTGTGTGCTACATATAAAATGATAACCATATGCACTTTCAACATGAATGCATAGCTTTTAGTTTGAAGACAAAAAATAGCAAGTATGATAATGCAAGAAATTAATCTCTACTCCTGTGTGAAGGGAGGCATCTGCAGGTGAAATGCCTTGTCTAAGTGACATAAGCACATTGCTTTGTTGGGAATGGAGACCCATGAACTCCTGTTTAGAAGTCAAGAGTAGAAACAGTAATCCACTGGGCTCCCACAGAGTCTCATTTTCTTGGGCAAACAAACAGAATTCTTCTTAACAACGAAGGAGCTAATTAAAATGGAAATGTTAGTGCAATCGTCCTTGGACGTAAATACCACTGATTGGAAAATGTGACAATCAAACAGAGCAGTAGTACAAAAGTGTGAATTGACTCGGTGATTTGTTTGGTATGCTTCAAGAAGGAACATTCACACTGCAAGCAGAAACCCTAGGTTTTTCTCACATTCCAGATTTTCGTTGGAACCTGCCAAGCATTTAGTCGTTAACACGACAAACTTAAACTGAAAAATCCACCTCTAGAGTGCTTTATTTCGCAGGAGAATGCGTACTTCTCACCCAAAACCAGAATGTTTTGATAGCAAGAAAACTCCAAAGATTTTGAACCGCTTTTAGTTTTATTAGTGTGAATACATTTTTTGAAATTGATGCTTTTTTTAAATGGGTTTTCAGCAGTGTGAATGAACCGAGAGTGTTGGCATTTTACTCAGGTGTTTCGTCTGGCCAATGTCTGTGCTTTCATACAGTCTTAGTCCGTAGAGGGTGAGTCATACATGTTATGATGAACTAGATTCATCCAGAATATTAGTATCTAAAGCTGCATCTGGATCCTGTTTCATAAAATTTGATATCAATAACAAGTTACAACCTACTGTTATAAGCTACTGAAATCAAGGCATCTGATTGGCTGAGAGCAAATTTTTCATATAAAATTAGCATTTGTTATACATCAAAAGTTTTATGAAACAGGCCCCAGTACTTCCACTAACTTAGAGAAAATTAATTTCTTGGGCTTCTTGTTCAAGAAGTTGACGAGTATGGACATAGGTATCTGTTAATATTTTGGTTAATTTTTTGTAAGAACACTCCTGTCCTGATGTTGAATTGGGTTACTTTAAAGGTTTTAAAATTGTTCAGCTGTCAATAGATTTATTATCGTATTGCTCATGTACATTTCACTTTCAAAGTAAAAGCGTCATGTATTAAACAAAGATGGATCTAACATTACCCTCATATGAGTATTTTACATTTCTAAGCTTTCAGAGATAATTTTTGATGATTGATGGATAAACAAGTAACAATCAAATTTGCATCATCTTCTAAACTTAGCCATATATGAGATAATGGCTTTCAAATGTGGCTACGATATATATGTGATCACAAATATCGTACAGCAATGCATTACACCATCACCCCAGTACCGTTTCAAATCTTGAGTGATGCCAAGAGGAGGATGTACATGTAAGATGAGACCGATTATCAGATGCTAAGTCTGTAATCTCCATCACGTCCATTCACTGCTGTGGACAGCTCCACTTTACAAGGGCCAGCCTTGTCTGAAACACTTCATCACTTCTCCGCGGAGGAATTCCGCCGAGATGGATGGTGGAGTCTCTGTCTCTGGCTGGTATCTGGGACTGCATCCTCTTTAGGATGATAGCCCAGGGGGTGATGGTCACTTCTTGATGAGTAATTGGAAGATAGTAACTCTTCTTAAAAGTGAGGGGTTTTATGATGGAGATAACAGAATGTGTGTGGGCCTTGGCAATTAACAGAAGATCTTCAAAAATTCTCTGAGCAACTGGACAAGTTAGATTGTATCCAAGCTGAGATTGATATTGATTTGAAAAAAAGTCCAGTGATGGGGAGGGCACTCTATATTACTTGTGCCTTTAGGAAATGTGTTTTTAAACTTTCTTAGGTCAGTTAGGAAAGAGAACCTAATATTTGTTTGGGGTCATTTTGCATATCATCAACTAACACCGTTGGTCATCACACCAGGAAAAAATGCTATCATGATTACATTTTTGCATCAGTGATACCACTATGCTTTATGCCAGTGTACAGTGCGTCCCAGAAAAAACGAAACCGAGAAGTATCGATGTTCTATCATAACTTAATCACAACTATAATTAATGAATGATACATATTTGGAAAGATTAGAGTCTCCTCTTTCATTTGATGCTACTCAGATAATGCATATTTCACGCATGAGTGATTAAAAGTAATTTGAAGGAAGGAAACCAAAAAGACATTTGGCAGGCGGTATCTGAATTTCGAAGAAAAATTCACATTTCTAGAAAGTTGAGTTTCTGCCCTTTCATATGACACCTCAATCAGGAAAAATGAGCGAGGAATGACAAAGTTCTGTTTGTTTAAAGTAGTGCTTGCATTTCCATAATTTTATTAAACGAATTCGTTTTCACTGGCTGCCTGCCGTATCAATAAACGAAATTAACAAAAGACCTAACTCCGTTTCGTTGACAATCAGCCGTAGACGAGAGTCTTCATGCGTGGCTGATTGTCAACGAAACGGAGTTAAGTCTTTTGTCAAATCTGCTTTTTGCTACGGCAGGCACCCAGTGAAAACGAATTCGTTTGTTAAAAATATGAAAATGTAAGGGCTACTTTAAACAAACAGAACTTTGTTATTCCTGGCTCATTTTTCTTGATTGAGGTATCATATGAAAGAGCAGAAAATGAACTTTCTAGAAATATAAATTTGTCTTTGAAATTCAGATACCGCCCGCCAAATTACTTTTTGGTTTCCTTCCTTCAAATTGCTTTTAATCACTCATGCGTGAAATATGCATTATCTGAGTAGCATCAACTGAAAGAGGAGACTCTAAGCTTTCCAAATATGTATCATTCATTAATTATGGTTGTGATTAAGTTATGATAAAACATCGATACTTCTCGGTTTCGTTTTTTCTGGGACGCACTGTATATTTATTTTCCCTCAAAATCTTCTGCATCTGTGAATCTGTGATGAAGTTCATTCACTCGAACTATCAGTTTCAATGTTAATATATTTTTAACTCCTTGCATTTGTTGGAAATGGCAAAGAAAACAAGATGAAGATGTCAATATTCTGTCAAGATTGGAAAATGTCAAGAGTAGGGATGTTAGACTAAAAATTGAAGTCCATTAAATCATGACAATTTTGCACTGTATTTGGAGAACACAATTTATCATTCAATATGGAAAAAAAATGGAGTCAAAATATAAATCGATTCTCGAGATATTAATTTTTTAATATTTTTATTTAGGGGTATTTCCTGAAGTTTTTGCATAGGAATTTACAATGTAAGCATGGCACCGAGTGTAATTAAAGAGTACATACCTCAACATTGCAAGCATTGTTTGATGTGCCATATCTCAAAAAGTATATCTTGTTTCTCATTGAAATTGAGAACTTTTCTTCATTATATTATTTTTATTCACATTTTTAAGAGAAACCTTGAAATTAAATATATTGTTGCCATGGAAACAAAACAAAGAAAATAAAAGAAAATATTTAAAAAGTAATATACCGGTATTTACTTTCCAGATCAAATTGCTACTCAAAACACTTTGCATTCCAAGATAATAACAGGGACATCTTACCACAACATTTTAAAAATTAAAATATAAGGTTGCCATGGCAACAAACAAAGAAAAACAAAGAAAAAACAAAGAAAAACAAAGATTTAAAAAAAAAAAAAAAAATATTTCAGGAAAAATGTTTCCTGATAAAATTTGAGGATCGATTTGAGGACCTGGAGGATCGATGATTTTCAAGTAAAGATTTTCAAATAATCAGCGATACAAATATAAGATGATATTTCAATGTAAACTTGGATTAAAATTCTGGCAGTCATGGTGGAAAAATATATATCAATTCCAAGTATTAAAATTGCTTTTTGATAAAGGAAAACAAATATGGTAAATGTCCAGAAAACCTCTTGTAATGTTACAAATGTATTCGGAGAATAACACCTGTATATTTACAATTACAGCTGAGTCACTAGAATTGCTCATTTCTACGTAATTTCCCTCGAAACAGTGTTTAGTTTCCCTTGAAACATTGTTTTAATAATTTCTTGCATTTCATCTTTTTTAAAGAGGGAGTTTGTACACTTAGAAGAAGAGCCACATGCCGGCGCTTACAATGGAAATTTCCACGTGCGCGCACATGGCCATTGCAGCTTGATGATAACATCACGCTCTTCTTTCATTTATCCTTCCTCCCGGCATTTCACTCGTACACACATTCAACATTTCAACTTCTTTTTCTATAATAAATACTGAGTTATTGCTTTAATAATGGAGTCTTTAATTATGAAAAACTTATATTCAACGTTTGTAGTCGATCAAAATTCTCAATTTATCCATGGAAAGTAGTTTCTAGCTGCAAATATTTCGTTCGGTCCATACGTGTTCAGCACAGAATCACCAGGGGTTGAGGGCGAGTGTCAAGACTTACGGTTGTTCAGTCTTGGGTAGTATACATCGGAAGTTTGTGATTATCTATAGATGATCCTGAATGAATTTCCCTTAGATTTTTGGCTCAAAGATAGCTTGAATATGACTTATAAATATACTAACATTGACTTTTGCAAAAAGTTAATTTTTATAAGAAAAAGATCGCTATAAATTGGAACTTTTTTTTACCGCTCAAATATATTAAAAGTACGGGGTAGGCAATAAAGTCAACGTGCATGGATTCTTTTTCTCAGTTTCATGAATGGCATGTCCAAATTTGGGCATTGTGTGACCCCAGGATCACCTCCAGATTTTGATGTAAACATGCGCAGTTTTTCAGAGAGTCACAGAAAAGCAGTGCCATGGCTGCTGCAATGCGTTTCAAGGGCTTGCAAAGGGCCAATGGGCGAATTAGAGCTCATCTTTACTGCCATATTTTGATTGATTCTACGATTCTACTTGTGAATAAAATGCTTCCAATATTGGAATACAACTTTAATCTACGGTAATTCTTAATCAATTAGTTCTTTCCTGCTAATTTTGATTTTTAATGAATTTTTAAAGATTGCATGTTTTTATTTCGACTACAATCACCGTTGGCTCGTACGCACATTGATGGCTCGATTTCAGGATTGCAGCGCGAGCGTCTAACATCCCTATCAAGAGGTTCACTCCTGGTGGTTACCTCCTTGAGTGGACATTGCCCTTATTTTGTGTAGAAAGTGGGTGTGCCATTTATTTACCTTTTGCTACTGTTTCCAGTGTCCTCAAGTGACCTGGCTTAAGGTCACATGGTAATCTGACACCATCAGATCCCTTGGAAACAGGAGGAGGCTTATGTAATCACTGGCCACAATCCTGCCCCCAAGGCTGGCTAACGTGTCAGCTGCTGCCAGCCCAAATGGCTCCCGAATCTCCCAAAGTAATCAAACAGTAGTCTGACTTCCAAACCTAAAGATTTTCAAGCCATAACTGGAATTACGTTTGACTGATTATAGAATTTGTGGACTATCCACTCTTCATCTTCTCTACAGCATGATAGGATAGAGAAGGAAAACTCTGAATGGGTCTTCTCTAGTCTTGGTTAAATCATTTTCCTTCACATTCATAGTTTGGGAATATAGGTGTGTCTGGTAATCAGACTATCACAAGTTGACCTCATGTGAGGTCAGGAGTAACTCCATTTCCTTTCTCAGACACAAGGATGTTGTCATGGTAACATGTAGCTGGAAGATGTAATGACCAAAGGGGATTTGAGGGCTTACATTATCAAGAGCCCATAATCTTTTCTGGTGTTGGGCAGGTCCAAGCTATTTGCTTTGTGACGTACGGGACATTCAGAGACTTTAAACAAGAAATAACAATGGATGACATTATTTATATGGCTATCTTTTGGTATGAGTCTGTGGCTATTATGGCCTAGTTCATTTGTGGAAAGTTTTAGTTCTGACCAATTCATATTTTAATTTTTAATGTAATTAATGTGCTGCGTGACGTACGGGACCAGAGAATTTCTGACTTTTTCAAAAATAAGTTCATCATAAAAGTTCTCTGAATTTATTAAGTTATGAGATTTATGGTAATGATATCTTAATTCATTATGGAATCAAGCATTAATCACAACTATAACCATATTTTTCTGACCTTTCGTTGTTATGTAATATACCAAAACATAAACGTGTGTATGTGACGTACGGGACACGTGACGTACGGGACAACTTTTCCCTATGGGAAAATGCATTGAAATGAAGAATTTTCGTCAAAATTTGTTAAATGTGAACAATTTTAACTTAAATCAGTGACAATTAGAGTGTTTTAGAACCCAATTAGATCCTCTGACCATCACTTAATATCCTCTGTGTTAATTTATGGGGTAAATCAATACAAATATTACTTTAACAAAGAAAACAAATTGAATATTCATACACACTATATTACCATTTTTATTCCATTTACCCATCTATCATGTGCAGTCATGCTTCTTTTCTCATTTCTTTTATCCATTCCATTCAACATTGCAAAATGTTTTTAAATAATAATTAATGAAGAGATGACCTTGAACTTGAAAACTTTTATTTAAACTTGTTTGTAACACAGGGGCACACTCGGCAAATCATATTTTTGTCAAAGAACATTTCTTATGCTCGAAGTGTTTGTGAAGAAAGATACATTAAAAATATGAAGTCTTTTCTTCATAGCTTGTTTGAATTACTTGATAGTAATATCATAGAATTTTGAAGATTTCAAAGATAATGCTGAACATATTGTCGTTTTTAAATCCTTTTATCACAGATTAGAACATGTACACGTATATGTTGCTGTCATATATTCAAGAATTTTGATGTACATTAATGTAGCCTACATGTTTGTGAAAGATGGATACAAAAATATAAATCTTGAATGTATTTTGTTTTTGTATTGATTAAAGACATCTTATTAACACCACCAGATATAAGAAATTAAAACCCCAAAGGTTTGTGTGACCTTTTCCACAATTCAAAAGATTAAAGCAAAATCAACAAAAATGCATGGGTGTAAAAGTGGGTGAGAGTGTGAAATACTCAAAAAGGCTATCCTTCCTTAAAAGTTATGATTTAGTTTTTAGGAGATCAAATTCCCAAGCTGGCTCCATAACATGTACAGTGTACATGTATGCTGTAATCCTTTACCATCATACAGTATATGACATTTAAATAGAATATCAAAAAAACCTCACATGGAGAGCTTGATAGATTCTTACCTGCAGCATCTATGAGTTGTAAAAGCCAGCTTTTGGTGCATCTACTACCTCATAATTTCATTAGACTCATTCCAGGAACTAGTACACTATTATGATTTACATATTTAGCATCATGCCAATGTTGGGGACATCAACTGGCAAAATACCAAAGTTGATAATACCAGGGGTCTTGCTTGAAGACTAATTACACCAAATTCAGTACAAGTTACAAACAAGTAAATTCCGAGAAAGGACCCAGTTGGAATGTGCATATATCCCTGTATACAACAAGTTTCCTAACACAGTATATATTCTCCTTTTGGTCATTTCCTTTTTCACATCTTGCATTGGTTTTATATGGGGTTGTCCCGTACGTCACACACTTGTCCCGTACGTCACATTTCTTAATTTGATTATGTAATCAACACAGAATTTTTGTAATTTTTGTTAAACCTATTTTTTGTTAGGTATTCATCTAAATTAGAACTTCCTAGAATATCTTTAACAAAAAAAATAATTTTCATAATTAAAATTAAACAAATTATGATCAGATTGTGACGTACGGGACATCACACTTTGGAACTTACCTCATTTGCATAATTAATTAGTTTTTAAAGTTTTTATATTTTTTTCCTATTTTCTAGCATGATGGTCTACAATTCCTGAGATATTTAATTTTAAACAAATAATTCAAACGAGATACAAAAATAAAAATGTAATGTTCCGTACGTCACGCTAATTAATAAAAATCGAAGTTCGTGACCTTGGCACTCTTCGTATTTTGATTTTTTTTATTTTTTTTTATCAGATTCATAAAATTCATAGTTTCAGCTTTAAAATGAGGTATAGTTTGTTAAATATATATAAAGATGAAATTTGACCCCCAGAGGGGACAATAGCTTGGACCTGCCCTGTTATAGTGTACTTCTTGTACTAATCTGGTGCTATGATCCATAAAAGTGGTAGAATTAGTCATCATAATCTTGAAAAATGATAATTGTAAGATTTATGTCTCCTGCTGGTTCCCTAGAGCCTTTTATGAAGGCTTGAGCTTGCCTTTTCATGAAAACATGTTATTAATTTTAATTGAAAACAAAGTGGATTTGAGAAGAAGCATGCCAGATTGCCAGGTATCTTGCAATTGTAGTCGCTACAGAAACCATTGTTTATCAAGAAATCCCCATAAAAGTTTCCACAACTCCTTCAAAAAGTAAATTAATTTCTTCCTCAATATGTAATTTTTAAATATTGCAAATAAAAATGTGTAGCTCCATATGTGTTTTTTGGGGGGGCCAAACATTTTCATTTGGAATTTGAAACAATTTTTTATTTAGCAGGTGATTGAGGAAAAATTGTTCAGAAAACAAAAAGGCTTGGGCATCCATAAATAGTGTCACTTTTTTTAAGTAAGTAGCTATGGCCCAAGGAAAATTTGACAAATTCATGAAGAGATATGATCTTTACAAACAAGTTAGGTATTCAGTATCAGAAATTAATATTCCTCCATCCTGATTCCTGAGGGTAACCCAGGCTCATGTTATGCTTACAGAGGTGTCTAAAAGGAGAACGAAAATGACCTCACAAGCCCTAACCTGCTTATTTGAGATGGAATTTACACGTCTTAATATTTCTTGTGTAAACTTTAGATTTTGTCAAAGTTGTTGCCTACGGGAGGAAAAATGATCACTACTAGTATGTAGGCTACTTTCATTGGAATCATAATTTGTGAAACTGATCTTTGAATGCTTTTTTTTAAGTATTATATAAATTATTAGTTATTTAGCCATTCCATGTGGCAGAAGGGTACCCCATCTCTCCTTTTGCATATTGTAGGCCTATTTTTTTTTTAAAATAAAGCAAGAGCCACAATAAATGCAGGAAAGTAGGTCAGGAATCAGGATGATAATCTCAGAAAACATTTTGAAAGATGTTCTTTCAATATATATATGTTATGCATTCTCTCTGAAAGAGTATATATTATTATTAATGTTATAGGCCTAATTTTGAAATGATATTTTCTTTAAAGAAAGATTTTTAAAGAAAGATTTTGGAGCCTGAAGCCGCACAAAAAACTTTACGGTTACGTGTACATTTATGTGTATGTGCATTGAATTGGTTTAATCATGGTCCACGGTTGGATCACAGAGTTTGTTGGATGTATTGATGGCAGAGATAGAAGATGATAGCGTTCTGGTTCACAGCTGTTACATTGATCAGGACACTGTGTGGTATGTAGAACTGACCAGTTGATAGCGATTTAACTGATGTTACATGGATGGACAGATTTATTGTGACAGTAATGCTTGGAGGAGATTCTCAGAGGAGATGAAGGGGGATGTAGAGGAGATTTTTTTGTGGGGGGGGGGGGGGGTTGGGTGAGGAGGGTGCTCAAAGGAAGATATAAGAGGAGACATGAAGAAATAGAGAATGGACCAGTTGATAGTGACTGATGTTACATGGAGAAACCCATTTCTTGTGACAGAATTAGAAGAAGGAGAGACAGAGAAAATGCCAAGAGGTGGGGAAGGGGGTAGAGAAAGAGAGATAGTTGGGGAGGTAGCGAGGGGGGGGGGGGGGGCGGCGTCTGTTCATGAAGAAATAGAGATAAAGAAAAGGAAAGATGAGTTGATCAGTTGATACTAGGGATCCTACTGATGTTACACGGATGGACAGTGAATATACTTAGATGAGATGGAGAGGGGTGAAGAGCGGGGATGAGGAGGGGAGGGGAATTTAGAGGGGGCAGATGAAGAGGGGTTGTTTCGACAAGAACAAAATGGTGAGATGTAGAGAGAAAATATACAAAAACTGAATAAAAACAAATAATCAACAGATAAGGATAACAAAGCTACAAACACGATGAACTCTGCATGGATATTAATGTTTGATTGCTTATATTTCTTAACATTTCTTAAACCAAATTTGTCTACCACATGATTATAATCAAATATTGTCAGTATCATGAGTCCAATTGGAACCTTCAACATGGGTGCTACCTCCTTTACAGCTAGCACGGCAGGGGCTATTTTAACTGGTACAGATCTTTTGTATCACAACTTTCAAACAAATTGCAGTTAGTGACTCAAAACTAGTGATGTGTATAACGCTGAGGTGTTAACAGTAATTCAAAAGGATGAATAAAGCAAATCGCTATGAGGTGCCAGGAGCACACACATATCAGTTTGATATTGACTTTCAAGATCCTTTTGAAGTTCCCTCATTGTTCATGTTTATGTAAAGCTGGAGGGAAATCAGGCAAAAGAAAATGTGCATTCGAACCTTCTGAAGTATCTAGAAATTTAACCTCTTCTGTGTTATTTTCCAGAAAATTTGACAATGTGAAATTAAATTACTAGATCTTTGGGGCTTGCATGAAGTTATAGGAGGCAGATTTAAATTTTATGGCCTATATAATGTTTATGGATATCATGCAGACATACATGTTTAAGTCAAAGGATTGGTTATAAGGATTTAAGTTTTTACCTAAGGTCACTACACCACTTTAAAACAAAAATCATTTTAAACTTGATGGTTTTTTGTTTGCAACATTGACCTGTTGCACCCAGCACAAACACTTTCCCTTGAAACTCTGCAGAACTGTCCACAACGTTGCACGGCGAATGCATGCCCATGTTGTCTGAGACAGTATCCTCCCACAGCCCAGCCACCTTCAAGCTCTGAATCATGTATGGCAGAGTTCCTGCGTGCAGCTTTGTGAATGGTTGGAGAAGTTCACCTTCAATGACTGCTTGATTGAATCCAGTCAAAGAATTTTTTCACATCAGGTGTGAAGACTCCTAAGCCTCCAATGCCGCACCAAGGCTAGCAGCATGGACCATGAAAAAAGAAATCCTAAGTCAAAGATTGGCATGGCGCAGTGGCAACCAATCTTTATTTACCCAAGGCATAATACCATCATTTAGGCAAGGTTAAATTTAGCTCTGGTCATGCGCTTTCCAAACAAAGAACAATCCCTGTAGATCTTCAAGGGGTTGACGTTTTGACCCTAAGTACTTTTGTCAGAATCTTTTATTCCCTTTTATTCTTCAACCTTTTCTACAAATGCATGTCTTTCCCTTCCTAGCCAATATAGGCGCGTCTTCATCATCTCGAGATTGCCAAATATCCAGCTAATTTGCGTCTTCATCAGACCGAAGTAGCAATTAGAAAGATATTTGGTCAGGATTGTCATCCCAAGATATCTTGGGATAGTTTGCAAAATATCCCACTATTTGGCAAAATATCCAGCTATTTGTTCCTTGCGTTTCCATTAGACCGAAGATTCGCAATACGCGCTAACGCTGAGCAAAATATCTCGAGCTAATTTCTCAAGTTCGAGTTTCAAGTTTCGAGGTCGAATCTCGAGATAGTGAAGACGCGATTTGTTACTTCGGGATTATTTCCCAAATCAGAAATAGTGGGCTATTTGGCAATCTCGAGATGATGAAGACAGGCCTAATGTCGAGAATTGATTGCCAATTTGCGGGGCTATAAATCGAGCTTCTGGGAAAGGTCCCCGGAGGAGGTTTGAAATCTCTGTGAAATGATTTTGAAAACCATAGGGAACTGCCATATGAGGAGGCTATGTTTTTGTGTTGATTGGGCCAAGAATGTGACGGAACAAATGTCAGGCTCGATCTCCCCAGATGTTGCTTGAAGTCACAACATCAAAATGATTCTGCTATTAGTGAACATTGCACTTGCCACTCAAAACCAACTGCTTGCCTAATTCACAGCAATTCTTTTTTTTTTAAAGATAAGTCCTTCTGGTAATGATTGCGTTTTTCTTATATTGCAGAATCCAACCAAACTTACACTGAATATTTAAAACTAGAATGAATTTTGTGGATTTCTTAATTTATTTTTCATAATTTTGATTCCAATCTGATAACCTGAGCGACAAGGAGTTTAGCTCAATACGAGATCAACAATACCTATGAGACAGTTTATCTTTAAATGCGGGTTAATTCACAAGGACTACAGTATACCGGTACTTCTAAGGCAGTTTCTTTCAAGAAGTCGTAATGATTTGTATTCTGTAATTCAGGGCAGTTCATATCACTGGAGAGGGAATCTATATTCATGAATAAAATGTATCAGAGTATCACATAACCCCTGAGGTATGTTTCAATTGTGGGAGACTTAGGAGCGTGATTCTTTGCCAGGTTTGAAAGCAAATGGTACATTTTGTAGATCCTTATCAGGGATCACAAAACGTGTGTCTTTCATTAGCAACAAATGAATGTTACTATAATCCACCTCTTTAAAGGAAACACTGTGAGCTATGTTACTATGACAGTGCCGTGCTAGTAAGGATTCTTTAAATAAAGTATATCATAAGTCATAGCCCACTGGCTGTATCAATGCCATACCAAATACTTTGACGTGGAATATACTTATAGTAACATTGTTATTGCATAAATCTTAGAGGTTTCACAAACTTAAAGTTTAGAACTACTGTAAGTTCGTGAAACCTCTAAGATTTATGCAAAGACCCACACGCAATGACGAGGGTTCACACAGCACCAAAACAATGACTGCTTGAAGGTTTTATACTACAAGCCAGGCATTAAGTCCTTTTATACCTATAAGCTGATCAGACTTCAAGAGTTATTTGCTTTCACATGACACATCACTTTGAGAGAGAATCCTCATTGCTTGTAGGTTTTGTGTTAACCATAAGATTGCTTTTGGTTTAAAACTTTGAATAAACAATGAGTAACTTCAAGTAATCTTTGATTCAATTTCCTAAACCACAAGTGTGTCTAACAGTCCTGATCAAACTATGAGATAACCTCAGAATTCAAAACCATGAGCCTAACTTACAAACTGTCATGTAAACCTAGCCATTAGCAATAAATGAATGTTACTGTAAATCTGTAATCCACCTATAAGGGAAGTGCCAAGTATTGCATTGATACAGCCAGTGGGGAATATTATACATTTTTAAAGAATCCTTTCAGTTTCTCAGGGTTGTTGTCCCTAGAAGCATGGAATCTGTGTACCGTCCATTTTGTTTAGATCACTTGTGATAAGTTCTGGCACCAAACAAAATCTGATATTGTGCTGAATGATTCAAATCTTAACCCTGAGCACTTGTAGAGATGTCAAAATAAGATTTTCACAGAATTTCTTGTTACGAATTGCTAGAAGTGCAATGGAAGTGTTCAGTTAGGATCAGTGTACTTGGTCCCACATACACATATTTGTGTAAATGGAGTTAATCTCTCTCCTCAAGGTTTGTTTCTACCGTGTAGGCCTCCACTTTGCTGGGTCAGACAACCCTACCATGCATTTGTAGGCCTACCTGAATTTTCCCTACATGAATGACCAAAGCCCTTTTTAGACTGCCAAACACAGGACGTCCACAGGAGGACATCCCAGACCCAGTCTGGTGCGAACACGGAGTGTAATCTTTATGAAAACACGAGGTAAGGTCACGGCGCCCTTTCAGTTTGCAACTCAAACAAGGGGTGCACTCGGTGTGCATTTCCGTCTGGGGTGATCTCGAGGTACGTTTCCGTGACAACGCCGCCAATCGGGCGCGCGCTTTTCGAATTTTGTACAAGAACAGTTTCTCATACCGAAATATTTATTTTACTTATTTCACATTCTTCGATTTAAACCTAACCTAAAAAATAATTAGGTACATATTTGGTATTTATAGACTTAAATTTATGTTTAGAACATTTAAAACTATCATAACATGCAGTGATACGATGCAATGACATCGACAGCGCGCGCAAATCTGAATGCTGATACACAGAGCTGATACTTCCGGTTCCGGAACACACGCCGTGTGCGTGCCGAGGCGATTCAGATCTCCAAAAACACGAGGTGTCCTCCGGATGTCGTGCTAGACACACCCTAGAAACTCTAGGATGTATTTTACCTCGTGTTCACCCTTTGTTCGTGCTGTGTACACCCGGGTGTCTTTTTCCGCGTCCTTTCAGATCGCCGGTAACAGTGGATGAACAGTGGATGACGTCCGGACGTCATCCACTGTTTGAGGTTCAATCTGAAAGGGGCTTATTTAAAATTCCTTCCTGCTGTAACTTTCAAAAGTTTCACTTAAAATGTTTCTTTATCAAAATTTTAACAAGTTGTGCATTTCTCCTACTCTAGAATCAAGCTTCATTTCACAGTTATTTGTTTTGATTCCTTGCCATCACAAATCAATAGATCTCATTGCCCTTCATGTGATTTTAAGTTGCCAAGCTGCCTATAATGAACATATTTTGGCACTGTCTTGTCAGTAAGTAATCTTTGAGCATCTTAAGTCTGAAACCTTTTAAATCTGTTAGATCTGGAACTATTATGCACAATATTTGACTATTTTAAGGGTATCTTTATATCATCATGTGCCCAGCAGAAGGGCGAAAACTACAGATTTTCAGTCAAATTTGATTTTTAAAGCTATCATTGTTAACAATTGGGACAATGTAAGGACCGAAAAATGTTTTGTAGAAATAGTCAAAGAATCATCAAAACTGTAAAATATTTTCTCAAGATGTACTTAGTATATCCATTATTTGTGCATCTGTAGGCACTCTTCTGTAGGACACACAATTGAAGGATTTTGGAAAAACGCTGCATGTAGTAAAAAAAAATGTCCCCTGTTATTTCAATTACTTGTAAGTTGACATAAATATTCTTGTTGAATGATTTCAATGCGTTGGATCGTTAGGTAAAGCTTTGATGATTTATAACCAAAAAAAGATTTGAATGCATGTCATTGAAATGGTATACATGTATTAGATCTTCTTGAGAATGTCTGACCTTGATTTTTTATCTTGGCAATTAGGCTCTTTACATTATCAATTTTAAATGAAGTCTTATATATTTTTGTGATTTTTCCTTGAGTGGACCATTAGTTTTTGGGAAATTAAATCTGCTCAAGGTATTTCATTGAACATTTTTGATCAAGTAGTCCCTACCATTACAACCACAATGCATCCCTTTGTTTGCCCTTGTAGGGATGGTTATACATAAATTTATCTATAGAGATATATTCATTAAATCGCATTCTTCTGTCAATGCTTTCCGTGAGAAAACTGCTATAAAGCAATTAACTTTCTAAGTCTGCCCAATCTTGTTCCCCTCCGCTTTCCCCTATACTTTCTGTTGCCATCCATTTGAAATGGAAATGAGGCGTATTATGATTTTATTCTTCAATGCTTTAGATTTTAGTTTTTTGATCTTATCTTGCGCTTGGAATAAATGCACCCAAAATATGCTCAACATTTCTCAACCGTGTCCACTCAGTTTTGTCAATAGACATATTTGTTCACAACTGCAATTTGTGGGTGCTTGACACTGCTTGTCCCCCTAACACTCTGTTCCAAAATCTTGCATTTGATCTTTTATGTTATGATATTTCTTGAGTGAGAGTGCAAATTACATTAATCGTTGCTTTGTCAGGCAATGATTTCTTGTTCCTCTGGATATAAAGTATGCTTTGTCAAATGAGTATACTGGTATGCATATGGAATTTCAATGCATTTCATGCAGTTGTTTAATTGTATGGATTTATCAAAGGCCTATGAATTCAATGGACGATTTATGCACCATTGACCAAAATAAACATAGATTTCGTTCATTGTATCCCAAGAATTTTTCTCTACTGTTTTATGGGAAAGGTATTCTTTTGAAATTGGTGACTGTATCATATCGTTTCTTGTGGTGAGTGAGCTGAGCTGGTCTGGAACTGCACATGCAAATATTGTATCTGTGGCAAGAGTATGAGCACACAGTGTTCGGCGATGTTGGATTCGTGTAGCGTCTAACAAACCTGATGCTGATGTCCTTGTACTTCATACAACCCCAAAATTTCAGTCAGGATTAAAAACAAACAGGTGGAACATAAGTAGGTGGTATTTGGAAGGAGAGGAATAAAACACCGGGAAAGGGAGAAAGAAAGTATAAAGGAAGGAATGTAGGTCAAAAGGAGGGGATTACGTAAAGGTGAGGGTTAAGTATAAAGTATTATGGAAATGAATCGAGAGAAGAAAGGAGTTAGCATAACAAATAAAGGGAGAGAAAGGGGGGAAAGGAATGAGAGGGATAAAAAGAAAAAAATTAAGGGAGTAGAAATTAAAGAGAAAATTACAAGTGAGAGAGAGATATTAATAAAATGAAAAATAGGAATTATGGTCATTGTAAAAAGCAATAAGAGTACCATGAGTGTCTAGGGACCCATTGAAAACATCAAAACATTCCTCATGATATGAATATATGAGGCAATCTATGACCTCTCATATCTTCACCTTTAACCTCTTGACCTAGGGAATGTTGATCCATGTCTTGTCATTGGTGCATGAAAGTCATTACTTGCAGGGTCCAAGTGATAGGCTTTCATTAGGCGTGTCTGCACCATCTCGAGATTGCCAAATATCCAGCTATTTTGAACTATCCCGATCGAAAGCTATCCAGCTATTTGCGTCTTCACCAGACCGATACGCTCATCACCAACTAGCTCGAAAAATAATCTCGAGATTGACGCATGCGCACTTCAGCGAATGACTGTACGGCCAGCGCGCGGATTTAAGATGCATTATTAACACCTAAGTACAACGGCGAACAGCAAACAAAAAACAAAACAAAGACAAAAACAAACTAGACGAGTAAATGCAGAAAACTGACGATTTGAACGCAAAAAATACGGTAGATGTACGCTGAGCTAACTGAGTGGTATAGATCACATGTGCGCGCTAGTAGAAGTAAACAACAACACGGAAAACCGGAAATCGTTGTGCATGATGGGATCGGGATTATTGACTCCGTACTTCGGTCTGGTGAAGACGCTCGCAAACTATCCCGCTAGTTCGGAAATAGAAGGATATTTTGCAAACTAGACCGAGATATCTTGGGATATTATCCCGACCAACTATCCAGCTAATTTGCCACTTCGGTCTGGTGAAGACGCAAATAGCTGGATAGTTTGCGATCGGGATAGTTCAAAATAGCTGGATATTTTGCAATCTCGAGATGGTGAAGACACGCCTTTTGGATATTCAACGTCTTGAATTCATACCTCCTTTTTAGACCCCATACATCAGTTGTCACCACAACGTCTTCACAACACAACGTCTTCACAACAGATGAAGACCTACGTTAAAGTGATGAATTGTTAAGAAAACAGTTTCATATCTTTATATCATGTGTGTTGTTTATTGTGTAGTTGAATTTAATTCTAAAGATACCAAAATATATTCTGCTTCCTGAAACCCAGAGCCAGAGAGGCTACGTTGAGTGGTGTGATTTCACTATATCATGCCTCTGTAAGTATATTTATTACAAAATAAAGTTAATATTATATTCTCTACAATGTTTAGCATTATTAAAAAGAGTTATTTATTAATAATTAATTGTTTATCTCTTTCTTTTCCTTTCATGAACTCTATCATCATGGCTGATATTTGATCAAACAGGTAAGACAAATTATTATTTTGGAAAATTTTGAGTATACCATTGGGATTGTGTGTGATCCTTGCTACAATGGAGAGACATACATGGATGTTGATATTGTGCTTTGGTGCTGTATATGACTCTGAATGAACTAATGATATTGTTGCTTATGATAGTGATGATGATGATTATGATGATGGTGAGGAGGAGTTGAGGAGGATTGTAATGATGATGGTGTTGACTCCGCAGATGATAGAATTAAAGATGATGATGATTAGGATAATGATGAAGATGATAATGATGGTGATGGAAATGATGTTGATGCGGATTATGGGGAGGAATGTAATGATAATGACGATGGTACTGAATCTCCTGATGATAAAATTAAAGATGGTGATGATGGAGATGGTGTAGGGGATAGTGATGATAGTGAAAGAGATGGTGATATGATGATGCTGATAATGAAAATGAACGGAATCAGTCAGACTTGAACTGATGATGAGGATATTATGTTTATTGTATGGTGTGTTAGTTTAAAATTGACTGCACTACAACTTTCTTTGTTCTTCTGAAGATATTCAAACTGTAATTGCTATTGTATTAGATTTTGATTCATACACTTTGAGCTAACTCTATATCTTTTAATACAGAGTTAATGCCTCTCTGGCTCCAAGCAAATAACATAATGTGATATTTTTAGTGTTATAGTTCCAATGGAGAGGGTGAAATAAAAATGTTCAGAAAACAAGCATTTGCCAGTTGCCATGGATTGCTCAGGGTTACTGTTTAACACACACAATTTAATGTCTCTATTATCCTGTGACCTACAGTATGTTTAGAAGTGGAACAATTAAATGCACTCTTCTCCCAAAGTTACTCTAGGTTGTGTGCTATCTAGTACATGTTACTTGCATGGAATGGACAAAGTGAAGTCTTTTTGCTTTGATTGTGCATTTGGCATTCGGGTGAATGTGGCATATTTTCAATGTAAATACCACCCGATACTGTATCTCTCCATTCAGCTATTCAGCCACGAGCGATAAATATTTTCCCTGATTCGGAATGAAAATGAAATACTATATCCCTGCTACTCTGGCTGGACCACCATTAAGAGGGGTCCAGCAGCCCGTTCCACCCCCATGATCTCCCGTCATTCAATTTCTGAAGTGTACGATTGTTGATTGTGCATTGGAAATGTCAAAACTGGAAATTCCGCAACTCGGTGAAAGGAGGCCTTTAGATTGACTCTCCTCAGGCGTGGAGAAGTGATGGGGGAGGGGGAGGGTTTAGAGCCCTCCCATAGAGACCAATCATAGGTTTGGAACTGGTCGAGTGCACTCGAGGGGCCATCCAGGACTCTTAGCTAAAGCCAGAAAATCTCTTTGAAAAAGTTTCAAGTTCATCAATAAGCAAGACTGGGTTTTCACACTATCATTGTGATTGTTCCCAAGTGCCTATCTTTCAGAAGTACTTAAAAAATACATATTTTCCTTTGAATTATAGTTATGTTTATTTACTTTTTTGGGGGAGGTGGTAGAGGTATGAATAGAATTTTTCATAAAGGAGTCACACCAGATAGGCCTAAAGAATTTAGTTGCGAGTGTACTGAAATATAGTTCATATTTTAATCAGCAAAATCAATTGAAAAGTGTGATAAGTACCCCTTTTCAAAGTTTAAAAAAGGAAAAATATGTAATATAGGCCTAACAGAGAATGATGATGCCTTATACAATATTTTCTTTTTCATGGGGAAATGGTCCTGAACAAGCAGAGACATTGATCTAATAGAGAGTTCTAAATCGACTCTTCCTTCAAGTTTTGGTTTTCATTTCAAAGACAACTGCACCACTTAGGCTTAACACAAACAGCTCCCAGATCTACGCGGTGACCCTCAAAATTAAGGGTCAACACGCACCTGTCATGGGCCGCGTTCATGCTTGATTTTGACGGCCAGAATCAGGCATCTGTTACGTGTTTAGTTTAAAACACGCTTGCGTTCATGCTCACTTTTGTAGAATCACCGAAAAACGGCGATCACGAACGCCGATCGTAAACTCACAAAAAGATGCGTTTACAATTGTAAACGCGTTTAAATGGGGTCAACGCACTGACCTCTAGTGGGTCTACGTAGCATGCACAGTGAAGGTCACACAATGCCACACAAGGAGAATTGCCTGGATGAGCCAGAGAAGTAAGCATGAACAGCTACACCGTGGAACTGCGATCACGATGAGCGTTTACGATGAGCGTTTCAGATCGCTCATTCTACCTTCAAAATCAAGCATGAACGCGCCCATGGAGAGTGCTGCAAGCTCCGACGACCTCTGACCTCGGCTATGAGGTTGTGGATGTCACCTAATATGCCGCCTGAGACGATGTGTTGAAAGTCATTACTGGGGAGAAAATGGAGTGATTACCACTCAGTATGATCTGATGTAGGTCCAAGAAAAGGCCTAGGATCCCTCGAAATGGGATGATTACGGTTGGGATTTTGCGAGTCTTCAGAAAGCCGTCCAGGAAGAGGACTGATTGCTGCTGTTTGGGACATGACGGGTTCAACAACCCCATCCCAAAGCAATGATGCAGGGTACGTCTTGCCAGTGGCGCTACCCCAATAAAATGGAGGAAATGAATACTTACTCAGTTCAAAATCACCCACTCACATCATAGTGGACAGAGTTTGATTGTCCATTTTGCTCAAAGTCACTTTGAGTTCAAGAAGAAACTAGATAAGTAGGCCCAAACACAACAGCATTTTGCTATATCTATTGCAAAGTGTCTCCCATAAAATGTATTCCAAGGCATGCGTAAAGAAAACTGCACACCACCCTAGACCCCAACATTAAATGTAAAGAGAAAATCTTTCACAGTACGGAACTGTCATGAAATAATATTCAATGATTGTTGCATTTGCCGAAAGAAAATTGCAAACTGCAAAAACTTTGTCGGTTGAATCAATTATTTCAAACTTTGAAACTTTCATGAATATTATGTGGACTACTTTCAAAATTCAATCATGAAATTGTCTCGAGTGCAAAAATCTGTGGGTTTACGCTTTATAGTATCGATAATCGAAGCATTCAAGGACTTTCTACCAGTTACCCAATAACACCAGTGTTGAGAGAAGCAACTTTAGCTACAATGATGTACATGTATAGCATGAATAGTGTGTAGCATGAACCAACTGTATTTTGCTGCTTTAAATGTTTTAGGTATTTATCAGAGGAGTTGTACAAGTGAAGTTAGGTTGAACTTTCCTAAATGATTTAGAAGGAGACATCATTAGTGCACATTAAGAGCAACTTATCGTCAGCCAAAATGTTATCTGTCTCCATTTGAGTAAGGAGAGAGAGGGACCGCTTAGCAGTGATTGACAATAATATGGGCCTGCAACCCTCAGAATTAATTTCATTTCTGATTATCCCATGGCAGCTACCTTATCACTGCCTCCACAGATCGCACCAGAAATGACATTTGATTGGCTGTAATCCCTTCCTCGTTACATGCATTAAAAACGAGGGGAAATTATCGGGAAGCTCGGCTAATGCACAGAAATTACTGCCTGTAGGGAATATCGTTATTTGGGGAGTAACATACAGAATCGGGCGTTACTTTTGCCATGTTCTGCCAAGGAAACCCATATGTTTTCCAGATGAGGTGATGTATTCTTAGCTCATCCCGGTATATCTATTTTAAAACTGTTCAATCGGGATTGCAGTGCAAATGACATTGAGAGTGTCATCAGTTACCCGCAGTTAATTTTGGGTTGTTGCGGTGACAAAATATCTTTAAAGAAACTGAATCTTGAAATGTTCATTGAGAATCCTCTCTTATCTTATTGGGTCACTATAGAATTGTGAAAATACATCTTGCAAAAAGAATGCATAATTGATATAATAAACCCACTGTCTATGCTAACAGATGTCTTTTGCGAATTCAGGGCCTCGTCTTACAAACAGTAGTTCAAAAGTAGTTGCTTGCTATCATATTACAAATAGTCTATGCAAGATTATACAGTATTGAAGTAGCCATCAATTGGGTATTGGGACTTGCAATGATTCTAGTCATTGACAGGTCTAGGTGCATTTCTTTAACACTTTAATACTCATCATGGATTCACTTGCCATGATGTTATTCATTATAAGACTTAATAGATATGAGCTAATCTATCTCAATTCTGCTTCTGTACTTCAAATAATCCAAGAAAAAAGAATCGGCTATATTTTGTTGTATATACATCTGAATGTTTCAGGAATGAAAATTACTTTCAGTTTCATTGCTTCCATTTCTGTACCTGAATGACATGCAAATGCTGTAAACACGAACCTCATTCAACCTGTATACTGGGCTTTCAGAATCAGGATTTTGAGCTCCTAAATCCCAGAGAGATTTAAAAGATCAGCTCTTGTGAAATATATGTAGCTCAAAAACACATTCCATGTTTATAGCTCTGCTATTATCAGGTGGTGCTACTGATTCAAGCCAGTTACATTACCTGTATGTTTGGGTTCTATGAACACTCAACAAAAATTATTATAATTTTTTTGTTGTTGGTTGTTGTTAACTAGGTCATGGGAAGATATAATGATGTAGGATAAGGCAGGCTTGTGTGCAAGAAATAGTTCACACTTTGATGAATATCTTACAGATTAACCAATTCTAACCTGTACGACTAACTGAAATCAGATCAAAAAGTATCTAATGATGTCTTTTTGTTGCTGACTTACAACCTTTTGACTCACATTTATAGGGTTATTTGTGTTAAAATACCGATTTATTCAAATTTAGTCCAAGGCTTTCAGTTGCAGGACTAGTGGCTTCTATTTGTCATAATGGGTTCCAATTGAGCATGAAATTGAATGCTGATCCCTCTTTGCAGTGAACCGGAAACTATCATACTGGCTTACCCTTCACCCCCCCCTCCCTATTTCTCTCTCTCTCTCTCCTTCTCTTCTCTTCTCCCCTCTTTTTTTTTTTTCTTCCTCTCAGTCTCACTCTGTATGTCTTTTTTGGTCTTCCTGTATGTCTTTTTTGGTCTTCCTGTATGTCTATCCCTCTCTTTCTATCATGTGTTCTGTCTGTGCCCTTTGCTCATTCTCTTTCTCCTTTGCCCCTCCCTCTGTCTCTTCCTTCTATCTCTCCCCCTCTCTCTCTCTTTCTCTCTCTCTCTCTCTCTCTCTCTCTCTCTCTCTCTCTCTCTCTCTCATGAAGTTGTTGAGGCCTAGCCGCTGAAAAGAATTGTATCTTTATATAGCTGGAGTGAGTTCTGTTCTGCCTGATTTGGGAATGCGTTGATAGCCCGTGCTTCCTTTCTCACTGCGATGATGAAAATTCAAGGCCTCGACAACTGAATGTGATGACACGATTCAGATGCGGATCACAAGATTAATAGAGAGAAAGACAGAGAGAGGAAGAGAGAGAGAGAGAGGGAGAGGGAGAGGGAGAAAGAGAGAGACAGAGACAGAGAGAGAAAGAGAAATAGAAAGAGAATGCGCGTGCCTTAATTAGACCATGGACCTGGACCTACTAAGAAGGTCCATGCTTAGACCTGGTTCTCTTGTACAATGCAAAGATTGCCTTTAGAGGTGTCGTGGTTAAGTAGATAAGTTACCAGACTGTGGATCTCAGAGTTTACAGTTCGAGTCCCGCCCCTCAGGACTAATGTGTCTCCCTCTAAATTTTACCTAACTGGCCTATATATTCCTGGTTTAGATCCTTTGGTTCTAACCTTGACCATAACGAACCGGCACTGACTGGTTGTCTCTTCTTATTTGACACATTCTCCAGCTCATATTGAATTGTCTTCACTCATGACCAATCAAGAAGCAATATATACTTCCTGCTGTCCTTCAGATGCCTTTTTCTGCTCTGCAGGTGCATTTCCATTAGCCCAAAATAAGCTCAAGCTTGCAACAGTAAACCGATCAACACCTCTCAAGAAAAACTTCCATATATATACTCTAATTTTCCAATCGTTTTTGTCCAACTGTAATTGTATACACACTAAATGGGACAGATTAGCTGCAGGTTATATGATAACAAATTTGATCTATATACTTCCACATGTCTGATTTATGAATCAAACCATTAGGTCTAGGTAAAGTCAAATCTGGGACAAACCTCTTCACCAGATTGCAGCAAACATCGCTATTTAATAGACGGCTATTTCATGAACTAGCCCTAGTTTTCTTATGATAATAGCTCAAGCAAAAATTTCAAGCGCAATATCAAAATAGCCTGTTATTTCAATTTTCAAATCAGTTATAGGCTAATTGTTACCTCGCTACTTTCCCTGGATCAGGGCTAGAAAGCAATTTTAAAATAAATCTTGAGCTAATGAAAACGGGCCTTATGGCTGGCTACTCTATACACCTGTGTCTGCTCTGTCAAGTGCTTAATCCTTCTCCCGTTTCCTTCTCAGCTGCGAAACATTTCCTATGTCAAGTGTAGCTTTTCTTCCTGTACTAGTCATTTCTTAAACAAACAAAATACACAGAAAGCTAGTGTCCAGGTATAATTTCCTTTGAAATATATGCAGAGTCTGGGCATATTTGACTGGTGGATTATGTTTAGTGTACATCTGCTGGTATTAGCTTTGACATGTCTTGTGCTTCAGGGATGTATTGTAGGCTTAAATTTTGCCCTACTTATGTCTGATATCTTACATATAAGTACTATAGTACACCAAATCTTGGGATTTATGTTTGCAGTTGCCTGTAAAAGATATGGCTGGAGAACATTCAAATATTGATGACATAGCGCCCACTAAGATATAATTTTAACCTGTTCTGCTAAACAGATTTGCTTTTCTGCATTTCCTGAACAAGCTGTAAACGATTTCCCTGTCCCAACACCATTCTTTCCTGTATTACCAATGCTGGAACTCATGCCTACTCCACTTTCCCTTTTCGCAGGTGTCCATTCATTGACAGATCTTCCCAAATGAGTAAGAGTTACCAATTAGTTGATACCCACTCAATGGTCCTCTGTCTTTGGAAGACCACATAGTTGTATTAAGACACATATTGTGCTCGCTCTTTGACAAGTGTCCATTCATTAGCAGTTCTACAAACATGACTAAGAGTTACCAATTAGTTTGTACCCACTCAACGGTCCTCTGTCTTTGGAAGACCACATACCGGTAGTTGTATTAAGACACATATTGTGCTTGCTCTTTGACAAGTGTCCATTCATTAGCAGTTCTACAAACATGACTAAGAGTTACCAATTAGTTGATACCCACTCAACAATCCTCTGTCTTTGGAAGACCACATACTTGTATTACGACACATATTGTGCTTGCTCTTTGACAGGTGTCCATTCATTGACAGATCTTTCTAAATGAGTCAGAGTTACCAATTAGTTGTTAAACTTGTTACCCACCCCACGATCCTCTGTCCCTGGAAGACCACATAGTTGTGCTGAAGACACCTATTACCTTTGCTCTCTCGCAGGTGTCCATTCATTGACATATCTACCAACTTGAGTAAGAGTTATCAATTACGGTAGTTGTTACCCACTCAATGATCTTCTGTCCTTGGAAGACCACAGTTGTATTGTAGACACCAAGGGCTCTTGCTCGTTTACAGGTGTCCAACCAATGAAAGAAGTGATAGTTACACATTCCTTGTCTTCAGGTCAATGTTCTTCTGTCAACATGAGACCATATTGATGACACTTCACACAACCTGTCACAGGTGTCCATTTATTGACAGGTCTCCATGCCGAAGTTAGGGAATTGTCCGCAATGAGAGTTGCACATTCTTGTCTTTGCTCTTCGGTCATCAAAATACCCCCATACATGTAGTTATATTAAAGGTAATACAAAGTTTTGGTAAATTTTGAAAATTTGGTGGATAGTGATTCTCTACAATTTTGATATATTTGGATGCCCCTGTGGATGTATTATAAGCACTAGAAAATTTAGCCCCTAAAGCACTTCTGCTTTCGAGAAAAATTGAATCTAAAAATTTACCGGTGCTCCCGGTAAATTTTGATAGATTTCAAATGGCGCCTACGGCTGTACAATGGTAGCTGCGACCATGGAAATATCAGAATATGTAGTTGTGATATATAATTTTCAAACAGGAATAGCTAATCGGTCGATTTTAGTTAAGAAACATTGTTTTATAGCTTAATTAATATCTTGACCTTGAGAGGGAGCTATACAACATAAAGAGTTTATTATTTACAATTTTTATAACTTTAAACTCGATTTCGACCGCGACAACGATCGCTTAATATTGTAGGATCGCATATGCTTCCAATATGTTCATTTTAACCAAATCCATGACCCCATACCAACACTTTGTATTACCTTTAAAGACATCTCTGCAGCCTGTCGCAAGTGCCCATTTGTCCATTCATTGACAGGTCTACCTAAGGTATAAGGGAGTTAGGGTAAGTTAAAGTTTCCTCTGTTTGGAGATGATAACATTGAATACACCTGCCCTCTTACACTTTGAGATATGTTCTGTTGTCAGAGGAAACAGAATACCGGTAACCCTTATTTTCACCTAGAAATGTGGTTGAGATCAAGCTTGTTTCCTCCAGCAGAACTTATTAAGGACACCATGAGTCATATGACCGGTCAGGCATAGGACTCCTGGATTGTCAGTCGTCATGCCCTCAGTACTATCAAGAAAGAGTTTATTCAATTTATCCATAGGAGTTAGCCTTGGTAACTCCTTGGATTATCATCATGATTACCACATTTTCTGCTCTCCAGTCTCAGTGTTGAAATTCTAGACTTGTTGATGCTATTTAATTTCGAACAGTATTACCTGTCCATTTGGTAAGCGAGTCGATCTACCTTCTCATAGCTTTATAAACACACGTCATAACTTTGCTTCAGAGACTCATCTTGCATAAACTTGTGAATCAACAAGAAAAGAGTTACAGCTCAAGGAAGATTTCCTGCTGGGATATGAGAGGAAGCGCGCAAAGTTGCTTCTTCGTCTGAGAAGGAGGAAGGGGTGGAGCTTGTGTCAAAGACACAGGGGTCAATGTCGGGTCACGGATGGGGGTAAAGAGGACCAAAGGGATTTCCTATTGTGGCTGGATGACTGAGCGCCAGGTTGAGAGACAAGACCTGAATTCATTAAGTCAGAAGATGTCACACTCTTCCTTAACTTAGACAACGTTTTTTTCAAGATATCTTTCAATTAACCTCGAAGACAATATCTATACTTAAGTGTACTGTTTCTTGAAATCAAATCAAAATTACGTAAGAGAACTTGATTTTTGTATATTGCATTCTTTGTTCATGAGAAATGGTGGTAATCATAGTTATGTTAGCTCACAACATCAAATTTCAAAGGCAATTCTTTAGCTGGGAACATGTCAATGTGTATTACTGATTTTTTCAAGTATATATTAAAACTGCTTGAAAGTCTTGGTAGTTTCAGGCAGAAATTTTTAATACTTTCAGGGATGTAGTGCCTTCCACAAGACAAATTGACAACAACAACAAATAGGGAATGTACTTCAACAAGCATTCTAAATCGCTCAGTATAGTTAAGGGGGTGCATGATGGATATAGCAGATCGAGTGAGAGATAGAGAGAGACAGACAGAGAGAGAGACAGAAAGAGACAGAGAGAGAGAGAGGGAGGTTGGGGTGGAAAAGTAAAGAATGATAGTCTAGACCATTACTATGGCAACCATTCAACAAAATGTCAAGATAGTGTGAATACCTTGAGTGTAGGTTTCAAGTGATTGTATTTGATGAGATAACAGGATGTTTTTGCTCTGCATGTGACTATTGCTCAGAAACGGTTAGGGATTCGCAAGGTTTTTTTTGACAACCGTTTAACCTTTCGCAGGGAGAATAGACCACTTTATAATTACTACCATATACAAATTTACAGATTTTTCTTTCCTAGGGACCTAGCGTAGAGTTATTCCATCTCTCTTAATTATCTGTGGCTAAATTGTCCCTTGACCATACCCACTAGAACTTCCATCTTTCGGCAAGCCTAGTATGCCAACCTCTTTGGTAGAGCTGTAAACTACAAATACTTTGCAGTATCAAGATTAGCGTAAAAGTATAGGTCTAAGGCTAATCTAAAGATGATTTGATCCTATCATATGTATTGACATCACAGGAATTTTACTTAAAAGTGTTAAAAGAGAATGAAATTTTGATTTCTACCTTGGGTTTGGGTAGGTTTTTTAAAAGGAAAACATGTAGGTCTGAAATAAGATCTGAGTAATTTTCTGGAAACAAGCTGTAACTATTTTCTTGATTTTATATTTTCTTTTGAATACTAATTAAGTGGTTTGTGGTCCCCACCTATTGATTAATAATTTGTTCAAGTCTCTTTTTAAAAAAAGTTGCTGTTCTTGGAAAGGATGTTAAGTATAATAATAAGGGCATTTACTCTCTGTAACAGGTGCCTTAAATAAATAGTCATCAGTTTATTACACCATGCTTGAAAGGCATTGCATTTCACGAAAGCATGACTGTGAAGCTTTGAAAAGAAGATTAGTTTGCAGAGTGTGACACTTGATGTATTATGAGAAGTCAACGATAGGTCACTCTATTTTGATAACCTGTACTTTAAGCTTAATTGGATTTCTGATACTCTTGTATGCTTTTCACATCTATTTTTCTTAACCCCGGACTATCCTTAACCCCATACTATCCTTAACCCCATACTATTTTTTTTGCTGTTCACATCTACGCAGCTTAGCACCACAATTGCCCGGCTAACCCCGCAATTGCCCGGCTAACCCTGCTATTTTGCAGGGCCAGATAGTACCGTACTATTTGTGGGGTTAGCCCACTTTGGCAAAACGTAATGTGAACAGAAAGCCGGCTAAAATTACCCCGGGTAATTGGTGGGGCTAAGGAAGGAATTGGTGGGGCTAAGACCCCCCCCCCCCCCCCTTAGCCCCACCTATTTCCCGGGGTTAAGCAATATTTGGTAGATGTGAAAAGCATATAAGAGTCAAGTCAGATTCAATCACACTGTCATTGAACTTGACTTTTTGAGAGAAAATAAGAAAAGGAAAAGGATGTTAACAGGTTGATAATGATATAATGGGATTGGATTGGATAGGGAGTGGGGTGGGGTGTAAAAGATATAGCAAAGAGAGAGAGAGAGAGAGATGTGAAAAGGGAAGGTTGACATGCAGAGAGACAGGCAAGAAGTAAGGAGGTTTTCTTTCCAATGTGGGGGGGGGGGGGTGGTAATGGAACTTAGGATAGATCATGATAGGGAAAGGGAGAGAGACACACAGACAGATGTAGGGAGGCAGATAGAGACAGAGGGTGGGGGAGAGGGAAGGAAGAGACATGGGAGGGGAGGAGGAGACGGAGACAGAAGGGAGTTAGGGGCACCATATATATGGGGAGGAGAAGATAGAGAAAAATAGGCAAAGAAGAGAAGGGATAAAGGGAAGGGGGTTCATAAGCCACACTTAGCTGGGGGTTCATAGGTGGCCAACTTGGAAGGTGACATTCACAAATTTCTTTTCTTTTTCTTGATTACTTTGGAACTTTCATCGTTTTTCAACAGGAAGTCTAATTTTTCTTCAACAACATGAAAACACCTCAAGCATTCCACTTTAAACCTGTATTACTTCAAAAATGAGAAGAATAAATTGGGGAAAAGTTCAATGTTTAGTCACAAGTTCCATTAAACAATATTTGATTTCATCATAAACACCAACCATGTTTTTCCTAAAGATTTATCCATCCTCCGTATAGGAAATTGGCAGCAAAATTAATGCAGCGTAGTGCCCCACTTTTGTGGTTTGTTTTTCGATAAATATTCCCTCAAAGGCGAAAATCTGGTTATGCTTGGTGTCAAAATATGACGTGAATAACCAATGTTTTTATGGAAATGGATGGGGCATGGGACAATGAATTTGGGTATAAAGAGACCGAAAGGTGTGTGTTATTTTTGCAATAAGCGCTTTCATGATTTTGAACAAAGACTCAAAAGAGTAACAGGCGTGCTTGGAGCATACAAGAACTGGGCCTACCCAATTTTCCACCTATCCAAACTTTGTCAAAGTTTTGGGAAAACATATTATGAAATGACAAGTATCCGCATGAAATGATTTTGTATAGAAAGTCTTTGTGGGAATAAATGAGGCTAATTATCTCAAGTTGAATTTCAGTCAACCTAAAAGTACAAACAAACTCCCATCTTGTTGAAGGAAATGGTTCAATTGTTAAGGGCTTAAAGCCGATCAGAAAAAAATCCATTAGAACTCATTAAATCTTATCAGTTTATAACCCTCATTCAAATTTGCGATAATCGTCATAAACAAGATATTCTTATACCAATAATCGTATAGAAAAACAAACTTAGAGACCTATTACTGAGGAAATATGAACCATTAGCCGCCATGTGTCCACAAAATACTCCTCTTTATATCTCATCTATTTAATCTCGACAGATAAATATTGATCTGAATTGCTTGGTAAACATTGCATTTCATTTAGTATATGGGAATGGATGAGTTACCGGGAAATGTGAGATACGTCTGTACTTTTCGATATGTAGAACTAGAAATTTCAATGTTATTTCAGAGTGTTTTTTTCCTCATGGCAGCTGTGAAAACAAAACAGTTCATTGGATTCTCAAAATAAGTCAATTTTTAAAAAGCCATTGAGTGAAATAATACAGTTTATTTGAACATGACACAATATCTTGTGCTCTTGGATATTTTAAAAAAATCGTAGAAATCATTCTTCAAAACAGCTTTTGCTTATTTTTACCATTTTGTATGACCTTAAAAGCGACCTCAAACTTTAAATTACAGGAGTTCACTAGAAGTACCTTAGCTGTGACATAATTTGTCACTTTTGTCACTTTAATCTTTACGATTCCTCACCTGTTTCTATAAATTGTGAAGATAAGAAGCAATTCCAAAGCAATAAATGCTCAAGATTGTCACTCATAAACACATTAACCTTCGAAAAGAGCAAATCTTAGATAAAACTCTATTGATTCTGGAGCCTCATTAGCACCTTATTACAATGGTAGTAAAATTACAGAATAAATTCCCATGTAGAACATCGAATCTGAGAAGCCAATGGGAATGATGAGAGTGAATAATAATTCAATCTCTTTCTGTATTTAAGTTATTCATGTTGAAATGTTATTCATATTTATTTGCAGTCTAAAATAATTTTTGTTAAAACTTTAATCTTTCCGTAGTACATTCATTGGAGAAAAGAAATCAGTTAGGATTTTTTTGTTAACAAAAATTAGTAATATGAAAAGATTTTTAAACAGTTATTTAAGTTAATGCAACCAAATGTTGCATACACTGAAATCAGCCTCATTGGGATAATATTAATACTATTTTCATCATTATCTCTGGGAATATTTTTGATACAGTTTTCATAACTGTGAGAAGATCATTTATGCAAACTTTTAAATGTATATCAGCATATTGATGACGTGCTATTGTGAGAAGATATGCTATAGATAAAACTATATGATTTATATTACTTATTTACTACTAGCACATTGTATTAAAATAATGATATTGTCTCTGATTTTCAAATTAAGTAAAGATTAAGTAGTTGTAGCATTGGTAATAACAACTGTTATATCGAAAGCTTCGGGAGTGAATTTTTATGGCAATCTTGAAACACATATGGGTACAATTTATCACCCCTTCATAATTCAAAGCTTAAAGCAAAGAATATGCAATTTCTGAATGATTTATCACACAATTTTGCTTTGTGTAACCTTCGAAACCCCCTGTACTATAATAAAGGGAAACCAGAGATGTATGCTCCCATTTATGAGTGATTTACTTGCAATATATAAGCCTTTTATGCCCCTTGCAGCATCAAGAGGAATTTTGTTGGGCTTGCATTTGCATTAACTGAGGGGGGGGGGGGGGGGGGGGGGTATTACTTTGGGAAGTGTAAACCCTAGAAATATTGCAAGTCAGAAGGAAACAAAACTTTTGTAAATGGAAAAATACAAAGCAGATAGCACTGTTATATCTAAGAATATGATAATAATTTTCATGAATAAATCTGGAATTTACATAGCGCTTTGTAGAAAATAAAATCTCTAAGGACTGTCATTTTACACACACACAATGTGTGCACCATCTGGACTCCCGGCGGAATATTCCGAGTATTCCTACCATATGATGGCCATGAGGGCATGGCAGATACTATCACAAAGCCTATCATCATCCCACCAGTTCCCCATTTATCTCCTGGGTATGGAGTGGCAAATGTAGATTAATGACAAGCCAAACGACAATATATTGAACAAAATTATTTGTCATAGCAGTATTTCATAGCGGACTAGCGGTAATCAAAGCCATAGTATAGTAGTACATGTAGGAGAAGCAGTAGTGGCAATAACAACAGTGATTGTAGCAATCAGGGATAGTTATTTTTATTAGTGGAAAAAATAATGTCAATATTGATATGTCTATAACCAAGGAGTTAGGCTGCAACTCCTTGGGATAACACATGAAATGGTCATAATAAAATTGAATAGTCACTGAAAAAAAATGAATGAACACACAGTAGCTATACATGTAGCTGTTGTAGACCTCAATGTACAGTGACATGACTCCAGCTAGAAAAAGGATACAAACTCAAATAGATTAACAGCTGTTTCATTTTCTGCTTAAATTCTTTCTTTACACAAAGGTTCACATCAAATCATTTCAGGAATTCTAAGTTCAAGATTGCATTCATGGCCCATTTCTCCCTTGGGAGTGGCAAGCCCAAGATTAGAATAAGATACCCTCTAGATAATGTTATCGATGATTTATAACTATGTTCTGAGGACGCTTGCCCTTTTGCCTTTCTGAGGAGACATATAAGACCTAGGCTGACATGGAACAGATGTACGAGGTTATAACGAACATAGTTTATGTTAAAGGTAACATTTATTGCTTGCTACAGAAACCACATTTTTAAAGAACATCCTTTTTATTCTAATTTCATACATTTCATTTTGAAGATTTCAAAAAAGTAGATGAATGTAAACAAGCGATCAATATAAAGACAATTAAATAAAATCTTTTCATTTTTTGTTGTTCTGTTAGTGCATAGATGTGGGGCTTGTTTATAGACATACAGGAAGATGCTTGTTGGTCTAGTGGTCAGCTTTCTGGTACACAAATATACAGACCTGGGTTCAAACCTCAGTCGCATCTTTTGGATTATTTGGAAAGCGAAATTAACATTGATGGTTGTTCCCCAAATGCAAATAATCAAATCTGATCATAAATATGCATGTCCATGAAAGAAAAACAAATACACACATACCGGTAGTAGTCTGTACATGTATAGTATTGCAATAAATGTATGATTTGAAGATTTCCTTGGAAAAGACATTCTGAAATAAGAGTATCGAAAACCAAAGAGAGGAGTGATCATGTCTCACTGCTTGACTTTTTCATAAATAAACAATCTCATCCAATATCAACATCAACCTCAAATTCCACTCCACATATTTTCTTTCTTTTCCCTATTTTGTTGATGGACAATTACTTCAATTACAGAATTGGAAATAGTTTGTGGGACTCGTATTTCAAAGTGGCCTGGACCCTCTAAGAAATATCTGAAGTGGTGTATATTGTATTCTGAGGGCTGAAATGGCGTTAGCTTCATGTTAAATCATATGAGTAAATTCCTTTCTGGCTCTCAACTGGCATTTGTTTGTTGTACTTGGTTGGAAGCATTGGACTTGATGTCTCCTTGTTGCATAGTCTCTTCGTCCAGACCTTAAGTTGTATCCCTTACTCAGTACAGACCCACATTTGATACAGCAGCTGAGCAGTGCATGATGCCTCTATGCTCCTCTCATAGATATCCATGTTAAAGGCTCAGAACTCAGTTTATTGACATTTCATAAAGATGTCATTGCTTTGTAATGTCATGGTCCAGATAACCTCCAAACTGGATTCCCATTCAATACATAATAGATTATTCACGGGAACGGTTTCTCACAATCTGCAAAAGTTCTACGAGAATGTCTCTTTTAAATAATGTTAAAACATGATCTAAAGCTCTTCTTGAGCCTTACACCAATGTGTAAACATTTGGACACAATTACCTAAACAGTCATTATTATGAAGTGATCCATTTCAGATAACCCCCAAACTGGATTCCCATTCAATGCGTAATCAACTGTTCACAGGAACTGTTTCTCACAAACTGCAAAAGTTTTGCAAGAATATCTCTTCTAAATCCTGCCAAAACATGATCAAAAGCTCTTGTTGAGCCTTACACAAATGTGTAAACATTTAGACACATGCATTTATCCAAACACTTATTATAAAGTGATCCATTTGAGCATGTATGCAGAGCCATTAACATTGTCAAGTGTGATCGATGTACATGCTTCAATGTATTTTCCCAATGAAAAAAATGGTCTTCACCAATTATGCAGTATAGGAGCATAGGTCTTAGAAGGTGAATGGGGAATTGTTTTAGGAGTGTCAAAATATTTGTTCGGCTTTGCAGAAAAGCCCACTGATTTATTCCATGCGAGAGTGTCTCCTGCAATAATGTTTACAAACAGTCTTTCAAAGTGTGAAGTCTTGACTGATGAAGCTTGCTTGCCTTCGTAACCCTCCATAGGCATAGGATTGTAAATTTTGAATTTGATTTGAAATTAATGTCCATTTGGATATATGGCTAACTCAAATTCATGGTGTGACATTTATGGTTAGTATATAACGTTTACCAATCCTGTCCCAGAATGACTGAAATGTAGAATGGTGTTTCCAGACTAGTTGCATATCGTCACAGCAATGTTTCCTTGACATCATTGCCCTGTTGGGTGACAAAGTTGTTATACAATCCGATGGTTTCTTTCATCGGCCTTGATAGAGTCAACCATCATTTTCCTTGGGCTAGAAATGTATCCAGTTTTTGTGAATTCTTGTGTAAGTGAGATTGGGATGATAGGCTGAAGAATAGAGAACATTCCATTTTTCTGCTTGTCTTTGCTCGTGGGATGATAAGAGAGTAAGAGAGAGGTTAAGACTTGAGAGGTATTTCAAATAATATATCCATTTTTTTGTAAATTCTTGTGTAAGTGAGATTGGGATGATAGGCTGAAGAATGGAGAACATTCCTCTTCTCACTTTGCATTTGCACTTGGGATGGCAAGAGGGTAAAGTGGAGGTTGAATGGTATTTCAAATTATATATCCAGTTTTCATGAATTATAGTGTTACTGAGATGGGGATGATAGGCTGAAGACTTGATAACATTCTATTTTTTCACCTGTCATGGCACTTGAAACAGAATAAGAGCAAAGTGGAGGTTTTCAGGCTAAGAAAGTGTCAGTGGTATTTTAGAGTGTTGCAGAAAGGTTTCAAGTTTTGAATGATATGCAGGATGGAATACCTCTCTTCATTTTACCCTCTTAGGTATTCCATTCAGAGTTTTTCACAGGTATTCAATAATGCAACAAAAGGCCTCTTGTCTGAGTCTAAGCTAGTATTTCAAGTAATACAGTTTTCAATGATGAGTTGCAAGAAAGCATTTAGAAAGTTTCTTTTTACTCTCTGTCATAAAACTTAGGGATTAAAAAGGTTACGAAGGTTTTCAATGCTATTTGGAATGTAGCAGAAAACTGTTTGTAGGGATAAGGGGTATTGGTTTCAAATTTCTTGACTTAAATAGTCAATAGATAATACTTCTAGCTCTCAAATTGAAATGTGATGAAAAGGATTTGTGAATCTTACATATACATGCTAAAATCCCAGCTAAAGTTGCCCATTTCTATTAACCTCAGTTATTTCATTCATTCAAAAGGGCAAACAACCTCATAAAATCACACCTGGATTTTTATGGCTAATAGGCCTAATTCATTCACACTGCCAAACCAGGAAGGTGGGAGGCCAATGCATCGTCCGAACTGATTCCAAACCAATCAATTATTGACAGTTTTGGTTAAATGAAATTTGTTGTTAATTCTGTCGTTAGTCTGACTTTGGTCTCATGGGTTTAACTGAGATATATATATTCAGGGTCTGTACATGATATTTCTGGGGCTCACTGAATTCTACATGTTTCTTTATTTTGAGGAAATGCACTCCACAAACCTTCAAATATTTTATTGTTTGCGAGTTGATTTTAGTAATTTAGATTCTGCTGATACATCAAGGTTAATGATGTATGCTGTACAGATCAAGATAGAGAAGTTTGTTCATTAGGGGGATAATCAAACAGATTTGTGGGAAGATGGGCCCAAATAGGAAGGATTAATATTACTCAAATAGATGCGCATGATAGAGGATGGCCTTGCTTCCGGTCACACGCGATAGAGCTGCTTGTCTTTATTTTTTTTATTTTTATTTTTTTTTTTTTTTGGGGGGGATGGATCTTACTTTGTTTAAAGAACTATTTAGAGAGACGGCACAGAAATTCTCTCAAACAATATCGTTTACTGCCCAGCTTTACAACCACAAGGTTTACACAGACCCAATACCCCCAAATGATCTGAAAGAAGCCATATTTTCCCAGCACTTTGTATATTTTTATTGGATCGACCTGAGGGTGTATACTGATTCTTCTGAAATTATCCAACCATCGGCCTTGTGATCTCAGGGTCATTAGACCCTCTTTGTGGCTGGAGAGTGGTCATTGCCATGGTCATTGACCAGAGGTCAGCTTTGTCTCGAGGTCAGTCCCAAAGGTCCAGTTTGGAGTGGAGTTTAGAGAGCTAGACTCATGTCCAGGCTTATAAAGTTTGTTGTAATATGACAATAGTTGGATTTGACAGGCACTCTTCTGGAAGATTCAAGAAGGTGCATGATTTATTATTAATCTGGCTTTACTTAGCCTTATAGCCTAGCTTCATGTATCATGATAAGGAGCCTGTTTAGGTTGCTTGGTCAAGAGGCAGGTCAAGCAAGTCTGGAGCATCCTGCTGTTTCTGTCAGTCTAGTCCAGTCTATAGTCCAGCTCCCCATTAATTGGAGCTGTCAAAGTACACCTGTAAATAAAGTGGCATTTGATTTAAGTACTGGGTTATATTCATTAGGGAGCCGGGGACTGGCTAATTATAAGGGCCGCCCCGAATTGGCCGAATATCATGTGCATTGTAATTGGTCAAGGTTGGTTTGAAGTAGAAATGAGGAATCTAGCACAGCATGGGGATTGAAAACCTAAAATTTGTAATATGGGCCTATAATTTTGTTTAATGACATTTTGAAGGCTTATTTGTTAAGATTAGGATGGAATTATAAATAATCATGATTTAGCAGATTTCCAAGGAAAGACTTGCTGTTGTCATGCCAAAAGTAAATAGGGGAATTGTCATTGGCATATCTTGGCCCAAATCGTTGATTTCAGTGAAATATGTCATGAACAGGTATGGCTGACTGTTTGACTGAGCCAGTATATATCCTTGTAAGACTAGATACATGTACATGTATATTATCATGCAAAACATAGAGTCGAAAGACAATGTTTAAGGTATGGATTGCTGCTTGTAAAATGACAACAACAAACATTATAAAGTTTGAGATACCATCAATCCCAAAAGTTCAAACATCTATAAGGTCTTCATTTGCATTCATTATTCATGCAACTCACACAAGTTTGGAGTATTTCTTCTACTCAAATACTGACCCATACGCCTTATTTGCTACAAACGATGGACAAAAATGGGCAAAAGTTCTGCAAATACTTCTTGGAGTCCGAGAGTCTCTACAGTTCACTTGAGTAATGATCTGATGAGGGCAGTCTAATAGGACGTCAATTCTTTGTGAAGGCTTCCTGTGGTGCGGCAAGCCCTGTGTGGGAACCCTCTCTTTCCTGTTTGCCAAAAATATAACGTCCACATCATTTTTCGTTAAGGGAGGATGCCTATTGCAAATCATCTGTGATATCTAGATCTTATCTCAAGATTTTGGGTCCAATCTGGCGCGATGGCAAGCAGCATGTTCAGATTGATGATATTTATCGTTTCAAACAATGTTTCAAATATGATTTGTGTTTTAAAGTGATGTGCTTAAAAACATGGGCATGAATTAAGACCTCCATGAAATCAACTCAAGGGAAATTCTAGTACCCTATTGTATAAATTCATAGAAGTTATATTATGTTCACACATTTTAATTAGGTAATGAACGAGCTATATTATTTGCCCAAGCTCGATTTTTCAAAAGTTTTGCTTTTTTTTTTGTCTTGTATTGGAATTTGGTATTGTTACTTGTCTGAGGTGACAATGTCTTGAACCTTGCCTTCGATAGCTGTAACAGTTTTTGCAATGATAACTCTAACCTAAATCTCCACAAACGCGGAGGCTCATGAATCATTACTAATATCAAAGTTGATAACCCATGCCTTTGTAAAATAAACTGCATAAGATTGATTCATGCAACACATTGTTTTTGGAGAAGAGATGCACTGATTAAGTCTTTACGTCTCATGGGAAATTTTCAATATTCTCACGGCTTAAAATCGTATCTGTCTCATATCTAAATGTTTTCCTGTCTCATGATTTGAACGCAACAATTTCTTTTGCCTGTTTGTCTTATGTCTGGTTGCCAAATGACTGACGATTCCCAACTGACTGATGATTCTCACAAAATGTTTTTTCAAAGTGAATTTCTTCCCAAGGAAAACACTCTCACAAACTTATGTTTTTAAGCAAACTCAATGCAGTTGTGAGAAAATTTAAGGTTCAGGGTGGTGTTTCATAAAGCTGTTCGTAAAGTTACGCATGACTTTACGAATGACTTGTATATGAAAAGCCAAATGGGATGCTCAATCATTATTAAATACATCAACTAAAGTTGAACTGTGCAGATGTAGATTAACATTCTTATGAAAACAAACATTTTTAATGCAAAGTATATTTGTTTGCCATAATTTAATTGAGGTTATTGAAAATATCAGAAAAAACTTTGAGCATCCTATCTGGCACTTCATATACAAGTCGTTCGTAATGTCATGCGTAACTTTACGAACAGCTTTATGAAACACCTCCCAGATCCTGAAAAGGATACTTAACATGATTTTTCTGACAGCCAGATAATTTTTCATTGAGGTAATCAATCCTTCTGGGCTGGCTCTTTTATGATTATATGATCATTATATACATTCCACTGCAAATTGGCATCTTTCTGCACACACATTATGATACTGACAATGAACTCTGTAAATTTCTCAGCACAAAAGTCAACAGTCTCCTTTGAATGTCACCCAGCGAGGTCGTAACATTAGGCCCTCGCTCAAGTTTACGCGCTGTATTTCTTGTGACATTTTTATGGCTCAACCCGAAACCCAGAGACATTATCCAAAGAGCATGTTGCAAGTCTATAAACCAATCATGAATCAATACGAGATTGAGGTAATCATTTTCAGTCAAGAAGACATTACATACTTGCTATCCACTTCATGAATAATCAAAACAAAATACCTATTCACAATTCTCTGGAATGAGGGTGAACTTTTGGGCCTTGGAAGGCGTGTTTCTCGATTACCTTCCTGAAAAGATTAAAAAGTGGCATAAATCAGACGTGAAATATGCGCGGAACCTGAAGAGTCAAGAGTGTATCTGACAATGTGACTCTGAACTCTTCATTCAAACTTTGTTCCTTTGAGTTGTGTAGGAAATTATTCACACATATATCAAGATAGTAAAGTATTTTAGGAATTGATTTTGAAACCAACAAGAAAGGAGAATATTGGTTCTATATTACTTTGGGTGCTGGGTTAGATTATTGATTTTCCTGAAGGGTGAAAAATATGAATATATTAATTAACTGTGTGAAATATTACTGAAAGCAGGGTGATCGACTACCCATTAAAAATATAGACTTTTAATAACAAAAAATAATTCCCACATCCTGCTTTTTATGAAAAATCAAAGGGATTGAATTATGTCTTACAATTCTGAGTAAGTGCCTTTCTGGCTTAAAGCAGATGATGTGTGTACGATTTAAAGAGATTTGTTAAGAGTTATAATTTCCTCAAGTCATCTGATTTTGAGTTTTGTATGCAACATTAAATTCCCTAAAAATGGTATGGTTTGTGCAGAAAAATTCATGCCACCTGGTTTCACAATTCTAATTTGCTTTACTTGACTGATGTCTCTCCTAGTGCTTGTTGAATGCAAATAATACTTGAACCCTCGATAATGTTTGAACACTAGCGAGAATCCATATTTTCTTTTCTACTCAACACTTACAAATGTCCTCTCCCTGAACCTTGGTAAAATATGGAAACTAAAGTTATGAAAAGCAACTCAATTAACATTGTCCATTCTGCAATGTAGTGAGAGTTCATATTTCATCCGTCTGGAGCCAGTAGGGTGTTAACTCTGTGTAGAATGATGTGAGTTTATTCCCTTATGACTCCCAAAGAGACCACATGTATATGATCTTGACGTTCATGGTTTTTATATCAAATTAATTTGCATTTCCATGTGCCTTTTTTCCTCCATTTTAGAACACGAAAGAATGCAAATAGAAAGTAACGTAATAGACAAATACAAATTTGGGTACAATTAATCTTAACAATTATACAATTATACTTTTGAATACTATAATAGTGGGAGTGTCGTGGTCGAGTGGTTTAAGGCGCTTGACTGTAGATGCGAAGGTCGGGGGTTCGAATCCCGACACTGCACTAATATCCTTTGGCAAGATATTTACCTGCACTTGCTACTCTCCACCCAGGTGTTAAATGGGTACCCGGTAGGATGCGAACGTTCATGTGGTTGGACGAGCAAGTGTGCGCTTGTAAAATGGCGACTGGCTGGAATGCTCCCCAGGGAGTGGAAAATGTGCACACATTGTGTGCGGGTAAGCCTGAATCCGATGACTGGGGTAATAATATATCTGTAAAGCGCTTAGGCACATCGTTGGATCGGTGTATTGAGCGCTATATAAAAAAAAACAGATTATTATTATTATACTTGCCCGTCATGGCATTACTAATGGTTGTTATGCACTTCAGTTTATATTACCCTGTTAAAATAGTGCAAGAGATAAAATATCACTCATAATTTCTAGTCATGTAAAATGTATCCCACCGCTGCCACCAGAGTAAAACTCTGATAAATATAACGTTTGTTAGCTCGCTTAGTGTGGAAATTAAATATGGCGAGTATGGACAGGACATACATTTCCAGCTTATTCTGACTCAGTGTTACCCAGATGTGACACCATACCCAATTTGATTAAAGAACCTGTGATCCATAATATGTGAACGCACCTTTCAGGAAAAAAATTTAGTAGCTCGCATAGTGTGGATAATTAGGCGAGTATATGTAATAGCACATGCATTGCCAGCTTATTTAGACTCGGTGTTAACCCGATGTATAACACCATACCCAGCCTTTTTTATAAGAAGAATCTGTGATCCATATGTGAACGCACCTTTCAGGAACAAGGGGATGACCCAATGGAATAAATGGAAGGCTTGGCATATGATGACATAAATGGTACCCTGGGGTACCAAAAAAAATTCGGCCATTTTGTTGAATTATTTATTTATTTTTTAAGGCTGTACCCTGGGTTACCAAAAAGTGGGAAATTATTTTTGTGTGATTTTTTCAACCTTCAATTGTGTCCAATGTTCTTGTAAAAAATCCTTTAAGTCCTGTATTTCTAAAATTCATTGTTGTTATGAGTAATTATTCTATTATTGATATCATTTCATGCTGTTATGATACACCCTGTATTATTATTGTGGTATAATTAAAATTATTAATTATAAATGAAAGTTCTATTTTGTGTTATGATGCTATCTGTGTACAGCAGTCATAATAATCTCATGTGTTGTGAATAAACAAATGGCATTTTCAAAGTTTGAAAGTTTGACAGTAACGCGCGCGTTAACTATGTCGATGATGCGATGTTTGTTTGTTGTTTTTTTTTTCGAAAGAGTATACAGGTACGGTACGTACGTGCAATAACATCAAGTTCTAAAATAGCCGCGGGTCGGGACCGGACGCCGGAGCTAGCTAGCACTATAGTGTGCGATAGCCACCGTAGTGCGCTTGTGATCGTGAGCGAGCGCTATAGCGCGAGCAGTGCATGCATGCACACCATGCATAGTATACACCATAGAGATACCACGGAACTATGTACACGCACTCCATACATTGTACTCGAGTGGACGCGAGATGGCGCTACACAACGCGGTACCCCGGGGTACTACGGTACCCCGGGGTAACGCGTGGTGCATCATATGGTCAAAAGCAAATTCAAATTGTGGGAACTTTCTTTCTCTTTTTAGCGCTATCATTACACCCCAAGGCATGGAACTATTTGCAGCCATTCATTCATAAAGGTGGACGTTCGGCCTTGCCTCTTCACAGCTCTTATTTGCAGACATAATATCAACATTGACTGTGTACATGCAATTGTCCCGAATGGACCATGCATCCCCTGTGACAACGTATTATCTGTTTGCCTATTTTGAAAGTAAATGGTCCGAAGAATGAAACATGAAAATTACAGGGCAAACGATTCCCATCGAGGGCAGTCTGATCTTTATATAATTGTTTGCCATCTTTCTGATGAGAGTTCTTCAACGAAGCTTCAACAAAGTTCTCAAAGGATGTTGAGTAGGAGGAGTGCTGTTGACCATCCTTTAGTTGTCCTTAAAAAGAAAAGCCAATAGATAATTCTTCAAGCATTTTATAAGATTTCTTCCAGTTTAAAAAAAAAAAAGGAATATAGGGTCAATTTTGAAGGAAGAAAAGTGTTCATTTTTATCACTTGTGAGAGTTATTCATAAGAGAAGCAAATCAATTGAATGTAATGGTGGTGGTGATGTTGATGATAATGACGATGATGATGATGATGATGGTGTTAAATGATGATTGTGACAATGATGATGACCTTGCAATAGTGATATTATATTTTTGTTTATGATTAAAATATATTGATTATTCTGAATGTTAATGTGGCGCCCAAATCAATATAATAATAATGATGTTAATGCCATTCATAGCCTTTATTTTACTTGGAAAGAGATTTGTGTGGAATGAGAAATATAGCAATGATTTCTAATGATTATTTTTTCTTTCTCTTTCTACAGAATAACACAGTATGGGAGTCAGATCCTTGTACGTTATGTTCCTGCCTTGGGGAGATCATCTCATGTACACCCAAACAGTGTCGGAATCCAGAATGTGACTTCGCAAGGGTAAGAAAGATTATTAAGGTCTAGTGGTTAGAGGACTGAGTCCTTAGATATAGGGTTAGTGGTTCAAATTCCAATCTTAGTCATATGTAAGTAAGTACTTCTTGCTTCTCATCGATGAAGGATGCTGGTGCTCAAGGGTAGTCATGTGGTTTGGTAACCTAGCTGACCGTAGAAAATAATGAGTTCATATTGTGAAACTATTCCCACAGACAAGGTAGAAACACTTGTAGTAAATTTGAATTACTGATTGTGGCCTGACCTTTGCTCCAGCAAGATTTTCTCCAGGCGTTATGTCTTCAAAGATACATAGTTATGTTGTGGGTTAGGGTTGGGTTTATGTTAGGTTTAGGCTTTTAGGGTCCATGGTTGAAGTTATGAATTCTGGTAAAACACAGAAATGAAAGCGCAGCAGTTGTTGCCAGAGCACGTGTCTAGAACCTGCTGATTGGACCAGGGATAACTGGTTTCACGGAACACCTCATCAAGTGTGACATTTATGTGGCAGGGAATGTGCCTGTAAAGTAGGGGATAAATACCAGTGAAGTGCCCACCATGCCTGCATCTCATCAAAGCTCAAGAATAATGACCAGAAATTACCCGTACTGGATGGGGTCATATCACATGGAGCCATTAAGGTCAATTCAGGTCATGTTGAATTTCGAGTGTAATTTCACAATCATTTACAATTTTACTGGGCTTAAAGCAAACTTTTTGACTGTTCCACTTTTCGTACATTTCATGATATAGCCTATGAGAGAAAGAGAGAGAGAGAGAGAGAGAGACAGAAACATTGAGAGAAGAAAGACATGCAGAGAGAGAGAGAGAGAGAGAGAAAGGAAAGATAAGGGATGAGATGGAGAGAAGGAGAGTTGAGGAAAAGAAAGAGAGAGGAGAGACAAAATAGATGCAGAACACATTTTCTCTCCAGTATCATCTTTCTAAACAAAGGCTAACCTTAAACCTCGTTGCTGTCATGATGCAAACTTTAAATGTGCACGGATCACAGGATCTTTTCTCGAGCGTGTCAAGTCCATGTCTCGAGCTAACAGATTTCAGTGCAAATTGGGAATCATCTTGAGCCTCTAACGAGGGAGCAGGCTTGAAAGATGACAGGTTGGGTGGCCATCTTGAGAATAAGGTCGGGAACACTTTCCCTTTGTTGTAATATTTTTTTGTTCATCTTTGAAAGCATCTTTGATGAAAAAAGGAATACATGAACTCATTTCATTATCTTTTAGAAGGGTCAGGAGTGATCATTAAGTCAAATGACAACATTATGTGATGATTACTGTTTTTTCAAAAAAGGAGAATTTCAGCTTGCAATACACAATAAAAGATAATTCATTCTTTGATTGCCATTTCTGCAAAATTACATTTATTAGAAATGTCTAGAAGAATGAGAAAAAAAAATATAACCACTAATAGTAGGGTCATATGAAGTTTGGAGTCCTATTTTACTTTCTGCCTCTTCTATTTATGAAAACTGTCCCTCCTGCGACAGGTCTGTATCCCATCTTGGAAATGACCTTCTTTTCCATGTGGCCTTTGACCAGATGTCTTCCATCACAAACTATTCAAGAAAGGAAGAAACTTTGTCAAGGTCAAGAGAATCATGTCATATTTCAAATTATCAGTTGAGAGCCAGAAAGGGCGCAAAGTTTATGTAAAAAACTAGTGTTAGCAACAAGAATAAGGGAAGTAAATTCTTTCAATGAAAGTGATGAGTAAGATTGTTTAATTTTGTGAGACGTCCGTCCGGGAGTGAGCACCAATATCACACAGCAGAGTCAGTTACAGTCATTGTACTTTGCTCCGCATTATTAAGTTTCTTAAATGCACCTGACTGGAATGCTCCCCAGGGAGTGGAGAATGTGCAGATATTTTGTGCAGGCAAGCCTGGATCCAATGACCGGGGTAATAATATCTGTCAAATGTTTCTCATACCAGCACTATACAAAAAGCAATCTTCATCGAAAGTGCATAAAAGGAACACCCTTCTAACTCTACGCAGATGATATTAGCCACCTCAGTGTCACTCAGGGGTATAGATCTTCTGAAATAGCTTAGGATAATCCCCGGGATTAAGCTCCCTTACATTGACCAGAAACTGGCCTCCGGAAACGTGGGTGGAAATAGAATTCCTGTTTCCAATTTTTCCCTTCACTTTTTCCTCTTGTCCCCACCATTGGTTCCCAAAACCTGATGTTTTTTATGCAAAATGAAGAACATGTGGTATCGGAGGTGTATACAACAAACTCTTTGAATTGTGTGTTACCAGTATGTCAAATTATCAATTTTTCATCCTCATGAATTTGTCAAACTATCAAAAAATGAAGCCTTAAACAAAAAAATCAACTTAAGGTAATATCAATACCCTTGCCCATCACTCATTGAAATGTCCAAACATTACAGTGCATATTACGTAATCTCAACTTGAATTTGAAAGGCAATACAAAAGCTTAATGAAATTGCCGTTAATTCAAACGTCTTCGTGATCAGGTTCACAGTTTTCATGGTGACATTAGAAAGATGTTTGACCACTCGATTTTCTAGTAATACATGTATTTCAGAAGTTTTTGGCCCTCATTTTCCCTGATTTTTTTTTGAGAAGGAAATTTTGGCAACATCCCTCCCACACCTTTTCATATCAAACCTTTCTGAATCAGGCCAACCAATTATAAAAATGTTAAAGGGCGGATGTTTTTGGCAAACACTTTCTCACGAAATGGACACATTTGGTCAAAAACACATGTAATGTGATTTGCTTAACATGATTTAGCCAATGTCAGTGGTAATCTTTTAATTCTATTTCAGAGTGCACTTTTTTACCAATTGATAAGTTTTTTAATTAATTTGGTTAAACCGCACCTTAAACAATTTTTTTCATTTCTGTCCACTTTAAGATGTACACACATCTTTTCCAATGACCAGATAGTGAACTACATGTATACACCAAATATTATATTTTGTAAGCTTTCCCTGCATTTTTTTTTGGTTTTGTTGTTTTTGTTGTTGTGTGGTGGAGGGGAGATGGAGGGGCAGGTCTTCATGCTAATTCTTCAGGTCTGGACCATAATATAGTGAATCTGTGTGAAATATTCCCCCTGTTCGCATTGATTTTTTAACGTCTTTAGTGAATTGTGAGAGCCTCTGTTTAATTAAACCAGACCCTTGGTCGGGTTAAGCCCTGTGGAGGAATAAAAGAGGGGGATAATGTCCTATATACAACATGAATTGCATAAATATGTTTACAACTGCATTTGAGGTGTCAGTATATTTTTGCTGTAATGCGTTAGATGTTAGAATTCCAATGATTTATCACATGTAATTGTGGATGCGTCACAAGTTTCACAACCATCACTGTAAGTGTCAGAACCAACATCTTTCTTCTCATCTTCCACCATTTTCTCTTCTTCTTCTCCTTCTAACATCTTCTCTTAAATCACGGTTCATTTATCTCCAGTGAACTCTGTGAAATGTTATCAGCTCTGAAGAGGCGGATGTGAGACGTGTTTGACGTGCCAGAAAACTTTATTGTGAAACCCTGTTTCTTAACCGGCTGCTTAGTGCTTCCTTATGAGCTTTCTGCCTCGGAAGGCTTCTAAACGTAGGGAAACTGATGGCTTCCTCTAATTGGAGGGCAACACGTTTTTTTGTTTCTTCTCTGGCTCGTATCATAACACTGCCTAGGTTTTCTGCCAAAATATGTCTTTACTTGTTTTTTTGTATTCAATTCAAGGTTTTATTTCGAAAAACATAGAATACAATGATGCACATGCTGCAGCTAAAAAGCCGAAATGTACATGTTTACAACTATCGAGGATACATGTTGTTGTAAATGTAGATTTAGTTGTAACAGCATTTTCATGACATTTTAAGTAGATACAAGTTCAAAGCCTATAGGCACATCTTTACTCTCAATGTAGCCTGACTTTGGGATAGATCAAGTGAGTATTCCCCAGTTAAAAACAAGAATGAGTTTGAATGAGACTTGAAGTCAAGTAATATATTGGTTTGTTTGTTTAAGGTTTACACATGCTTATAGTATTCCTAAGGGGCCAATTTAGGGAGTACCATATTAGAAGCCATTAAGGAGTGAAAAAAAAACAGAACTCTTAAAAGTGTATGCAGTCTTTCACTTTACCCTCTTTAGTGAAAAACAGCTGATAATTAGCTTCTAACTTCCGAAGAACAACTAAAAGTGCACATTGTTTACTGCAGCATCGTGGTAGAGTTTGTATCTATAGACAGTTATCCACACAGGAAAAATGTTCAATACTTGGGAATGTTTCAAATAAATTGGACAAAACATGTTTTGCATCTAAAAACCCAATCCTAAACGCAAAACTGACAAAACAGATTAAATTGGAAATATACTAAATCATGGAATTCTGACAAAATATACTTTGATCTAAATGCTAAAACACATAAAGTTACAAAACATACTTTGCCTGTAAATCTAAATGCTAAGATGCATAAATCTTTCAAGACATATTTTCTTTCTCTTCTAAACCTTCACCAAAACACATGATAACCTTAAGAACATGGTTTGTGTTAGGTCCATGACAAGAACATAACAAGAAAATGTTGAATATTTCATGAGATACGGGTGGTTTCATTCATCAAAGACAGAAGAAGAAAGACAAAAATAAATTTCTGTTCTTAGGTTCCTTGAGGTGTAATTATACCTGGCTGAAATCAATCTCAGATTCTCCAAGCCTTTCTTGTCATCAGATTAACTTTCTGACCCTGAAGTTGACATTTAGGAGGTCATACACCCCAGCCAGGGAGATTGGTGCTTTACGGATTTGAAAGGGGTGTAAACTTGCACCCCTACTCACCTTGGGAGTGTATAGTTTGCATTAGTATAGACTACCTAAACAGTACCTTTAAAAATAGAAGACGAACAAGCAAAGAGTTTGAAGGGAGTGTAGCATGACGAGACTACCGTGTCTTTCTCCTTGTCCCGACTCTGCATGGGCCAATCAGGTATACCAATACCAATCAGGTCTGTTTCGCGAACGCTGGCGCACGCTGATCACATAGAGATTAAGTCACTGACTATCGTTAATCAAGTCCATTCGTTGACATGCAGTTGTCCAAAAGAAGACGTAGATGGCATTAACCAGTATTTGCCAAGCTGCACTCCCTTTAATGTTGATTTCCACTTTTTCAATTTATGTACATGATCCCAATGAAGTTTAAAGAAATCAACTGAAGGATATTTTGATAGCCTTGAGTGTCACCTATCAAAATGTGTAAACATGACAATGATGTGTTTCATATTCCATACATGTCTTTTCTAGGCAGTAGCACGTATTGAAATTACCTTGTACTTGATTTCTTGAATGTCTGTCCATCCCAATATTAATGAGCATGCGAATCTAACCAGCACAGAGGAGATAAATTTACATTTTTGCACACTGGAAGATTATTATTTGCTCGCAATCTCAAATTAGCTTTTTGTCAGCATTTTAATGATGTATATATTATGCATGAATTTTCCATAATTCTTTAAAGTACATTTTGTCATATTTTATTTGAAATGGGCTTCAGTGCTCCAGACTACACCAACCTATCCTGCTCTTGACCCGAAGCAACTTTATGCTACTCACTTCATTTTTTACAAATTTCCATTAAGTATTGGAATAAACCCTCCAGGGCACATTATGTATCCCAGAAACGTGATTGGACCTCGACCAATTAGGGATAATAAACATACAGAGGGCTTGTTGTAACCACAATTATTATTTATTTCATTTTTCTCTTCTTATTTTGTTTGGGGGAGAAGGGAGAAGGGGGGGGGGGGGGGGGGTGTGGGAAGAACATCTTTAAAAGATTCACTCTTGCCTGGTAGTGAATGGACTGTAAATGGTGCAGGATGTTCAGGGGACATAAATATTTAAGCTTGCCCGCCAGCTATAGATTGACTTCCTTAACTGGAGATATGTTTATTTAGATAAAGAAGAAAGAATAACATCGTATTAATTTTTCTGTGAAAGGATTGCGTACAATAAAATCGTACTTGGAGTAAAGTGGGATAATGGTTAGTGTTTAAACACATCATATCACGCCATGCTCCATAGCTGTATGGTTTGCGCTGTATACATTGGTTCCATTTGGATTCATTATTTGGGGGTGGGGCCATAACATTCAGTCCTAATTATTTATATATTTATTTATGCAATGGTATGTAAAACAAATGAATACATGAACACAAATACTGGCATAATTGGGGAGGAAAAGGTGTTGATTTCAGACACCTTCACATTTGTCAACCTTAAAGGTAAAGACCAGTATTGGAAACGCCCCAATTTCAAAAAATGAAATGGAAGCTCTCATTACCAATCATGTGAAAGAATATGTTTTGACTAATACATGATGATAAAAAATTTGCCGGGAAACCGCCTACTGATTAATATATTTGGTAAATTATTATATCTATTTGACTGTGAGAGATATAGGGTAGTCCCATATACATCTTTCTGTGTATAGTGCTTGTAACTTTACGAAGAATGGGCCAAATTTCTTATCATTTTGATTATTCCAGAACCTTGCGGATGCTAGATGCTAGATGATCAACCTTTTCTGATCGATTCCACAACGTTTCTTTCACAATGCAATCGCATGACCATAACTGGTCTTTACCTTTAATTTAAAATAAGCGAAAACTAAAAATTGAGATTCTGTTACATCAGAGATTGACAAATAATAATTTTTTGATGGCAATGTCTGATTAGCATAATTGGTTTGAGGGTGGTAAAGTACGCAGTTCATGATGTGATTAGCTTTCTCAAGAAAATTATTATAATTCCTACTTTTTCCTTATTTGATCTCAAAGTGAATTAGTGATGAAGGTCGAAGGTCAGTCTATGAAATATAACTGAGGGGAAGAAAACTAAGGCCGAAACGGGGGAGAGTTGTCAATATATAGATTTTAATCCAATAATACCAAATGGAATGTTGGATTTGATATTATTATCCTTAATACCAGAGATTGTATAAGCTGAAGATTGCGTAGGGTCGAAAAGATTTCAGAAAAAAGAGATTAGGAGGGGAATTACCTTTTGTAATACTCTGGATGTCATATTAGCAAATGTTCTCTTTATTTGCACAATACAAGGTTATAGCATTAGCTTCATAGGGGTACATTCACCTAAAAGAAAAAATTGTGTATCTTGAGAAGACATAATATCACCGCCCCTTAAAAAAATCTTTTCAGTTTTCAAGTGTTTTTGAGGGTTGAAATTTGAAAAAGAGGGGTAAGGAGAGGGGGCTGAAGAACACATTAAAACCGTTTTAAAAAGTATGTGTTAGAAGTAGAAGATATTAGATCAGTAAGTGTTAACTCAGCCCACATAGAAAAAAAGAAAAAACCTTGATCTAATATCACAACCATAAGATGCCCCCCCCCCCCCCCCCCCCCTCATAGCCAGGTAGGGTTCAGGCTTGAGGAAGGAGAAACATAAGCCCCTCGGTGAGGTCACCCCGAAATGGGGGATCTACAGAACGGGATCTTCTCCCTTTACTTGAGGATTTGGGCAAGGATTAAGGCTAATATTCAGGGAAAAGGTCACTCTCAAGTTCCCCTTTGGTTTCAGTCCAAGACAGAGGAGTACTTGTTAGATCGTGTCGCTATGTTGCTGAAAGTCTCCAATCGCTGTAGGATTCGAGTAGCACTCTTGTAGAGTTGTAGAAATGCACGAAAGCAGGGTAAAAGTCATATGAATCAGATATGCCCTATTCAAAATGCGAGGATTCTAACGAGATGACTGAATGATCATCATATGATCTCCAATTCACACAATTTGAGCCTGCTAGTAGATATAGGGATTTGAAGATATGACATAATTTTTATTATTTCACAGATATGAAATGAAATTTTGTAGGATTTACATTGTTTGGCTTTTCATTGATGATTGATCCAATTGGTACATGTATGTAGGTACTAGTTATGCCAATGTAACTTAAAGGTAATACAAAGTTTTGGTATGGGTTCTTAAATTTGGTTAAAATGAACATATTGGAAGCATATATGCGATCCTACAATATTCAGTGATCGTTGTTGCGGTTGAAATCGAGTCTAAAGTTATGAAATTATAAATAATAAACTCTTTATGTTGTATAGCTCCCTCTCAAGGTCAAGATATTAAAGCTATAAAACAATTTTTCTTGACTAAAATCGACTGATTAGCTATTCCCGTTTTGAAATTATATACCAGAACTACATATTCTGAGAATTTCATGGTCGCATCTACCATTGTACGGCCGTAGGCGCTATTTGAAATTTATCAACATTTACCGGGAGCACCAGTAAATTTTTATATCAATTTTTCTCGAAAAACAGAAGTGTTTTAGGGGCTAAACTTTCTAGTGCTTATAATACATCGACATGGGCATCCTAATATGTCAAAATTGTAAGGAATCACTATCCACCCAATTTTCAAAATTTCACAAAACTTTGTATTCCCTTTAAGGAAAGAAATGTGAAGTTTAAACTTTGTTGAAGACTGTTATAAGTGATCACGGTTAGTCTTTGGAATAAGACTGATTGTTGTAGGACACTCCGGCAACAGTTGCTTCATGGTAATTCCTACACTAACCAAGTTCCAAACTCTACATTTAACACTATATCTAACCCTATTACCCTAAACCTAAACCTAAAACCCAATCATAACCCTAATCCTATCCCTAACCCTAACCCTACCCTAAAGCACAATTGTAATCGTTACCCTAGCCTAATAAAGTCTGGAGCAATTGTGGCTGGAGCACCAAGAATTATGTTTGAGTTTGAATTGTGGATTGGGATTGAGCTTGTAATTATTACCATGCAGACTCACTCTGATGGAAACTATTCAGAATGACTCAGTGTAGCTTATCAGGAAATCAGTCGAACCTGATGAGTACATCTTACACCTGGAGATTCCAGAAAGGAAATGGAATGACAAGATCATGTGAACAGACATTGTATCAGTTTGTAAAGATGCCAGAAAGCAACAGGCTTGGTTTGTCTGTCTGTGATTGGTTTCGTTCAAGTCAAAGACTCTGTGCGGTATACTGTATGAGTGGAGCCAGAAGAGCATTAAAGATAAAGACCAGTTCTGGTCGATTGCATTGTGAAAGAAACGTTGTGGAATCGATCAGAAAAGGTTGATCATCTAGCATATAAGTACTGGTGTGTACTGCAAGGTTCTGGAATCATTAACATAATAAGAAATTTGGCCCAGTCTTGGTAAAGTTACAAGCACAGAACACAGAAAGATGTATATGGGACTACGCGACACGTACGCGACACGTGCGCGATATCTATCAGGTCCAAATAGATATAATAATTTACCAAATATATCAATTAGTAGGCGGTTTCTCAGCAAAATTTGTATCATCACGTATTAGTCAAAACATATTCTTTCACATGATTGGTAATAAAGAGCTTCCATTTCATTTTTTGAGAGGGGGGGGGGGGGCGTTTCCAAAACTGATCTTTACCTTTAACTCTGTGTTGCAGTATAGGAGTTGGACACCCTTTTGGTACCGAAAAGTTGATTATGTTCTGTGAATAGCTATTTCTTGAATGAATTCATTGAAAGACTGATCTACCTGTATCCCTGGAGGCAGGGGACACCGCTCTTTGCCATTGATCCACCTCTGATAATCATGAACTTATCAAAGATCGTATCAAAAGAGTACCTGCCAGTTATCATGTTGCAGTCCTATTGTATCCAAAATGATTTACAACCCTTCCATTTTCAAGGCTCATTATCATTCCTTTCCCCGTCTTTCTTGTCTTTCTTCTCCGCCGCTAGAGCGGTTTTAAAGCGTCTACAAATTATCAGTGATAATTGATAACCGCAAATACAAGTTCATGATAATAATAATAATAGTATGTCTTGTTTACCCAGGGTATTCTCATCAGTATTCATACTGTCCTCCCTGAGGGCCCTGCGATCATATTATTACCCCGGTCGTCGAATTCAGGCTTACCCGCACACAATGCATGCACATTCTCCACTCCCTGGGGAGCATTCCAGCCAGGCATCATTTTTACAAGCGCACACTTGCTAAGTACATTAGCTTTCACATCCATTTTGAATATTATGTTGTGGGTATGATTCATACATGTATAGATTCTCTTTTGAATGAAATTTAAAGGGTAGGGATCATGTAATTGGGTAATACATGTAGCTGTTCAATAATTTGTTTGCGAGTATCAATTTTTATGACGAAGCTTACCTTGCAAAATCGGATGACAATTATCCCGTATTTATTTATAAATAGGAACCAATGTTAGGATGATTGGATATCATTTTACTCTGAATGTAATATTCTCGTCAGTATGTTTCATAATTACAGGTAAAGATACATTTTCTGGAAGGGAATTGGGGAATAAACCTTGTCAAAGGCCTGCATTATTGCAATTGAATCTTTAATACGAGGTCATTAGCTTTGAAATGTTGAGCAATTTGCAGTTACCAATTATTTTGATCAAAATCAAATCAAAAGAGTCGGATGTATTGAGCAACAACTGTAGTGTAACTTTAGAATGAACTGAACCCTACAATCACTGCATTACGGTTTAAAATAATCCGTAGAAATATTCATGAGGCTGTAGATGTACATTAGACTATAAATTGGTATAAATGTGTATTAATTCTTTGTTTCCTCTTTTTTTCAGTTTCATCAGTGATTGTTTGTTGGCCTCTGAACCCCACAATTATGTCAAGTGGTTTTAATTATGATCATTAACTTTTCTGTTGCATGTTTGGACAATTGGTTCTGTGTTGGTAAAAACTCAATATTCATTCAAATATCAGCCGCAAGTTGTTCTGTAACCCGCTTCCCAATTTTCTCAGGTTGCCTCAGGATCAAATAGAAAGCCATTAGAGGCTTCCAGGGATGTCTCTGGCATTGTCAAAGAACAGTAGACCTTTGGATCAACAATGAACAAATGGCAGGAAATGAAGAGATAGAATTGAAGAAAGGCAGCTAGCCCAGGGGGTAGGAATCGGGTCCAATTAGCAGTGATTGCTTTGTAGACCTGTAGTGAACTTGGCCTATAGTCTGTGGGAGAACAGGTCTTGAGTTGGGCTGGTAATGGTTGGTTCGTTGATTGAAAGTCCTGTTCCCTTTGTTGTGTTGAAGATTTCTGGAGCAGTTTTTCCCATCACCTCCTGGGTTAAGGGTACAGTGCTAGCAGTTAATATGGGTTACTCAGTATTTAAGCCTATGATGATTATGTCAAGTGTAATGAATTTAACAGTCAAAGGGAATATATATGTAAAAACATTGAACAGAGTAAAATGTACTGTAATTTATTAAAGTTTAAATATAAATATGTTGCACATTTGCTGGAGACATTGCAATTACTATTTTTAGTGCTAACTTTGATTAAGAAGCAATGTAGAAATCGTTACTCAATGAGTGATTGTAGGGGAATATGAGAAAGACACACAAAAGAAAAGCATTGTATCCCTTTTTATGGTACACATTTGGGAAGACGGACAAAAGGGTGGGAGAGAATACACAAATAGTGATGATATGGTGAACTTATAAGGGTCAAGTTTTCTTTATACTCCTGTATACCCTATTGTATACTCTATACTCAATACTCTTTCAGCATTTCACTTTTATCTATTACCCCATGGTATTGTAAAACCAATTTGGGCATGAAAAAAGCTTTATGCTACTATTACAAAATCTGATTTTCTTTTGGAGGGTTTCGGACATTGTCTAGGGAATGCTCCAAAGACTTTTATGCAGCAAAGTTAAAGTTCTGTAATTGTGTTTGCTGTCCAAAATTTTGATCTGACAGTTTTTGTAATGAGAGATCTCGGAAAGGTCCACTGCTTCTAAGGCCGCTTTGGAAGGGCAGCGCTGGACGTGAGAGAAAGAGAGAGAGAGAGAGAGAGAGAAATGGACTTGGGCCAGTGAAAATTCAGAATATTTGAAGTTTACATAGAATCCTAACAGTTTCCACATGTTTGAAATTCTATCACAAGTTGAGAAACCAACAGTATACCTTTCAAGGCATATCTTTGACATTTTGACAAGGGGCTATATGTCGGTCAGCTAGTACGCTTCCCCACATCATATTCAATTAAAAAGAAATATGACTAAGATGTATGGGTATGTTGCACCATATGGGGGAGGAACGGGAGTCCTGAAAAGGACTGTCAGTAATCTTTCTTTCTTGAGAGTGTGTAGTCCTGAAAAGGACTGTTGGTAGTACAAAATGATGTGAAGCAAGCGGCAAGGCAACGTTGAATAGTTTGCATTGGAATGGCGTCTCTTAGAGGTCAACTTGACCAGAGGTGAAGGAGTGCTTGGACTTCCCCTCTGACCCCTACGCTTCCGAAAAGATTTACGAGCCCAATTTCTAGGACAAATTTCCAGTAATCATTTCTGCATTTTCCTCAACAATCCATCCTGCCATAAACTCACAAATCTAATTTCGATTTCAATCAACAATCTGTGAAAACTCTACTCCATATATTTTTGTCTAGATAAACAAAACCAAGCAGCTGGGTTTTGTAGGGATTGACTTGCAGCCCATTAAGACTATAGGGAATTTATATGAAATGTTGTATAAAGAATCATTGTATTGTGAAAGGGTCATAAGACTGGATAAGAACATTGTATAACATCGTGAAGAAATTAGATTTGAAGAGGTTGGTTAATGACAGCAGTCCAATCATCAGTGCATGCTCACGATAAGCCCGCCCAGTTAAACAATTATTTTTAACGATACCAACGTTCAGACCAGACCAGACCCCCATTCTTTTTCAAGTTATCACTAGAAACAATGCTTTAATATGTGCTAAACAACATTTTTGTTATACAGTTTTTTTGTATGACGTTCAGAGTAGAAAGAAAATTTGAATCACTTATCATACAGCTACATGTAGGCCTATATAATTCTCTCATTCAAAACAATGCTCAAACATGCGCTATACAATGTTTTGTTATACAATGCTTCTTATATGACGTTCGGAGTAGAAAGAACATTTGAATTACTTTAACATATAGCTTCATGTATACAATTCTCTTAAAGTTATACAATGAATTCTGGTTGTGTGAATGTGGGGTAAGGGAGTAATTGCAAACAGTTTTGTGGTGTCCAAGCTAGTAAATCTGGTCATGGCCACTGGCTTTTTCAAATTTTCACCTCATCTGGAATTTATCTGCAAAACAGTATGGGATAAGTTACTCTTCGCTCCAACCCAAACAAGTTTTTTTGGTCTGAAAAGAGGAAAAATTCAATATTTGGTGTAATGTGAAACCCTCAGCAATAGGTCTTGGTACATTTAAGGTGTATACATGTAGATGCCCCTGAAAGACTTCATAAATGTAATTATGATTAAATATTGCATAGAGAGAAATGACATTGAAAGAGTTAGAATGGGATTAATGCATTTTAATTTTTAGTGTCTTTTAAATGGTTTATTCATTGTTAGTTGTTTTATCCTAGAATGGCGTTTTTACACTCTAAAATTCTGAATAATGGAAGATGAATCGATGCCCCGCCCCTAAATAGCAGGATTACTATTTCATGTATTGTTTTATATCAATATTTATGAATTATTGTTAGATAATTAGCTGAATAGACCATTAAGCACTTTCTAAGCCTTCTCATCTTGAATTACAAAATAAACACCTGTTTGTGATTACTTGAAAACTATTTTAGAAATTTTCAATCAAAGTTCTCAATATAGCTCATTAAAACTTGGTTGAAATGACTTTAATTACATTCAGCTACCATAATAACATACACATATTTCTCTTTGTATCAATCTTGCTGAAGTATTTTTCTGACAATGAACTCTTCCGATTGATATTTTTATGTTATCATTTCATTTCTAATGCCGTCATTTAACATAAATTGCATAAATTTGCATTTGAATGCGACTTTTTAATGTCAAATCTGTGTACTGTATGTATTGTTTTTTTTAATGAATATCATCAAATTTTTTTTTTTAAAGGTATGAGGTTTTAATGTCAATATAAGTATTTATTTCTGTTATTATTTTCTTTCTTTTGATTTGCAGGGTGAGATTCTGAGAATATCAGCGAATAAATGCTGTCCTGATTGTGCGTCTGGTGCAGGATCATGTGAATATCAAGGAGAAATAGTTGGGGTAAGTTACAGTCCGACCACCCCCTCCCCCTCCCCCTCCCCTTTCCCTCCCCTTCCCCTCCCCTTCTCCCCTCCCCTTCTCCCCTCCCCTTCTCCCCTCCCCTCCCCCTCCTCCTCCTCCCCCTCTTGTTCTTCTCAAACTTCATCCAAATTTCAGATTAAGAACCCGATTGATTAATAGATCAACCGATTGGAAGAGCTTTTGGTTATATAGAGATTAGATAAATGCTATGGACATGGTACTTATTGGATTTGGGGGAGGGGAGAGGAAGGGGTAGAGAGGGGGGTCTGCCAAGTTAAATGAATTTTAACATAAATCAGACCTTTGTAAGAAATATGACTAGTAAAAAAAAGAAGACTCATTTACCCCCCCCCCCCCCCCCCCCCCCATAAAATATTTTGACCTTTTTAAATCCCCTAATTGGTATAATATATTTACAGAAAACATATTGACATGGTTGGCCTACTTCAAAATAAAACCTGATTATATCCATATTTTTGCCTTGTTACGAACCTGGTAGACAGTGAAATGGTTTATGTCCCATCACATCATGTGACTACCCTCTCCTTGTAAATCATCTTGGTTTGTTCCATAGCAACATAATCAAATCATTTCTTTCTCCGCCAAAAGAGAAAAAGAGAACTGAGTCGTCTTTGTACCCATGTTTCTCCACATGCTTGTAATTTGTGGATTCAATTCTGAGATATGAATCTCCCCCTATTGTATCAAAAATCTCCCTGGAATGTATTGAGAAGTGTATTTTTATATGGGCGACAATGGCAACCATTTTAACTCTGAAATGAGGTAGAAATCTAACTTTTTGTGAGGTATGTTTGGATTGAAAAAACAAATTGCGGTTTCTTCTCATTATGTTTTCAGTATTTATTGATTCTAAACCATGTTAATAACTTTGCCCGCAAGCAAATGATGGCAAACATGAATCGCGTGCTCTAACTAGGAATATGGTATGTTACAGCTTAACTTAAACAAAAAACGAGAGAGACAGAGAGACAGAGAAAAGTGGAAGGGAAACAAGAGGGGGAGGTGGAAAGGAGGGAGAGAAGGGGGAGAGGGAGAGATGATTTAATATTGTTTGAAATTTACCAAGTACCTCTAGAAATAATTTCATTTGAAATATTTGATTTTTTGGAGGCCTCTCTCAAGATTTTTGATCCAAACATATTAAACTCATCACAGCTGGCTACACCCAATTTTGTTCTTTCTAACAATATTATTCCTGCCCATATGGTCGCATCACCCTAGGCTAACCAATATGATAGCAAGATAATTGTATACTCATAGGCCTATTTATAGCATGTCACCAGGAAACATATCAATTTCAATCAAAGTCTTGTGCCCTGAACAAGTAGGAGTATATTGGGTCAAAATATGATTCGGTAAGTGAACTTGTCAAAGCAAGACAAAAAAAAATCCACCTCCGAAATCTGCCTGGTTTGGGTAGTAAAGATGGCTGATCAGGTGGGCCATATTTCACTTTTTAGATTCTCATTATAAGTTTATAGATTTAATTGAACTTTTTCTGTTGCACCTTTTATCTGGGGCATATTAATTAATGTTCATCCCCTGCCCAAGTATTTTTGGCAAAAATATTAGGCTTACCCTTCATAATAGTACAGCTCATTAAAGGTAATACAAAGTTTTGGTAAATTTTGAAAATTGATGGATAGTGAATCTTTACAATTTTGATATATTTGGATGCCCCTGTGGATGTATTATAAGCACTGAAAAAATTAGCCCCTAAAACACTTCTGTTTTCGAGAAAAATTGAATACAAAAATTTACTGGTGCTCCCGGTAAATTTTGATAAATTTCAAATAGCGCCTATGGCCGTACAATGGTAGCTGCGACCATGAAAATCTCAGAATATGTAGTTGTGATATATAATTTCCAAACGGGAATAGCTAATCGGTCGATTTTAGTCAAGAAACATTGTTTCATGGCTAAATTAATATCTTGACCTTGAGAGGGAGCTATACAACATAAAGAGTTTATTATTTATAATTTCATAACTTCAGACTCGATTTCAACAGCGACAACGATCAATGAATATTGTAGGAACGCATTATGCTTCCAATATTTTAATTTGAACCGAATTCATGACCCCATACCAAAACTTTGTAATACCTTTAAGGAAGAAGGTTAATTTTTATGTTTGGACTGTTCTCTCTGTATATCTGTATCTTTATTTTTTCTATTTCTTGTATTCTTAATGCTTTTTCTGTCTCTGTCTTTATATGGTACACTCTGACTCCTTTCTTCTGTCTTGTTCTCTTGCTCCCTTCCCATCTTCCTCATTTTATACCCCTCTCTTTTATTTCTCTTTCTTTGTATTTATTCATCTCTTTCTTAAACTTCCTCTGTCAGACTGTATCGCTCTCTGCATGTCGGTCTCCTACTCGTCCTTGTCTTTCTTTCTCTTTTTTCTTTCCTCCTTCCTTCTCTCTCCCTCTCTCTCTCTCTCTCTCTCTCCGTCTCTCTCTCTCTCTCTCTCTCTCTCTTTATCTCTCTAGCTCTTTCTGTCATGTGTTTGTAGATACCTGTCACTTCTATGAATAGTCTCTCTTGTCCCTCCTACTAGTAAGCCCATTGTTGTTGATTTAGCTCCATCATGAGATATGTTTACATATTTTATTTGACCAAATCCTCCTTTTAGCCACCGGACTGTGGGATAAGCCATAGGCTTCCTTTATACCACATGTTTTCCCCTTCTTCTTCTGGTAATCATACTGTTGTTCTAGCTTCATAGTGAGATATGTTTTACTTGACCAAATCCTCTTTTTAGCCACTCAACTGTAGGGTAAGCCATAGGCTACTTTTATATATACCATATTTTGGTATTTCCCTCTTCCTCTTCTGGTAATGACATTGTTGTTCTAGCTCTATAGTGAGATATGTTTTCATATTTGATTTGACCAAAAAGGTCCTACACCAAATCCTCCTATTGGCCTCCCAACTTAACAGTAAGCAACCGGATCCCTTCATAACATACCATATTTATAGTATGCTTTATTTCCCCCTGATAATCGAGTGGTTGATTTAGCTCCATGATGAGATATGTTTTCATATTTGAGTTGACCAAGCCCTGATATTGGCTCATCAATTCTGTTCTCCTGTATTCAGAGTCTGTTAATGCTATACAAACCAAAGTCGTTTTGCAACCTCAAAGAGCTTTGTCAGAATTTTGTCAGTTCTGGGAATGTGTAACATTTACAAAAAGTCATTAAAGAAGAATAATTGAATCTAAACATATCAAATTATATTCAGGTGCTTAAAGATAAAGTTGAGTTCTGGTCATGTGATTGCATTGTGAAAGAAACGGTGTGGAATCTATCATAAAAGGTTGATCATCTAGTATATAAGTATTCGTTTGTATTGCAGGGTTCTGGAATCATCAAAATGATAAGAAATTTGGCCAAATCTTGGCAAAGTTACAAGCACTGTACACAGAATGATGTATATGGGACTACACGAGCACATGGTGAAAAAATCCTACCCCAGATTTTTACGATGTTTCATGTCTTATTTAGAATATAAAGGCATTTGAAGAGCCATGCTTTTCAGGGAACATGTTTAATATGATGTTCTTCCACCCTTGCATAATAACAATGATAACGCTCACAAATTACTTGTTACCTCTTCCCAGAACTCAACCTTCTCTTTAAAGAAACCATACATGGGCTTCAAAAGCTGAAATGATGTGTCAGAAGTGAATGATTACAAAGCATATAAGCAGGGGTTCTTAATTGTTTCAATTCCAGCACAAATGATGGAAAGAGAGCCGGAGAGAACATGACATTCATGACAATATCATAAATTTTCACAAATTATACTCAAATATTTGCAAAGTCTAGCATAGGAAAGGAGAGCTACTTTGAGAGTTTGCATTTTTGGAGTGGCCATGGTCGTGAAGTCAAGTATGTAAGAGGGCCAAGGAAGAAAGATCAGCTAAAAGTTGATGAACCGTGGAAGAGGAGTATCAATTCTTTCCAGATGTCAGCATATACTGACACCATTCTATTTTTCTCCCTGTAGTCGTTTTTGGCGTGTGAAGTTGGTGTTGATCATATTTGGAAACAATCTATTCAAATAAAATTGCTATGTTCATGTAGGAATAGTTGTTGCTGATCAGATTGGGAAAGTTGCATTTTAGATAGAATGACTGAATAGTATCTTTGTTTATTTGTTCAGGTCCAAATTATGATTTGAATCTCAATTTCTAGTACAGTGCCTACACTTCTTCAATTTTTCTTTTCTGACTTTTCTTTTTGCTTTAATATATTCTTTATCTGTAACCCCTTATATTGTCTTGATTTTGTGTATTTTGTATTCTCCTTGTACTGTTTTTTAACCAAATCAACAATCAGAAGTGGTACTAGATGTTTTTTCTTCTTTTTACTGTCATTGAAGCATGCATGTAATTATCAAAGGTGCCATCAACATGTTTAAAATGCTTCATCACATTTTTCTAAAATATATCATATTTATAGCAATAAGAAGTAATCATTTTCCTTTTCCTTTTCTCTTATTGCAGCATAATTCTCAGTGGAGCCCATCGCCTTGTTCAACATGCTACTGTATAAGTGGTCAGGTGACGTGTCGGAACCAAACATGTCCCAGCATGCAGTGCAGAGCGGGTGAGGTGTTATACCAATCTGAGGGAGATTGCTGTCCAAGCTGTATTAGATCAGGAAGTATGTTCTAGATGTTGGTGTTATTTTCTGTAAACTGTGGTATAATTTCATAATTATATGAGCACCACAACTATCGTTGTTGTCATCATCTTCATCATCACAACCATTATCATCATAATCATCATCATCATAACGATCATTATTATCATCATCAACATCGCCATCATCACAATCATTGTCATCATTATCATCATCATCATCATCATCACAACCATTGCTATCATCATCATCATCACAACCATTGCTATCATCATCATCATCATCATTGGAATTACTTTCATCAGCACCATGGTCTTGTTCATGATCTCAATCACCATGATTGCTATCTTCATCGTCATCACCACCATCATAATTTTCTTCATCACCAACTTAAAGGTGCAATCATCATCACCACAAATCTTGATCGTTTTTGTCAATATCGTCATCCTCATCATCTTCAACATTCTCTCCTCACAATTCTCAGTTGTAAACTGTCTTTGTCATTTAAAATTGAAATTCAAGTGTAATATTGTAGTAAAAGCATGTGAAGTCATGTCAAATGACATGTAAAATCATATTGACTGGTATCATTTCTCACCCCTTTTCCAGGAACCTGTACTGATAGGGGGGTCAGCTATCATGATGGGGAGCATTGGTCACCAGTCAAATGTGCAAAGTGTGCATGTAATAACGGCCAGTCACAGTGCTACGTAGCAGATTGCCCAACATTAACTTGTTCTCAGGTAATTGTATATTCCAAATATTTTTTTTTTTTCTGGTGAAAAAAGGAGGAGTCATGGTTTTGCAGGTGTGTTTTTCACCTCCAGAAAGGAAAAGATCAAAACTTTTAGTACTGTATTAAATGTAGAGGAGCATCAGAACTGTACCATGCAAGCATTCTGACTTTTTCACAAATTTTTCAATCACAACTAGCTCTGTCATTCCATTTTCATCCTCTTCTCTTACCTTTTTGTGTAAGTGTTGTAAATAAGATGACACAATATCAGTTCTGCGAAGAGTTGTAATTTAACTTTGATCATTTCTTAATATGTTGTACCTTTCAACAACAACAAATTCTTGATTATTCCAAAAGAACCACATATTTAAAGCCACTTTATTCTGACAAAAGAATCAATTGATATCCCTTTCTGCAATATCACATAGTGTTACAGAGTCCATTCATTTTGATATATTAAAATAACTCTATCATCATTAATAATGAATAACAATGATTAATAATGAGGTCTTTCTAAGGAAGGATAGCCTCATCAGTATCACAAATGCCTTTCCTGAGGTTCCTGTAAGTATTATTGCCCAAACATTTCCAGACACCCATTTAATAAACCTGGATCAAGAGGGACAACTGTGGGGAAAACGCCTTGTCCAAGGAGGATGTATTAAAGCACTTCACTAGGATCAAACCCAGGACCTCTGGTAGGAGAGTCAAGAGCCTCTGCGATATCATCTTTGTTATTATTGTGTGAATCTTAGGGATAATATGAAACTTATACAATAGGCTTGCGAATGCACATGGTACAGCCGCAAACCTACTGTATATCTACATCACCATGCAAGCCAATACTTATAAGCAGCATCTAATATGAAACTTATTTTTGTTCTCTCTCCGTCTACCCCATCCAGGATGAAGAAGCAGTAGTCTCAGAAGGGAAGTGCTGTCCAGAGTGTGTGGGGCGATCATGTGTAGTAGATGGGGCTGTCTATCAGGTAGGTTAAGAAAGTTTATCGGGTGTTCTGTAAAATGTCTGATTGAAGTAAGAGGCAAGCGACTATCAACCCCTAACATATGCAGTTAGCAACTGAATTTTTTATTACCTTACCAAGCTTTGTTTAAAAATATAAGTACCGGTATATGAAAAAAAATTATTGTCCCAATTTTCTCGTTTTGTTTTTGTTTAGAGTTGACAAATTAAAGCTTACATCTAAAACACAAAACACATCAATTTACAAGGGGTATGAATAATTAAGCTTTTAATTGTATAATAGTAACTGTGATATTAATGCTACATTAAAAGAAGAATCAATCTTAAAATATAGTAGTGATGCATCAAGCACCAGATAAACTTCCATAGCGAGGTGTCTTTTTTGTTGTTGTCTGGTTTAAATCATATAGCACTGTTAGTCACTAAATTCCTATTTGATTAATATTCCATGATTTTAATTATTTTTCTCCCCCTCCTTTCTCTCTCTCTCTCTGTCTTTCTCTCTCATTCTTCTATCTAGGATGGTGCATCATGGAAGAGCGGGGTGTGTACCCACTGCCTCTGTAAAAGCGGTTCAGTCAGCTGCGTAGACGAGACTTGTGTGGACAACCTTCCCTGTGCACCTGTAAGTTGATCGAGGTCTTTCATTAATTAATCCATGAACTAAATTGAATCTTCATCAATAGAGTCAAATGTATAGATTACAAATTCAAAATGCCTATGCATTGTATTACGACCAGGCTTATAAAGATTTGAACCTTTTGAACACCACTTTGTCAGTCTAAGTAAATTCAGGATGAAATTCATTAGACATACTAATGTCTTAAAGTCCAATGGGTTAGTTTTAAAGAGAAAAAGTGTTCCCATTCCTTTTTTGCAAAAGAACAGAAGTCAGTATTAAAAGCTTATTCATCTTTTTCAGTGGAAAGGATGTGACTTTACTATGTTATTCCTTTCAAGTAATCCGATAAATTACAGGGTAATTACCTGGGCAATTAATCAACAAGGGTTGATCTAAGCTATCAGCTGTACCATTATCAATCCAGCAATGTTAAGAAACAATGTTAAACAAATCATAGGAACTCCCATTCCCCGTATACAGGCGCGAATTTACACCCATGCGGTCAGAAGAAATAGAATGCTTCCACATTTAATAGCCTGAACTAAGCTATCGATTTTACCATCTTTTTAAAGCAATTAGAGTAAAAATTATTACTGAACTCTGCAAGTCTGTATGTAACATCGTTAGTAACAGGTGCCAAGTTTAAATCATGAGTGGAAAGGATATAGAATGTTTCCAAACTAAACGGAGGCCCTGCCCAAATCGATATCCATGCCGTGACTGCCTATAACTCCCCATTTCCTGCGCATGTATCATAATACATGAATTGCAGCATGTTATGTTTCTTTGTTCCTTTATTTTTCTCAAGCCTATTTTTTTCCCAGCCAGAAAAGGCAGAGGCCCAAGTATTATTGCATAATATGACAAACGATTGTAGAATAACAATAACACATGTACGTGTAATTACCTGATTCGATTCAATGATTTGTCTCTAAGACCCTTTTTTCACAAGCCTCCCCAAAGATCACTCCATGGGGACAATTTGTTTTCAATTTGTCTAGAATTTTTGTTCTTCCTTTGTTTTATTTTACACATTTTGTGTATTAAGTGCTCTTTGAACCAAACCATGCCACTAGATGACATGGAAATGTATTGAAGGGAGTTTTCTACAATGAATGTATGACATATACTCTGACAACAACTGCTCTGTATGTAGTCAATGTCTTCCACTTTAACTGAATTCCTAATTTCAATACTGAACCCAGTACTTTGATAACCTTAACCCTAAACCTAACCTCAACCCAACCACAACCCTAACCTTAACCCTACATTTCTGTGTAAGTCTAGAGCAAAAGTTTGATCATCTCTTTAGCAGGTCCCAGTTGTGCCTTTCATTCGTCTATACATGTATGTGAAAGCACTTTTGATATTAAAAACCTACCGTACCCTACTAAAAGCGCTCCCATTTCATGAGTTAGAATGAAATTATTCTTATTAGATGACAGAGAATAAGAACTTCAAACCCGAAAATTATTTTTTAATAATTTTTTTAATTAGATAATTTGCTACATCTGTTTAATAAAGAGTTGCGATTGATTTGGTGCGATGGATCCAAATCAATCGCAAGTCTTGTTATCAATCGCAAGTTTGCAGTCCCCTATCTCTTATGTACATAGTTTCGATTGATATCAACTATAAGCCAGGCTATTACCTATTACCTTTTTAATTTCATTTATTTTCAGGGAGAGAAAAGGGTGCGAAGAGACGTGCAGTGCTGTTCAGAATGTGTATCAACAGAAGGTAAATAAAATATACAGGGAAAAGACAATAAATATATGGGGGCTGAGTAGGATTTGCACCAATAACTTAATTTAAAATAATTTGTGTGAGTGGGTTATAGCCCAGTAGTGAGCTTGTTCATAGATTTCAGAGATATGATTATATTTTTCCTGGACTGATTAAATCTGATCTTTCAAAAATCATAAATTGTGAATTGAATTCCTTGCTCTTTTGTGTTCTTCTTTTGAGCCATACACTTGAAGCATGAAATTTTAAGAGGATTTATGCAGATCCGATTTTTAGAAAACAATTCTATAATTTGATTTTTTTTTCTAACTTTTGAATATAAAATGATTTATATATGTTTATATATTATACATGTTGCTGTAGCATGTTCCCTCAAATATACATACACATGAACAAGTAAATGTAAAAAACAACTACTGTATAATATAATACATGAATTTGAAAGATTTTCCAGTATTGAAACGCAATAAAATGTAATGTTCAAAACTTTAACATATCTTGTTCCTATTCACCTTATGTCACCGTACTTGTCAGATTCAATTTCAAAATATCAAATTGAGAGAAAAAAAATCAATCAAGCTCTCCGCTGATTAAACAAAATGAATAAAAGGCTAAAATGACACCATCGACCTTTGACCTTTGACCTTTATGCAGCTACCTGCGAGGCTGATGGAGTACGGTGGTATACAGGTGACATGTGGAATGTTACGGACTGCGAGTTCTGTTTCTGCCAAGAGGGTCTGATAGCATGCTATCCAGCCGAATGTGCCAGGACGGAGTGCAGAGAGGTGAGTTTGATAGCAATTACTTTTTTACGGTAGTTAGTGTAGATTAGTTTAAGAGCAATAACATATTTTGTGATGTTTGATAACAATAAGTATTGTATGATGGTGATGGTCAGGAAAATGTGGTTTGAAAGAAATCTTCTCATCCTGACGACGGATAGTTTGAAACGTTGAGTCACTCCTACCATCCATCCTCTTCAACCAGCGCTATAGTTCTCCTTAGAACTATTAGCTAAGAAAGACAACCAACAGTCTTTTTCAGGACTACACACACTCAAGAAAGAAAGATTACCAAGAGTCCTTTTCAGGACTGCCCAATCCTCCCCCTCTCTCTGGTGCAACAGCAAGCCTACTGTACTTCTCAAAATACTTGTATATTTGAGATACATGTACAAGAACATTACAAGAGCAATTCTTTTATTGTCAGAATGAAAAGAGTAAGAAAGCTCAAAACAATTTTTTTGCTGTTGCCAGTACTTACCTGTCTCTTCAAATTGCCTGAATTTTAAATTGAAATGAATCATCGTGAGGAATATAATGCAGAAGGGTAGGGGGAAAAAGCAAGGAGATACCAAACAATTACAAAGAGAGCTCTATTCCGGATCATCTTTTCTGATGTATGAATTGATTGAACATAAAGTAATGATTATACTCCCATGTAACGAATCCCTTTCAAAGCATGTGGTCATAGATCATTTAATCATTTGATCATATCATCAAAAAAACCATCGGTAATGATCTGTTAGGGATCCCATTCACCAGACAAGTGCTTTAGGGTGAATCAGAGACGTATTGTTATCGTCGGTATTCACGAACGTCTGTCTATTACTCACTCAATGACCTTTTTGCAACAGACTGTTCTTTTCCTCTTCCTGGAGTGCCTGCTCGGGGTGGGGGGGGGGGGGAGAGACTGACAGAAGACAAACAGAAAGGGATGATAGAAAGATGGTTTGGAGGGAGAGAAGGAGAGGGACAGAGAGAGAGAGAGAGGGGGGGGGGGGGTTAGCTAATAAGGATGGACAGTGAGATAGTGAGGTGCTAGGGCAAAGAGAAGAACAAAAGATAGAGATAGAAGTAAAGAAGAAAAGCTAGAAGTAAAGAAGAAATACAGATAGTGATGAGATAGATAGGAAAGTTATAGATAGACAAGATAAGGATATGGATATATAAAGAGCAAATACTTATGTATGAGCAGAGAGTAAGATGTGGAGAATGGGGAAGAGAGTGATAAGGCAAAGAGATGAATAAATCAAATACATGTTATGTAGGGAAGGAGAACTGAGAGAGAGAGAGAGAGAGAGAGAGAGAGAGAGTAACAGAGAGATTGATAAAGAAGAACAGGAGTTATGATAAAGGGAAACAGAGGGCAGGAGATAAAGAGAAAAAAAAAGAATGGGGTAACAGAGAGAGGGAGAGAGAGAGAGAGAGAGAGAGCGGGAGAGAGAGAAATAGCACTGTGGATACTAGCCAACAAGATGATTCATTGAGAAACAAAACAGTTTCAAAATCACAAATGGCCTTTTATTGAAAACTTCCTCAATATTTCCCATCATGAAAGGACTGTATTTTTGTTCCCAAGTCTTTTTGTGGCTGGCTTGATGCATCGTTACCCAGTATAAATAGCGGTCTTCATGTAGCTTCAATATCTTTGTCTAAATCAGCAAGAAATGACGAATCGGTGGGAATGACTCAGCGCTGTGGTCAAGACATCTTATGATTGCGGGGAAAGCTAGATCATCTATCTACTATAAACTTAAATACATCTATGCCTGTATTTTCGCAAGCTACCCTTTTGAACTTGAAATTAGTGTGCATTGCCTACTCTTTTGTACATAGAGCATATATTGTCAGTGTTGTTTTGTAATGATTATCATATTTTTATCTCTTATATATGAAGAAGAGAAAAATATTATTGTGAAACCTGTAGTTCACATTGTACGAGGGACTAGTTTTAAGAAAATAACTTTGCTTAAATGAGATTTTATTCAGACTAGGATGCCACTTTTAATTGATTCATACAGTACAGTGTACATCAAAAAAGATTTAGAATTTTACTCTCGATTCAATTATTTATTTCTCAATCAATGGTCGATAGTAAAAGTGAAAGATTACTCAATACAGCCTTCCCAGAAAAACAGTATGGTTCATCTTATGTGGTTCCAACATCATACATTTTAATCATGAAACACATCTAATACATGCATCTTTCGATAGTTATAAGTATTTCTATAAGTACCTTTGATCATACTGAAGTTGAATAGTTTGAGGGAATATTACTTGTCTTAATATGGAAATAGCACTGAGTCATTGAATTATCGAAAACATCGTATTCCCTTACCTGCTCTGACGTAATTGTGGAAGCCCCTTTAAATGAAGTTTCCGTAAAGTCACATGATTTTGACATCACTGCTCCGACGAGTATTCCCCCGAGCTTAATCTAATTTCCCTTGCGATTTTTACTGCCTCATATTTGCTTGATGAATCAAAACATTTGTACAGGGGGGTGGAAATGGAATGTTACGTAGGAAGGAATGAGTCCCCCCTCCCTCCCCCCCCCCCCCCCCCCAATATGCTAATAATTAAATGCATCACAGCCAGGATCACATTTTTATGTTTTTATAATTTTATTTGTCTCCGTTTGGGGTGCCTATGGCGGTTAGGCATCAATGATTGAAAGAAAACAGTGTGTAGACCCACATGTATTTGTTTATTAAACCATTAAGAATGAAAATACAAACAACTTGGAATATAATGTTCCTGGAACAGTGATCAGTACATACAGTTAATAACTAAATTATTCATACCCTTTGTAAATTCTCTATCAACTTGTACAATTTATCATAAAGTGCAATTTCATTTTTTTGTTGTAATAATCAAAATACTTCCACAATTTTAATCCATGACTATTTTCTTTTGCCCCTCTTCTTTTACAGGGTGAGACGTTGCTTCACAAGCAAGGCAGATGCTGTCCGGAATGCCACATATCACAGGGATACTGCATACATAATAGGATAACATATTCAGTGAGTTTTTAACATTTTATTGAAATTTGTTGTTTGTGAAGTGTGCCAAATTAGTTAAATTTACATATATGTGGGAGTGACGAATATGATGCTGCTGCTGCTGATTCTATTAATAATAATAATGATGATGATGATTAGAAGGAGGAGCAAGGGGAGAAGGATGAGAAGGAGGAGAGGAGGAGGAGAGGAGGAGAAGGAAAACCAAAGGGAAAGTAGAAAGAGAATCAAAGGAAAGTAGAAAGAGGAATGATTCAGATGGTGATGAAGTCGAGGTAATTGATGATGATGAAGTCGAGGTAATTGATGATGATGATGATGATGATGATGACGATAGTGATGATGATGAAGAAGATGATGATGATGATGATGATGATGATGATGGTGATGATGATGATGATGGTGATGATGATGATGATAGTGATGATGATGATGATAGTGATGATGATGATAGTGATGATGAAGTTGAGGTTATCGATGATGATGATGATGATTATGCTGATTGCAATGATGGTAATTATGAATATAATGATGATAAATGTAATGATGATGAAGATACTAATGCTGGTGATCATGATGATATGCTGTAAAAATCCATAAATAAACATTTCATGTCACTCCCAACTAGTTTCAACCTCCCCCTTTTCACCAATACTACCTGTCCCACCCCTCTCCTAGGCTGATGAAACCTGGCAGCCTGATCCTTGCAGGACGTGTAACTGTATGGACGGGGCAGCCAGCTGCTTCAGGGTCGACTGCCCGCCTTGCCCCGTTGGGACGGTCCCTCAGACCAACCCTCAGACCTGTTGCCCTCAGTGTGTTGTAGGTAAGAGCAAACATCCACTTGCCCCAGAGAGGCAAACAAAGTCGGCAATACAAATCATAACTACACTGTATTTAGCTTTGAATTCTAAAGTAATAAGATAAAGGGTGTACTTTTGTAAGCAATTTGGAAGATGTACGGCATGAAATATGTTGTGCATGTGTAAATAACCAGCTATCAAATTTTGTAACATGTTTTTCTCAATACACCCATTATCAATTCATGCCGTTCCATCGGGAGCAACAAAAAAAAGTATGTTTACACCAGCAATTGATAATAATGATAATGATGATGGTGAAAAGTATAATTCTTTACTATGTCTTGATGTATCAGCTACACATAAATGTAGGACAATTCATATAGTTGATATAAGATGGTTTAAAATGACAATATTTACACCAAAGATCCACTGATTGTATTTCTCCAATTACCTGTTTGCAGTGCAATGTCCTTTAGAATGTATGTCATGTGATGGCACCGGCTGTACGTCATGTCGTCAAGGAAGACTGTTACAAGAGGGTCAGTGCGTGACGGCCTGTAGACCGGGCTACTTCAAGGCCTCGGAGACAGAATGCCAAGGTGAGTTGTCAATAGGTTAGGGGTCAAGTTATAACTCTACAGAACTTCAGTCTGCAGCTTTGTGGGCAGCCCCCCCCCCAAAAAAAAAAAAAAAAAAAAAAATGAAAATGAAAATGAAAAATGAAAAATGAAGAAAAGAACAAATTGTTTGAGTCATGGCCCTTTTGGGGCTCTACCAGTGATACAGTGTATTTTGACTATTCAGAGCCAGAAAGATGTTAACTCATAAACACAGAGTTTACACCCTTCTGTCACTTAAATGAATTTATTCCAGTTTCTCTGGGAAAGTAGCATTAATGACTGCCATATACAACCTGCACATATACTTGTATTTAGAAGTAAACATTAGATAAACCCCTTTCTTTTTCTGTTTTTCTTTGAAGCCTGCCACGAGAGCTGTTCCATGTGCTCAGGGGGAACCGAGTACCACTGCACGGCATGCAGGGAAGGCGATCTGCTCAAATGGGGACGCTGTGTCAGCGACTGTGGACCGAGCTTCTTTCAATTTGACACGACATGTCAAGGTATTTAAAGCCCCACTGTACTACTTGTAGCTACTTGCTCCCTCTATATAGAAAACAGTGCTTAATCGGTGACCATTGGTCCCCCATGATCCTCTTTTTCTTATATTAATTGAGAGCTCAGTTGATGAGATAGCCACCTGTCATTGACCACGCTGTGTGATCTAATCCCTCCCGGCCAAACTAGTACAGCCGGCCTTTAAATGAATGATAATATTGAAAATATCACAATCGGCTGTCTGCTCATAATACCCGGTAATGCTGTTGCTTCATCAACTGTACATGAATTCAAAGAAGTTGTATATTTTTATTTTTTTTAAATACACACAACAACAACAACAACAAAACTACAAAATCCAAATGAGTTAATGAGATAAGTAAATTTAATAACATCAAGAAAAATCTGTGAAATTTCTGCCTTAGCACTTCATTTCAATAATGTTTGCATTAGCAAATTTCCAGCTCAGGCGACAAAAATGTTTTGAATATTAAACAGAACTGGCAGGAAAATTATTGGGAATTTGTTTGGAGGGTTATATTTGTATGTGTAGCTACATTGATTGCTAAATGTACGTGTATGCTAAACAGTTATTTCTCTGATGAAATGTGACATATTATTGCTTTAAAATGTTAATTTACATTTATACTTTATGTATGTCTGAAGGTTTTAAAGCAAAACATTGTCTACAGACGTAAATACACTTAAGCTCTTGGGCCTATCCAATGTCGCCAAAAACCTTTAATTGGTGTGGGGGTTAATGTGTTTATCTAAAGTGGACATCGGTAGAACAATTATATACTACTTGATTCATAGAAGTCAGTCCCCTACGTATTAGCTGATTTATTGAGTATTTGATTAAATTAATTAGTATCCCACGCGGGCCAGGATTAGGATGATCTGATGTAGACGAAAACAAGTTGGAAATGAGTCTAGCTGGGACAGGAGAAGGGGTTGTTTTGACTGGGTCTAGGGTGTTTCGTGGTGTGACGGGAGTACAGAGGAAGTCTGTGATTTTGTTAGTGTAAATAATGAGAAAGAGGGAGAGGGGGTGGATATTAGTAGAAGGATAGTAGACAGACAGATGCAGGGGCGAAGAGTTACAGGCAGGAAAAAAGGGGTTGATTCTGAAGCAAGAGAGAGAGAAAGAGAGAGGGAGCGAGAAGAAAAAGAGAGAGAGAGAGAGAGAGAGAGAGAGAGAGAGAGAAAAAAAATTGGTTCTTATTACTTGGTTTAGTGTTGTGGGAAGAAGGAGGTTGTACCGTTAACAGACAGACTAGAATTGAGAGAGAGAGATAAAAAGAGACAGACAGACAGACATGCAGACAGACTGACAGAAAAACATGTCAGGCACAGAGAGACGAACATACAAAAAAGGCAAATAGACTATGAGAATAAATGGAGAAAACAAGATTTAAGGCAAAAAGAAGAACAAATAGGAGATGTGTAATAGAGAAAGAGACAAAAAAGGAGTAGTGTCAAAAGAAAGAAGTGTGAGAAAGTGAAGATGTAGAAGGAGATGAGAAGATAATAGAGAAAAAGTAGGGATGGGGGAAGGAAGAGAAAATGCACAGAAGAGTAACCCATTTGCCGCCTGCACGTAACTTACAAAGCATAACGGAAGGAAGGGGATTTCAGGAGGAGAGTGTGTGTCAAGCTTACTGGTGATAAAAGAAATTGAAGCATCTTCATGAAAACAATCTTGACATTTAGTTTGATAGTGATTGACGGGGCGGAGATATTTTGATAGAGATTTCAGACCCAAAGCTTTGCAGGATCACCTGAATGCTTTTGTGTCTCAATCCTGTGCTGAGGATTCCAATTACAACTGTAATCCACCCTTTCCAGCAAGTTTCAAGTTCTCTGTTGTCACTCTGGATGGCCATGTACATGTTCTTATTCTTATATTCAACTCTGCTTCCTCATCTTGCTTTCTTGTATTTTTTTACCTCAACTCTTCTGTCTTGCTTGTTCCCCCTTTCTCTTTCTGTCTCTCCCTTTCTCTTTCTGTCTCACCCTTTCTCTTTCTGTCTCACTTTTTCTCTTTCTGTCTTTCCCTTTCTCTTTCTGTCTCTATGTTTTCCATCTTTGACTTCAACTCTCTCTCTAACCATCCTTTGAATTAAAAAATTCTTCCTTTTATTACTATATCTTTTTAATATTGTCTTCTTTTTTCACTCCCTGTCTTGTTTTTCAAATATTACCATTTATTCATTTTATTTATTTGATATTGCATCTAACCATCCTTTGATTTTTCTCTTCTTCCTCTTAAATACTTTTTTTTTAAAATCCTGTCTTCTTCTTTCACTCCCTGTTCTGTTTCTCCATATCACCACTTATTCATTCATTTATTTGAAAGTACATTAACATCACAAGAGATGTTTCCCAGACTCTTTTTCTATTTCTGAGTCTATGAAAGTTACTCACTGACATGGAATTTAGATTATGTCGCTACGGTGTGGGATGACACCCACATGTGGTATGTGTGGTTATATGGTTACATTTGTCTTTAGAATCCTCGACATTCAGTCTCTCCTATATCCTGTCAAAAACTCAAAATAGTAGAAAAGAATCCCACTCATGATGCCGCTAATCTATTTCTTGTCTTTGTGTACGTCCCATGACTTTGAACTTGTACCTTGTGTACTTTTTTGGAATCAGGGGCAACTCTAGGACATTTTGAGAGGTTTGCTTAGTACCAAATTTACCAACAAGGTACCGATAGCTGCAAATTTTCTAATAAAGCAACAACAACAAAAATTATCTATACCAGTACTTTCAGATCATTTTGTGGTTTACCTATCATTCAGTAGTTTCCATTTGCATGAGAAATACTTCTCATTCTAAGTATTGCCTTCCTCTTCAGGCCTTCATAAGGCCTGTATTTACAAAAATGTGTAAAAAAAAATAGAAAAACATGTACTCCCCAGTAAATTCCCATCGTGTACACATTGTGTGCATAAATGAATCTGTAATATGACAATTGTATTAATGTACATGTACGGTATGTACAGTAGATGTAAAGTGCATATAGACATTATTTTGTATTAAGTAATATATTCTTGTACGTGACCATGTACGTGGAAATCCAGACTGTTTAATTACTATTTGTTAGAATAGTATTATTACAAGATTGCAAATGATATCAAATCTACAGGTTAACTATTTGTCTTGCTTTTTTAATCAACACCAAATAAGAATTACATGTAATTGTTCTTTCTTGCTGGTTTCTTCATTCGTATATATATTTGTATTTTATGTTTATCTTTTGTTAAGTTATTTGTATGTTCTTTACTTATCTGTAAGTATCAATGTTATAATTATGTATGTTTTTATATGACAAATGGAATAAAATGAATTGAGTTGAATTAATTTAGATAATCTAACAGATATTTTCCTACATGTACTAATTCACTACATTAGGTTGAAGAATATATCAAACTCTACTACAAGAATTGTAATTTTCTTTGTTCCCCAGAATGCAATGCCAGCTGTGCAGCTTGTACAGGTCCCAAGGCATCGGACTGCGTGACTTGTGCAAACTCCAGTCACATGATACAAGATAATAGATGCGTGCCGGAGTGCGGTCGACGATCCTACCGCAGAGAGAACCATTGCTATCGTGAGTACTGTTTTTTTAATTTTTGATGGATTATTACAGACCTGCTGGAATTGTCAGTAGGAAGAACGGTCTCTAGAGCAAAAGCTAAAGACTTTTCAAAAAAGGAAGATATAATTGTGAAGTGCAAAACATCAACATGGCATGGATCGTAAAGTAAATCTAAGTCGAAAATTAATAAATGAATCTCTGAATATCATGCTTGGTGATTTACAGCCATCCTTCTTAAATGACATGAATCATAAATGCAACTTTTTTTAATATTTGAACAAAAATTAATTTATGAAAGCCAGAAAAATATCTCAAACTCATTGAAGTTGATAGAAATATCAATCAATGTACATGTAATTCTCAAGACTGTAAGATCTGTTATCCAGCATTTTTGCAGATGAAAACATGAAATGCCACATAGAAGTTATGCAGAATATAAGTCTGCTTGGTTTTGCTGATAACATTAAATGCATCCAAGTTTTTTTTAAATATTTGCACCATCTCTCCGATATTTGACAGCTTGTGATCCGTCGTGTCAGCTGTGCTTTCTGGACAGCCCTTGGTGCGTGACCTGCCCTAGGAATAACTTCCTGCAAGACGGCGTCTGTGTCAGCGAGTGCAGTCTGGGATACTACCAGTCTGGGAGAGGGCACTGTGAAGGTATGATAGATGAACAGGGACCAGTTTCACAAAGCCACTTTTCAATGACAAATGACAAAAGTCAGTGACAAATCTGCTGATAACCAATCAGAAGCAAGGATTTCAGTAGCTTATAACAACAACTGTCATTTGTCACTGATGACAAGTTTTGTGAAACAGGCCCCAGATAGAGGGAAGAGAGAGGATGGGATGGGGAGGATTGATCGTGGTGGATGAAAAGAGGAGATGGAAGAATAGAGGAAAAGAGGAAGAAGATGTAGGAAGAGAAGATGAGAAAATAAAAGAAGTGCGATGGAAGGAGAGAGGGGAAGAATATAGGGTACAGAGTAGAAACTGTAAAGAGAATTACTGGGGTTGTACTGAGTTTTAAAGAAAAGAAAAAGGGAGGAAAAAGAGAGAAGGGAGGTTTAAAAACAAAATCAAAAGTTGGTAGAAAAGAGGAAGGAGAATCGATCAAGGAATTTGGTGAGCATTAAAGGACAAACAAGGGAAAGTGAATAGGTGCAAGTGTATGTTTCTTGGGAGATGGAAAGAACAAAGTTGGAGGAACTTATTAATTTTCTTTCTTTTCAATTTGAAGCAATTGGTCTATTAAATATACATGTACCTGTATCAAAGATACAATGTTAAATATAGAACCACTGTCCACTTCATGTAATTTCTTTTGCTTCTTTCCAGCTTGTTCCTTGGCTTGTCTAGCTTGCAATGGACCAGGCATTGACCACTGCACCCAATGTCCAGGCCAGTCTGTCCTCATGAATGGCTACTGTCTATCCAACTGCACTGCTGGAACCTACACCCAAGCCGGACAATGTTTAGGTAAGTATTCAGAGATTTGGTTGGTTTTGATAGGATATGTCATTTGATTTGATTTGATTGAAGTCAATGTACAATATGATTTGATTAGATGTGATGCAGTTCAATATTTAAATTTGATTTGAATGATACAATTTGAATTTATATGATATTATCTTTTTATATTGGATATGATTTGTATGATTTGTTTTCATTTAATTTGATGATTTGATATAAGTTTTTAGATTTTACATGATATAAATATGAATAATATGATGAGATTTATTATTAACTATATTTCTAGGTACGATTCAGTTTAATTTTATGGGATCTTAGATACTCAAACAATAAAGATGCCTAATGCTGATCTGACATACCTGAAAGACATACTGTTTACAATACCTTTTACATACCCAAACATTTGTTGTATATAAAAAAAAATTGGTGCTGGATCTTTAAAAGCCTCCTTTGTGTCCCTCCCAACTTGATTAGACTGTGACTCCTCCTGCCATCAATGCGAAGGTCCAAACCCAGCAGACTGTACATCATGTAGGGCAGCTACAGAGATGGTGCAGAGCAGACCACCTTTCAGGGGTCAGGTCCAAGGGGCGTGTTCACCCACCTGTATCGAGGGATATTTCCCAAGTGCAAATGGGATCTGTTTACGTAAGTATTACAAAAATAGTATTGTTGTGGACCACACCCTCTTCAACTAATTTAGTCAAATTTTTGTTTTCTTCTTTGAATTGGAAGATGAATGAATCCATTAATTCTAATTTTATTTTATAGGTTTGATTAAAGGACGTACTTCAGTATTCAATTAAATTCATTCAATTCAAAATGGTTTATTAAAATACTTTCATTGCGGCAATGTCGTGTTGCAAAAATTTACAATAACACAGTGACAATCGATAAATGCATAAGGTAAAACATTACAATCAAACTATTATTCATTGATAAAAAGTACAATCAGGATGGATGAAACAGAAATGAAATGGGAAAGAAAGAGAGAAAAAGGAAGAGAAAAAGAGAGAGAGAGAGGGGGGTAGGTATCAGCATTAGTTATCAAGATGATAAACTATTTATTCTATATGTACATCTGGGAAAGAATATGACTGAGTTACAGTAATTCATTACTATTTTTTTGTTTTTTTGTTAATATTTTGATATGTTTTCTTCTGAACATGGACAAGGCTGTATGTCTTTCATTTGCATTTTTTCTGTCATTCATTCATACCATTAGTCCTGTCTATTTGAAACTCAATTTTTGTATCCTACTTTCTGTCCAAAATTACTGTCCTTTGTAATGGTAGAAGTCAAGCTCAACATTATTTTTCTCCATCTTCTCTTCCTTATCTTGCAGCTTGTAACCCATCCTGTCTGGCGTGTTCCGATTCTCTCATCGATGCCTGTCTGTCCTGCCGACCTCCGTTAATCCTGAACCAAGGATACTGTGTAAGGAGCTGTAACGAGAGGCAGATCGATGTCGGTGGGATATGTGTCGGTAGGTTGATCATGAAGCAGTGGTACTGATCATAAAAGCAATAGTCTTGTAATGGTAATGCCTCTCAAATTAAAAGATAGCCTTTACAATTTCATGCAGTATGTCTAACTTTAAAACAAGTTTGGTAATGATTTTAATAGAAAGTAATATGATAATTTATAATTTTCATTTGTTCATTTATTTCCATCTTCATATAAAAACAATAGATCATTACAATATTATACATTTTAAAATAAAATACATGCAATCATACATGTTAATAGTATCAAAGAGACCAAAATGAACAAGTCAAAATGAGAAAAGGGGAACTAAAATAAGGCCAAAAGGCCTTGTTAAATAAGTTCCCTAAAAGTATAGAATTATCACTTGGTCTTTTCAACTTATTCTGTTACATCAATAAAACATATAAATAAAAATAAATTTAAAAAAATTCATTATAACTTTTATCAGATAAGCAAAATTAATGTAAACACTCATTCAGAGTAATCAGAAGTCAGTATTCAGTAGTCAGAAAAAATGTTGTAAACCCTGTCATCCTTTGTCTTACATCCTAGAATGTCATCCAAGCTGTGCAACCTGCAGTGGACCAGACTCCAACCAGTGCACCACCTGTAACGGTCCTGACTCCCTAGAGAGGGGCATCTGTGCCCCCGGGTGTGGCTCATCTGAGTACCCAGGCTCTCTGGGATTATGTCAAGGTAAGGGTGTGGCATATTCTTAGAGGTGCAAATAAATTGTTATTTTTAACCCCATCTGTGCTGCTAGGTTTGGAAACAGATATCCTAATTGAACAATTAAGAAACCTTCATTCAGATATTTATCAATGACGGACTACTGAAATCATCACATTTGTTTGGCTCAGAGCCAATTTGTCACAGGTTTTAGTATTTGTAATTGACAACAATATTTATGAAACAGGGCCTAGATCTTTGCCAACCAGTCATCAAAACAACATGTTTGTCTCACTACAGCATGCATCTGTAAAAATGCAACACCTGTTTTCAAAGACAATTTTATTCCCATTCCCAAAGCACTCTATCTCAGGAAACATACCCTCCCGCCACCTGTGAATGAAAACCATCTTATTTAAACCTCCTATCGCGTTTCCCTCAAGTATAATTTTCTCTAAATTTCTGACTCTAAAATGGGAGCAAACATACTTTTCCCAGGCCTGATAATTACCTGACTTAAATCGGTTTCCCGATTTTTTTTCCCCCCCGATTTTACCCCTATTTTCCAGATTCTTCCCAATTTTCTCACTCAAAAAGGGGGAATGTTGTTGATGCCATTTTTTTCCCCTGAATCCTTTTTTGAGGAAAAAATAAAATCTTTTTTTTTTGTAGTGCTCACTATCACCCCTGTTTTCCTTTCTTCCCCAGAGTGCAACTCTGAGTGTGGCACCTGTTTTGCCAATCCTGAGGGCCAGGGTAGTAGATGCACCCAGTGTTCTGCTGGAGGGGGTAGCAGCCAGTACCCCCTGGGGGACACCTGCGTGTCCGATTGTGGCACCGGGTTCTATCTGGATCCATCCGGCATGTGCAGAGGTAAAAAATCACAACACTATGATTAGATCAGGGGGGTGTTTCACAAAGATCCTAAGTCGAACTTGACTCTAAGTTGGACTTAAAAGTTATGGAGAGCCATTTGTAGCCTTAAAATAAAATACATTAGAATGTGAAAATTTAAGTATTTTAGACTGTTTATACATTCCTTTTCAAGAGCATAGAATTTTCTTGATAATAGAAAATATGAAAGATTTGAATCAACATTTTATGCCTTTAAAAAAAACTTTTACAAAATATTTGTATAGATGCTAACGGCTTTCCATGATTGTTAAGTCCAACTTAGTGATAAGTTCAACTTAGGATCTTTGTGAAACACCCCCCTGGTGTTTACAAAATACTCATCCTTGCTAACCTGTGTAAATGTGACCTGCGTTAAGAATGAACACTTTTAAGGTAAACACTTTTGAAATAAACAGATGATAATTAATGATAATCTAGCTTCTAAAGAGCATTTAGTCTTAAGTGAAGATATAAATGGGCTTTGATTGGAACCGATTATGTTGATAAGAAATGATCTTAACCAAATTTGATTAATCATATTTAGTTTCTTAGGAATATAGATTTAGCAGTAACAGTGAAGCATGTAATGACAGAAATTAAAGAAAATCAATGTCTGATGAAGGGAATATTGTAGCATTTAGGTATATTTATTGGACAAATTTAGAAAGAATGGTCAGAATTTTTATGTATTTTCCAATAATAAAAACAAACTACAGACAATTTTGCTGAACTCATTAGTGAACACAACCATTGTATTCTTCATTCAGCTTATCAACCATATAGTGTTTTTTTATAATGAAGGTAATATGGTAGGAATACTCCACCATCAATTCCTCACTCATCCTATCCTCTAGCTCTCTTCCCTTTATCTGTTCATCTAGCTTACCTTCAATTCCTCTATCTATCTATCTATCTATATATCTATCTATCTATCTATCCATCTATCTATCTATCTATATATCTATCTCTCTATATATCTATCTATCTATCTATCTATCTATCTATATATCTATCTATATATCTATATATCTATATATCTATCTATCTATCTATCTATCTATCTATCTATCTATCTATCTATCTATCTATCTATCTATATATCTATCTCTCTATATATCTATCTATCTATCTATCTATCTATCTATCTATCTATCTATCTATCTATCTATCTATCTATATATCTATCTATCTATCTATCTATCTATCTATCTATCTATCTATCTATATATCTATCTCTCTATATATCTATCTATCTATCTATCTATCTATCTATATATCTATCTATGTATCTATCTATCTATCTATTTATCTATATATCTATTTATCTATCTATCTATCTACATGTATCTATCCCCTATCTATCCCTCTATGTGTGTCTGCATGTATCCACTGACTAGATTCACGCTTAATTTACACACGTAAATAAACTGTTCTTGTTTGCAGAATGCCATTCATCCTGTAGGACGTGCACATCACCGGGTGTCTTTGACTGCTCCTCATGTCACGCTGGTCATGTCCTAACACACACTAACATGTGCTCCATGGAATGCCATGGGGGTTACTTCAACGATGGTGGAATATGCAAAGGTAAGTTAGAGGTGCGGTGGTTGAGTGGATATGTCACCGGACTGTGGATCACAAGGCCCGCGGTTCAAGTCCTGCCGCAGCACCAATGTCCTTTGGCAAGACATTGATCTACATTTGCCACTCTCTACCCAGGTGTTAAATGGGTACCCGGTAGGATGCGAAAGTTAATGTGGTTGGATTAGCAAGTGGCGCTTGTAAAATGGCGACTGGCTGCAATGCTCCCCGGGGAGTGTAAAATGTGTATACATTGTGTTGCGGGTAAGCCTGAATCCAATGACCGGGGTAATAATATGTGCTGCGCCTAGAAATTAAGTATTAGGCAAATTATAAATGTGAGCTATTATTATTATTCACATTATTACAGATTTATCTTGATCTAGATGTTTGGAATCCAAAAGTTTTTGATAAATCACCTTTTTATTGAAGTTATGAAGTGCTACACACATAGCTCCACATGTTTGGAAGATTTAAACAACATTCTATCCATTCAAAAAGACCAGTTGAGCTAATACCATATATGTTCTCAGACAAAATAAATGGGACTTCACAACTATCAACAGATTATCACCAATACCAGTAGACCTGTATGAAATAACACTCAAACAATGTTGTTCAAAATGAACTGATGTACATGTATATATTTATATTTATCAGCTAATTTGGTATCGAATAAACATCGATCTTATCTTTTGCTTATTTTGCTTATTAAGATGATTTCATGCTTGGCCATGAGACAGACAGTACCAAGACAGCCAAAATCCAAGGTCCTGTTACATGTAACTTGGTTGCAGACCACTTTTTTCCATCATTCATGTCAACATCATTACTATTCACTTTTCTTCCTATCAATTTCTTTTTGCCCACATTTTATAACATCATTTCCTATTATTCCAAGATGTCAGCATCTAATGTAACTGAATTTCTATTTCTGAGAAAAGAATGAAGTAGAATTAAATTCTGATATTTTAAAAAAAAAATTCAGCATGTCACCTGGATTGCTTGGAGTGTGTGAGTGCCTTTGAGTGTCTGGTCTGCCGAGATCCATCCGACGTGCTTCAGTTTGGAGAATGCTCCTCCGTCTGTGCTGACCAGTACTACCTGGATCCTGTCACAAGGCTCTGCAGAGGTAAGTTTAGATCATAGACATTTGTTTTCCCTTCTCATTTTTTATTAAGTCGATCGATCCCTACAAGAGAATACTTGACTTCAAACTCAAAATTATCAGTATAACGGGAGGGGCATGAGTTCCAGGTTTGTGTATTATACATGGATTTGTGTGAATAGATCACCTATGTATGCTGGGGCCTGGTTAAAGAGACTCTTGTAAGAGTGATATTGGACATAGGGATTAGATCTTAAATCTCATTCAACGCTTTATATACTGTCTGGCCACTGTTTTAGGCCAACTGTCTACAGAGATGACCTTTAATGTTTTTTCATTTTTATTATTGATATAAGAAAAATATATGTTTGTTGAAATAAATAGATACAGTTGGTCTGGGAGTAAAAAATACAAGTCTGTTTAAATCTGTGGTGCATCTACATATATATCTAGTGTGACCAATTTCAATTTGATATTGATCCATGTTTGTTCTCTTACAGAGTGTGACTGGAGCTGTAACTCCTGCAATGGTCCAGGACCCAACGACTGCACACAGTGTATGGATAGTCTAAAGCTCAGGGATGGGTCCTGTGTCACGACGTGTGGAGACAGCTACTATGAGAACAGGGGAGAATGTCGAGGTAAGAAACATCACTTTACCAAAATTTTGTTCCCCTTGGGGTAGGGGGAAAAGGGAGGGGGAGCATATACTGACGCTTGAATGCAGTGTATGGATGGGCTCAAGCTTAGGGATGGGTCCTGTGTCACGACGTGTGGAGACAGCTACTTTGAGACTAGGGGAGAATGTAGAGGTAAGAGTTAGCTAATGATAAACAATGTAAGCTTGCTCTCTCTCTCTTTCTCTCTCTCTCTCTCTCCTCTGCTTCGATCCCCCTGATCAATCCCCAATGTTCATGTACGGCAATAAACTTCAAGGGATGTTTTCCCCATTGGACACCTATCCCTAGGAAACTACACCCATTCTATCCTGCTTATGCAAATGAAACAGTTTAGATGTGGTCGTTCACTGTGCACTGTTATTAGATTAACAGATTCACATGGAAGATAATGAGCTCATCAAAATAGGCCTAGTTTATAGTGCATTTCTGGTCATTTTTGTTGTTGTTACTCACTTGGACCTACTTTTCCTTCTGTCACATAAAAGGGTCAGTCCAGTGATCCTGTTGTGAAAACATTACTGGATACAATGATTTTTAGAATATGTGCTGTGATGACGATCCTTCAGTTCCAATTTCTTACATGAGTTGAATTCTTAACCTCGACCCTGGACTCAGACTATACCTACAATGTAATCCTATCCTAAACCTAACCTAAATCCCACTTGCAAACCTCTAACCTACATCTTTCGCAAAATAACGCCTGTAGTGAATCTAAGGACTGCAGTAAACTAACTCATGATTGTTTTCACATGTCCTATTTAGAATGCGGAGACGAGTGCCTGACCTGCAGAGGGTCCGGTGTTTGTACGTCTTGCCAACCTCCACGTCTTCTCCTAGATACACAGTGTGTCATGCTATGCCCTGTGGGATATTACAGTGACTATGGCACACACACGTGCATAGGTAGGTGTTCAGTGAAACCTGTCTATAAAGACCACCCAAGAGAGACAAGAAAAGTGGTCTTATGTTAATCCCCCTTCCCCCATTCAAATCCCACCGAAAATATATTCATCTCTATTGAAATTGTTTGATATCAATCGATCATCGTAAAGCTACTTAAATTTACATGTATATCTTTTCAGTTCAGTTTTTGTTTCCACAATTTGAATAAAATCACACACAGTCAGAACAAGTATACACACAAAATTTAGGAAACAGATTTTAAAGAAGCTACACAAAGAAGAAGAAAACAGAGGGATAACATAGGTCAATGGACCCATCAAATGTTATTACCCCTCCCCCCCCCCCCCCCCCCCTCCTCTATTTAAATACCCCCCAGTCAAAGCCCCCTTCCAAATATAAAACCAAGACCAATAATCTTATTTCAAAAATATCTTTTCCTTTACAGAATGTTCCCAGGGCTGTGTAGCCTGTGCCACGCCCATTGAGTGCGTGACCTGTATGCTCGGTACCTTCCTCCTACGAAGCCAGTGTGTGGATGATTGTGGAGACGGTTACTATGCCAACCCCCTTAATAACGTCTGTGAAGGTATAGTTAATCATTTATCTTTTTTCTATGCCATACAGGTTACATGTAAGTCTGGATAAATTGAGTAAATGTGACCGAAGTGAATTTAAATAGCTTCTCGGTTTTTTTGATTTCATGAAAGTTGGCATAAAATTAGCCTTAATGTTTTATTTTTTTGCCACATAAACAGATATTAGATTCAGGTATACATGCACATTATGTATGTGAATCTAGAAGAAAGTTCAGATTATATAGTATGAAAATATACTTAGAAGAGAGTATTCTTCAACAGTCTTACCTTCCTTACATTGATAATTCTAAATTTGCGAATATTGTACATGTGTATACTACAATTTTATGTAAATATATCCACAGTTACATACATTAAACTTAACTTTTGAAAACGATTATAATTTTCATGGTACGTGTACTTACATATATAGCATTACAACCATAAGCCTATATAAAACGTGCATCCATCATTTTTTAATTGAAATGAATCAAATTTTCTTTCTTCTTATTCACAGCTAACGTCTACCCGCCATCACTATATGTAAACGGCTCCATCACAACCGGTATTGGAGGCATCCAAGTCTTAGACACATCTTTCTTCACTGCCTTCGATCCCGACACCAGCAACAGCAATCTCCTCTTCATCCTCATCAGCCCTCCAACGAACGGCGAACTGGTCAAGATCGATCGCGGGAACAGCGTCGTGATGGAAGCTCGCGATACTTTCACCTACCCTGAGCTTCTCGCTGGAGAAGTAAGGTACACGCATAACGCAAAGAGCACCCTGCATGGGTTCGTCACCATGAAAGTCAGCGATCGAATGTTCTTCTCGGAACCGGAGGACGTCGGGATCGTCATTGTCTCGCCGCACGCGCCGTACGTCACCCGCAACGAGCCTCTCGTCGTCATCGAGGGCGAGATTGGGCAGCTGTCGTCGGGACAGAACCTCCAGATCCACGATGACGATAACGCGGACATGGTGGTCATCTCGGTCATCGATGGTCCGAAACACGGCAAGCTGATCCGACTCCCGGATAGGTCAAGACTTCGGCAGTTCGGCCTAGAGGACTTGAGGATGGGCCACATCAACTACGTCCATGACGGGAGCGAAACGGAATACGATGTCCTTGTCTTGCAAGTTTCAGATGGCCATAACATCCTCAATGTGCTCTTCAATATCCACATTATTCCTAGGGTAATATTAAATTGACAAATTATAATCAATGTCTTGTTTCCGTTCGCGCTCTGAATTCTTCTTATAGAAAATATGTAACATTGTGTTATCACTGTGATAAAAGAAACATCAATATTTTATCGAGTTCTGAGCTGTTACGTTTCAGGAATTAAAACTCATTCTCAACTCTCTATACCTGCACATTGCATTTCTTATTTGAAGCCCGTAAAAAAATGTTTGCTCATTGGGAGCGGTTAATATACAGTATATCATCTCCTGTATCAGTTTCTGTCTAACAGAATACTCACTTGGGGGAGATAATGCATGAACATAAAAATGTGTATGATAATGAAAATGAATATATAATTAGTGAGTAAAATAGAGTATGAAAATCTGAAGTATGTGCTTTTAGTGCACTTCCAGATATCCTTCTCCCCAAAATGATATATACGAAACAAACAAAACAATGGAAACTTTTTTCACTACATGTGCTACAATTTCTTATACCATTCCAGGATGACCGTGGACCAATATTGGTGAACAATATACAGGGGTCAGTGAGAGAGGGCGGTCTTCTACTCATTTCCAGCGATCACCTTAGAGCTCAAGATATTGACTCTTCTGACTCTGAACTCATCTACACTCTCACTCCTCCCACCAACAACCCTAGGCATGGTGAGTGTGATGAAATATTTTTTCTTCATCCACTTTTATGTACTAAGCCTTTATAATACTTTATAAGATGATGACGTGGATCCTATTCAAATGATTGGTTGAAAGCGTACACATAACCAGGCATTTATTTTGCCTAACATGTGATTTGGATAATGACCAGTCATTAGTAAAATCATGTTATAAAACATCATTTTATAAAAGAAATAAAACATGATCTTATAGAACAAATAATACAAATTTTGTTCGGGCATTAGTAAAATTACCCGCACTCGGTACCTTCTAAACAGTCCAACCACCCTTGGCTACTGCCTCAGGCGTGTTAGACTGTTTCAAAGGTACCTTGTGTGATTAATTCTTACTAATGCCCTCACTGATGTGTAATATTAGTATAATAATCAATGGTCTAAGGAGTCCATGGTATTTGAAGAGATGTCTTATTTACTTTGACCACAGTTATCATGGTGTAGTGTTTCATCAAAAGGTTCAGGGTTTGAATCCTTGTGATATACTAACATCCTTTGGCAAGGCATTCATCTACACTTTCCACTCCCCGCCCAGGTGTACCTGGTTTGCTGAAGTGCTATATATAATAATAATAACAATAATAATATCTAAGATTTATATAGCGCTGGTATACAGATACAGTTTCTTGGCGCTTAACAAAACAAAATGGCTTCTGTAGTATTATTTGAATACTGATTCTTTGTACATAAAGGGCCTTGATCAGTTACTTTCAACTTGAATGTATTATACAGATAACATCTATTTTTATAAAAAAATTCACTGCAGAGAAAATAAAAGAGGCAAGAAAATTCATTGATAACTTGATTCTTGGCAAGAACATGTAAGTCTCTACATGTAGAACAGAATATCTGCATAGTTGTTCCCAGGATACAGATTGTGGCATTCCTGCAGTGAGAAGCATTCTTTAACCTCTCATCCCCTACTCTCTTCCCTTCTCTCTTAACAGGTTACATCGTGATGGTAGTCCCGGTCACCCAGGGAGGTGTGGCCGATGGCTGGACGGACCTTGGTAACGGGGTGATGGAGAGGCGCATGATGACCTTCCTGCAGAGGGACATTGACCAGGGTTATATCTACTACAAGAACTCCGGTGCTGAGGCCTTCTCAGACTTCTTCATGTTTGAGGTCAGTTCTGAAAAACAGTGGAATCTTTATACAGTCAAACCTGCTTTAGTCTAAACCACAAATGTCATATCCATGGGTGGCCAAGAAACTACAGTCAAACCAGCTTTAGCGACCATCTGTATAGAAAGACCACCTGTCTATCAAGACCACATTTGTCATTTTCCTTTAATATGGTTTCTCATTGAAACCTGTACTAAAGGAACCTGTACATAAAGACAACTTGCCTGTAAAGACCAATTGAGTGGTCTTTATATACAGGTTTCCCTGTTATTGGAAAGAAATCTAAAACATAAGAAGTTTTCAAAAGGAAAAAAGAGAGCTTAGTGTTTTTAGAAAAAGAAGAACTAGTTCTTAAAACAACCCTGAATCTTTAACATCCATATTGCATCTTTTATCCTTTTCTTTTTCTTCTTCTTCAGTTCAGACAATATGGGAGTTTCACATGAGTGGTGGGATTGATCTTTCTTTAATAAGCCAAATAAGAATAAAAGTAACGTCTTAATACATTTCAATGACTTGAAAATGACTTGAAAATGACTTTACTCAAAAGATACATAAAATATCTATCAAAATTAAAGAAACACTGTATTGCATAAAAATGTCTCATCTTTTTTTTAAAAATCAAAACCTGTATTTTAAAATGAAACAGATATTTAAGGAATGTGATAATAAAAGTTTATTTTGATATCATCTTGTAGGTGTCGGATTCAGCTGAGCCTCCTAACGTCCTGACAGGCCAGGTGTTCAACATTGAGATCATGCCCAGTAACGATGAGCCACCCAGACTGGAACCAAGGGTCACTCCACCTCTAGGCATGCCTGTAAGTAAATCAGCTTCATTGACAGACGGCCCAAATGTCAAGGAACATGTTTAATCGAAGCTTCATCGGTTTAATCATTGTATCTTGTCTCAGTTTGACATTTTATGCATTGTAAATATTGTGATTTCTTTTAATTTTCCAATTAAAACACACATTTAAAAATTTAAAATGTAAATAAATAAATTTAAAAAAAATAAAAATGAAAATAAATAAACCGTCCGGTTTTGACTTGGGGTTAAACGGAATTGGAAATATCTGTGATGTTACGACACTAGTTTATTGCACTCCTAGATAAGGCAGGGCTCTTTCACTGTCTGTAGTCATGATATAAAACAATTATGCATCGATCATATCTTGGTGCCCTTACAGGTTCTTGAGGACCAGCTGACGCCCTTCTCCAGGACCTACCTGGCCTTCACCGACCCGGACAGCAATGACCGCAACATCATCTACAACATCACCATGCCCCTTGGCCAGCGGGACGGGGCCATCGTCAACATGGATGCACCCTTCCTACCAATCACCGTCTTCACCCAGGCCGACATCAACGCTAGGAGGATCCTCTACCGTCCGTCCGTTCTTGAGGTGGGCCATCTTACCAGGAATGTGACCTTCCAGTTCTCAGGTGAGTTTCTGAAACTAGGGGATGTTATCGTGTTACCAGTTATTAATATGCAGAGGAGGGTTGGAGAATCTGGTACTGACAGAAAAGATTGAGGGGATAATAGGAAAAGGGAAGAGCACTGTGGATGAATAACTTAAAGAATTTGCTTGAAGAGAGGTATGAGGCCAGTGGGGTAGAACCGACGGTGACGTCTGAAGACAAAGAATTTTTGAACAGTATGATATACAAAGTCTGCGGAAACTGCAGACAGACAGACAGACAGACAGACTGACAATCTAACATGCAGACAGACAGAGAGAGAGATAGACAGACAGACAGACAGACAAGACAGAGAAGGAGAGAGAGAGGGAAAGAGAGAGAGAGAGAGAGTAAAACAGAGAAAACAGGAGTGTATACGAATAGGTACGATTGATGTATATATAACATGAATTTTCTGTTCCTATTATAATCCAGTGACCGATGGGTTGGATGCTGCAGCCAACACACTGGGGCCCTTCCCTTTCACCATCAGCCTCCTCCCGAGGGACAACGCCCCGCCCATCTTCCGCGACGCCAACCCTTTCTTCCAGGTGAACCGGGGCGGGATCGTGTCCGTCAGGGAGTATCTGGCCGACATCGCGGACCTGGATACCATGCTGTCACAGCTGGTCTACAGGGTGGAGCAGGCACCCCGGCACGGGACACTCTTCCAGAGCGGGTTCAGCTCTATCAACATGGAGACTGGTAGGTGTTATGAAACAGTATTGAATCCCTGAACAAATTTGTAGCTGAGAGCACTTTATGTATACCAAATGATGCACTACCGTAAATCTTAAGTTTAACGTACTACGGTGTCCACTAAAAAGCAACAAAAAAATCTCTCCCCTTCAAAGTAGGAACGTAGGTTAACTTGAAATAGTAGATCCTATTCATTATTCGCATTAGGTAATTTATGTTGAGACACAGAGATTTTCTAAAACCACTAAAAAGTAGCATTTTGAGGACTCAAAATATCCTGTACCTGTGTATAAACGAACCCCCGAATTTTGAATTTTTCCGGTGGAAAAAGATTGTGTCTTATACACTGAGATTAACGGTAATCGTACTACCATACTCATTTTAACTAAGAAAGAGAATTCTTACTTTGCTTCATGGTTTTATTCTGTTAAATCAATTACACAAATATACTGAATCCCAAACAAATGTGATTTCTTCCTCTCCTACCCTCCAATCTCCAGGCAACACCTTCACGTACGACCAGCTCATCCAGGACACCCTACACTACATCCACGATGACTCGGCCACCGATCAGGACACCTTCGAGATCACGGTGACGGACGGCAGCCACAGCGCCACACTCACCAGCACCATCATCATCTCCTTCTCAGACACCACCAACCCCTTCGTCAGCCGGACCGCGTCACTCTCCCTCTACCTCCCGGAGAACAGCGAAGTCACTGTAACCCATGACAACCTGGCCTTCGAGGACGATGACACGCCTGCCGATGGCATCACCATCGAGCTGAGGACGGAGCCCCATAACGGGCGTCTGCAGAGGAGAGTTGTGGGAGATGTGTACGAAGATCTCCGTGTCGGGTCAACTTTTACCCAGACTGATATCAACTCCTATTCAATAAGGTAACCATCCACAACTTTCTACATTGTTGATATAAGAATCATTGAATATCTGAGGAGTTTAAGTGACTTTTCGAGGAGTGTCTGTGAAGGATTTGTTCTGAAGTTTGATAATACAGTGAAACCTGTCTATAAAGACCACCCAAGAGATACAAGCAAATGGTTTTATAGGCAGGAGGTCTTTATGTACAGGTTCCTTTAGTATGTGTTTCAATGAGAAACCTTTTTCAAGGGAAACAAAAAATGTGGTCTTTGTAGACAGGTGGTCTTTCTATACAGGTGGTCACTCACTAAAGCAGGTTTGACTGTAGAAATTCTCTTTAATTGTTTTTTTTTGGTCTAGCAAAATCGTATCAAAGTGATGTAATCATGTAAAGTGAAAAGTGAAAATGCACTGTAGATATATTCACATATTGGACTATGATTTAACTGCTTCAACTAGCTTCATCTAGCTTCAACTAGCTGCTTCAAGAATTGGGATGAGCATGTGATGGAGTACTCCTTAATACTCTAACATGCATGGAAAAGGTTCTTTCATACAGAGTTGTAAATGAGTAATGGCTCACACCATGGCCCCGTCTTACAAAGAGTTGTGATTGATCCAAATCAATTGCAAGTCCTCCAATCAATCGCAAGTTTGCAGTCTCCTATCTCTTACGTACACAGTTGCGATTGATATCGATCGCAAATAAGTTGCGATCGATATCAATTCTTTGTAATAGAGGGCCCAGGGAAGCTTCTTTGTAAACTAGATTTCCTTGCTTGCACATTGATTTGAGGCCTTTATAGATAGAAGTCAAAGTTCAGTTTTTCTGATCGTTCCATTTTTCTTCCAGGTACGTCTCTGAAGGTGAGATTGGTAGCCAGCCCGTCAGTGAGGTCATCATGATCAACATCAGCGACGTAAGCGGAAACTCCCTCCAGGGCCAGACCTTTACCGTCACCATCACCCCCGTCAACGACCTCGCCCCTCTGGTCTCCCTCCCGACCCAGCTCCAGGTGACCGAAGGAGGCAGGGAGGCCATCAGCAACCGTCATCTCAGCACCACGGACCTGGATACCCGCGTCACGCAGCTCTCCATCGTCATGGATACGCTACCAAACTTTGGTTATGTGGAGAATATCAGAGCTGGTAGGTCTTCATCCATTCTCTCAGTCCTTCTCTTGCTTTTACAATGATATTTGCTGGTAAAGACCTATCGAGGGAGACAAGAAAAAAAAAATTATATGAAGGTTGTCAAGTCCTATTTCCTTTGGTACATTTTTCAATGCTGTTCAAAGTCAACCAGAAAATAGTCATTATAGACAGATGTTCTTTCTGTTCAGGTAATCACTAAAGTAGGTTTGACTTTATTCATAAAATTTTATATGAACTCACTAATTGGAAATGATTAACAATAATTCATGTAACATACTTTCAAAGCATAATTCTGCAAGAAATTAGCTTGTATTTCTAAAGATGGATAAAGTATACTCGGCTGAAACAATGATCGTGCCCTTTGTAAATGTTCCAAAGCTACTAGAATTCTTTCAGGAATTGCATAAAGATATGGACTTTTGTTTTAATCAATCTTTCAGTCAACAGAGTACAGTAGTTGTAATGCACCTTACACGTAAACCATTTCACGTTTCGGAAATGATTTGTTTTTGGCATACAACATATCAAGCATTTCCCAGACTTCAGCCATAGATAAATGTATCTTGTACCGAGTACTCAATAGTTTATACATCATATCCTTGGACTAGAAAACCATTGTGTCTCATATCATTGACTTAACATCATCTTCTTATTTCAAGGTGCCGGATCGGAGCAGTCCAATGCCGGCATCCCCATCACAAGCTTCCGGGTCCAAGACATCCTGGACGGCGTCATATTCTACGTCAACAACAGACATCACAACATTGAACCCGTTCACGATGGGTTCCTCTTTCACGTGACCGACGGAGAGAACGAGTCTCCACAGATGAGATTCAACATCACAATCCAGGTAGGGATATCCTTGAAGTTGAAGTTGAGAGACACTGAGAAAGAAGTGGGGATGAAGAGGAGGAGGAGAGTGGTGATGAAGGTGATGATGACGTTGATGGTGGTGGTGGCGGCAGTGGGCGGTGGTAATGATGATGGTGGTGGTGATGCTAGTGGTAGTGTTGGTAGTGGTGATGATAATGGTGTTGCTGATGATGATGATAATGGTTACGAAGATGGTGATGTGGTAGTGGTGGTGGTGGTGATGGAGGTGGTGTTGATGATGATGATGGTAGTTGTTGTGGTGAGAAAAATGATGATAATGATGGTTATGCTGGTGACTGTTATAATGATTACTTTCCCTGTCATAAACTGTCCCTTTACTTCCTTGGGAACAACATGTACTTCAAGTGCTTGATATCAAGGCCTGTATGTTGTTGAGGGAAAAGTAACATTAGAATGTCGTTAGGTGTAGGTTTGTCATGAAGTCCTCCTCCACAGTCTCACCACAAAGTTCACATTTCACCCTGTATTTATAACCTACTATTTAATACAATTAATTTTGACGTCTTTACAAAGAATTGATTATATAATGGGATACTTTAAGTATGTTTCATATTATGTTCTAAATTTTATCGATTATGTAAATTCTTTTTTGTGAAATGTGATACAAAATAAACTTGAAATTTGAAATCACCATTCCCAATCTCTCTCTTTCTCTTCACCCACCAGCTTGTGAATGACGAGGAGCCTGTGATCATCACCGAGCAGGCCTTCGTCCCCGAGGGTGAAGGCGTCATCATTGCCAACGTGACCCTCTATGCCCGGGACCTGGACACGCCCACTGAGGACCTTCTCTTTGAGATCGTGAACTACCCCCAGCATGGTAACCTGAGACGCAGAGACTTCCTGGAGGATCCTATATATGCTGGCAAGATCCTGGGTGTAGGAGATACCTTCACCTATGAGGTCAGTTTCAAAGGCTAATACAGTCTTATAATAGTTCTTGACCTCGCTTTTTCTCTGTTGTATTGTATTGCCCTTTAGGTGTCAAAACATGGGTAGGTCAGTGAGAAATCTTTTCTTCTTTTTTTTCTTCCCTCTTTGGGCTGATATTTTTCAGATTTTAATGCTTTAATACATTTTTTCTCTAAAAACCGGTAAAAAAAAAAATATATATTTTAAAAGATTTTTGGGTCGCAAAGGGCAATACAACATCTTTTTTTAAACGCCTTATAGTCCCTTCCATCTCTCTGTTTATTTTTACTGTATGACTCTCTATCCCCCTCTCTTTTACTATTAGTATTTCTTTTGGGAGATCGTAGGCTTTCATGAAAAACAAGTCTTATTACTTTCCTTGTTTACTTCCTTAATTTCATTTAGTGTTTTAAATTTATTTAATTTCCAGGTACATGTATAAACAAAATAGAAAGGACAACACAGAGAATATAACATTAAAGAGTTACAAGACAGTGAAAATGCCACCAGCAGACGCCTGAGGATTACCTAAAAGAATTTACATTCTGTCATGAGGTTCTCCACGTCCGCTGGTGTTACATGTAAATAGATTTAAAGCTCCTTAGAGCTGTACTAACCACAAGAAAACTTATATTTTTGTTGTTGATTGCAGGATGTCTTGCAAGAGCTGATCATCTATGTCCATGACGGCTCGGACGTCAACTCTGATACCTTCAGGATGTCACTGACCGATGGTCTCTACACGGCCCAGGAAGATATCCATGTTATCATCGGCCTGGTCAACGACGAGACACCCAGACTGGCTACCAACACCGGCCTCAGGGTCCAGATAGGTACGTCTTTATGTGATGTCTTTCAAGTTGGTCCTTACACTACCACTGAGTTTATTAACACGCATCACAAATAATTTCTGCAACAGGCTTTCAATCATAGTGCCATTTTTTAGTTTTCATTTCAATACAAAAATTGTTTATGAGTCATGTACATGTAATCAAACTCTATCATTCTGTTTGAGGTTCACAAAGAAATTAAAGATTATCTATTGTATAAGATGCAATTTAAAAATATGGGATGTTTAAACAGCCCATGATAATTATCATGATAAGATTATGATGGTGATTATGATGATAACAAGTCTTTTTTACCCAGGGCAGCCTAATCAGTATTAAAAATATTCTCACTGAGAGTCCTGCAATCATAGTATTACCCAGGCTTCGGCCCGGCTACCATTTCTACTGGGTACCCATTTACTTCACCTGGGTGGAGAGTGGCAAATGTAGATTAGTGTCTTGTCTATAAGGGTTCAATGTTAAAAGTAACCAATGAGAAGACTCCTTGGGGCAGCAAATGAGCAAAGAAGTTCATAGTGCCAACCATTTCCCTAAGTGACTGTAGGTATGATGATGATGATGATGACGATGATGATGATGATGATGATGATGATGACGACGACGACGACGACGACGACGACGACGACGACGACGATGATGATATCAATTTGATAATGATAACAATTTATCCTTGCCTTTCCACAGGCTCAACCACCACCATCACTCCGGATTCCCTGCGAGCCTCGGACATTGATTCAGAAGATGCCCAGCTTCTCTTCACAGTTGCTGCTGACCCCAACGTCGGTCAGCTACGCTTCGTAACCCCTAGCAAGGAGTTTGACATCAGCAGTACGTCTCAGAAGAACAGCTTCAGACAGAATGATATCAATAATGGTGAGTGTTATCCATTTCTTATTCATCCAAGTACCGTCAAACTTGACAGATTTGCAATGTAAACTGCCATAGATGGCTAACAATGGCTGTTTCTTGGGAAGAAACATTTGCACATTTCAAATATTTATTATTGTTTCTTGATATGATTCAATTATTTTTGTGATATAAAAATCTAGAACACAGATTAAATTTGAGGCTTCTGGTTTTACAGTACATCATGATGTGTTACAAAAAAGTTGCTATTATCAGATGTATGCACAAAAGAGCTGCAGCTGGTTAATCTGCAATTTTTCCTGTATATATATATATATATATATATATATATATAAAAATATGTGTGAATACTACTGTGATATTACATTAAAAGCTCAAATTATAAAGGAGTTCTTTTTATAATGTTGTATTTAATGTGTGTTTTCTTTTTTGTTAGAAAATATATTTAAGGATCCAGTATTCAGAATTTTGAAGATGTTGTTTTTTACAGAAGTATTGCAAATTATTAAATACCTGTTTCATTTATTTTTTAAAAAATATTGAAATATTTATGTTTGTTCAATGCATTTGAGAATCTTTGAATACATACTTTTATTCTTTCCATCTTTCCCTGCAGGTTACATTGAGTATACCCATGACCTGAGTGAACCAGCGGGTACAGTAGTCATCAAGTTCACTATCAGTGATCAAGAGGGCAATGACCTCATCGACCAATCTTTCATCATCACTGTCCTAGGTACTGCAATGATTTCTTATATTCACCTGTTGTACCATGCTGATCCCAGCTAACGTGCAGGTGCCGTAGTAGAGTGTATAAGCCCAAATAAGTATGGATAACGATGAACTGGGTTCAAATCCTTGCCAGAGTAGTAATGTCTATTGGTCAACCTACAGTTGCCAATCCCTATCCAAGTGAAGTAAATGGATACCTTATATGTATGAGCACCTTATCATGAAGTAGTGCTAAACTTGGGTTAATAATAGCTTTTAGGGTGTTTAATCCTTGGAAAAAGCACTTCCTCCATCTTACTTGGTCCTAAAACAGAAATCTATGCCACAAAAAGATATTTTGTATTAACATGTAAAATGATAAAGGGAGCTACATGTATAACGTCACCTTTGGCTCTTGAAATCCCATTCATAACAATTATTTATCAACTTTGGAGCACAGATGAAGAAAATTTAACAATAGTACATTTATCAGTCATGCTGATGCAATTTATTTTGTAAAGATGCACAAGTACACTTACCAGTGATAACTTCGTTGTATTTCTCCTTGACAGAGGATCGCATCCCGCCCCGCATCCTTGCCAACCAGCCTCTCACCGTCCAGGAGGGTGCGTCGCGGACCATCACCACGGCAACCCTCTCCGCCACCGACGACGACAGCATCCCAGGTAACCTGATGTACTACCTGACCGCCGGGCCCAACTACGGCCGGATGGAGCACTCTGACTTCCCTGGATCGGGCGTGTCCCAGTTCTCCCAGGCGGACCTGGCGGCAGGGGCCATCAGCTATGTGCATACCAGTCCTGATGAGAACATGATGGATAGTTTTACGTTCACTGTGGATGATGGAACCAACCAGGTGGGTTTTTATTAATATATCATTAAAAAGCTTCTCGAAAGGAGCTCGCTTTCACATTTTTAGGATTAATTTGATTAGGCTCCATCCATTATGTTAGTTTTCAGCTCAGTGGAAATGAACAGGGGCATGCAAATTTAAAATAAATGGGATCAGTAATAATTTGACTGCTACATCACATATTTTTTATAGGCTATCAAAAAATCAAGAATATCATTTAATCATGCAATTGGTCGGAGAGGATCATATTTTTGTTCTGCGTTTCCCAGTGGTTTAACCTGTACTTATCAGTGTTCAATATGACTCAACATCTATTGCAATATGTATACATTATCGATATGTGAAAATTCTTTCCTAAGTTCAGCTTTTTACTGATTTTATAGTTCTCTGTATACATACTTAGTGCTGATACCCATGCACTCTTAGATCTCAAATTGTCTGCTATGAGCTAGGAAATTACCAAAGTGTTTGTAAAATGGGTCAACATATTTCTTGCTCTCAGCAGATATCTGTTTGTGTGCATCTTATCATTAGATGTCAGATATTAGCCATCGGTTTAATTTGTAAATAAATCAAGATAATATTACAAGTAAGAAATCTAAAATCTCCTCTTCTCCATCTACCAGGTGACGCAAACATTCTACATCAACATCAGTCCAGTGGATGACTCTCTTCCGTTGGTGTCCAACCTTGGGATGCGGGTCCAGGAGGGAGTGAGGAAGACCATCACAGAGTTTGAGCTCAAGGCCATCGATCTAGACACTGCCGTAAGTCCTCCTTAAAGCTTGCTATATTTCTTGAACAGTATCCTCATTTTGGTGGTATAATGATATTGGATATTTTCATTGCTTTCATATCCACCATGCAAGGTTTTCAAGGCACTTGAATATTACCCTAGCTATAGATAGGCTACCATCATCAGTGCTCACACAGCATTCAGAGAATTCCTTTCTATTGGTACCCATTTAATACCTGGGTGGAGATAGGCAAATGTAGATTAATGTATCTCACTCTGTAAGATGTCATGAAGATAATTAAATTTATATGAAATACAAAAAAATTGTAATTCCAAACAGTGATATTTTGAATTACTCATGCTTGTAGCCATTAAAATGTCTTTAGACAAAATGAAGAGACAAATGAGATTAGTTTTGCTTTGTTTTAATCTACTTTTCTTTTAATGAACAGGAGGATCACATCATGTTCACCGTGTTTACCCAGCCTACCCATGGCACGGTGGACTTCACCCTGGACAACGTGCGCTACGCCCCGACCCTGACCTTCTCCATGGCCGACATCTACGAGAACCGTATCAGTTACAACCACGACGGAACCAACACGCTCTCGGACCAGTTCCAGTTCATGGTCTCGGACGGCACCAACCCCATGTTTGTCATAGAGAAGGGGCTGGAGCTTCAGACAACCTCTGCTCCACAGGTATGGGTTTGTTTCTGTTTGAGGTGTTTTAGTTAAGTGGTTTGGCCACTTGGCTGGGGATGTGCAGGTCATTGGTTCAAGCCTCGGCACCAACGTCCTTTGTCAAGGATAGTAATATACATGTACATTTTCCCTTCCATATCAAAGAGAAAAAGAAGAGTATTATAGGATGTTGAAAGGTATTGTGGTTAAATTTGTCATATGCCCTCGTAGTGGCCATAAGGCCTAAATAATCTCGAGGGAATTGGGATGGTATGAACATTCTTCCTGATTTTAATCTTATTTAACAACTTTCTGCTGTGTAAGATGAAAAAGAAGTTAGAATATTTCTTATCAAAAATAGAATATGTTGAAGAAGCATTGTATGTAAATACAGATGATTTTGTATCACAGTAACCCATTAATTTGTTTATTGTAGGATTTAACTATGATATTCTTCCATTTCTGTCAGGTGTTTGACATCACAGTGATGCCGGTAGATGATGGGACTCCAAGGATAGTCACCAACAACGGTCTCTCCTACCTGGAGTATGTAGATGACAGGGTAAGTTACCACCTACAAAAATTCTGCAAACAGTTTTAAGCATTCAATTCATGATTTATGTCACTAGACATTGAACATATGCTGGTATTTAGTTTTATTGGATAACCACAACAACCTAATTGTATGAACATTCAACACCTTCAAGGAAAGTGAGACCTTTCACGATCAAACAAGAACACTATTATACATGTACTTCATAACTTCTAACCTTCGTAATTTGTCAAATATCAGGGCCCCGTCTTACAAAGAGTTGATATCAATCGCAGCTATGTACATAAGAGATAGGAGACTGCAAACTTCTGATTGATTGGAGGAATTGCGATTGATTTGGATCAATCGTAACTCTTTGTGAGATGGGCCCTGGTATGAACTAACCAGCCATGTTCACCACCTGCTTCTAAGTATGATTATAAAAATACAAATTTTATTTATTTATCACCAGGCTATGAGCGTGATCACCAGCCGCACCCTGCAGACCATGGATACGGACACGCCCGACCGGTCCCTGGTCTACACCGTCACTTCACCCCCAAGACATGGGTACCTAGAGAGCACCCTGACTCCAAGGACACCTGTTGCTACGTTTACTCAAGGCAAGAGAAGAATTCCTAGACTTTCTAACCAAAACAGACATTTTAAGATAATAATAATAATACTCAGTTTTTATATAGCACTTATTAGATTCACTAAGCGCTTCCATACTTGGAGATTATTATCCTGGCTTTAGCTGTGCTGCCATTACGGTGCTCTAGCATTTCAAAGAATTAACTCCTGCCAGGTACCCATTTACATCACCTGGGTTGAGTGTGGCAAATGTAGATCAATGTCTTGCCAAAGATACTTCCAAGATGCTGGTATAAGGGCTGATTTAAAGGTTTCATCATACCTACACACTGTTTATATAATTATATCCTAATGTTATTCCATTAAAAATCCCTCATCATGAGATTTATTTCTATAAAATAAAAGTTGTTGCTTTTCTTATATATGCATATTTAGTTCAAATGTTCTTAGATATGAAGTAGAATTAATGATAACTGGTCCTGCACCCTCCATCCTCTCTGAAAATGCAAATAGTCACATGAAGAAGTACCAACAAAGCATTTCTTTGAATGAGAAGGTGTCAACCGAATCCCCCCCCCCCCCATTCATTAATAAGGACATCTTAAGATATGATTTTAATGAGAAAAGTAACAAGATTATTGTCAAACAAAAAACGATTTAAAGCCCCAATCGGTGCATGTTGGTCCCCCATGATCCCCTTTTTCTTATGTTAATTGAGAGCTGATTTGATGGGATAACCACCTGTCAGTGACCTTGCAGGGTGGTCTAATCCCCCCTGACCAAACTAGTACAGACAGGCTTTAAAGTGATATTTTAGACAAAGTAACTTATTCTCCCTTCTCTGTCTTTACAGAGGACATCAACAACGGTCTGATCCGCTACGTGCTGAGCCCGGGATCGGAGGTCGAGACCAGCGACAGCTTCATCTTCGACGTCTCAGACACACATCCCAACATGGTGTTGGGAACGGTGTACAGGATTCGCTGGTCCCTCATCCACTTTGAGAAGTCCCATTACAACGTGAGCGAGACGCAGGGGACCATCAGCGTGACGCTGAAGAGGACGGGCAATGTCAATCAGGTAGGAAAGCTGTATAGAATTGCTTTTATTTCAACATAATCTCTGAGAATTGACTAACTTTTGTTTTAAGTGGCCCATACATTGTGGAGCGTGGGTGCAGCGCTTTGTAACTGCAAGGAAAAGGCGCTATATCAAATATCTTTTGGATTAGATTGGATTATGAATGCTGAAACAACATTGAAGCAATGTCGAAGCAATGTTTAGCATCATTTTGACAGTGTTTAAACATTGTTTAAATTAAATGTTGAAGCAATTTGCAAGGCTGTAAGCAAAGATCAACATAAATGTATGCTTGGTCTTCTATGAGAAAAAGAATGAGAGGTACTTGAATGTTTATTACAACGTTATGCCTGTATGCACAAATTTAATGTCCAAATGAGGAAAAATAGAGGAGAGCGGAGAGAGATTCATAGAGAGAGAGAGAGAGAGAGGGGGAGAGAGAGAGAGAGAGAGGGAGAGGGGGGGGGGGGGGGGGAGGAAGAGAGGGGAAGGAAGACGAGTAGGAGAGTGAAACACTATTAAAACAAGAAGAATAGAGTTGAAAAGGGGTGAGAGAGAGAGTTTCAAGTAAGAAGGATGAAATTCAAGGGGGGTAAAAGATGGAGAGAGGAATATAGAACACCTGAAGAGAAGAAAGACTAGTCAAGAATAATTATTTATTCTTCCCCATCTTCTTTCCCTAGTATGCCATCGTCCTGTGCAGCACCGAGTCTGCTTCCGCCACCTCCTCCTCTCGCACCAACCCGCGCCAGGGCCAGAACGACTACGTGGAGCACTCAGGCCAGGTCCAGTTTGAGGAGCGAGAGGAGACCAAGACCTGCACCATCATCATCAACAATGATGCCATCTTTGAGGGACCGGAAGATTTCATCGTCGTGCTGAGCACACCGGCCTATGCGCTGCTGGGAGAACCATCCAGAGCCATTGTCTCAATCAATGATATCGAAGATGGTATGTGGTCTCCATCGCAAACTCTTCCCCCTTACCTTACCTTTCATTCAGGGACCTGTTTCACAAAGCCTTTTTTCAATGACAAATGACAAAAATCAGTGACAAATCTGCTGATAACCAATCAGAAGCAAGGATTTCAGTAGCTTATAAACAAAGACTGTCATCTGTCACTGATGACAAGTTTTGTGAAACAGGTCCCTATACACACAGCAAGGCTGTATGATAACTTTTATACAAGGGGGTCTCTCAAAGGATTCCATTAAGGACAATGGAGAGGGGTCTTGCTAATATAGTTTAGTTGTGACTTACTCGTATCAGTGAGTTAATTTACTTTTTAAAATTATCACATATATTTTTGTAATCAATTGATCAGTAGAAGTTCATAAAGAGCAACGATGCTGTTGCTTTTGACTGTTTCTGCTGTTTCTAAACCAAGCTACGAGTTTGTATTTATCCAAAATCACTTGGGATGTCATCAGAAATCATTTTTTTGTCAGTCTATATGAAGTTTCCGCTTTATTAATGATAACACTTTTTAACCATGTTTTGTATATTCCTTCTTTTTCTTCAGAACCTAGCATTGAGTTTGCAGATCTTGAGTACCACGTCGATGAAAGCGCTGGCTTCCTATTTGCTCCTGTAGTAAGGAAAGGTAAGAGAGACCGTTTCAGTCGTCCTGTCTGTGACATTTGGTTTTTTATTATTTTATTCTAAAAGAGCATCCTCCATCTCAAGACAGCAAGAGATCATACATAATACATGGAGTATTGCACAAAATACATATGACAAATAAGACAGAGCGTTCTTTATCTCCAGGCTACAAGAAACTGTAGGGAGTTTTATTTTTCATTATTCAAAACGGCCCACATATGAAAGCCATCCATTTTTGTATGCATCTTTCAATATTACTGATATTAAAATATATTCTCATATCCATTAGGCATATAAAATCACCATATAAATTTGCCTCATATTGTTTTGAATCTCAAGCAAATATTTTCCTCTCTTCATCATCAAGGTGACTCGAGCACATCGGTGTCGGCGATCTGTTTCACCATCCCTCGCACGGCGACGGGCAGTAGCCTGACTGGGCTAGAATCAGGGTCTGATTACAAGACTAGAGGTATGGCCCTGCAGTATCAGGTAGTCTTCCCTCAAGGAGTAAACACCGCATCATGTGATATCAAGGTATGTCATGTCCTTCAGGGTATTAGCCTTTTAAAGCCCCACTGCACTACTTATAACTGCTTGCGCCCTCTATATAGCAAACAATGCCTAAGAGGTGACCGTTGGTGCCCCATAGTCCCCTTTTTCTTATGTTAATTGAGAGCTGATTTGATGAGATAACCACCTGTCAGTGACCATGCAGGGAGGTCTAATCCCTCCTGGCCAAACTAGTACAGATAGGCTTTAAGGTTTCTTTGCTCCTGCTCTGTATGATTGTTATCAGCTGAATGGAAAGAACTTGGTTAATTAGAACATTCCCTTTCTTTTTCTGTTTGTCTTCCAAATTCAAGCTGGGCAGTAATAAAAACATTGTCCATCTTGTCTTGATAATGATGATATCATTCATTTTTTTTCCTTCTACACATTGCACAGTATAACATCCCTAGAGCCTTAAAAAAAGCTTTGGATATTATTAATCTGATTTAACTCAGGCAATCATTGTCAGTTCACAATTCATTGCAAGACTACGATTGAACCTGGTAGACAATTTGGATGAGTTTGGCAAGTGTTGCTCAATGTCTTGCCAAAGGATGTTCGTGCTGTGGGAGGGATTTGAACCCAGTATCTTGTGATCCTCAGTAGGCCTGTCCTCATCAGCTTGAGATTGCCAAATATCCCGCTATTTGAACTATCCCGATCGCCAATTATCCAGCTAATTTGCATCTTCATCAGCCCAAAGTTGCAATTAGCGGGATATTTGGTTGAGATATTCATCCTAAGATATTTTGGGCTAGTTTGCAAAATGTCCCGCTATTTGTCCGGTGCGTCTTCACCAGCCCGAAGACTCGCACTATGCACAAACGCTGCACCAAAGCTTGAGTTTCAAGGTCAAGTCTCGAGCTGATGAAGACGGGCCTAGTATGGTGACCTATCCTCTAGACCACAATATCTCTATTTCACTTGCACTTTCCATGTCTCGTTTCAGATCATCGATGATTCGTTGTTTGAGGAGCAGGAGGAGTTTGAGATAGCCTTGTCCATGCCTTCCTTCCACACCAGGATAGGAAGCAAAGCAAGAGCTAGCGTCATCATCGATGGACCTAATGATGGTAAGTCAGGATTAGGATTAGGATTAAGGCTATTGACATTGGGTTCTGAGACGGATGTTCCAGTTTTCTACCAAGACTGAAGTCCTAGAGATCTCTACCTTCGACAAAGACAATTCCTAATCGTCATAGCAGTGAAGCTAATTCTAACCTAAAACCTATTGGTAGCCATTACCAAATAGGGACTGATAGGGATTTGCACTATATCGATATGGTTATTATACCGGTAATCAGTATCATTAACCCTTTTCCATTGATGAAATAAACCCAAGAGCAATCATTGCATAAGGTTTCCTAACATTGCAGTAATAAAGGAACATGTTAAAAAGAAAAAGAATGTGTTGTGTGTTGGCTTAAGATCATCTTTGATTGACTGTAGACAAATATTTTCTTAACATTTTTATGTCATATTTTGTTAAGATAAATACAACTGGCATATAAATATATATATATATATATATATATATGTATATCAAACTTGCATAAATTATGATTATTTTTGGGAAACTGAATGAAAGAAAGGGTCCTGTCCCTTCCGGCTGCTTTTCTAAGCCACTTGTATTTTATACTTTTTGACCAAATGAGATACCGGTATACTGTGTAAGTTATCTTTGTTTCCTTTTCATCTTCCTTTTAGAATCCACAATCTTCTTCGGCCACTCCAACTACGTGTTTGGAGAGAACGCCGGTACGGTGGAGATCGAGGTCTATCGCCATGGCAGCGACCTTTCATACACCTCCATGGTCTGGTGCGCACCCAAGTCCACCTTCCCTCAGTCGGCCTCGCCGGGAGAAGACTTCGTCCCTAACGCCAATATGCTGACCTTTAACCCCCAGCAGACAGTGGAGGTAAGATGGGGTCGGTTTTATTTTATTTGATTTTAATTTGATTTTAATTTGATTTGATTGCATTTTGTTTCTTTATATGGCAATATACCCTTGTTCTGTTTCATGGGAGGTCGCAAAATGTTTATCTGAAACAATTAACTTTTACATTTAACTTTTTAAAATTGAATTGATTTTGTTTTAGTTTTGGAGATTTTTACTGGATAAGATTAAGAATATAAGATGCAGTTTTACCCAATATCTCTAAGAATTTTAAAAAGAGAGTAATGTAATGATTGCAAACGTACAAATATTTTTGTGAACCTTAATTCTTTTCTCTATGACTTTGTATATATCAATGTGTATTAATGAAAAATTCCTGCTACTATGCTCTCATTCCTTTTGCATGTATTGCAAAAACAAAAGATGACATTTTTAGGGCAGAATTTAAATGGCACTACCTTTTCCTTCTACATTTCAATTAATTCTAACTGAATCCATGCCTTCATCTGACCTAGGTTTGTCGGATCACGATCGTAGATGACTCTGCTAGCCCTCATCTGGAAGGCAACGAGACGTTTATTGTCTTCCTGAGCTCTGCCATGAGTTCAGGGCTAGGAACTCCTTCAGAGGTCATCGTAGTCATCAATGACACTGCCGATGATGGTATGTACTTGTAGTCAATTTCACATGTGGGATCATTGGGCTGTAGAATCAACTGAACTTCGCTTTGTTTGTAGGACATGGTGGATACATATTGTCTCTCATTGATGACGAGGAGTTGCATTTTGGGGATCAATCTCACAGCTTTTCCTTTTTTAGGAATGGATGATATTCATAAATTTCCTTATGCTTTTTAATGCATTTTTATGCCTCCGTTACGAAGTAGCCGGAGGCATTATGTTTTCGGGTTGTCCGTCCGTCCGTCCGTCCGTCCGTCCGTCCGTCCGTCCGTCCGTCCGTACGTCTGTACGTACGTCCCGTTCTCGTGATCACGTTATCTGAAGAACAGATCGATGGATTCCTACCAAACTTTGGTCATATATGTATCTAGCAAAGTCGATGAACTGATTAGATTTTGGGGTCACGAGGTCAAAGGTCAAAGGTCACAGGGCTCATTATGTATGCAAAAACAGCTCATGATCGCGTTATCTGAAGAACCGATTGATGGATTCCTGCCAAACTTTGGTCATGTATGTATCTTGTAGAGTCGATGAACTGATTAGATTTTGGGGTCAAGAGGTCAAAGGTCAAAGGTCACAGGGCTCATTATGTATGCAAAACGGCTCGTGATCGCGTTATCTGAAGAACCGATAGATGGATTCCTGCCAAACTTTGGTCATGTATGTATCTTGCAGAGCCAATGAACTGATTAGATTTTGGGGTCACGAGGTCAAAGGTCAAAGGTCACAGGGCTCATTATGTATGCAAAAACAGCTTGTGATCGCGTTATCTCAAGAACCGATTGATGGATTCCTGCCAAACTTAGGTCATGTATGTTACTTGCAGAGCCGATGAACTTATTAGATTTTGGGTAACGAGGTCAAAGGTCAAAGGTCACAGCGCCCATTATGTATGCAAAAACAGCTTGTGATCGCGTTATCTCAAGAACCGATTGATGGATTCCTGCCAAACTTAGGTTATGTATGTTACTTGCCAAGCTGATGAACTGAATTGATTTTGGGATCATGAGGTCAAGGTCAAAGGTCACAGCGCACATTTTGTATGCAAAAATAGCTTATGATCGTATTATCATTAGAACAGATTGATGGATTCCTGCCAAACTTAGATCATTTATGTATCTTGCAGAGCCAATGAACTGTGTAGATTCGGTTCATAAGGTCCAAGGTCATGGGCTCATTATGTATGCAAAAATAGCTTGTGAACGCATTCTCATTAGAACTGACAGATGGATTACTATTTAAGTCTGGATATCTTGCAGAGCCAATGAGCTGAGTAGATATTAGGATCATGAGGTCAAAGTTCAAAGGGTCATATATGTATATGAGAAATTGTTTGTAATCACGATATTCTGAGAACCTGTTAATGGATTACAATTGAACTTGAATTTGAAAAATTTCTTCTGTTTTGGTTTGTAAAATTGCTCTATGACGGAGGCATCATTTTCGACTGCGCGCAGTCGAATTCCATCTAGTTTTCCATCAGATCTTAAGGTTATCTTTTTTAAATTCATTCTAGCACATATTAAAGTACACATTGAAAAGAATTTGCACTAAAGTAAATAAATGGTTGCATATCAAAATAGATCATCTCTTAACATGAAACTTGTTTTGGCAAATAAGTGCTAATAGAGCTCTACATTGTGATATTGCTTTTTTTTTCTTTTCTGAATACTTCAATGTTTAGGAATATTAGCCAAATATAGATTTGATATGTGGTTAATATCATATTGTATGATTTAACTCCAAAATATGCAATGCATATGTACCTTGTTTCCCCCTCAGTACCCACAATGCAGTTCCTGACCACCAAGGTCACCGTTCAAGAGAAGTTGGGTGTGGTCCACGTACCTGTGATCAGGACGGGTGATCTGTCGTACGAGTCATCGGTGAGATGCTTCACCCGTCAGAAGACAGCTCAGGTCATGATGGATTATGACGAGAGACTTAATACGGATGATTTCAGGATCGTCTTTGCTCCGGGAGAAAAGGTAATGATACAAATATTTTGGGATGGTGTTGGCATCCTTAGATAATTGCATGTATCTCATAAGTGTAAAAAATACACGGGAGCGGTGAGGAATTTAGCTCTGGAAAGTAGAGAAAGAGCTCTAGTAAAAAATAATAATAAAAATTATAATAATAATAATGATACTTAAATATTACTGTGAGAAAATCACACGTATACAACGCCAAATCCTCAAAGAATATCAAGCAAATGAAATAAGAGAAGAGAAATCAGGATTGAAACAGAAAATTTTCATCATTTCATCATATTTTTCTACAGATCAAGAACTGCACAGTGAGGCTGGTTGAAGACAGTACATACGAACCAGACGAGACGTTTATTGTCAAACTGACGATGCCGTACGGAAGTGATATCTGCGACGCAAGAATAGGAGAGAACAAAACTTCCCTTATCACAGTGACAGACAGTGAAGATGGTATGTACATGTAGGAGTTAGATTTGTTTAGTTTTTTTTTAAGTTTGAGGGGAAGGGGCTGAGGAAGGAGGTAGATATGTGTTGAGAAGCAGATGAAACATTTTTGGCTAATTCAGGTCAAATCATTGATTGGCCCTTTGATTCTACAGAGGGATTCTCTGTAGTTATTTTCTTTAGAAGGGTATCAACATGAATGTGATCATCTTCTTGCCTTACATGATTTCTTGGGTTTAATTCACTAGAAATGAATTTGTGAAGACACCCAACAAACAAGAGGTTACTCTGAAAGACTTAAAACTGTAACCTTCCATTCCCTTTTTTCCTGCAGCACCTACTCTGCAGTTTGAGCGGATGGCGTACAGCGTCCGAGAGCCGAGCGGTCAAGACTCCACGAACTATGTGGACATCAGGGTTATCCGGACAGGAGATCATAATCGGACGTCCAGCGTGAGGTGTAGCACCAGGGATGGGTCAGCCAAGTCGGGGGTGGACTACGAACCCTATTCTAAGATCCTGCGATTTGAGCCAGGTAGGTGACCTCACTGTCAAGGTAGTCTTCAGGGTTTCAGGGGCATATGGCTACACCTGATGTCCTCCAGGGCTAAGACTATGAAATGATAATGAAGATTCTTTTGAGAGTTTCTTTGAGAGATAGTGTAGCAGTAGATCATTTTAATAGTGAAACATGCCGCAGTCCCTGTTAATTGCCAATTACAGGTGAACTGACTGTAAGTCATGCCTGCTCCTGTTGACTTACAAGTAACACCAACCCTCCTGGAAAGGCCAATGGTTGAAAAGAAGTTTCCTGAACCAAATATAAAAGTGATTCCAGTATGTAATGTGGACTCTATACTATAGACATTGTGTACATCTATGTGCAGGAAGAGTTCTGTATGAGTGAACTATGGCACAATTAAGGTAAGGAACTCCTGTGACAGTACTTTCAGTTTTATCAGTAAATCTTTTTGATGCTTATCAAAATGATGCACTGAGTCACCAATGTACATGTGTAAGTGTAAGAAGATGACCGTACACTCTCTTCTTCCAAATAATAGGCTTCAGTTGCACCATGTGAGAGGGGAGGCTTATGTAGTCCTAGAAAAGGACTATGGTAGACCAAGAAGGTCTGGTTGTGATCTTTCTTGAGCTTATAGTTTCTAAAAAGACCTATAGCGCCGGTATGGGTTGTAGTAAGGGGAGGATGGGTGGTAGGAGGGGCTCATCGTTTCGAACAGGTCGACTATCCGTCATCAGGATGTACATGTATATCTGCATCACCATGGAAGCCGATACTTCTAAGCAGCATCTAACTCTCTTCTTATGTTTTTTTTTCTCTTGTCTATAGCTGTTCAGTCGATTGACATCCAGGTTGAGATCTTATACAATGGAGACATGGAGTGGCACGAGACCTTCTCCATCATCCTGGGACCCACAGGCCCGGAGAATGCCCTGCTGGGACCCGTTTCCACGGCAACGGTCACAGTGATCGACGAGGAGGCGGCAGGTAGTGTTGTGCTCCCTGCACCACCAGTGGTAAGTCTTCAATTTTTCAAATCTAATTCATTTAAGAAAATGGGAGGGCTAAATCATATTTGTTCAAAAATGTACATGTGCAAGGATATGAACATTGACTCACACAGCACAAGTCTTTTAGTCCAGAATACTTCAACTTTGGCAAAAAGAAGCACATAAATTCATTAATATTTGTGTCATATTGATTAGTATCCCTTTGTATTATTTCAAATCTGTTTTGTTACTTTAATTACATCTTGGCAAAAGCTCCAAAACAGACTAAAATTTAGGCAAGAAATTAAAGATGTAAGATTTGACGATCACCAGGAGTCTCTTCTAAATAATTATAAATGAAATATGGCGATAAGTGGGAATGGCATTTGCCAATTATAACAAAAGCAAGTGTTTTTTTTTTTTTTTTTTTTACCAAACTTCAAAATGGTCAATGGCATGGAATACATACTTGTCTTTTGCTGACATGTATTTTTCCCCCTCCCTTTTCAGGTTGTATCACTGATGGACTATGACAATATCGGTTCAGCACTGGACATTGATCCGTCGCCTGGCTATCCACTCGTCTGCTGCACAGTGAGTTCTTTTTGTCATTTTTTATGGGAGCTAAACTTCAGCATCAAGGATGCCATTTTTAAGATTTGGCAAGATTTCTCACCCTGTTACATGCATTATCAGGCCATTTAATTTAGGCCTTTTCAGGATTGTTATTGTATTGTCTTCAAAATATCTGGGGCTCTTCTACAGCTAATTATGTGGAGATCAATCGAAGCATCAGGTTTTCCCGCTCAGAAGCATGTTGCCTTTAATATACAAAAATTAAAGAAATGGACCTTTGAAAGTTTTGGAAAAAAGTTATAGTAGAATTATGAATTGTTAATGATCAAGTTAAGTGTTGAACTAATACCATATTTGCATTTAATTTTTTTTCTTCTTTTCAGTTAAGTGTAATGAATTTCACTTAATTGCATGAATTTGAACACAATTAACATGTTTTTAATGTCTAATTTTAAGTGCTTTCTTGTGTCATTCATACTTTTTAACACTAACATATGGAATAACAGTATTCAGGTAGGTTCTATGTATAATTGATTGTGAACATTATCACCGTCTTAGTGAAGTATATGTGAAATTTGTGGCTCAATATTTTGAAGTTTTTGAACATTCACTGCATGATCAGATTGGAAGATATTTAATCCATGTATTCTTTACATATACAATGTGTGTGATCTTTTTGGAGCATTAAGTTTGTGGGGAAAAGGCTGTTGCACGCTTTCTGTACCCTGTGGTTTCCTTGGCATAATTGTGGTGTTTCCCTACTCTATTATATGATATTCTTTTTAATTGCATGTTTCATCTATTCCAAGCAGTATACATTCATAAGTGACTTGCTCTTTCTCTCTCACTACACCACATATGTTTCATATAGTGAGAGATAAAAGACTATAAAAGACTTGTACTATATTATATAGATGGTGAGATTGGGAATATATGGTTGATTGCAAATGAGGTATATATACATTGTATATATCACTTAACTTGTAATTCTTGATGTTGATATTTGCAGGTATTGTCTTGCTGTGATAAACTGTATGCTTACATACACACATACATGATATTTTTTGCATGTGTTTAATGTCTCAGTTGTACAGAGTATCTGAATTTCTATGTCATCACCTTTTTTTTCTTCTTCTCAGCCATGTGATCCACACTTCCCGGAGTATTCCATGACGCGTTCCATGTGTCTGGATTCCGGCATCAACATCTCCAGCATCCGCTACAACTGGGAGGTCTCCACGCCACTGGACAACGACGGAACCCGCTCCCCGTTTGAGCGCATCGTCGACACGACACCCTTCTCAAGCTCAAACCATAAGGTCCTCGACAGCATCTACTTCAGCCGACGCTTCCAGGTCCGCTGCGTGTCTCAGCCCTACGACATGAGAGGGCGCCCCGGCGTGCCGCTCCGCAGCAACATAGTGACCATCGGCACGGAGAACGGCATCTGCCACACCCCCGTCACGGCCGGCGTCTCGCGGGGACTCCAGGCGCAGTCGTTCATCGCCAACCTGCAGTACATTGGACCCTCAGAAGAGGAGCATCCAAACTCCCTACATGTCTCGGTTGAAGTTCCCCACCAGGACGGCATGTTACCCATCGTCTCCACCATCGCTATCCACAACATCCGCTTCCTTCTGACCGAACCCGTCTACCGCTCTGCCCACATCTGCTCCAACCTCATCAACACCGAACACGGCAATGGCCTCCAGGAGTACTCCTTCCTGGACCAGGTGGACTACGACAACATGGTGATGGGTCCGGGGTACGACTACCCCTACCAGTTTGACCCCAACGTCCGCGAGGAACGCACCCTACAGCTCTACAAGAACCTGAACCTTAAGAGCTGTACCTGGCAGTTTGATGCCTACTATCACATGACTGAGCTTATCGACCTGTGTGGGGGCGCTGTAAGCTCGGACTTTGAGGTCAGGGACGGAGATAAGAGTTTCTTGACAGTGACCGTTCCTCTTTACGTCTCCTACATCTATGTGATGGCTCCTACAGGATGGGCCTCATTGGATCATCGAACGGAGATGGAGTTTTCATTCTTCTACAGGTGAATACTAATTGCATTCAACAACATTTCAAAGCTATAGTTGTCTTTGCTAAATCAAGAGCCAGCCTTGCTTGATTACAGTCTCCTTTTTTCACTCTCTACTTCTCACTCTCCCCGTGTTAATCAATTCTCTTCATTTCCATTAAACGTCTTTCATTGCAACAGCAAAGAAATGATTGATTGTAACTACATGTAGTTAAGATTGTTGAAATAAAATTGTTCGGTAAAATTTACCGGAAATAAGATCAAAGATGATGCATTATTGTATGTTTAGTTGTGGTAATGAAAATCTGTCATCTTTTCTTAATTGTCAAATTAAATATAAATAGTCATGTTTCACAGATAAGAGGAGAATGTGATGAGGAGGCATATGCATTTCTTTCAATTGTACTAAATACAAATTTCCCCTTTTATACTTTTCTCTTCCTTAGTACAATTCTGTGGCGAACTGGTCTGGAAACAGAGAGTGTTTTAAGTGGGCGACTGCAGATCTTAAGGATATGGATTGGAGACGGCGGCAACCTTGTCATCGACTTCAAAACCACAACAAAATTTAGAGGTAAGCAAAATATGGAGATGAAAATTGGGTGCAGGTTTTGTTATACTGAGGATGATAGGGGGGATTTGTCAAAGGGAGACATTCAAGAAAGATATGAGAGCATCTGGCCTCTCCCAGGTAGATGCTGGAGACAGAAAGGCCATTAAAGAAATAGGACACTCAACACCACAGCACGCGACAAAGCAAAATTAAATGATGATGATGATATCAAATATTGCTTTTTAACCATGGTAATTGTTTACAGAGGGGACCCATGTCTATGAATTTGATCACAGTCTTAGTAATACTAAGAATATTGGTACCTTGCCCAACATAACAACCCGAGGGATTAGTCTTTTAACTCGAGTTCTCCAATACTTTTGACCGTTGAATTGTTGTGCATTTGAACAATCTAATCAGAAATTTATCTAAATTCAAAAAAATATAAATGTTTATTTCTTCCCCTTTGTAGGTCTGTTTGTTGTCAACCACCATACCCTTGAGAACTACAAGTCTCGCATAGTCCCACCCCTAGAGCTTGGTGTGGCCTTTGACTTGGAGCTTCTTTGGAGTGAAGGAACCTTTGACAGCCCTCAGCAGCTATGGAGAGCCACAAGCTCCTACAACAGAAAGGTACTTAAAACTTTCTTTTCGGGCAGGTTAATTTGTCTGTTTGGAGCCAGAAGGGCATTATATCTGTGTGAATTGTCGGTACAAGTTAATGCCCTTCTTGCACCAAACGGGCCATGTCTGTATTATATGTTTCATACAGAAACAACAGGAAAGGAGAATGACTGGGAGACAAGGAAGAGAGTGAGAGAAAAAACAATGAGAGAGAGAGAGAGAAAGGGAAGGGACAGTAAGAGACCAAGAAGATATAGGAGACAGAGAAATAAGAGACCTATACTGTAGAGAGATTAGATTCAGAGAAATTAGATAGACAGGCAGAGAGAGAGATAGATATATATAGAGAGAGAAAGAGAGAGAAAGAGAGAGAGAGAGATAGAGAGAGAGAAAAAATAGAGAGAGAGAGAGAGAAAAAAATAGAGAGAAAGAAAGAGAAAAGAGAGAGAGAAAGAGAGAAGGGAGAAGAGGGAGAAACAGCAGTATAGAAACCCATCATAACATGTCTTCTATCTCTTTCATCTATACCAGGATTATTCTGGTGATTACATCATCGAGTTGATTCCCTGCACAGTGACACCTACCCAGTCATACCACGTAGCTCCTGATATGCCTATCGTCTGTACTGGGCACCCACCTGAGAAGTAAGTCACCAAGTCAATATCTACAAAGAGTTTTGTCTTTATGTAATCAAGTATTTATTTATTTTTGTTATTACCAGGATGGCCTCATTAGTGGGTAAAACACCGTTTTACTAGATGGCCTTACACAAACATTTATACCATGAAGATGAGGTGTACATTTACAAAGCATGTAACTATTTGGGGGGGGGGGGTGTAAACTTTTATCCTATGGTGATACGTGTAGTAGCTTGGGTTATTGTGAACTAAGGAGTCATTGTTTGATAATTTTTGTTAAATAAACCAACTTCTGTTGGGAATAAATATAAATTGAGGACCTTGTCCACTAGTTTTTACCAAATAATTCTAAACCTTTGCTTTGATTCATTGTGATGATTTTTATAATAATAATAATACATTAATAATGATAATAAAAAAGTTATATAGTGAAGCTTTTATACAAAATATATTCAGCTGTGCTGGTTCAGAGCTCCTTTCTTTTACTCAATTCTACAAAATAGAATCTCTCAATTGAACAAATATGTTTTTAATGTGGATTTGAAGACATTGATTTATGAGGGATGTACAATGTAGCTCATGAAATGTGAGTGTTTGTAGTGGATATTTCAGAACCTCCTTTGGGTGTTTGTATATTCAACATGGATGTTCACTCTATCTGTCATCATTTTGTACTATGTGTATTTTAAAGGCGTTTCTTTTGTTTACTTTCCCTTTTGTCGTACAGGTTCGTTGTGCCAATAGCCTTCCAGCAGACGAATCGACCCGTACCGGTAGTCTATTCTCTAAACACTGAGTTTCATCTGATGAATAATGAGAAGGTTTTCATGATGAATCCTGTCGAGGCTTCCATGACACTGGGGGAGATGGATTATAAAGGAGCATTTTCAAAAGGTATTATTTTAATTCTTGTATAAATTATCTACCTTGCACTGTATTTCGTCTCCCTTTCATCCTTGTACCCCTTTTTTTCTCATCTCTCTCTCTCTCTCTCTCTCTCTCTCAATCATTTTTCTTCACTCTCACTTTAAATGTATCTGTATCTGGACCTTCCCCCTACTATATTCTCCCCTCTTTTTTCCTATCCCCCTTTTTCATCTCCTCATTTATCCCTCCCTGTTTCCACTACTTGTTTCATCTCCCCCTTCCCTCTTTCTTTTACCTCTGCCTTTTCTCAATCTTTTTTCCAGCCCCTTTTCCCTCTCCCTTTTCCCTCTCCCTTTTCCCTCTCCTCTTCCCTCTCGCTCATTTGTCCCCTTTTCTCTCTCCCTACCCCCTTCATCCTTTGTCAATTCTTCCTTTCCTCTTTTTCTTCCTTCCCTAGCTCTTCGGCCTCCTTAGCATCATCTTCCATTTTATATTCCTTCCAGCTCCACCCTTCATCCTTCTTGTCTTTTCTGTCTTCCTCCTCCAATCTTTACTCAGCTCTTCTTTCTCCCTTTTTCTCCCCCCTCACCTCCTTTCTCCTCTCCCCCACCCCATTTCTCCGTGCTGCTAAGTCAAACAATGAAGAAGAAAAAATGCTGACTCAACAATTATCAGCAGAACTTAAAGCAATCCAAACGTATGACCTCCTACCTACAATTTACCTCTTACAAACTGTTGACCAACTTATTGTAGTTCTCAAGGTTGTGTAAACAAAACCGCCACCTCTTTTTTTATTTGGCTAAGTTAAATCACCCTTAATATCCTCTAAGTAAACCATATTCCAAACTATAAAAAGTTGCCGAGTCAGCAAAACAGATTCCCTTTGTGTGGAGAGCCCTCCTTTATTAATGATGACACTGGTTTCTTTCTTTTTTGTCTACAAGTGTATAGTTGTGTGACCAATGCATATAATGATATCATAATATTTCAAATTACTGACACGGTACTTAGGGATGTTTGCTTTTTGTCATCTGATATTTCATTTGAAGTACGTTTCTGTTAAAAGCAAATAGAGTTTATTTACTCAGTTATGGAGATTAGTTGTGTTTAATGATGGGCCAATTCTGTTTGGTTTTGTCTCTCGCCATAATGAGGTCATAAAACTTTGAAAATGCACTTAAGGTTATTGAATGTCAAGTAAATATTAGAGGTTATTGTTTGCCCCATTTAAATTATATAAAGTCCTTTGATAGTCGTAGCAATCTTAATGGGATTCTTCATTTTTTACACGATAAGGCCAATCCTCCATTCCAAAGTTCCAAAAGAACTAGAGGGCTGAAGTTTGATAGACATAAACCTTGCCATTCTAAAAAGTGCTTTGACTCAGCAAACTGTTGTTTTTCTGGCTGGGATCACCTCATTACTATTCTTGTGATAAGCTTGTGATAAGCCTTAAACTTCGTACTGTGGTATCAAAGCTTAAATGTACGTGTAGTATACCGGTATTAGAAAACTCAATATCCATTGGGTCTAACATGTAATAGTAACATCACTGTAAATGTTCGAATCAGTGGGTAATAAAAAACTTCTACTTTTATTTTGATAATGAAAAAAGCACCAGTTAAAGCTAGTTTGTCTTATTATGCATTTTGAAATATTTCTTTGATAATGGTTTAATTTCTGAGACAAACAGACAGTAAAAGTTGCAATTCTTTATTCTTTATCAATTGAATTCCTTGACTGTTTTGTCAAGTAGTTCTCCATGTCTGTGAAGTGAGCATGTTTGACCAAAGTGGACGGTAGCAGTCCACAAAACACTGAGATAGAGAGTCTAGTCACCTACTTTTGATTATATATAGTATTCAAATTAAACTTTTTGTCTTCCTTTTGCCCTCTTTTGTCTTGTGTAGGACAAACCATTTTTGGTAGAGTCCTGTGGAACCCGGACCAGGACCTGGACCGGGCCTACAAGCTCCAGATCCAGAAACTCTTCATCTGCACTGGCAATGACGGACATGTGCCTTACTACGACCCGTCTGGAACGGTCTATGAAGAGGGACCACAGTTTGGTTGTATGCAGGACAACATTCACCTCCGAGAAAGATTCTTGCTCTTGGTAAGTTACAGCCATAGATAATGATGAAGATGATAATAATGGTGATGGTGATGTGGTGGTGGTGGTGGTGATGATGATGATGATGGTGGTGATGGTGATAGTGATAGTGATAGTGATAGTGATAGTGATAGTGATAGTGATAGTGATAGTGATAGTGATAGTGATAGTGATGATGATGATGATGATGATGATGATGATGATGATGATGATGATGATGATGATGATGATGATGATGATGATGATGATGATGATGATGATGATGATGATGATGATGATGATGATGATGATGATGATGATGATGATGATGATGATGATGATGACGACGATGACGATGATGATGATGATGATGATGATGGCGATGATGATGCTTGTTGTGAGGAATATGATGATGACTATGACATCCTCACTATTCAAAATTGTTTGTGTTAACATAAGTGGTTATCTTTGGGGTTGACATGCAAAGTCATAGAGTCAGGGTTATTTTTTAATGCATCCTCATTAGGTTTCTACCTCAGGAGTGGTGTGACAAATATATATGTGAACTTCTTGATCTAGTCTCAAGTATGAAATTGTCTCAGTAAGCGGCCATGGTTAAAGATGTTTGTGATTTTTGTCCATCTCAGGATCGTGGTAACCCGGATGCAGTCCATCCAGACTTCAATGATGTGCCGTTCGATGCCAAGTTTGCAGCAAACTCTTTATCCTATGAAGTCGTCAGTCAGATGCCTGGAGTGGACGGGTTTACCATGAACGTGGATCCATTGTACAAGGTGAGGCAGAGATGAGAGGCGATTGTGGAGGGAGGAGGTGGTAGTGTTGGTGGATGATTGTATTGTGGATGGTGTGGTGTTGGTGGGGGTGAATGTTGATGATTGGTGGTGAATGTTGATGAATGCTGATGATGGTGTTGATGGTTGGAGTGGTGATGGTGGTAGAGTTGATTGTGAAGTTGATAGTGGTGTAGTGGTTGAGAGTGGTAGTGGCGTTGGAGGTTGTAGTGATGATGTTGGTGGTGGTAGTGGTGGTGGGGTTAGTAGTTGTGGTGGTGGTAGTGAAATTGGAAATGGTGGTGATGGTGGTAGTAGTGGTAGTGGGGATGGTGGTGGTGGTGGTGGTAGTAATGATGCTGTTGGTGGTAGCATTGGTTGATCATATTAGTGGATGATGATAGTAGTGATAATGTTAGTGGTATTGATGATGGTGATGTAGGTGTTGGTGATGATGATGCTGATGGTAACAGTAGTTGATGATGGTAGTGGTGATTGCCATAATGATGGCATTTTGAATGGTGGGAATGGTAATGAAGATGGTGTAAAATGGCTTGGTAGTGGTTATGATGTGTTAATTGTTGGTGGTTAGAGTGATAGTGATGTTTAAAGTTATGATGCTATCATAACTGTGACGATCGCCTACGATGATAAGTGATCACCCTGATTGTGAATGATGGTGTGTTGTTGATAGCATTTAATCAACAATGTGACATTTGCAATGATGATGATGACTATAAAAAAGTGTTATTGCTCTCATCAATGGAATGAACATTCACTCATTTTTCTTTCTCTCCTTTACACCCACAGGTCAACTCTGGACATCAGTGGTACATGCAAGTCGTGTACACCATAGGACCCACCGATGGACCGGCCCGATACAAACGCTCCGCGATGGGTGCCATTTCCAAACGTGCTGCTGGCAACAAGACGCCCAACGGAACCAACATGCATCCCCTCTTACTCAGCAAAGAAGACCTCGTAGTTCAACCAAATCAGGGTATCGATTCAAACATTACAACCATTGCATCAGTATTAGTGGCTATCGTTCTTGTAATATTCATCATTATACTTTTTGTTGGGCGGAGGAGAAGAGAACGGAGAAGAAGGAGAGAGGAGGTCAAGACAGAGCCGGTCCCGAACAACCGAGACCGAGCCGCGTCAAGAGCGAGCCTGGCGTCGGTCAAAGCGGCTTATCCGAAGCTGGACGATGAAGAAATGGAAATGGAAATGGACATTCAAAAGTCGGTCAAAGTCAGCACTCTAAATCTTTACAAGCCTGACAACTTATATAGGTCACAGGCCAAAGTTAAAAAGGTCAATTTAGAGGCCAAATACCAAGGTCAAAATAGCGGCGAGGGGGGAACAGAAGTTTGACCCCTGTCCTAATAATATATGGTTGTTTTTCTTTTTGTTTTATTTAGATTGTTGAAATATTTAGTGAAGTTATTTAATATTATTAGCATTCTATACATTACTGCCAAACTTGTCCAAGTCATTTTTTTAATGTTTACAATTCTGTTTTCAAGATTAGTTTGATAATCCTACATACACATGTAGGAAAAAAAAGATAAGTGAATAGAATGCTAGGGATGGATTAACAAAAATCTAACTTGTGAGTTCAGTTTGAGGTTATTTTTGAAATAGTTTATTTCTCTTTGAAGTTGTAGAATTTTGTGTTAAATGCTTGATTGATTTCTTATGTTTTCTACCTCTTGCTGTGTATGAGATATTTGTGCTGCAGACACGGTAACAGTATGGATATAAAACTTTTTTCGGATTTAAATACGATCCGGAAGGTATTCCTTAACTCTGTGAATCTACAAGGGTTGCCTCATTCCATACAGCCAAATTGCTAATTTCTATTACAGCAGGTCCCTCTGTTGGTACAGCAAGAAACCGCTTTAATAATTTACAAAGACTTCCATAACTTTGAGATTGTAATTCATTTGTTCTCAAACATAAATGGTACAGTGACCAATTCAATGATGATAACTGTTCATCTTTGATTTAAACACATTTAACAAAATCCACACGTATATTTGTTATAATCTTCTTGCATCTACAGAGGATGTTATTATTCAAATCATGCTGCAGATCGATGTGTCTTTGATGAGAACCAGTAATCTCTCTACACCTGTATTTGTTTAATTAGTATGTCTTCCAATCAATCATTATAAAAGATATGGGAGCCTACTTGTCACTCACAAACTAAGTAAGCGTTTTTTGATTGTGAGATGGAAGAAATTCATCGCTTGCTATTTTTGAAATCTAATTTCTTATACTTGACAATGAATTGTTCTGTATAGTACCTCTATTCTTGTAGATCAATTAATATATAGAGCGGATTATCTATATGTTGCGATATATCTATTAGGTGTAAATGTTTTGCTTCAAGATATTTTCTGAGTTGTTGTGTTCGTATGACTTGAACATGCTACGAATGTATTTAATATTGATAAACGTGGCCTTGTTTTTGCGGTTTTTATCTTGTTTTTGTCGTAAAGCGAGACTGATTTTTTGATGGTGCTATGCGAATCAGCAAAATGGGTGCTTGATCTTGTAAATATCATGTTCATTTTTTATGTATGTAGTTCTGTGAGATACCGAGATTAAGTTATTCAATAGCTGTATAAGATATTAGTCGTACTGTGGTGTAAAAAACTATGTACAATTGCTTTTAGATGTCGAGCAGCATAAAGAGGCGTTTGCTATTCAAAATGACTGCAGTACATATATATATATGTTTGATACTAGTTTGTTTATGTTTACTTTTTTGTATGATTTCTTTCCAACTTTCTACAAGCTTTTTATCAGTCTTTTTACAGACCTTGAAATTGTGTATGATGAATTCTGCATTTCACATGTTTATGGTGCTTCAATTGAAAATACGAAATTGTTTTGTCAGGAAAAAACCCTATGCATTTTAAAGTTTTGTAGCTCATGCAGACGCCGCAGTTGCAATATATTTCCTTGAATTCAAATGGTTCTATATAGGGTTAGGTTTTAATAGTAATGATGCGTAAATGTATTCATTTAATGTGGTAATACAGTGTATATCAAAATACCGTTTCCCCCTTTTTGTTGTTGGTGTTGCAATTAGTAAAATTAGTTTCATTTCTTATTTCCCCTTCCAAATCATACAAAGCATTTTTTTGGGGTGACAAAAAAATACCCCATCATTTTTACGTTACTTTCCCACCTATTGAGTCCTGTGTACCTTTTTTCTGTACAGGTTTTAACCACCCCTTTAGTTATCCTCTTATCTCCTTATCCCCACTTTGTAAAATATTTATCAGTACTTTAATATCCCCCATGCACTGACTTTGGTTCAAATCCTTTTTTTTTTAAAGCCTAATCTACTAGATGTTTCTAATATAGACTTTTTAAAGTTGTCACCTTCCCACCCATTATGATTTATTAGAAGCGGATGAAAATAAATCAGAATGAAACTGGATTCTAGTAATCTAATCCTAACCCGTAGAATTTGTTGTGTATTGACATTATCTGAAATAGAGGTGTATGATTTTGTTTAATTTGTGATTTAATTATTTTGTTCAATTTTGATTTATAGCAATATTATGATAAAGACATAACATCAAACTTTATATAGTGGTATACAGTTTACTAGAATATAACAATTTATTCCTTTTTGTAACCCTTTCTGATACCTATTTATGTACAGCAAATTAATAGAAACTTCTCCTTAAAGGCAGTTAGTTCCTTTTGCAGACTTAACTCCATGAAACTTGGCGAGTGTTTAAAATATATCATTGAGATATCTTGTTTGAAATTTTACTTTCAGAGGTTCTGAAACTACCTTATAAGAAATCTAATGCTGTTTTGTCAGGTTGCCTCAAAGGGAGCTATTCTCAAATCAACAGATATAATGGTAAAAAATAATTTGAATTACCTACAAACAAATATTTTTTCGAGCCTAGAACATAAATATCTGGAATTAAACATTCAAAATGTATTTATTTAAAGCCAGTAATAATAGACCTCTTCAATATACCACTGGATTCATGGAACTTCAGGTTTTTAGGTCTGCAAAAGGGACAAACCATCTTCAAGATTTAATCTATTTTAATATCATCCTTTTCAAATTCTCTAATTCATTCTATTATTTATTATTATCATGGCATCCAAAATGTTCTTTTGCAAGTTATAGCAAAGAGTTTTCTGTGGTATTTTTATGTAATTTAACAAGTTTCTATTTTGATATGTTTTTAAGCGAGGCAGGTGGCCTTTAATTTCTCTTTCAAAATCTATTTGTCTTAAAGGGAAACTCCTGAACATCAAATGTTCTAACAGGTTTATTAATCCTTTATCACCGACACCACTATAGTTCTTTATCACTCTCGCACAATTCAGAATGGCTGCTTGTTATTATTATGTATTTCTTTTGAATCTTTCACTTTAAAAGAAAGTTATAATGAAGAATTTATTCCCAAATTCAATAACATTTTATATTTTTGTGCTTGTTTTTGTAAGTCTTACAAGTACATTCATGTTTAACGATCTCAGGTACCAGATTTGTTGCATTTTTGGTTTTTGTTATCTAGCTTGCAAGTAAATGCTCTATTTTCATTAGTTAGCCGGAGGCCCTTTCTCAAAACGGATGTAAGTATAACCTTTTTGACATTGCATTGAAACATGAGTTATAGAATCAACATGTTTTAATGAGATGTCCACAAAGTTTAAGGTTTTTGACAGTCGTGAGAAAATGGCCCCTTAAGCCTGCTGAACAGCTCTTAGATTTGGGAAGCTTGCTTTATTAGATTTATGTCTTTTTATTAGATATTATGTTTGATTTTATCCGTATGTGCCATCTTTATCTCATTCTCTGGCTGTACATGCATCCCCCATCTTTGAATTTTCTTTTGTGTGGGAATATTTTAGATCAACATATCTTTTATGAAAGACCCTTCTTCTCCTTTTCAGAGTACATGTCTATAGTTGAGTTAATGCTTGTAGATTAACTATAGAATTTGAAAAATGGGTATTTTGACAACACTTTTATGGTATGTACATAGGATATGCCCCAGTGCAACCTAATATTTTGATGAATTGTTTGTTATTGTCTTATTAGTGATTTATCTGTATTCAATTCAATCTATTTATAAGCATTTTGTAACCCTATGGAGTTTTCAATGACCACATACAATGACTTGAATCGTTATATTTGTAACAACTATGACTGTCTTTTGAAGTTTTTAGGCTGAATATGTAAATAACCATCATTTTTATGATAAAATTGTGAGAGTTTACATTTTTCGCAATCATGTATGGATATCGAAATTCTTTAGAATTTTCAGTAGGAAACAATATTATTGATGGATTCCTACTGAGCGATTTCTAATATGAAAGTTGTCGACAAAATTACATCTAAAACACAAATGTTATTTTTATAAAAAATAATATTGACACGTTTTTATAGATCATAAAAAAATGGCTCATTGATCATGTGATAAATATTTTTTACTACCTTTGTGGGCCTCCGTTTTACTCAAGCCTACTTTATTTGCCATTTGTGGTGTAGTCATATTTGAATAAAAAAGGGTTATCTGAGGATCGAATCGAAATAATTAGGATCATGTCTCATTTTTGTATCCCCCTTTTTTTCTTTTCATGGCATTGTTTGTGGGCATGTGTGTGTATGTATGTGAGAGAGGGAGGAAGAGAGAGAGAGAGGGAGGAAGAGAGAGGGAGGAAGATAGAGGGGAGAGGTCGAGGGGAGAGAGGGAGGGGAGAAAGAAAGAGGAAAGAGGGGGAGAGGGAGGAAGAGAGAGAGGGGGGGGAGAGTGAGAGGTAGAGGAGAGAGAGGTAGAGAAGAGAGAGAGAGCAATGGAACAAGAAAAACATGATAAAATTCAAGTATACTGAATACTTGTAATTGTCATAATGATTAATCATAATTTTCAATAATGAAACTTTATCAATTACGTTACAATTTCTGTATTTGGCCCAGATATTTTAGAACAATGATCAATACATCAAACAGCTGCAGCCTGCAAGGTTCAAGGCCCTTTTTTCGACAATTTTGTTTAGATCAGCCGACAGAGATTTCAAACTGTTTGGCATGTCGTTGACAATTCGTCTATGACATCACTTTGTTTACGTGTAGAACTGGGATTGATTATCACTCTGTTTCCAAAGTGGTATCAGAAAGCAAATAAACCTTTGAACTCTTAAAGCTCAGACCATCTCAATATTATCAACTTAGTTGGAATATTATTGTCACTGTAAACATTATGAAATGGGAGTAGGGTAGTATTTTATTTTCCTTAATCGTGTGTGTGTATCAATCACCAAAGCCTGCTTTGCTCTTGATTTAAGGGAAGAGAGAGAGGGTGAGAGAGAGAAAGAGGGGGAGAGAGAGAGAGGTAGGGGAGAGAGAGGCTAAGGGGAGAGAGGGAGGAAGAGAGAGAGGGTGAGAGAGAGAGAGAGAGAGAGGTGGGAGAAGAGAGGGAGGAAGAGAGAGAGATGGGAGAGAGAGAGAGGCAGAGGACAGAGAGGCAGAGGGAGAGAGGGGTGGGGAAGAGAGAGGTGGAGGAGAGAGAGGCAGAGGGGAGAGAGGGAGGAAGAGAGAGAGAGGGGGAGAGAGGGAAAGAGAGAGGTGGGGAAGAGAGAGGTAGAGGAGAGAGAGGCAGAGGGAAGAGAGGGAGGGAGAGAGGTGGGGAAGAGAGAGGTAGAGGAGAGAGAGGCAGAGGGGAGAGAGGGAGGAAGAGAGAGAGGTGGGGGAAGAGAGAGAGAGGTAGAGGAGAGAGAGGCAGAGGGGAGAGAGGTAGGAGGGGAGAGAGAGAGGTATAACTATTCTAAACATGAGCTTTGTGTATTACTTCTACAAAAAGAGATATTGCAATTTAAATACATGCTCAGTGAACCGTAAAACAACTTGATGAGTTAAGCCTATGCTCTCAAATAGAATAGGGCTAGCATGAAACCCATGTCCGACTGAGGATCCAGCGAGCCCTATATACCGGTACCCAGAGTCTTATGTTATCCTACATTTTCTTCATATAGTTTTCCTATAGAATGCCATGTAATTTTTTTGTTTAGGTTGTTGTTATACATAGAGCTTTAAATGATGGTACACTTTAACTCTTGTCCAGTGTCGGTGTGTTAATTTATTTGCTATTCATGTACATTTATATATTGTGGGTTATGTTATTGTTCTTAAAATAATACCGTCTTGTTTAACCTTAGCAGTATCAATAGTGCTCTCCTAAATACAGAACCTCAGGAACATGCCATATTGGTAACTGCATTAAAGGTAAAGACCAGTAATGGTCATGCGATTGCATTGTGAAAGAAACGTTGTGGAATCGATCAGAAAAGGTTGATCATCTAGCATCTAGCATCTGCAAGGTTCTGGAATCATCAAAATGATAAGAAATTTGGCCCATTCTTCGTAAAGTTACAAGCACTATACACAGAAAGATGTATATGAGACTACCCTATCTCTCTCACCAGACCATGAGAGAAATAAATTTACCAAATATATGAATTAGTAGGCGGTTTCCCGGCAAATTTTTTATCATCATGTATTAGTCAAAACATATTCTTTCACATGATTGGTAATGAGAGCTTCCATTTCATTTTTTGAAATTGGGGCGTTGCCAATACTGGTCTTTACCTTTAAGGTATTATGAACGCCCAAAGGTCAAATGTCAATATAAAGATGATTCTATTTTTCTGGTCCGACATACATGTATTATTACATGTACATGACTGCATGTATCATGAAACAAAATGCTGTTTAATAATGAGGTTACATTGTCACCCTCTTTATCAGCTAACTGCAATCAGACATATCAATGACATAACAATGACACAACAATGACATAATGACATTACAATGCATCTCAATGACATATCATACCCAATCATCCAACCGAATTCCTAAGTGTCGGTCTTTATGATTGATCATCTCATCTAGAGCCAGAAGGACATTAACTCTTGTATTAAAATATATGAATTAAAGCCCTTCTGGTTCCAAACAGACGCTCTAATCAGAACAAAGACCCTAAAAAAAATCTTGTCAATCTTGCTTGGCGGCCCTTTTTTGATCTTCAATCTATCTTTGTAGTTTGGACTGCGATTCACGTCAACACAGGTAAACAAAATAAACACACATACAACCAATCCACATTTGATAGTTAATTTTCTTTTTTTAATTGTAATGTACATAATTGCTCTATAGTGTGACAGCATAGAGTAAGAAATATTATGCATTCCATATTACTTCTTATATCATTGTTAAATCAAAATACGTGTATTTTCTGGAACACTGGTCGTAAAGACCTTTGAATACAAGCATCTATGTGCCACAACACCTTAACTGTTTTAGAAAAAGAAATGGTATTAATACAACAAGTACACATAGCATGTTCATTTACTTCGATGCTCTCTTAGGTAGAGAACGCAATCGTAATCAAAGGCACATTCAGAGAGGTCAATGAACTATTGAAATAGACAAGAGGTGGGGGGGGGGGGGAGAAGAGACCATATTTGGAATGTCTTACTGCTCCGCAGAAAAATGACGTGGGTCCTTCATCGAATGTAAGAGGGGGTCTACTTTCACGAGCTAGCTCCGTTATTTCCTTGCTTGAAGCATGGACATGCACCGCAGAATTCACATGAACAAGAGTGGGAGAAAGACATTTTCCAGTTCTCCCTTGCTCCATTTTGCAAATACTCATAGAAAGAGGGAGCATCGTACTATCTAGTCAAATAATATCTAAGCCAAAACACTTATTCTTCTGATGATAACTAGACATAAATAAACACATTGCTAGTATAGTCAAAGAATGTAAGATACAGTCGCACCTGCCAGGACCACTCGAGGGAAGCAAGTGGTCTTTATATACAGGCTCCCTTCAAAACATGTTCCAACATTGAGGATCACTGGTGGAGTAAACCCCCACACCCTAACAAAAAGTGTCTGTAAAACAAGTGGTATGCCTATACAGTATATGTACAGGTCGTTACTGGGTGGGTGGGGGCGTTTGAAATAAGTTACTCTCTAACAAGTACAAGCTTGAATAACGAATGTTGGCATTAACTCGTTGGCCTTGCTAGCAAACCATTTACTTCTAATAATCTAACTGACTGACCGTATATACATTGACATACATTGTATATCACAGCTTGAAGCTACCCTCACACAATCATAATTTAAAAATCGAGGACCTGCTGCAAAAAAAAACATGCAAAAAGAGTTGGTTTCATATCACGCAACTAAAGACAAATTTTTATTGCAAGAGACCACAGTTCTTTTCTTAGAATGCTTCCAGTGGACCACCACATATCATTGACATGGGCACGTTTTTAATTCTTTTCTTTAAAAGGAACATCTCAATGTGATGGTTATTACCGGTATACCTTTGTACCAATCTTGTATTTTACACAGCTGCATTACTAAGAGCAAGCCATTTTGAATCACCAGGCACAGATTGACCGTTACATAACACCCTGAAGACTGGTGAATACTCTTCTCTTACCACACTCATGCATGTAGTACCAATGCACTAAAACAGCTAAGAATTGTTCACATACAAATATGCTAATGTAGTGGGCACTGGACATGGTGCCGAGACTGCATTTGACGGAATAAATTAGAATTTCAGATTACTACACCCCCACATTCCATACACCCGAATTAGATGCGATTAGGGATGATGGAAAGGGTTAAAAATTTCAATGTGAAATAATATTAATACCTTTGAATAAGACAGTATTAAAGAAACAGTACTGATAAATCACAAATACTTAATCTTAACATATTTCATTAGAATCTAATTAGAGAGAAACAATAATAGAATACCTGCCTAGTTATCAATTACATGTATAATAGATACAACACCCTTACTTTATATTTTTCATCAAATATCATTCTCTTTAATATAAAAAGACAGGACTGCGATACAACAGGAAAAAATTAAAAATAAACTTTCTCTAATGATGAAAACACATTTGTAAATCCAAGATTCCAATTGTTTCCTTGCTATTGATGCTTCCCATATGTTTCACCCAAAAGCTACAATTTCATGATCAGTTACATCATATGTCACGATGAAGTGAATACTCTTTACTATATTACTATCAATGGTGTCGAACATACATAAGAAAAATGCACAAAAAAACCCATTAAATAATACTATAAAAAACTTTTAATAGGGATTTGTGTCTAAAGATGATCTGTAAGGTGGAATGGATCATTGCTCCAGACATTCCGTCATGACATTATTTCTTTAAACAAACAAATCATTCATGTAGCATTAGGGTTTAATTCACAGTTCATAACTCCTCAGGCGTTCTGTCACACACACGCACACAGACAAAAGAATCAATCACTCGCTCAAGGAGACATACTGCCAACCAATCAGGGAAGGGTCGGCAGAAATTTCATGAAGATATGCTTCAAAATCATTCACTATGCCCTGGCAATCAATTCAGTGTGTGTATGTTTTGAAGGGTAGCTCATTTCTAGAACATTCCTAGTTCTCCGTGCAATAATGACATGGTTAGTTCATTCCTAGGCATGTACTTGCTATCGGAATGAAACGTTGTCAGGGATGAGCAAATCACTCAATCCACACATAACGATACTATTCACATTAGGAGCACACAGTGCCTGACGTGGAATAATTACTCCCATCATCAGATACACATACACATCCCCAGGGTCAAAAGAAATTTCCTCAAATACACCAACATATTCAAAGATCACAGACAAAATGGCACTGAGCACAATATTAAAAGGGCCCCATACTGATTCACATTGACCTACATACAGTGCCGGAAAGATGCTTCCTTTAACAAAATATTCTCAATTATTTCTCCCTGTAAGAGGGGATCAAGAGGGGGAAAATTTCAGATTACAATAGTCTGTCTTTTAGAAATTTCAATTGTTTTTTTTGTTTCAATATAATATACATATATATATATAAATCTGTCTCTGCCACAGGTTGTTAGGCACCAACCCGCTTTGTTAGTGTTCTATTAGCATTCCACCTGTAGTGAGTAGTCCATTTAAAGAGTGCCCATTTCCCTAAATCCTTGATGGGACAATACCGACGGGAGAAAAAAAAGGGTCCATTAGCGCGCCAGCCGTGGCTTCGCTCAGAGAACAAGTTTCTTGGGCTGCTCCCAAGTGAATTCAGAACGTCCAAAGTGGCCAAAGGTAGCGGTCTTTCGGTAGATGGGTTTCTTCAGATCAAGAGCCCTGTGGAGGAGATCAAGGAATGTACTTTCTTTGATTAAAAGGTACTTTCAATACATCAGCAATATCATTCTCAAAAGTTTTTTTGGGGTACTATTGAAAATAACAGAAATAATTGATTTATGATGAAAAGAATTATAATACCTACAGCAAATTCTGTATCATATTTTCAATGAAAATTTGCCATATTGATATATAAAGTAAAACCCATAACAAAAGTAATCATTGAAGTCTTTAAATTGGCAACTCATAAATTTATAATCACTATTTTCGAATAGAAATGTGATTTTTTTTTCCCCCTTCACACTGTTTCACTATATATATAAATATATATATCTATTTAAAAAAGATTTTTTTTAAGCTATGAAAAAGTGGAAAGTAGCAATAATTGTTGGCAATTTGAAGAAGAAAAACTTATTCATTAAGAATTTTCGAAAACTGAACCGTTTTGGGTTAATGCAACACGCATTCACATAACTCATTCTGACATGAAAGTAGGACTTCAGGGTGGACTTACTTGACTATTGCACCAGGCCTGAGGTCAAAGTTGGTCTTGACAATACGCAGGAGCTCCTTCTCCGAGTACTCCGATGTGCCGTAGTGGAAAACAGTGATGGAGAGAGGCTCTGAGATACCGATGGAATATGCAACCTGGTGGGGAAAAAAAATTAACAGGAATGAAAAAACCAATCTAGAGCCCCTGATAATAGACCATTCCAAATAGCTTTGCTCACATTTTGTATACACCGATTCGGAGGGCAGAACATGGAGGAGTCAGCCATCATTACTGGAGGCCATAAAAGTATGCTAAATAACAGATCAATATTTCCCACTTTAGGTCAAGGGCTGCCATGCAACCGTCTGATTACATACGACATTGAATCATCTCTGGCTATGCTCTTAAGATGGCACAGGCTATGGTGGACAAGTATTACAGTGACTTCAGATACTGTGGAAACTGAATTGGTCTATATCCCCTCAACATAATTTGGTCATCAACAAAAAGTTAATCATTCTTTATTTTTTTAAGGCAATTTTTTCCTGACAGAAGGGAGTTCTTAGGACATTAAGCCTACGTGCAATATGAAAGGAAGGCATTGATTGTTGCACTTTCATTTGGTGGGTAAAAGAACACTGTCTTGCAAATGTGTAAAATATCAATTGTCACCAGGATTCCCATTTTCTCAATTCTGCATAACAGGTTTGGTTACATTTCTTCTTGGACATGTGCTCATCATTTTCAAAGCTCTTCTACTGCTGTGTTTAGTCATACCAATAATAAACTGACACCAAATTAATAATAGTCTGGACCCCAAAAAATTGATATTAACCCAATGCCAAGAATCAGTCAGTTCGAAGTTGGTTTGGCGATCTGACTTAAACTGATTATCCAATGAACGCGATTGCAATACTAACCTGGACTAAGACACGCTTGCACAGTTGAGCCTTGACCAGAGACTTGGCCACCCAGCGGGCAGCATAGGCGGCTGACCTGTCCACCTTGGAGAAGTCCTTGCCTGAGAAAGCTCCTCCACCGTGAGCGCCCCACCCTCCGTAGGTATCGACGATGATCTTCCTGCCGGTGAGGCCGGCATCGCCCTTGGGGCCCCCGATGAGGAAAGAACCCGAGGGGTTGAGATGGTAGACGGTGTTCTCGTCCAGATACTTCTTGGGGATGACCACGTCGATGACCTGTTCCCTGAGAAGCTTCTGGAGGTCTGGGAGGGTGATTTTTTCGGAGTGCTGGGTGGAGATGACGATGGTGTGGACGCGCAGGGGCACGCAGGCTCCTCTGTCCATTTTGTACTCGACGGTAACCTGGTGGAAAGAACAAAATACAAAATGTTTGTCCCCACACGGTTTACTTCAATAAACATTCCCTACCCAAAATATCAAAGTATACTTGTGCAGAGATGTCAACCTCATGACACAAAAAACAGACTGAGTATCCTAAAAAAAAAAAGATTTTGGAGAGAGCCAGTAAAATTTCAGAACAATGTTATACTGGTAAGAACGGTCAAGTGAAATGTTTGCTCTTTCATTAAAATATAATGAGAAAATTGTATAGCAAAGTTTTTGTTGGGGTTGTGAGGGTTTACTTGTACATGTTTCTATACGATTCTGCGTATTTAAATCTTTTTTTGTTGTTGAAAATACGATTTAATCGTACTGGTTGGCATCTCTGCACCCACCACCACCACTATTATCATCTCATTCTGTCCATTCCCATAAGAAAGATAACATTAGCTACAAATATCCCACGAAAGGATTGCTCTCGAAGTACTCTTAATACATGTATTTTAAAATCTGTCTATAAAAAGTGACCTTTGAAGACCTTTGAATATTAAATAATTGTTCTGATTATACAACATAATCAATATTTTAGAATTAGTTCTAGATAGTTTCTCATGCAATGCAGTTACAAACTTAGTACTCGACTTTGGGCTCCTCTCCATTCTAATTCTAGTACCCGAACTTTGACATAAATCGTGACCCTGTTTGATGTTTCCAGGGTAACTTGATGATTGCCAAGGGGTTATTTTGTCAAAGATGAGAGGTTGAAGTGGAAATCGGGCTTTATTTTCGGTTCAGGATTAGGGTATAGTTTTTGGTCAAGTGAGGAATTCCTTAGAGGTAGGACATTCATCATGGAGCAACAGTCACGTGAGCATGCGTCGTACAACCATACCTGTGATTTGCAGTCGGGACGTAGCCTCCTGTCTCCGCCGTGCCTGATTTCAGCCATCTTTTGTGTAAGAGCATGAGCTAGGACACATGTGAGGGGCATGCATTCCTCCGTCTCGTCACTGGCATAACCGAACATCAATCCCTGCAAGAGAGACAAAGACCAGTTCAAATTATAGGTAACAATCAAAACAAATTAAAGAGCTACATTTTCACTGTATATACAAGGGGATCAGTGAAAAAAATTCATGGGGGCTCGGGGCGAAAAAGCCCCCGAAATGCACAAAAGAGCCCCCGAAAATCAGAAAAGAGCCCCTGTACATTTGCATAGGGTTCAATGCAAAACAAATTTTAGAGTGTTAATTTCATGCAGGCAAGCTTGAATAGTAGCCCCCAAAAAATATATATTAATTTTTTTCCTGAAGGGGATGATCAGCTGGCCTTACGAAAGTACCACTATTACCCTAGCTTGCTCCATCCTCATTCTGTTCACATCTGAACATATTTTACGTTTTTACCTTAAAAACGCCAGGTTATTTAGGTGCTCTCTCAGCCAGAGGGAATGGATTTACCCCCCCCCCCCCCCCCCCCCCTCCCGGATCTTGGCCATCGTTTATTAATTTACATATGGAAAAATGCCAAATACTTCAAAAAATTTGATGTAGTAGATACAGTCAATGGCTTCCTTAGGCCTCGTAACAATCAACACCCTGAAGAGAAGGAGCTTGGGGTGGGGGTTTGGGGAGAAGAAATGAAATATTACCTGATCACCAGCACCTATATCATCCTCAGCCTTTCCGACATGAACTGAGTTTGCAATCTCTCGGGCCTGCTGTTCAATAGCTACTAGAACATTGCAAGTATCGTAGTCGAAACCTGAAGTGGAGAAGTGAGAAGAATGTTTGTTGCTATGTTATACAAGAATAAAAGGAAACATTTATTGTAATCAATTTTTCAGATACCCTGACACTGGCTTCCACTCTAAGACGGATTTAGATATAAATGTTCCTGATGAAAACCTGTTCACAGGAACTCCACACTTCCATTGATCACCCTAACTAATTTAATTTCTTGCATCTAATATTCAGCATCATTGCTGCTTGGTCAGGCAAAACTCCAGCAAATTTTTGATGTTGTTAAGAGCAGCTGTACTCTGCATAACCCCCTTTAAAAAAAAATATCAAAATACATTAAAAATTTGACTTCTGAAGACTCGACTTGCTTGTTGCTTTTAAATAACATGACGAGGTCAATCCTTGTAAAATTGCTGGTTGAAAGAGGATAGGTCACAAGAATTTATTTTTCTTGATGCATACATGTAACTACATGTAGTATTAAGAAAATGCTGACAGGTCTATTTAAGAGCGTTGAAGGTTACCTCCCCAAACAAAATGATGTGTATTATTTGTTTTATAAGATTATGTTTTATTCATTTTATAAAATGATGTTTTATAACATGATTTTACTAATGACCGGTCATTAGAATTGGATAATGACCGGTCATTATCCAAATTAAGTGTTAGGCAAAATAAATGCCTGGTCACGTGTACGCCTTCAACCAATCATTTGATTAGGATCCACGTCATCTTATAACAACCACTAGCACCCTCGCTGATGTATATCCTTTGTAAAATAAGTCTTACCTTGAGAAGAATCATCATATCCTATAGCTTTAATGGCATCCCTGACACAGGTCTGGTAATCTACATGGGCATTAGAGGTCACCTCTCCGAACACCATGATCATACCCGTCTTTGAGGCACATTCTGGATAAAAAGACATAACAAAACACAGTGCAAATCAGAAAAATTTGATACCAAAACTTGTGGATATAATTTCAGTACAGACAAATTTTAAAAGTTAAAGGCCGGTCCCGTGCAATGTGTCCCTTATGACATATCTTTTAAATTATTTCCTTCAAAACTGAAGGGGGAAAAGAAAGAATTGCTTGATATGACTATTGAATGATTTTTTGTTTGTTTCGGTACCATTAATCAACGGTTCATGTATGTCAAGAGAATTTTACATTTTGAGGAAAAATAAATGAAGAAAAGCAATGTCTTACAGAACCCATTGCATGCAATTGCCCTAAATCAATTTTCTTTTACAGCAAGTCTTCGGAGCTTACAACCACGCATTTAATATGTAACTATTTAATATTTAACATCTCCGGATATACAACAAAAAACAAACTATTCATTTATAGATTTACTGCATGAAACAAACTATTAATATAGTATACCTGTATGTCAACAACAAAATTGGATTTAGTTCAAAGTATTACCTTACAAAATAAACAAGCTGCTCAATATAACAGCAATCAATGAGTGAAATTATGGGTCTGTTCGACTGTACATACATGTACAGTGACTGCTGGTATGGCTAAGATTGACCCATTGGTTTATTTTTTACTTACAGCCTTAACAAGTAAACCACATATAGAATATGAATTTCATACAGCTGTTGCATCATATGGATCCATATTATCCTAATTTGGGCTATTTTTTATGCTGAATCAGTACCATAAACTACATGTACAGGTAGTAATATAATATGCACAGATTGTATTGACATTGTACTACTGAGTGATTCTACCGAGCGGCAATACCACTCAAAGCAAATAAGAACAAACAATAAATGGCCCATGTTTGCACAATTACCCACACCCTCCTGAAAATATTCATCACATGCTGAGCGACAGATTTTAAAAAAAAAACGAACATTGGCCTTTTTCAGATGTAATAAAGCGTTTGTATGCTACACCATATACATGTACATTTGTACAAGACTTTTGTTTTAAATACTGTTAAAAAAAAGCAAGTACCGGTATGTTTGTTAAGTTTATTTCATCATTTGTAATAGGCTCAGGATAAAAACTGAGCTCTCTCTCTCTCTCTCTCTCTCTATCTACATGTATGTCCTTCTTTCTCTGTATCTCTGCTTTTCTCCTCTCCTTATCTCTCTTGTTTTTCTCCTCTTTTTAATTAGCAATTTCAAGACTTGTGAATAACATTTCTAAAATGTTGTCAATACTTTTTGACACGTCCTTCACATGAACACACATCGCCATACTAGAGACAAATATTTGGTGTTCAAGGCGTGATTTCTTTCATCAGATTCGAAGAGTTTATGCATATGTGAGGTGTACATGTATGTACATATATACTCAAACATATTGGAATCAAGCCAAACAATACTTCCACTTTCACAAAAGTGATCAGACGTTGCATCATCATTCAAAATACTGCTGTCAATCGCATGATATGATTAAAAGATGATGAAATCAGTTGCATGGGAGTTCTACCATCTGGCTCACATATGGTGAATCATAACAATTATGGTCAGGAAGAGAAAAAAAATTGACACTATGCAAACATGGGGAATATCTTAACTACAGGATTCTACTACCTCATAATATGAACAGACATTTGTTTAGGAGCTAATAGACTACTACATGTAACTTATGTTTTGTCTTATTCTCTTTTCAATACTGGCATGACATTGCATTTTTAGTCTAATACAATTATTGTGTGGTCGTGCGTTATTACAACAACAAAAACTTGATTAAGAGAAGTTTATTCTAGATCCTTTATAATACTGGACATGACATTGCAATTTAGTCCAATGCAAATATTAACTGTGTGGTCATGTGTTGTTACTAAGAAAAATGACATTCTAGACCAACATTGTTTACCCTCAAAAAGAAAAGTTGACAATGAAATGATGCATCAGTCTCTTCTGCTCGACATGACTCAGCAAAACTGTGCACTAATACAAACATCTTAGAACATGAAAACACAAGAACATATTTGAATGGAGGAAGGGCTTGTGGCGGTATTTACTATAAAGTGCAAGTCATAATAATTCTGTGTATATTTGTTTTACGCAACTTGTTATCTTTCAAATCATATTTTTTCTGGGAAGCTGTTATGACTAACAGCTGTTCCCAATGTAGTTATGTCCTCTTTCATATGCTTATGCAATCTCAAATGGATTTCTGGAACCAGATAACCCCTGTATTAAGCCTATGACAATGAGTGAATGTGGTAGTTGGCATGTTGAAGCACACAGGTTAAAGGTCAAACAAGGTTAATGAACTTACCACACGCGACCCTTGCATTGGGGTCAATGGCAAGATGAGCATCCAGAACGGCATCACTGACTTGATCACAGATTTTGTCTGGAAAGAAAAGAGAAAATAACGAAAGCAAAATAAATATAAGCTTTACTTCATGATTTCAGCTAATGAATAAAGTGCTACAAATTTAATGTCAATCACATACATGTAGGGATACCAGATACACACTTAGCCTGCAAAATGATGCATACATGTTAGAGCTCTGAGTCCATGTATCGGTTATGAAAGGGTCAGAAATGAGATGGGATCGGGGCCTATGATCAAGAGGCATGATCTGAGGCAATAGCCTGAAAGCTGTCTACTCTGAACACCGATATAAAAAGTTGGAGCAAAACATGACCCACTAATAGGAGAGTTGAAAAAAGATCTCGGTCATATTCATGAAGTCAACGTCACATGAAGTTCAACAATGCTACCTCTTTATCATGTCTTTCCGGCTCAATGGTTTAAATGCGGGTAGAGAGGAGAAGATAAATCATGGGACAATAAAGCCTACAAAAGAGCAATGGTTCAATAACTACAAAAATGTTAACCGTACAGGGAATCTCTTCCAAATATTTAATCCTGCAAAAGCTTTCGAGAACAAAGACTGGTTAGTTTATCAAAATCCATGTTGATTTTGCAGTGGCTGGACTGGTTTATTGCCTTCAATACTTATTTTATTAGGATATTTTTTGGTTTGCTTGTGGTACACTTGCACACAGTATTTAGTCAGGAAACACATCATGCAGAGACGTAGAAGATACAGACAAATTATGGAAAGTACATCATCATCAGCAACCGCAGCTGCAGAAGTGACCCACGTGCATCAGGTCAATTAGGCCTCCCGCGAGTACCACATTCCACCCAGGGTCATCACGTACATCATCTTCCCAATTACAGGATAATAGCAACAGGAAGATGTAGGAGTGCTGATGCCAGGCTGGCTGGTGAAGGGTACAGGCAAAGAGAGAGAAATGTGAGAGCTCAAAGTGAACAGAAAGAAAGAAAAAAGACAAAGTAGAAAGACAGAAAGAAAGTAGAAAGACACAAAAATGGATGTTGGGCAAAGGAGACGAACGAATGCACATGGCCATACAGTGCTGGATGCCAGGCTAGCTGGTGAAGGGTACAGGGCAAAGAGAGAAAATGGGAGAGCTCAGAGTTAACGTAAAGAAAAAAGACCCACAAATGGATGTTGGGCAAAGGAAACAGAGGACTGCACATGAACGTACAGTTCTTGAGACGGGACAGATCAGTTCTTGAGGAGAGGGACGGATAAGTTTTACAGAGTTATCGAGCTTATAGCTTTTTGAAAATCAAGCAAAATTAACGACGTAGAGAGGTATCAGACGTCTCAAGGCTAAGATTGCATTTTTCTAGATGCAATCCCTAAAGTCACCTTGTAACTGTGAAGACAAAACTATACAAGAAGGAACTTAAACAATGACTCCACAGTTTGTGTTTGTGAATAAGACTGGGGCCAGTTGTATGCAAATTGCCATCAAACAATTCAAGCCTGTATGTACACAAGCTATTCCCTGAATTATTTACGCACTGGATTATCCCTCTCCTAGTGCAGTGATGAGGTGGTCCCTTGGTATAAGGCGTATCCACATGAATACAAACAGATGGAAAACCTACTGCCCACACTGAAGATGAACATTTGGCTATAACTCACTGTTCTGGTTAGGTGCAAGAGAGATGCAGAATCCAAGGGAAAGCTGGCCACCTATTAGGTGATTTCTTTCACATATTGAATTCCCTCGACTAAAGAAAAATATCAACATTGCACATTGCCTCATTACAACCCATTCTGATACTAGTAGTAGTTCTTTGACTTTGAGAAAGACAAGACATCAAGATTTTGAACATTTCCCACTTATAGAAATAGCAAGAACATTGTTTGTTGCCCTGTTAATGTGTGATTAAACACAAAAATAGAGGGGGGGGGGAAGAAGGGATAGAAAAATACCATAATCTGACAAAGTATCCAATTCAACTTCTTATTCAGTGTTTCCATATTAAATCCATAAATAAAAACAAGGTAAGTGACATGCAACACAGACCATTGGACAATGCTGCCCACGCCCACAGACCTTTGTGGGGGAGATACACAGGGCAACAAAGCAAAGCTAAACCCTTACTGGTGCAGAGGAATCAATAAAAGGTCCCAACTCCCAACCCCTTTTTACTTTCAATACATGGGTCTGGCTGGATCTATGACTTTGCAAAATACTCCCGTACTCTGAGAGGCATTCAAGCCATGCAAACAATGCACTGCCTATTCTTCAGCAGTAAAGCTGCTATCCATTCAAGCTCAACTTTAAACTGCCTCACTGGTCACACCATGTAAATGATCTGCCTATTTTGGACGAATATATGGCTTCTATCAACTTCCAATCAAGCATAATGTTATGTTGCTTGCTTAACATATATTCTAGATTGCTTTCGTCAGTTCCTAAAATAACAGTTATTTTGTTCCCTCTTTAGGGCGACTTGCATCTCATACAAATAACATCACAAGACAGGCAAAGGAACTTTGCTTTAATTGTTCTTCTATAGGTAAATTTACACTCTTTAAAAAAAAAACAATACAAAACATTGCGACATCTTTGCTGGCTCAGCAGTTCTGAAAGTAGGTCCAATGTCAGCTTAAAGTTGATAACGTCATACCCATGGTTTCGTATTTGTAAATATGCTTTGCTCTTTTTATAAAATGCCAACGTCAATTACTAATCGTTAATAGACGAGTTAGATTGCGCAGCATACTTTTTGTTTACATTTTTTTTCTTCACTTTGGCTTGGCAGGTGGCCAAGAAGTTAAAGTTCAACCACTATTTGTTTTCCATCTATTTAAATACAAATCATAAACTGTTCAAACAAAGCCACGTTGTTGATATTCTTTCAGATATACTGTAGGCGACTACAAAATCAATCAACTTTAATAATAACTTGTTATCACAGATTTTTCAAATATGAAGTGGTTGTACATGTATACATCAATTTGAATATCCATAAAAAATGACCAATTCAATTGTTCTGTATGAGTACATGTAAGTAATGTATTCATTTTCTTTTCAAACTGTTTTTAACATAAGTCGTTTCCTAAAATAATTCTGGAAGGTTAAATGCATCATGTATGTATGCATTTAGAAGTCGAATAGAAGGCCCACCTCTCAAAATATAAAATTTCCTCAAAAATAATGTCACGATATGCCTCTATTCAAGATCTCTTTTCTTCCTTTGGATTTAGCAAAACTATTTAGTTTTTAATTCTCTTGTCAGTTCACTCTATATCTTTCTGTCACAATCTACAAATAAACCACCCACTTTTCTTTAAAATAAACCAAGAAAAAGACCTGGTAATCTCTAAGGGTGATTAACGATGCCAAGACAAATATATTTTGCTGAGCCAGCATTTTTTGGTGTGCCATCTTATCGTTTTTATCCCATCTGGCAGGACCTTCTTTCATCCGCATTAGTTGATGTTTGAACTGTGCGGAAGGTGTCTTTGACCAAAGGTGTCCAACGCAAGTTTGTACATGTAGTTACAACTCGGGAGTACATGTGATGTCTTATAGCAGGTTATTATGTATATTTTGAAGGGTTGAAAGGTCACATAGAACCACTTTAAACCAGATTGCATTATCTTATTACCTTTTTCTTAGTGACAAACAATGATCATTCACCATGTTTGCACTTCTACTTAGAGAAACCCAATGAGAATAGTTGTGGGAGGTAAAAACCAGGGCTGCCAAAAGTCCAATCGTTTATGATCTAATCTAACCTACAATATTTACAAAGTTTTTGCATGGGATGATTGCAGCTCAGCACGGCATGAATTTAGTTATTTATTTTACTGCAGTCTTTATTGATTCTTGTGCTTTACTATGAAGACTCGGTGATAAACTGATAACTGATGACGTTTCATTTTCAAGGAGTGACAGAGGCACAAGTCTCCCAAAGGGGGAGGGGTACTGGTAAGCATAATAGGTGTACAGAATAATCAATAATTTGTTCTTTCAAGAACAAGCCCCTGCAAGTTTCCCCCATCAGAGCAAAAGAAGGATTGCAGGAGCCAAGAGAGATTTCACACCTGGAAGCAGCCTCCAAGCGAGGTTTAGAAATAAAAGTATAATCGTCACAAAATATAAGGGGGTGTGTCTCCATACTCTAGAAGATGCGTGCATGAACATCCAGAAAAAAAAATCGTTTAGGACAAAAACCTCTCGGCTCAACACAAATTTATAGTTGAAAGACGTTAACTTCAGTACCCAACAAACTTTGCACCACACATATTGGACACTTGCAAATTGTATCCTGTGCCAATACACATTTTCCACAAGACAAGAGAAATATTTGACTTCAAACATATTCGTTTTGAAAATTATTGCAGAAATGTGTCTTACATGACATCCTTTTGCAAATTATGATAGAGTAAAGTACCCGGTAATCGGCCAGCTCCAGTTTTCGGCCGATTGGTTGGATGCATGGTAAAATCACATTAAAATACATGGCATAATAGCACAACACATATCCCACACATACCATACCATGCCAGTGTCACCGAAGAACCACATTTGCAATGAGAAATATATCCTAAAATATCACATTTTAGTGATGTAATCGGCGGTCCCGCTACCCGAATCTGAAAAATCGAGTATCTTACGCGTGTCTGTAAGAAATATGGGTACCATAAAATGAGCTTTATTTCAAGTATTTTTCAGATTTAGAGCCCGATTTTGTGCTAGTCGCAAGCTCAAAAGTATCTCATCGCATGTATTAAATCAATGCAGCCGCACACCGCGACGCACACACGATATGTCCGTCTAATTCAGATTCCAATTGCCGATCACGGCAGTACTAGTTTTCGGCCGGACGAGCTCCGGGGAGCTCCGGCGTGGGATACCTGCTCCGCGCGCTAGTGCTATAGATAAGCGCGGAAACGCACGGCGCGCGCGCGCGCTTCCTATTGACTTTGTACATGCGGCCGAAAACTGGTTCGCTATGCCGATAACTGACTCCGAAACAGTGAAAATTGAAAGGAATATTGTCATGGCAATTCGCGATTTTTTTCTGGGATTCTTTTTTAGTTTAAATAATAATAATATCTGCTTCATGATTTGAGCAAGAAATGATAATAAATAGGAAGTAAAGGGTCCCAAAAATCGGATTTTGTCTTAAGTGGCCGAAAACCGGGTCCTTTACTCCACAATTTACAGGTACACATGTAAGTGAAATTTTGCCATGAAAATTTGGGGTCCAAAAAAGCTCAATTCAAGTAACGAAAAAGAAAAATACACTGGAGCGATGAGTGATTTATACATGTAGCTATTGAAAGCTCCAAAAGTATTTTACACTGAATTCAAGAATATCAGAAAAGAGAACACAGATTTATATTTGGTTGTGATTAACAAGAAAAATCAACATCTGAATAGAAATGTGAATAGAGATTCAACAACTATTAGAATAGTATTAAATATACCGTAGTCTCTGGGGGACCCTTCCTTTCCGCCTATTATGACATTAAACACCGAGTGAGATCTATTCCTAAGATTTTAAACAAATATATTTAGTGCTGCTTTTGTCACCTTGAGTACCTTCCTTTTTCAATTTTCTGGAAGCTTTTACAACCATTTTACACATTTGTTTAGATACTTCAGCTTCAATGATCCAAACATACTCATTTCACTTGAAAAGGTTCCAACATTACCTTAAATCTGTCCTGAAGACCTGATCATTTATTGAATTTGATATTAATGCGATATCTTAATAATAATAGCAGAATAAGAACAACAATTCTTTTTCTTTGGGATTTTGCCTAATATTTACTGGTTATGTGCTCATCATGACATGATCATGTTGTTGTTTGGTCGTCAAAAGTTTGGACTGCAAACATGGCATTGGCAAAATTCGGGAGCACAAGCATTGACAATTTTTTTTCTATTATTAATAAGATAATCACTGATGCATGAGCATAACGTGTTGATAAAGATATAAATTAAAGATTGAATACATAACAAAATATGGTTGGGCAACAACATGCAAAATCCACACACAATCATGACAATAAACATGTGCACATGATGTACATTGCATCATTGAATTGATATTGAACTTGTACTTGCAGTCAATGACTTGCGCATGCGCCTTAAACGTAAACACACGACACATGACTGCATTGTGATTGCCAATGCATGCACATGCACTGAACTGCGAACGGGCTCGCCAAGGCAGCCGCGTACGGTACGTGTGCATGCATTGCATTGGGGAATGCAGCGCAGTAACCGGGAATTTCGGATGAGCCGGTCTACCTAGCGCGAAAAATCACTTCATTTTCGACTTTAGAAGCCTTGCTCACCTGGATGTCCCTCTCCTACGGATTCAGATGTGAAGAGGAAGGTGTCTCCCTCGGCTACGGATGAGTTGTGGTTTTCTTGAGCCATTTTAGTGGAATTACAAGATGAGCTTGCAGCGAAAGGACGAGCGACCGTACTTCTCTCTTCGAATGCTATCGTGTGAAAGAGAATGACCAAAGAATTGCACGACCATTTAGCCATGTCAGGCCTGTCACCTGACTTGAACGGAGACTTGTGATTGGATGTTGACTCAATCAGCAGCAAGATCAGTGCCTGGGCGCTTGATCATCACAAGATCTATAGAGATGAGGAGGGGGCATAGGTTGGATATAAACATTCTTCTTCTTTTATTGTTTATCTTTAAAGGGCTATGCAGCCTATCATGAAGAACTTAAGAAGGATATCCAGCACCACTCACGACTCTTAATCCTTGTCTGAATTTAAAAAATGTGTCTATAATAATTGTCTGCTCCTTTTTCTTCCTATACGTCCTCTTATTTTGTCCTCTCTCTCTCTCTTTTTTTTGGGGGGCCGGCGTTTTTTTTTTTTTTTTTTTGGAGGGGGGAAGGGCGACCGCCCCCACTGTCCCCCCCCCTGGCTACACGCCTGCTTAAAACAGTTTATACACTTCAATCAACATTGTCGTATTTATAGGATCTACATAATATGATGCACAAGGAATTTAAGAACCATCTGAACGACTAATAATGTAGATTTTCTCTAGTGTCTCGGAGGGCGGAGATGAGTTGATGTATCGCACCAGTGTAGTTAGCTAAGGGGAGAGGGGACGGTGTCTCGCCACAGTGAAGGACTGTGAATTCTTGAAACAACTGGGGATCCACTGGGGGTACGGGCCCGGCCCCCTCCCCTGGCAATTTTTTTTTTTTTTTTAAAGATGGTAACCACAATTTTGCCATCTTTTTTTTGCTCAAGGGGGTGGGGGTGGGGTGGGTGTTGAGTCAAAAAAAAATAGTGCTCATTAGTCACCACCCCCCCCCCCCATCCCCCCCCCCCCCCCGTTAAATAGGCAAAAAAATGCATAAGATCTCCCTCGAAGCAGTTCCCCAAAGTCGACAGCCTTGTATCGGTATGTTGAGTTGAATTAACGGCCTGCGCGATTTTCAAATCTCCGCCACCACCCCCCCCCCCCCCCCCCCCCCTATTGGAAAATCCTGGATCCGCCACCCGATCGGGGGAAGGGTTTTCGATGCCGACCAATCCCTCCCCCGATTTTTTTTTAAAACAGAAAATCACACTTTAAGCCTATCCTGCACCCCGATCTGCACTAGTTTGGCCAGGAGGGATTAAACCTCCCTAGCAGCTGCATGGTCACTGGCAGGTGGTTTTCTCATCAAACCAGCTTTCAATATTAACGTAAGAAAAAGGGGACCACGGGGGACCAACGGTCACCGCTTAGGATATAGAGGGCGCAACTAGCTATAAGTAGAGCAGTGGGGCTTTAATTATTATGTTGCATGATGTACAGCCTTGTTTCAAATAATTTTCGTGTATGTTATATAACTATATAGTCTATACAATATATATATAATTATAAAAGTGCGAGAATTCTCAACTCTGACATATATAATTATACATAATATACATAACTATTATTATATCCTGCATTAAAAATTTGTTGGCTTTTGATTGGTTGAGAGCTCGTCACATGACCAGAAATGTTTGACCTATTTTTAGAAAGTACTATATGAGAGTACTATTTTGGTTTACTATTTGGGAGTTGAAAAAAAAATATTTTAAATCTTTTTAGATTAAAATTGACATTTTTTTTTTTCTAATTTTGTTCTTTCCCAAAATGTTTTTTTTTTTTTTTTTTCTAAATAAATTTTTGATGCAGGATATAAAACAAATATAGCATGCCTTCTATTCGAGGTACTGGTTAAACTATGGGCCTCGGTGACTCCAAAAGTACCATTTGCTTCGGGGCTGCGCCCCTCAGCAAATATAACTATTGGAGTCACCTCTTGCGCATAGTTTTAACCAGAACCTCTCAAGGCAGTGTATATTTGTATATTATTATTATATATATATTGATTATATGATATATGATATATTTCCCAATCAATGACTCTCAATTATTGGCCAATCAGTTGCTAATCGATTTTAAAGAGGGTTGGAGCGATAGTGGTTCTAGAGGGGGGATATAAGAGGGGCGGTGGCTCAACCCCCAAAATCTAGAACCCCCATGCATGGTTTGGGGGTGCAAACATACTGAATAAATACATGAAATGCATACGACTCACAGTTATGTAATCCCTTGGAAAATACACACACCCCTGACTGACCCCTCTATTGATTACCGGCGTACCTGGAGCATACATGGAGGTCACTGCTCATCCGGGCGCTACTCATGTGAATTCAAGCGTTACAATGGTCAATTTTGTGTCAAAGCTTGTATAGTTCTACTTTATACAGCTCCATGGTTCTACCAACAATCTACTAGGTTATCTTACAAAATCCTGAAACGATATTTACGAGCAGATTACAGGACTCCAATCAAAGACGTAGACCCATGCCCAGAAGAGGTCCAAACAACAAGTTGATCCTCCAGAGTTTGTTTTTACTTTTAGATGCCACGCCCTCTTTCCCTGAATCCATGGTGTGTTTTTGACGGGTAACTTTTAGCTGCCACGCCCTAGAGAAATAGTGTCCGTCCTACCATCCAGATATCCATCTATCTGCTATATGGGCGGTGGAACAAGTGGGAAAACTCGGAAGGTTGGACTTTTAGGGGTATTAATGGTACTAACAAAAACTTGGAATAAAATAGTACTAATTAGAAACAAATTATTCAAAAATGTTCCAAATAATAATAATTTTCCACAATAAAAATACAACATAACTTTTACAAAGAAAATATAAAAACACTATATTCATACAAATCGTGTAAAAAAAAAAACACGTTATAATCGCTTGATTTTAGAAATGAGATTATATGACAATTATTTTAGAAATTAAACTCTTTCTAGTATTATAATGCAATTTTGTGTTCGGTCTCTAAGTTTATCACTAAGTCTATGTTTGGCACTATCAGTGGGTCAGTCAAAGTCTATGTAAACTGCACTCTGTATGACTTTTTATGTACCTGCTCATATACTGACAATGGACGCTATATATTCCAGAATCTGGACGGTGTCATTTTTATTTCGCAATCTCTACATCCCCTACCTGCTGCTAGCCGAAGATGGCGTGATCCACGATTCTATAAAGGGACACTAATCTGTACACAGCGATGGTACGCCAGCCTTTTTTTCGCCTGGCTTAGAATTTCGGGAGCACGCAAAATAGATCGCGTTACGTTGGTTGAGATGCAGGGGAAGCGGGGCGTTTTCCAAAGTGTGTGTGTGTGGGGGGGGGGGAGCGGGGGAACCAACGGAAAAGGTCACTTTCTGGGAAAAAGTGGGCACCTGCAAATTACAAGGGAAAAACCTCAAAGCCACATTGGTATAAATCCCTACATTGTGATTACATTATCATCATGATTTCAATATTTTGTTTCTCTCTTTACATGGTCCAAGATGCATCATACTTTGCAGTTGGTGTGATGGTCTGAATACTCTGAAGACCTTAATGAAGAACTAGGCAAAAAATGTAGCATTTGTGAGGTCGAATTGCGAAATTAAATTATATTTATATAGAGGAACACCACAATCCGGATGGGGTTTTAAGCACAATCTCTTCATGGAAGACTGAAAAGACCTTAAATAAGTTACACAATTATATCAACTATAAAATCGAGCGAGTTTAGGAGAAATTAGTTATAACGTTGCTCTAAGTCACTATAAACTATAGGGGTAGACCAAGGCCCGTACGCAGAGGGAGGGGGGTGTTTTTTGGGCCCCCCTCACTTTTTTTGTTGTAAACAAAATTATACTCCCCCCCCCCCCCCACCACCGAGCAAATTATCGGTCAGCGCGATTTTCTAATTTCGGGGGGGGGGGGGGGGCAAAACAAAATTGATGCTCACTACCCCCCGCAACTGAGCGAATTATCGGTCGACGCGATTTTCAAATTTCGGGGGCAAAAAAAAAAGTGTTGCTCACTAGAAAGGATAAGTGTCATATTAAAAAGGGACACTAAGTCTTATCTAAGATAAAAAGGTGCACTTATTAGAAGGGGATACAAAAGAAAAGGGCCCTTATCAAAGTAAAAGGGACTCCTATAGTATATTATTTTGAATAGGGGCAGAGGTGAAGGGGGTACTTATCAGAGATGGTAAGGGGCACCTATCACGTATAAGAATGTGGAACGGGCATCTATAATAATTAAAAAAAAGGGAGGCACATATATGAAGTAGTATGGGCGGCACTGAACTGACTATACCCCCCCCCCTCCCCGGGCGTTCCGCCTCAGCCCTCTGTGGAGATTTATAAAAACAAATTTTAAATCGGCCAGATTCTAGACCATATAAAGGCATAGGATCTTTTTTTCTTCTTTCATATAAGTTCCGTAAATCATTATTCTTCATCTCATCGCGTACTTTTCAATCATATTTTTGCGTCGACAGTATCATATTTTGCTTTCCATGATTACCGCCATGGCACCATCACAATACTTGTAGTAGTAGTAGTATTAGTAGTAGTAGTAGTAGCTCTATACAGATCAAATTTATTCTTCATTTCTTTTCACATGATATAAACAATAACAAACAATAATAAACGTAATGATATAACAGAAATGAGCATTGAAATATCTTTGACATTGTTTTTTAGTCATTGTAATGCAAAATGATTTAATTACAAGAAATGAAGAAAAAAAAACGAACCTACTTGAGAGCAACGCTTGTTAGATGTAGGTTCGCACAATAATAATTATACTTTATACATTTTATAACTTAATTTTGAAAAAAATTACGGAATCAATAAAAATCATGACAGACAATAGAAAAACAGAACAATTAAACGAGACAAAAACAAATCAGAAACATTAGCAGAATGACAAGATGATGATGATAAATGAAGAAAATAAGAATGAGAGTAAAAATCAGAAAAAGGGGGAAAACATGCAGGAAGAGAAAAAGAAGACAGAGAGAGGGGTAGAGGGAGACAGAAAAAGAGACAGAGAGGGAGAGGAGAACTACTTATTCTGATTCGTTTGCAACAAAAATTGCTTGAGGGCATTTTTGAAACCACTTAATGAGGGCTTTTTTTGTAATGTGCCAGGAAGGGCATTCCAATATTTTGGGCCAGTGAAAGTGAAAATCCTGCTGGAAAATTGCGTTCTTGGCTTTGGTAGGTGATAACATTTTGCCATTCTCGAAATTTATGTCTCTTACGTTCGTTAAGCCCCCGCACCCCCGCACCCCCCCCCCCCCCCACCCCGCACTCCGGGAACGGAGGGACCGCATGCGTGTTTCCAAACTCTCCGGCTCGTAACAAAAGAAAAAGGTACCCGTATTTACTTTACACATGCACTGGACTTATGCTGGAAGGGGGGGGGGGGGGGGGTGTGCTGAAAAGGCTTGTATATAACAAAAGAAAAAGGTCTACCCGTATTGACTTTACACACCGGACTTATGCTGAAAAGGGGAGGGGGTGCTGGGAACACGCATATGCGTACCCTAACTAACACTGAGTGGGGGCCGGGAGTTAGCCTCTGATTTGGGCAGGTTCGGCTTTGTAAATGGGTCGGCTTTGGGCAGGGTCGGCATAGGCCTACATCATGTAATCGATCGACGTCCAAAAGTTCAATCCGATCTTGGATTTTATTATTATTATTTTTGTTTATGGGGGGGGGGGGGGGGGGCACGCGCCCCACCCCGTGCCCTCCGTTCCCCCCTTGGCAAAATTGTGCTCGGATCTGAGGCCAAGCAATTTTTAATGCATATTCATCTTTCAGAGCCTCATGAATATTTATAAGGAACAGCTTGATCTTTGCTAGTATTGCATCACAGTCACACGTCATGCGGTCGAAATTTCGGTCTTAGATTTTAACTATTCTTCAAAATATTAGCCCTATTAAAGCCAAATTTCATGGATTAGTTTCAAGTCAACAAAAACCAGGGAGTTATGGACCAGATTGCGGCTAATTGATGAGTGACATGCCGTCGTATATCGACTAGCTAGGTAGCAAGGCAAGGTACAAAGCACCACTCTTCACAGCACAGTCCCATATGCTACATTTCTGTGTTTGTATGTATTTTTTTCTTACACGATACCAATAACATTGATTCTAATAATAACCTTGTGACATGTACTTGTAATTATGTAGTGGGCTATGTAGAACTCTATAAGTGCGTGTGTGTGTGTGTGTCAATCAGATATGATAATTTACGTCTGGGCCTGGGGACCGACCATTGACCAATTTATAATAGACCTTGAGAGGAGCTATAGATCTACAACATAGGGTAGATAGAGTGACCAGTATTTGGTCACTTATAAGGGGAAATCGCTAATATTTTGAATTCTTACCTCTTTTATTTCGCAATCTACCCATCAAAAGAAAAGAAATTTAATCCTCTAACAGGATTTTATAGTCACTTAAAATATAGGATGATGATAAGCAAAATACTTCCTAAAGAAGACTGAGCATTTTTCTGCCCAGAATTTGGTGACGCGATTTGTGCGTGGTATCTCCATTGCCAAGGAACGAAGCGTATTTGCGCACCATTTTCACACAATTGTGCGATAAAGCACTGAATGTCAATGCGTTGACCGAATACTGGACGAGCCATACCGCATGGCAAGGCCGCAAGGGTATTGTGTAAATACCTCTTGCACATAGGCAAGTGCGCCATTTGCAACTTCGCTGCGATGGAGCGAACACGGAAAAGCTCCTCTTCACACACATACTAAATTCATTGCGACAGCACACGTAGTTGTTTGGCAATAGACTTCTACATATGGCTATGCATGTTAGCGCATGTGCTAACAGAAGCGGAAGTGCAGAAAGTTGTGCGACACTGACCAATTTCGAGCTAAGTTGGAGATCTTTCCGGGGCCCTAAATCTGATTTAATTTTGAGAGTTAAGAAAAGTTGTTCAGCTGCCTGATTTGTGCAAGTTTCGTGGCTCACAAATTATTTGTTAAATTGTTACAGCTGTTGAAACGGCTGTCTGACCGAATGCTGGGCGCGCTACCCTAAATACCGGGCGCGCTACCCGCTGCTTCCTAAAGAGTTTATTATTTACAATTTCATAATTTTAGACTTGATTTCAACCGCAACAACGATCACTGAATAATTTAGGATCGCATATGTTTCCAATATGTTCATTAGAACCAAATTCATGACCCCAAAGTATACCAAAACTTTGTATTAGTCTTTCATGTTGACATGATGCAGCATGGTTTCAATATACATGTTGTCTACTGAGTACTGTAGATGAGACTGAAAGCTTCTCAAACTCGATATTTTACCTCTGTTTTCAGGTTTAACATCTTGAAGTCCATTTCCTGGTAAGATGTATGGTGGAGATGACCGTGAAGAAACGGGGGAGGATGTGGAGTTGGAGCGTTATGGATTGACAGAAGGACAGAACTCTGGATCAGGAGAGTCAGACACAGAGGAGGCCCTCTATAGACAGGTTCATTACAACATCAGCAATGACAACAATATTCAAAGCACCGCACAAGGGGACTCAGAGTCAAATATTGGAATAGAGAAAAGCCCACCAGCTGTAAATCCTGGAAATGGCAACAATGGTGAGACTAGTTTGGACACTGCTGACTTCCTGGTTGCTTCCGATAACGATGACGATGATGATGATTTGGAGAATAATTGGAAAAGAGTAGGAAATGATAGCAAGTACAACGTGAGCTTCAGAACTAAGACCAAACAGGGTATTGCAGACATACAGAGTAGCCGGAAGAAGAAAGCTGTTTTCATCGTGAAGGATGATTCTGAATCTGATGTAATTTTCTTAGATGTGAAAACCAAAGCCCAAGAGATAAAATGTGAAGAAAAGGTGAAACAGGAAGAGGGAAACCCTAGGAAGAGATCATGGAGAAAAACATCCGATGATGATGATGATAAGACGAAGGTCACCAAGATAGATCGGACTAGCTTTTCCTCTGCACGCCAGGCTACAGAACATTCAGCCACATCGTCCAGAACTTCCAAGGTGGTGGTCATTGCCGATGACTCCTCGTCGAGCTCCGTCGTAGTGTTGGACTCGTCGGAGAGAAGTGAAGAGGACGTTTCAAAATCCAAACGGCGGCCTCATAAGGATGACGGTGAGTTTTTCCTGGACAGCAAAGGTATGGCCTTAGAGGATGTCCACAGGGAAAAGGACAGCGCGGAGCTGGGGTGGAAGGCTGAGCGGATGAAGACCAAAGCGATGTTGAAGGAAGGTGTGGAGATCATCGACCTCAGCAGTGGGGAGGAGGACTGCATGGTCATCGGGTCGTGCAGTGAAGAGGAAGGTTTGCATGTCCACTTTGATGCTAAGGGAGCTCAGACTTTACCTGATAAAAAGGTATGGGGTCTTTTCATTGGTTTTCATCACCTCTTGTCAGTGTGTATATTTTGTGTTTACTTAAGCAGTGCCGCAATAGCTAAAGTACCGGTAGGTTGTCTAATTTATCCCAAATATTTCCCTATATACATGTATGTACAGTAAATTTGACTTTAATTGTAGATTTTATGTATCCCTTTGATTTCTTTGAACAAAACCATTACAACAGGATTGGAAACTTTCTATGATACTAAAAAAAACAATTTAGAGAAGAATTTGAGGTCAAAGTTACCATAGTCACTGATTAAAATCATTGACTTAGAAAAAAAATCAGAGTCATAAGTTAGCATTGATGTGACTTCAGGTCTTCATTAAGAGTGAATGCTTTCTTTGGATAAAAAAAATAATTACAATTCAAATTCACTCACATTGGCAGTCTAATAGGTACATGATGCACCACGCGTTACCCCGGGGTACCGTAGTACCCCGGGGTACCGCGTTGTGTAGCGCCATCTCGCGTCCACTCGAGTACAATGTATGGAGTGCGTGTACATAGTTCCGTGGTATCTCTATGGTGTATACTATGCATGGTGTGCATGCATGCACTGCTCGCGCTATAGCGCTCGCTCACGATCACAAGCGCACTACGGTGGCTATCGCACACTATAGTGCTAGCTAGCTCCGGCGTCCGGTCCCGACCCGCGGCTATTTTAGAACTTGATGTTATTGCACGTACGTACCGTACCTGTATACTCTTTAAAAAAAAAAAAAAAAAACAAACATCGCATCATCGACATAGTTAACGCGCGCGTTACTGTCAAACTTTCAAACTTTGAAAATGCCAAGTTATGTACAGTACCTTCTGGAGCCTGTATTCTCCTCATTCTTGCCAAGACAGAAAATAAAAGATAATACCACTTCATAATGTGATTTTCATTTTTATTATTCAATTGGAAAATTTGTTTATTCACAACACATGAGATTATCATGACTGCTGTACACAGATAGCATCATAACACAAAATAGAACTTTCATTTATAATTAATAATTTTAATTATACCACAATAATAATACAGGGTGTATCATAACAGCATGAAATGATATCAATAATAGAATAATTACTCATAACAACAATGAATTTTAGAAATACAGGACTTAAAGGATTTTTTACAAGAACATTGGACACAATTGAAGGTTGAAAAAATCACACAAAAATAATTTCCCACTTTTTGGTAACCCAGGGTACAGCCTTAAAAAATAAATAAATAATTCAACAAAATGGCCGAATTTTTTTTGGTACCCCAGGGTACCATTTATGTCATCACATGTATATTGCTGAGAATGCCATAAAAATCAAAAATATTTATCAAACAGTTACATTAGAATATGATTTTTGATTTTGATTGTGATCTTTAGGAAATTCAAGTATGATACATGTTTGTTGCAAAGCAGTGGCATTAACATTTAAATTTTAATACTGGCTGTTAACTCTTCCAGGATCACACAGAGAGAAAAAGGTACAAATTCTTTTAGCGTTGAAACAAAGGAGACAGTGAATTCATTAAAACAACTTAAAGAGAAGGTTGAGTTCTGGGAAGAGGTGAAACATAATTTGTGATCGTTATCATTGTTATTATGCAAGGGTGGAAGAACATCAGATAAAACATGTTCCCTGAAAAGCATGGCTCTTCAAATGCCTTCATATTCTAAATATGGCATGTAACATCGTAAAAATCGGGACAGATTTTTACGTCACATGTTCGTGTAGTCCCATATACATCCTTCTGTGTACAGTGCTTGTAACTTTACCAAAACTTGGACAAATTTCTTATCACTTTGATGATTCCAGAACCTTGCAATACACAAGAATACTTATATGCTTGATGATCAACCTTTTTTTGATCGATTCCACACCGTTTCTTTCACAATGCCATTGCATGACCAAAACTCAACTTTATCTTTAAGTTTGGTAGGTGAGATCCAGTTAAAAAAATTATCAGTTTTCTTTATTCTAAATGCTTCTATTTCACAGGATTCTTCTAGGATAAGCAAGTGGAAAGGCAGAGAGAATGTAGCACCGGGCCGTTACTTCGTGCAGTCAAGACAGAAGCACATCAAGTGTCATAACTGCAATGAGATGGGGCACCAAAAATCGGAATGTCCAAAGCCTCTTCATATTCCTGCATGTGTACTGTGTGGGACAAGAGGTATGTATTTGTTTGTTGGTTGTTTTACCAGATTATTATTAAAGAAAGCATGTGTATGTTTAAAGTAAGCAACCAAGGGAATTGATGGCTTGAAGTCCTCTCTGGTAAGGACGAGGGGGTATTTCTTTATTGGCCTATGGGTTTGCTCTGTGCAGACTTGTACACCCATTAATAGTATTTCCACCAAGTCTGGTGTCAGCAAATTATGACCTTCTGCACATGGAAACTGCAGACCCACCCACTTGCAGTATCTCTTTATAGAAGTAATTTGAAGCTCATATCGAATAAAACTATAACCCAATGTGGGGTTTAAACTTTTGTTTAAAATTGGGTTTAACAATTAAGAAGTTAGTCTACAAACAATTAAGAAGTTAGTCTACAGTCGTAAGTTTTCTTTTGATAATATGATCTTTAGGCCCAGGGTTGGGTTTCTCTGAATTAGTAGAATACAGACCCAACAGTATATGTACAAGTATGGCCTATACTAGGTCTTATCATTTTGAAAGTGTTATTTATTGATCAGCTGCATGCTTATCATTGAATATGTTCTCCAACCTTGAGGGGGTTCCAGAGTCTCTTAATCTGTAGTGATAAGCACATCAACTTTCACTGACCTGTATAAAGTAGATGTAGAGAAAACCCGGAACCGCTGAAGAGCACGTTCTAATGATTGTGTTTTTCTTTGGACAGGTCACACTGACCGAAACTGCCCTGATCAGCTTTGCTTCAACTGCTCCCTGCCTGGTCATCAGTCCAGGGCTTGCCCGGTCAAACGTCACATCCGCTATGCCAGTTGCACCCGATGCCAGATGCAGGGTCATCTAAGGAAGGTATGACCAGGGACCTGTTTCACAAAGCCTTTTTTCAATGACAAATGACTAAAATCAGTGACAAATCTGCTGATAACCAATCAGAAGCAAGGATTTCAGTAGCTTATAACAAAAACTGTCATTTGTCAGTAATGACAAGTTTTGTGAAATGCCCCCAGGGACCCATTTCACAAATCATTTTTTCAATGACAAATGACTAAAATCAGTGACAAATCTGCTGATAACCAATCAGAAGCAAGGATTTCAGTAGCTTATAACAAAAAAACTGTCATTCGTCACTGATGACAAGTTTTGTGAAACGCCCCCCAAAGCCCTGTCATCTGATAAGAGTTGCAATAGATGTGGGCCCTGTAACGCAAACCTCAGCAATTGATTACACGATGGAATTATCGATTGTATATTTAATTGATTGTACAGCATAGTCAATTCTCGCTACCCCAAATAGCGATTCTGCCGAGATCCGGGGAAAATCCTGAAAACGCGCATTGCATTATGGGATAGCTTTTCGACATTACAGCTTCCTGTGCAGGCGCTATATTACTAGGCGCGATAGCGCAAACGTAAAACACAACGTGTATGCACCGAATATGTCGTCTGCTCGGTCTTGTTTTTTTTTCGCAAATATTTCAACGTTTATTTGAACATTTCATTCGTTGTTTTTTGCGTCTTTTGACATCAGTGACGATGGTTTTCTTTTGTGAGGCTGCACAGTGCTGGGCTCATGATTCCAAGCGTAAGAACCCTGATTTTAGCGTGCGTGAAAACTCTGCACAGTGAACACAGGCGCTAGCGCCAGCGGGATGGGACTCTATACCGGAAGTTGTAGTGACGACCCGAGAGAGTGAAAATTACCTCGTCTCGCGAATTTCGAGATTTTCGTACCTATTTAGGGTAGCGAGAATTGTAAAATAGCAATCAATTGCTAACTGATATTTGTGTTACAGGGCCCTTTAGTGATCGTAGGTCCTTGAATTAATGGAAAATTTGCAAACTCCTTACTTTCTGTGATTTATATCAAGTAGGATTGATTTGACTCAATTGGTATGGTGCAGTCCAGAGATGTTAACAATCATGTCTGATTAATACATGCATGTATATATCTTTAAAACCTGTAAAAACTTGATTACAATCATACAGTGTGTACATTGACAAACTTCTTTGTTATGTATTAAGATTTAAAAACAACCCTTGAAAATATAGTGTGTATGTACATCCAATATATCATTGTTTAATTTGTGTTTAATATTATTTTCAATAACAGATGTGCCCGGACATTTGGAGACAGTATCATTTAACAGTAAGTTCATTCGATTTTTAATTTGTAACATTTAAAACTCATGTACAGTTTGAGTAGCAGAAAGGAATTTGGAAAAAAACATGTTAAATATAGTCTTTATGTTGTTCTCCTAGTACTAGCATCAAAAAATATACGGTATGTACTGTAGGAGATGGTTTGGTATTCTATCCATGATTTATGTGAACTGTAGTTTAAATATCTGCAAGGAATGCTAGATAATGGCTATAATATACTTTCCAGGATTGAATAATCTACATTATTTTCCACTTCTCATTTGTTTAGTATTTCAGTTGAGGGGGGGGGGGGGGGGGGACAAACTTCATAGCAGCCTTATATTGCTAGTATCTTCCTATTTATCATCTAAAATCCAATAAATCTGATGATATTTTATTGAGGGCTTACCACTGTACACCCACTTAAATGCTAATTGAACTATTTCAATGATAAATTATTAAAAATAAATGATATCATTAATGTAATTGTTGACCCAAAAACTTCATGTATTTCTTTTAATTATTTAATTATTATTTAGAAACATGTGTTTTAAAAAATGTCATGTTGTTGTAGATGTAAATAACGGGTATTTCCCCTTTTAATCCCTGTCTAGACGGAGCATGGCCCCATAGTTAGACCCTCCAGCCATCACCATAGAACCAAACAGAAAGACCTGTACTGTAGTAACTGCAGCAAGAAAGGCCACAGATATTATGTAAGTATTGGATCTTGAGAGAGACGGTATCCATTACATGTATTTGCATGAATCACTTATTGTTAAAGATCCTGTCGGGAAGTAACAGATAAAATAGACCAATGGTTTGTCAACAGAAGTTTACAATTTATAAGCCAAAGATTAAAAATAATATTGATTATATGCTATTCAGTTTAGTGTCTGTCAGAGGAGCAAAAGCTCTCTTAAAACTTGAAATCGAAAGCTTTGAAAATCGAGCTATTGACTACCGGTATTGGCTTGATGACATCATCTTGTGTGGAGTACGCATATCCACACTGACTTTGCATTGATTAAGCATGGTTCATCACCTCAGCTATATAGGCCAGAGGGCGCTACACAAAATAATTTTTTGTGAGATAATGAAAAACTGAGTGTCAAATTTGAAAGAACATGCAATTTAAATGACAAAATCATCTATGTTTGATCAAAATCGGTTCAGAGACGGCTGAAATATCCATAAATATAACGATTTCTAATAGTTGTGTACCACCACAAATATTAGATAATCTGAAAAAAAAACGTTGAAAAATCAAAATAGCGCCTTTTACGTCTTACTATAGCCAAAGCCGATGTTGGCTTTTTGTTGGCATTTCCGTGTTGTTTATATTACGCACAACCAGCCGGCCCATGTATTTGTTATTTTTAATTAAATAATTAATTAACGATCAACATATTTTTGTTTAAATGGAGCTGAATTGGTATGATCGTATTGGCTAAATTTCACACATTTTGGGGTCTAAAATTACCCTCATAGCAATTTTAGGTTCTAAAAGGGCACTAGAAATGTCATAGATAAGAATAAGAGCAATAACCATGTACTTTGAAGGCATTTGCGGTCTGAAAACAGAACTCAACTATCCCTTTAATTTGGTTTTAATATACCAGCAGGAAAAAAATGGCCTTCTATCATTTTTATGTGTTAACAGTAAATGAGTGTAAAGAATATAAGAATAACAAACAACCTTGACTAGCTAGACTATAGATCTGAGCAGGCCTTATTCTTTGTGAGCGTGGGCAGATGCATTGTCTAATCTACTCACAAGTCACTTTTATGTTTAATTTAGAGTGAATTTAGACTTGCAGTATCTCTTTATGGAAATAATTTGAAGCTCATGTCATAGTACAGTATAGTATTGTGACATGGAACTCATAATACACAGAGCAAAATAGTTTTCGATGGTTGATACACTTTCATGTCGTTTATCAGTCAAACACATATTGGCCACTTTATGACTAACCTTTCGAGTTCCTCTCCAATTTTCTCTTTAAAACAAAAAGAAGCAATCAGAAAAACTATTCAGACAGACATTTCTATAGGATGCATTTTCGTCACTAAAACTCTGGGTGACCTTTAACCTTTCTCACTATTGCATATTTTTGATGTGTCATTGCAGGACTGTCGCTCAGCGAGGTTTGACGAGTTTGTCGTGTTCACGTACGACAAGGTGTGCCTGTATGACAGGAAGCACATCGGAAAGATGGTGTACCCAGCCGAGAACAAGAACGCAGAATACCTCAAACTCTGTAGAGAACGCGAAGGTAGGTCTACCTTATAGGACAGAACTTTGGGTAGCATTAATAGAGATCCAACGGTAATGGAAAAACCTGGAAAGTTATGGAAAATTGAATTCTTCTGGAAAGTTATGACAGTTGATCGGGGAGGCTGAGGCTTTGAAAGACATGAATTATATATCACTGTGTGGTATTTGTACACCGTATGGTGGATGCCCCCGCCCATACAAACTGGTACTGATCTGGTTATCGAAAAAGGCAAAAATGGGTCATGGAAAGTCATGAAATTTGGTTCTCAAGTTTCTATGGGAACCCTGATTTAGGTTGTAGCAGATTAGTGTGAATGGAAACCCATTGCCTACAGGAACTGAGCGTTTCCTACATAAAATCTACTGATGGAATGAGAGAGTTCAGTAGTCGACAGGTTAGAAGTTTGGAACCTCGTCGTTATGCATTCATGGATAGGGTATTATTGGTTAAAAAGGATTTTTTTTTTTTTTTTAACATCCCTTCTTCCTCTGTTATTCCCTTATAATCATACTAGCAGGACCCGCGGAAATCCGCGGGATTCTAGAGGGGGGCGGTGGGTGTAAATAGATAAATAGAGACTGTCTAAATTAAAACCACCAAGAACTTTCTTTGCCATTCAGGCCATTAAAAAAATATACATGTTTAGCGTCCCCGCCCGCCTCCAATTTTTTTTTTTTTTGAAAGAAAAAAAAATGCGTCCCCGCCCGCTTTCTTTTTGGGGGCCGCCTCCTTTTTTTTTTTTTTTTTTTTTTTGAAAGAAAAAAAACAGCGTCCCCGCCCGCTTCCTTTTTGGGGGCCGCCCTATTTTATTTTTTTTTTGAATTTTTTTTTTGATTTTTTTTTTTTTTTGATTTTTTTTTGAAAGAAAAAAACAATGAAAAGCACTGCTAAAATGTATTTCTGATTTAAAAAAAAAATAAAAAAAATTGTCTGCCGCCATCTTGAAAAATAGCCCGAATGTCAGGGAAAATGTACAGAGCGGCCATTTTGAAAGAAAAAAAAGAAGAAAAAAAGGGCCTCCTCCTTCCCATTTTTCAAAAAAACAGGACGCTATAAGCATGTTTTTTTTTAAATTTGGCCTTATATTAAATAAAAAAAACAATCCAACTGTACCGGTAGTTATTCTTTGAGCCACTGGAACTGCGTAGAGTTCCGTAGTGTGGCGTACCGACTACGCAGAAATTAGGCTGCGTATTAATGGGAAAATAGTCCCTGCGTAGGTTATGCGTAGGCTGGCATACAGGTTTGCTTATGGTTGCTAACTGTGTGGTAAGCTTTTACTGCTTTGTCGATCTGGCGTAGGGTAGCGTACTGTTGCGTAGGCATGTAGCGTAGTGTTGCGTAAAAAGGCGTACTTTCTGCGTCAAGTTTCTACGCCGAAAGTACGCAAAAAAAATTAAACATGTTGAATTGTTTTCGTTCATCTTGCGTACCCCTTTCCGTCCCTCAGCATATAGTAAAGTAGGCCAGCGTAGTTGGTACGCAACACTACGTATTGACCCCACGCCAATTAGTGACCCGCAAGTGTCACAAATAAAGTATTAAAAATATGCTCATCTGACCCTTATTAAACGCCTAAAACCCCCGAGCTTTCGGGGGTTTATGGCCCTTTGAAACCCGTGGACCCCACGCCTATATTATATATACACTCAACTCGCTGCGATCTGATCTCTCCCCCCCCCCCCCCCCCCCCCAACTTTGAAGAACGTAACCCCCGAGCTTTTGGGGGTTTATGGCCCCTTGAAACCCGTGGACCCTATGCCTATATTTGTAGTTGTATAGTGGTACAAATATTGGCCTGCTTGGCCCCCCATACTTTTCGACTCTACAATCAGTCAAAGTCCACGCCGCGCGACAGCAGCAGCACTGCACTTAACTCCGGGAAGCTCCACCGGCGCCGCAGGCGTGCCGCGCCGGTGTTGGAGCTTCCCGGAGTTGCACTGCACTGTGTGTAATGTATGAGTGTTGATTGAAGGCAGCTTGCGACTGAACTGTCAGTCCAATGATTTTCTTGTGAAAACTTTCCTTTAAGAAATGATAATTAAAATTTAGTAAACACGGCCGTAATAATCACAAAATAAGCTTTGATTTCATACCTCCATTCACGAAAACTATATAAAAATCGCGGCAATAATGATGGAAATAGGTCTCTAAGTTTGGACGTGGACGGGAAGCCGTGTATGTCTGTGGCTTGTGCAGCTACTACAAAGGATATCCTATAGAAAGATGCTTTACTCGGGTAATCCCGACCCTGTGCACCGTGCATTTAATACGCAACTTAATGTGAGTGGATGGTCATCGGTCGTGTGTCTACGGATGTTATGTTGAATATCCATGAGGTATCTCTGTCGTCACGCATATCCTGCATTATGCATGTCGCGTCTGTTTTCGCCCTGGACGTCGACACGGAGGAGGACCTTGGGCGGAGTATAGCCAATTCCACAGAGTTGACTCTCCCGCGGACGACGGCACCGGTCACCGGTACCCCGAGGGGAGGGTTCAGGAGGAGATAGCTGCACCAACTTCGGTCGGCGATCTCATTAAAAAACAATAGAATACAAAGGCTGGCGGAGACGTCGCGCCCCCCGCGGAGCCTTAGCGTATTACTTATAGTGATTTAAATCTTTTTACCACTTAAAATGACACCAGAGGCATCACATAAAATGCCCTTGGCCATGTAACACAAAAATCAATCTATTGTATCTCAATTCATGCTTCACTTAATTGTATCTTTCAATGAAGTATATCTTTGTGTGAAACAGAAAAGTTACTGTTGATTGTTTAGATATAATCGATTGAAGAAGATGTGATTAATTCTAGGATGAGCTTGTAATTTCATGATTTCTGTTTGTTAATATTATTATTATTACTATGTTCATTTTTGTAAGCGTGTTTGAATAAAGTATGTTTCAGTACACTTTTTTTTTAAACCTCATTTTGTGTCCCAGGTGGTGCACCAACGAGTAACACAAAGAAAAATTCAGCAAGTATCACCGAGAAGGATTCAACGACAGTCACACAAGAACCTACTATTAATATCACAGGTGTCGCAGGAAAGGGTTCTACAACAAGTATCAGAAAGCCAAAGGAAAATTCTCAGCCTCACTCAAACAAAAGAAAGGTATGTGCATGTACTTGTACCGTTGTCCACTTCTGTAGCAAAACCTATAACAAAAACCTTGAAGCAAAACAGAGTGTAAGTTTGTTTGATTATATTGCATCCTGTATGTTCCTCAAGCGCATTGGTGGGTCCGACCCTTATCGTAACCTTGACGTTTTCCATTCCCTTGGGTTTAGCCCCATTGTGAAGTTGTTGCTTGATCAAAGCATCAAGCATCTTTTACGGAATCAAATTTAGTAACATTAGCTCTTTGATATTGTTTAATCTGAAGTGTGTGTTGATTGGTATGTCATCTAAATTGATTTTAACATAAAAAATGTATCTTGGAAAGACATCATACAAACTGGAAATAATCAGAATGCCCGATGTAGCAGAGACCATTAAAATGCTGGATACCGTATTTGCCGGCGTTAAGGCCGCAGCGCCGTAAAGGCCTCACCCCCTGATTTTGACATTTCGTAGACACAAAAAAAAAAAAATAAGCGCCATAGCTTGGTTTGAGGTTGATTTAGCTATGGCAAGAACTTAAATCTAGATCTACCAGCACTGTTTGGTTGGTAAATTATGAAGTTTATTTACAAGATTGATAAAACTTTGCCCTTCATGTCAACAATATAACACAAAATTGTTGGTAAGACATGTGTTATTCTAGACAGTTATTCTAGAAATTTCCAGTACCAGTCATTGTAGTCCCATATGTACAAATTTGTGCCGCACCCCGACTTTTTGACATTTTCTCTTCCAAAAATACTGCGGCCTTTACGCCGGCAAATACTGTAAGCACTATTTACATCTAATTTAGTATTTCAGTATAAACTGTGTTAAACTTGTTACTTATTTTGCTTTTATTTTTGTTGTTACAATATCTTTCTTTTTTGTTTCTTCTCCCAAAGCTCTCACAAGAAAGAGAAAAAGAAGAAGAACCCATTCAAAAAAAGGAGGTTGAGTTCATCAGCATCGAGCAAGATCAGACTAGCAAGAAAAAGGTTCTGAACCCTGTCCATAAGTTTGTCAGGTCAGGTCTATTCGGCGGGAGGAAGGGTAGATGTTGGGCAAAGCAAGATGAAGATGCCATATTCCCGAGTGAAAGGAACATGGAAGAGATTGTGTGGGCGCCTGAAGAAAGACCAACAAAGGCAGAGAAGAAGGCACAGAGGAATGCTCTGAGGTTGCAAAAGAAACAAGAGGCCAAAAGCAAGAGATTAGAGAAGCCGGAGAATGTGGCACAGGACCTTGCCGATGCAAAGCTGATAAGGAACACGGAAGACATTGTGTGGGCGCCTGAAGAAAAACCAACAAAGGCAGAGAAGAAGGCACAGAGGAAAGCTCTGAAGTTGCAAAAGAAAAAGGAGGCCAAGAGCAAGAGATTGGAAAACCCAGAGAATGTGGCACAGGACCTTGCCGATGCAAAGCTGATCAAACATTCAGCAGTCGTAGCTATGAATGCAGTGAAAAGAGAAATCAAAGCAGCACTTATGATAAAGAAAGACAAAGCGGCACTTATTCCTAAGGAAGTGACTGCTTTAATGTCAAAGGAACAGAAGAAAGCGATAAAGAGGAAAACAAGATTGAAAGAAAGACAGGAGGTTCAATTGGCATTGAAAGAAAGAAAGGAAGCCGATGTAGGAGTAAGGAAGGTAGCTAGGGTGTTTAAAGAAGCGCAGAAGCTTTGCCGAGAGGCAAAGAAGAGGAAAAGAGAAGTAGACCAGGCCAGGAGGGCTCAGTATGTTCCTCAAGACAGGCAGTATCATGTGCGTCGAGAGCCGGAGTATGCCACGTCGCAAAGAGGGTTCAATCTAAATAACCGCTTGTATGAAGGCACACATCATCGGGATAATCGATGGACGCCGCCCCAAGCTGACCAGTGGGACCAACCCTTTCCTCGAAGCAATGTGACGTACGATTTTACCAATCAACTGTTCTGCAACTCTCTTGATAGACCATACAGTCCTACCTTTACGGAGCAACCACACAGTCACAGTCCTGGCTTTGCTGATGGCCCAAATAATCCTAGCTTTACAGACAGTCTGCACAGCGGCAGTCAGAGCTTTAGTGGGCCAAAGGGGAAGAGGAAACGGAACAGAAGGAAACGTAAGAACAAGCAGGGTGGACAAATGGGATCATGAAACAAGCAACACAAAGCTAAAACATTAAAGAATGTTGAGTGAAAATGGGAGGAATTTGGAATCTTTGTCAAGAATCCTATATTTTATTTTTGACCAGAAGTGCCTTTTTCTACCTTCTCCCGACATTTTATTCCTGCATTTTAATCTCAATATAATTTCCCTGCGTTGTATCTCAATGATAGAGGAGTCAATGATTTCAGGAGGAAAATGGCGGCAACAAACAATTTTCAAATGTTTCTGGTTATATTTTCATAGTAAAAAGGAGCAATAATGAGAAAAGATAACAAAAAAGAATAGATACTTCATTTTGTATTATGTTATCAAAGATTGTTACCTTCAAAGTCAATGAGAAAAATCTTTGGTAGAATCATAAAGATACTTCAATGTTAATGTTCCATAAAGAAAACCAGTCCTAACTATTTTCATAATGTTCAAAACTTCTTTATCTTTCTTTGATTCTAGAAAAATGAGAAAACAGTAATAACATTCCTTGTACCCTATAAAATGATGAGATGATAACTGCAACTCAGTTCTTTAATATATTAAGCCTCATGAATTTGACCATTACACAAACTGTTCGCCATTTCATTTGAGCACCTCATTTTGCTAAAAATGTTATTCTTGTGGATGAAAATAAATCTAGAACCATTTCATGAGAAGGGGGAAAAAATAAAGTGTGCTCTAAATCATGTAATTCTTCTTGTGATACTCGATAAGATTGCTGATAGAATATTACATGTTCTGGCAACAATTACTGTGTGGTCAATTTTAACTCTTTATCAAGTCCAGGATTTCAGCCTTGGATTGGAATGTACAATTTACTTTACCCCAACTCAAAACTTTACTCACACAAAATAAATGCAGTAGCAACTCAAATCCCAACCCCATATATTGGAATGAGTAAAAATTAATGTCTGTGGAGCAAATATCAGGACATTGGTTAGGTCAAACTTGTAAGAAGCAACAACCTGTTTTATCTGAACTGTTTATTGTCTCTTTAAGGTTATTGGTTCTATCACAAGTAATGTTTGTATGGAACCAGAACAATATTGCATTTTTTTGTTCAAACAATTTGAATGCCATTTCTTAACTTTAGCAGGAATTTAGGTCTTTTTTTTTGGGTCTTCTTCCAGTTTGTTTACAACACCAACATGTTAGTGGTGTTATAAGTTATTTAACTTTTACCCCTTTGAATATTTATTTCATTGTTATGTATTACAAGCACCCCTAGCGTTACATTGTAAAAGATTTGAGATATGAATGAGAAAGAAACTTATGAAGTTCACCCTTGTATGGTGAAATTCATACTCACAAGTTCTGAATAAAATTAATTATGCAGCATCAGAGTGTATTGCCTCTCTTTGATATGCACTTTGATAAATTATTCTCAAGTTTTGAGAGAGAAAGAGAGATGAGGACAGAGAGAGAGAGGGATAGAGACAGATGGAGAGAGAGAGAGAGAGAGAGAGAGATTTATAGAGAGACAGGAACAGAAAGAAAGATGGAGAAAGACTAGAGAGAGAGAGAGAGATTTATAGAAAGATAGAGAGAGAGAGGGACAGAAAGAAAGATAGAGAGAGAGAGGGGGACAGAAAGAGAGATGTATAGAGAGAGAGGGGGACAGAAAGAGAGATTTATAGAGAGAGAGGGGGACAGAAAGAAAGATGGAGAGAGAGAGAGAGAGATATTTATAGAGACTAGAGAGAGGGAGAGAGATTTTTTATTGAGAGAGAGGGACAGAAAGAAAGATGGAGAGAGAGAGAGATTTATAGAAATATAAAGAGAGAGGGACAGAAAGAAAGATGGAGAGAGCTAGAGAGGATACTATAACAACCCGACATTATGCAGCATGAAGCTTTGTGAATTGCTGATAGATGGCTGTTATTTATCTAGGAACGAACTCAAATGTCAAAAAGTACATGTCTAATTATATTTTGCCGCATTTAAACATCACAGCAGAAGTGTACTAATGATTACGAATTTAATCAATAAGGGAGTTTACAGATACAATCTGCGCATGGGCAGATAAAGGTCATTTGTACCAAAAAGGTAAAAAACCACCAGAGATGAATACTGGATATGCGCTCATGAAAGTTATGTAACATTATTCATTTATGCACCAACGGTACATTCTAAGATACGCAGGTGGAAGTATTCTTTTCAAGAGGGCAAACAAAAGGTATTCATGAAGCACATCTAGGACTTTGGCAGTTATTATTCTAAGATGCTCAAAGTGGAACTTCTCCATGTGTAAAAGATCTGTGGATATTTGGGGTTATTTGTACCATGTGCTATCTGTAAACTCCCTTATTCATAACTTTCTCATTTTTTTTGGTCCAATTTCATTAACACTTTCACCAGTCTACTTCTCTTATTTTCTGCTCTCCTCTAGAGTAGTTTGCTATCAAGGTTGGATTTCCCTTTTAGAGAAGGTCGAGTCCTGAGAAAGGAGGTGAAACATAATTTGCGATTTTTTTTTCCTTCTTCTTTCTTCTTCATCCTTTAGGGGTTAGTGTGGAAGAGTATTTCCCCTGTCCCCTAGAGAGGATGGCTCTATTAATGGCCTCCTATTCAAATAGATTCAACTATATGATTGAAAAAGTAACAGTTAACATTTGGGAACCCCAACTGTTTATAAGACGGGGCACAGAACTCGACATCAGTGCATGGCGGGAAAAAAAAAGGGGGGGGGGTGGTGGTATAATGATAGAACGATTGAGGAATAGAAAAGAGGAAGGAGGTATGGGAGGAAGAGGAGGGATATGTATTCATGCAGTGAGAGAAAGGGTGCATATCACTTTGCCACCAACATCAAGTAAACATTCTCAACACATGAGTAAGCTTCCACAATATCTAGTCTTTTCAGGCGCTAGATTCTCCTCTCTTTACAACTGTATGTTGTAAAGAGGTAAATACCAGACCTGCTGGATCACACAACAAACGATAATTAAATGACTTAATTATTCACAAATCACAGCCTTCTCATTGGCTCATTTCGCACCTCTTTACACGCGCACTCACTGCATGTAATTCGTAATTTGTCAACCTCTGATGACCAGAACACATTCGGCGCTCGATTCAACTCATGCCACGAGTAGCCTGGCCTGGCTCATCTCCACACCGTTCCACACTTCTAATAGCTAGTATTTCTTCGTTGAGGCATAGACCTACCTCTAGGTCTATATGGTTGAGGTGAGTTAAATCATCATCATAAGATCTGAATTATTCTCTATTAGTAATCTGTAAGCATGATTCAATCTTAAGATTCGTACCACTACCAGTACCAGACTTGTACAACTCAAATTCTCTAAAACGATCTGCACGACCATGACGTCTTTGACGACATACTGCAAATGGGCTTTTCGTTTGTGTGGACGAGGACGGCGTTCCCGTCCTCTAACGATGCGAATTAGGCGTCTGACACCCGTTCACTACCTTAATTATAATCCTTTTCGTTTTTAGTCGACGCCCGTTCTCTACACGATGACGTAATGGCCCCCGCACGCGCTTATTCAATTTCTCCTTTCATTTAATTCTTATGTTATTCTTCGTTTTTCCTTCTTTCATCTTCTCTTCTATCTTTCCATTGGCAATTCTTTATCATTTTCTCTTCTGTCTTTCCTAATGTTATTGTTTGTTATCATTCTATCATATTTTCTTTCTATCTTTCCTCATTATCCTTTGTTTCTTCCTTCTATCACCTTTTCTTATTCTTTGTTTTTATCGTTCTATACTCTTCTTCCTACCATTCCTTATGTTATTCTTTGTTTTTCTATCATTCATCTTCTCTTCTATCTATTTTCTTCTATTTTTTAAATAATTTTCTCTTTCTGTCTTTCCTTATATTATTCATTGTTTCTTCCTTCTATCTTCTTCTCTTATGTTATTCTTTGTTTTTATCATTCTATCACTTTCTCTTTCTGTTTTTCCTTATGTTATTCTTTGTTTCTTCCTTCTATCTTCTTCTCTTATGTTATACTTTGTTTTTCTATCATTAATCTTCTCTTTTATCTTTCCATTTTCTTCTATTTTGTATCACTTTCTCTTTCTGTCTTTACTCATATTATCCTTTGATTTTTCCCTCTATCACCTCTTTTGTTATTCTTTGTTTTTATCATTCTATCACTTTCTCTTTCTGTTTTTCCTTATGTTATTCTTTGTTTCTTCCTTCTATAACCTTCTCTTTTTGTCTTCATTTTGTTATTCTTTATTTTTTCCTTTCATCTTCTCTTATGTTATTATTTGTTTTTAACATTCTATCACTTTCTCTTTCTGTCTTTCCTAATGTTATTCTTTGTTTCTTCCTTCTATCACCTTCTCTTATGTTATTCTTTGTTTGTATCAATCTATCACTTTCTCTTTCTGTTTTTCCTTATGTTATTCTTTGTTTCTTCCTTCTATAACCTTCTCTTTCTGTCTTTCCATATGTTATCCGTTGTGTCTTCCACCTATATATCATCTTCTCTCATGTTATTCTTTGTTTTTATCATTCTATCACTTTCTCTTTCTGTCTTTCCTTATGTTATTCTTTTTTTAAAATCAATTCTATCACTTTCTCTTTCTGTTTTTACTTCCTGATTTACGCTCCGATGTAGCAAGATGACGTCATTTTGACGACGGGCCACTAGTTTTCTGACGAACCTCAAATCATCGATGAACGGGTTCGCAAATTTGGCCTGACGACGCCAGACGACGCGACGCATGCGAAAATCGCCGAAATGACGTCACATCGTTGACGTCGACTATGTGAACGTGACAAACGAAATATGTGACGGTGAACACTCTGTGTCCTGTACACAGTCGTCAAACATACACATTAGGGACTTTTAGATTTACACAACGAGGGCGTGGACTGCCGCGTGTGACATTGTGTTAAGGCACTGGGCCGTGCACGGCAGTGCCTTAAAAGGACGTCACATTACCTTAAAAGGATGTCACACGTGGTGGTCCACGTTCTCGTAGTGTAAATCTAAAAGTCCCTATTATTCGCACTTGTAACTTAGCCTGGGGCACTCCAGCAAAGCATACATGCATAGTCAATACACTCACAACACGCAAATGCACACAATCATGCCGATGCGGTGGATCGGCAAAGTTGACAGTAGACTCACAATTTGAATTTTTAAATTATTCTTTCTAACATCGGAAAGTTGAAAAAATTGTATTTTACTGCTATTTAGGTGTCATCAATTGTCACTTAAGTACCAATTTTGAGTGAAATTAGTTGAGTTATGTACAGTGGTTTTTTGAAATGTTGAGAATCAAAAGCACAGCTTGTAATACACAGCCACTGATAGTAATGCAGCTATGTGTGGGCCTGGGGCACTTTCCTCTCACGTCCTCTATCAAGTATGAGTATCACATTCCTCCCAATATCCAGGGTAGCGAGCAATCTTAAGGCACAATGACATATGGATAAGTGTCTGAATAAAACCAGACGATAATTTCGTTCTCCAAGTTCTCAATCATCGATCATACTATCTAAAGAAGATGTAAAAGTAGATCTACCAATCAGCATTCGCACTTAAAGGTATAGACCAGTTTTGGAAACGCCCCCTCTCAAAAAATGAAATGGAAGCTCTTTTTACCAATCATGTGAAAGAATATGTTTTGACTAATCCGTGATGATACAATTCCCAGGTCGAAATTCCAGTTAATACCAGTTGAAACCAGTAAGGATTTCCAACTGGTATCTACCGGTTTGAACTGGTTTGAACTGGTCTCAACTGGTACCAGTTGATACAATTTGGAAACCAGTAGAAATACCAGTTGACATCTGAGACCAGTTGATATTACCAGTTGATTTACCAGTTGCTTTACAGTTGAAAACCAGTAGATGATTACCAGTTGATTTACCAGTTGAAAACCAGTACGATTACCAGTTGATTCACAAGTTAAAAACCAGTACGACTATACCAGTTGATTTACCAGTTGATTTACCAGTTGAAAACCAGTACGAATACCAGTTGATTTACCAGTTGAAAACCAGTACGAATACCAGTTGATTTAGTTGATTCAGTTGAAAAACCAGTTCAAAGTATCTTATGCATATTTATGATTAATTTGCATGTTTTCACAGAAAATATAATTATCATGATCTGTCAAGCAAATGTGACAATGCACATAAATTTTGTGATTTATATTTTCTTAGTTAATTATTGACAAATATATTACACATGTCTGATCATGTTTTTCATTTAATTTAAGACGTAAAATTAGATATATTGATATATATAATTACCAACCAGGAAATAAAAGTGTATACATTTATATATATGTATGCACAAACTATTATAAATTTCAACTCACATAATACACATCTGTAATATACTTCAAATGATCATTGTGATGGGGTAATTGCAAGAGTTAGTATATGTGGTCAAGTTGGTGGTTATGATTATTGATTATCAGTTGATTGATTACTGGATAATCAACTGGTAAATCAACTGGTAAACCAACTGGTCCCAGTTAGCATTGTTTCAATTTCCATATTAAAAAACAGTTGAATCTACTGGTTTCAACTGGTACCAGTTGACTACTGGTTTTAACTGGTACTAGTTGCCTACTGGTTTCAACTGGAATTCCGACCTGGGAAATTTTGCCGGGAAACCAGGCATAGATATTAAAGGATCTACATGAGTAATTCTACCACTGTTTGAAAGATTAAATCACCAAGTGTGTTGGTCTTGAAACTGTGAAATAGTAGTCCAAAACACAGAATATTAATGTTTTGTTTACACTTACAGTGCTAAAAATAGGAAAAAGACATTTTTAGCTAAATCGATCGCTACATTATTAATAACACGCAAGTAAAAAACGAGACCTGTAACCTTTCTCACTATGGTATATTTTGGATGTGTCGATCGTTGCAGGACTGCCGCTCGGGGAGGTTTGACAAGTATGTCGTATTCACCTACAACAACGTATGCCTGCATGTACGACAGGAAGCACATCGGAAAGATGGTATCCCCAGCCGAGAACAAGAACGCTGAATACCTCAAACTCTTGATGGAAAGCAAAGGTAGGTCTGTCTTTAGAATAAAACGTCCACCATTTGGAACAGATTTTCATCTCCATAGTGGATAGCAACAAGGTTGTAACAGATTATTACGAATGGAATCATTTCCCATAGGAACTGCATGAGGCACTTAATTCCCACATTATTTTTATCATTATCATCATTATCACACTCATCATAATTATCATCATCATTATCATCCTCATCATCATCTTCATCATCATCATCTTCATCATCATCATCATCATCATCCTCATCATCATCTTCATCATCATCATCATCAACAACAACATCATCATCAATATCCTTATATTTGACATATGCTTTCAACTATTTGTCCATTCTGCTTAATGGATTTGTTCATCTATTTGATATTTGTTTTGGGCTATCATATTTTCAAGCCATTTGCTTCATGGCAGTCCTTTTGCAAACAATTTTTACAGTTTGATCAATTATGATATCTCATGACAATTTTTTTTCCATGATAATTGTTATGTATATTTGCTTATTTATGATTCATTGTCAGAAAGTACTTTTGAGTGTTTTCTAAACCGTTTTCTTTGTTACTTTGATAACTTTGTTTATATTTTGTATAAAATGCAGAAGAAAATAAATTAAATCAAATTTAGTCTAAGGGAATGAGAGAGTTCAGAAGTCAACAGAATAAAAGCTTTGGAATCAAGTTGTTATTCATGGATAGGGTATTATTAGTTAGAAATGATTTGAATTCAGTTTTTTTGGGGGGAGCGGGGGGAATAGCATCACTTATTCCTTGGTTATTCCCTTTCAATCATATATATTTATGTCTTTTTACCGCTTAGAATGACACCAGAGTCATTACATAACATGTCCTGGGCCATGGACCATTAAAATCAATTTACAACTGGTTTTAAAGCTCTAATGTATCTCAATTCATGCTGCACTTTATTGTATCAGAGAAAAATGATTGTAACTTACTGTTGATTGTTTAGATACGATTGTTTGGAGAAGATATAATTAATTTTAGGATGAGCTTTTAACTATATATTATTTTTGTTATCATAATTATTGTTATTATTACTATCTTTATCATTTTAAGCGATTATGAGTAAAGTATGTTTCGGTACACGTTTTTTCTTATGTGAACCTCATTTTGTGTCCCAGGTATTACACCAACAATTATCAGAGAGAAAGATTCAACAGAAGTCAAAAAAGAAGCTACAACAACTATCAAAAAGGAGAATTCATCAGGTGTCACAGAGAAGGGTTCATCAACAGTCGCAGAAGAAGCTACAACATATATCAAAAAGGAAAATTCATCAGGTGTAGCAGGGAAGAGTTCATCAACAGTTGCAGAAGCTACAACATATATCAAAAAGGAAAATTCATCAGGTGTAGCAGGGAAGAGTTCATCAACAGTCGCAGAAGAAGCTACAACATATATCAAAAAGGAAAATTCATCAGGTGTAGCAGGGAAGAGTTCATCAACAGTCGCAGAAGAAGCTACAACATATATCAAAAAGGAAAATTCATCAGGTGTAGCAGGGAAGAGTTCATCAACAGTTGCAGAAGCTACAACATATATCAAAAAGGAAAATTCATCAGGTGTAGCAGGGAAGAGTTCATCAACAGTTGCAGAAGCTACAACATATATCAAAAAGGAAAATTCATCAGGTGTAGCAGGGAAGAGTTCATCAACAGTCGCAGAAGAAGCTACAACATATATCAAAAAGGAAAATTCATCAGGTGTAGCAGGGAAGAGTTCATCAACAGTTGCAGAAGAAGCTACAACATATATCAAAAATGAAAATTCATCAGGTGTAGCAGGGAAGAGTTCATCAACAGTTGCAGAAGCTACAACATATATCAAAAAGGAAAACTCATCAGGTGTAGCAGGGAAGAGTTCACCAACAGTCGCAGAAGAAGCTACAACATATATAAAAAAAGAAAATTCATCAGGTGTCGCAGGGAACAGTGCTTCAACAGCAGTTGCAAAAGAAGCTACAGCAAGTATCAGAAAGGGAAATTCTCAGCCTCACTCAAATAAAAGAAAGGTAAAGGGCAGGAAATATTACCGTTATCCACTTCTGTAGCAAAAGCTGTAACAAAAACCTCAAAGCAAAGCACATCATTATGTTTGTTTTATTTATGTTGCATCTTGTATGTTCCTCAAGGGCATTGGTGGGTTGATTGCAACCCTGATGTTTTCCATTCCCAGGGTCACTGCTTTAAAGTCCCTCGGTAACATTGTTGAAGGTTGATGGAAAAATTGCGTAATTTTTGTATGAAATGCTACTTCTTATATTCATTCTACTGTACTAACCCTCTAATATGTAAAAAGAAATCCTGAAAAAGTTCTCAAACTACAAAGATATCTATGTATTTTTATAATTATCCCAACTGTTTTTCCTTGACAGGCTTTGACAAATCTTTCAACACTTAAATGTCTGGAATGGTATATAGAGCTAATTCATCGCTTTGTGAAGATTTAAATTCATCTAAAATGTAATGAAAATGTAATAATATAGTTGGGAAAATTAAGGAATCGATCAGATCAGTTTTTCCCAATTGTTATCATCAATAATGGTCTGTTTTCACTCAAACTTTCAGCTTATCTTTATTTGTACATGTGGCATTCATCCAAACAATGTTACAAAGTCCCTTTAAGCATTGAGCCAAGGTGCTTAATTTTGTTCTTGTCAGGTAGAAGTCAAAACATATTTTACCCAGTGAAATGCGTACTTCACTGTGTGAGGGCCAAACTAAAAATGTTATGTGATGGGTGTTGTAATATGACTCGGTGAAATGATAGAGTCTGGCAGACGATGTAGTTACTGATTAGTAGCCATCTTCTAAGACTTTTTATTCATGTATCCTTCCGCGTAGCTCGGCGTGGTATCTACATATCATATCTCATGTTAATGTAGTTCCAAGTGGATATACAACATCTCCCTCACAATAGATTTTTTTTAAATGAATAACCAAGAAAAGTTATAACAGTTAATCATAAAACCTCTTGAAACTCCAAACACCTGCAAGGAAACATTTTGCAAAAATCAATACCTTAAAAATACTTTTAACATATGCTCGACTGATTGCCAAGTAACAATTAAGGAATTTGTTTATGATTCAAAAGAACCCAAATTCGCAACCTTACTTTAGTTCTATAAAGTAGTCCTTTTTTTTTGTGGAAATATTAATACGTGGAATATCTAAAATCAAATGATAAAACTAAAACTATGTGGTTACATATACATCAGCAAACACATGCCTATACAGTTCTTTTTTTCTATATTGACATTTCCAACTTCTTATTCGCTGATCCAAACTTGGCCATTTAGAAATAAATTGTACTTACATATATTTACAACCAAAATGCTGTAATACTAGTTTGTAAGCAAAACATTGTTTCAAATTTGCTCATACAAAAAACTTTGCTGGGCAGAGCTACTGAACAACTCTATGGAAACTTTAGAACATATATTTAACTTTGTTCTCATATTCTTAAAACGTTTATAAAAACTCAACACAAAACACTGTATTTCAAGAACGTTATGTTGCTTGATTATCCAACATAAAGATACCCTTGGGCACATTTCTTTACATTAGCATCATTGCATGCCATTCTATTTATTGTATGCTATTTTTCTCTTCTTCTTTTCTTTTGTTTTTGTTTTTGTTGCTATGAATTAGTAAAAAAATTAATCTCGGTTATTTTCCAATATACATGAAGTACGTGTCTTTATGTGAGATTCTAACTATAAACTGGAACCTTTGTTCAATCTGTATAGTCTGTCAATTCTTGTGTTTTAGTGTTTCTTTCAATTTTTTTTTTTTTTTTTTTTTTTTTTTTTTTTTTTTTTTTTTTTTACTGATTAGTAGCCATCTTCTAAGACTTTTTATTCATGTATCCTTCCGCGTAGCTCGGCGTGGTATCTACATATCATATCTCATGTTAATGTAGTTCCAAGTGGATATACAACAATGGGAGCTGTTTGTATACTAATTAATCCTGGCTCTATGGTACAGGAGTTCTGTCTTATGTCAGTATGAAGCAGATATTTGAAGCTCACATCCGTGGGTCAAGCCCCATTGTGAAGTTGTTGCTTGATCAAAGTATCAAACTTTTTTTATGGAATCAAATATAGTAACAATGCTTGCTCTTTGATTTTGTTTAATCTGTAAGTGTGCGTTGATGGATATTTCATCTAAATTGGTTTTAACAAAGAAAATGTATCTTTAATAAGGATAGAGCAACGCCGATCTGGCGCTGCTCAGTGGCTGCCGGGCCCACGATCAATTGGACAAAAAGAATTTCCATTCTCGATTTAACTTAATAAAATTTGGAGTGGACTTTAAAGATTATTATTATTTGTATTATATTGAAAGATACCATACAAACTGGAAATAATCAGACTGCCCAGTGTAGCAGCTAGAGAACATTACGATGCTGGATAATTATAAGCACTCTCTACATCTAATTGAGTATTTCAGTATAAACTGTGTTTAACTTTGTAACTTATTTTGCTTTCATTTCTGATGTTACAATAAGCCGTTATCTTCTCTTTTTCTTTTCTTCTTCCAAAGCTTTCCCGGGAAAGAGTAAAAAAGGAAGAACCCATTCAAGAAAAGGATCCGGAGGTGGAATTCATCAGCATTAAGAAAGAAGAGACTAGCAAGGAAAAGGTTCTGTACCCTGTCCATACGTTTGTCAGGGTACGTCTCTTCGGCGGGAGGAAGGGTAGATGTTGGGCAAAGCAGGATGAAGATGCCATAATCCCAAGTGAAAGGAAAACGCAATATATGGAGATGTTGAGTGTGAAACAGGACCTCGCCGAAGCAAAGGGATTAAAGTATTCAGCACAATTAGCTATGAGAGCGGTGAAGAGAGAAATCAAAGCAGCACTTCTGAAAAAGAAAGAGAAAGCGGCACCTATTCCTAAGGAAGTGACTGATTCATTGTCAAAGGAACAGAAGAAAGCGATAAAGAAGAAAACAAGAAAACAAAAAAGACAGGAAGTTCAGTTGGCATTGAATGGAAAAATAAAGAATGTAGTACGGGTGTTAAAAGAAGCACAGGAGCAGTGCCGAGAGGCGAAAAAGAGGGGAAAAGAGGCGAAGAAGAGGAAAAGAGAAGTGGACGACAGGGCCGGAGGAGCTCAGTATGTACCTCAAGACAGGCATCATCCTGTGCGTCAAGAGTCGGAGTATGCCATGTCGCAAAGAGGGTTCAACCTAAATAACCCCTTGTTGGAAGGCACTCGTCATCAGGACAATCAATGGACGGCGCCCCAAGCTGACTCTAGGGAACAAGCCTTTCCTCAGAGCAATGTCACATACGATTTTACCCATCGATTGTTCTGCGACTCTCTTGATAGACCATACAGCAACAATCCTACCTTGGAGCTACGACACACATACAGTTCTGCCTCCAAAAGCACTGATGGCCCAAACAATCCTAGCTTTCCTTCCTCTGCTGATAGACCGTACAGCAACAATCCTACTTTTATGGAGCTAGAACACACCGACAGTAGTTCTCCCTTCATGCACCGATGGCCCAAACAATCCTAGCTTTCCTTATTCCCGAGTGAAAGGAACATGGAAGAGATTGTGTGGGCGCCTGAAGAAAAACCATCAAAGGCAGAGAAGAAGGCACAGAGGAAAGCTCTGAAGTGCCAGGGCAAAAGAAACAAGAGGCCAAAAGCAAGAGATTGGAGAATTAGCCGGAGAATGCGGCACAGGATCTTGCCGATGCAAAGCTAATAAAGCATTCAGCAGTCGTAGCTATGAATGCGGTGAAGAATTAAATCAGAAAAGCACTTATGAAAAAGAAAGGGAAAGCAGCACCTATTCCTAAGGAAGTGACTGATTCAATGTCAAAGGAAGAGAAGAATGCGATAAAGAAGAAAAGAAGATCTAAAGAAAAACAGGAGGTTCAGTTGGCGTTGAAAGAAAGAAAGGAAGCTAATGTAGGAGTAAGGAAGGTAGCTATATAGGGTGTTTAAAGAAGCGCAGAAGCTTTGCCGAGAGGCGAAGAAGAGGAAAAGAGAAGTAGACCAGGCCAGGAGAGCTCAGTATGTACCTCAAGACAGGCAGCATCCTGTGCTTCAAGAGCCGGAGTATGCCATGTCGCAAAGAGGGTTCAACCTAAATAACCGCTTGCTGGAAGGCACACATCATCATGATAATCGATGGACGACGCCCCAAGCTGACCCGTTGGACCAAGCCTTTCCCCGAAGCAATGCCACATACGACTTTACCAATCGACTGTTCTGCAACTCTCTTGATAGACCATACAGTCCTACCTTTACGGAGCAACCACACAGTAACAGTCCTGGCTTTGCTGATGGCCCAAACAGTCAGAGCTTTACAGACAGTCTCCACAGCGGCGGTCAGAGCTTTAGTGGTCCAAAGGGGAAGAGGAAATGGAACAGAAGGAAACGTAAGAACAACCAGGGTGGACAAATAGGATCATGAAACAAGCAACACAAAGCTAAAACATTGAAGAATGTTGAGTGAAAATGGGAGGAATTTGGAATCTACGTCATGAATCCTATATTTTATTTTTTGATCAAGGTCATTTGCGGCTGCCAGAAGTGCCTTTTTAATTCTGTTTCTGCTTTCTCCCGACATTTTATTTCTGCAGTTGTATTTCAATGATCGAGGAGTTAATGATTTCAGGAGGAAAACGGCGGCAACAAATCATTTTCAAATGTTTCTGATTATATTTTGATAGTAATGGCTAAAAAAAGGAGCAATGATGAGAAAAGATAACAAAAAAGAATAGATAATTCTTTTTGTATCATGTTGTGAAATATTGCTACCCTTCAAAGTCAATGAGAACAAGACAGAGAAATCTTGTTAATTGGATATTTCTTACAAAAATCTTTGGTAGAATTATAAAGAGAATTTGAGTTAGAAATTAATGTTCCACAAAGAAAACCAGTTTTATTATTATTATTATTATTATTATTATTATTTTCATAATGTTAAAAACTTCTTTATCTTTCTATAATTCTAGAAAAATGAAAAAACAGTAATAACATTTCTTGTACCCTATAAAATTATGAGATGATAATTTGCAACTCAGTTCTTTAATAGATTAAGCCTCATGAATTTGACAATCACACAAACTGTTCGCCATTTAATTTGAGCACCTAACTTTGCTGAAAATGTTATTCTTGTGGATGGAAATAAATCTAGAACAATTTCATTAGAAGGGGGAAAAAATAAAGTTATCATGAAATTCTTCTTGTGATACTCGATAAGATTGCTGATAGAATATCGCATGTTCTGGCGACAATTACCTTGTGGTCAATTTTAACTCTTATCAAGTCCAGGATTTCAGCCTTGGATTGGAATGTACAATTTACTTTTACCCTAACTCAAAACTTTACTGACACAAAATAAATGCAGTAGCAACTCAAAACCCAACCCCATATATTGGAATGAGTAAAAATTAATGTCTGTGGAGCAAATGTCAGGACATTGGGTAGGTCAAACTTGTAAGAAGCAAAAACGTGTTTTACCTGAACTGTTTATTGTCTCTTTAAGTTTATTGGTTCCATCACAAGTAATGTTTGTATGGAACCAGAACAATATTGCATTTTTTTTGTACAACAAATTTGAATGCCATTTCCAGTTTGATTCTCAACTTTAGCAGGAATTTAGGTCTTTCTTTTTTTCTTCTTCCAGTTTGTTTACAACACCAACATTTTAAACTTTAATTTCATACATTTTGCTCAATGCTGGATGCATTTGAAATGGATATTTTTTACTGATTATTTGTATTAAATTTTAATTTCAAGAATCATTAAACGTCAAGCTCTCTATCAAACAAGGAGGTGTTATCATTACAAATTATTATTTAATTTTTACCCCTTTGAATAGTATATTTCATTGTTATGTATTACAAGGACCCCTAGCGTTACATTGTAAAAGATTTGAGATATGAATGAGAAAGAAACCTATGAAGTTCACCCTTGTATGGTGAAATTCATACTCACAAGTTCTGAATAAAATTAGTTATGCAGCATCAGAGTGTATTGTCTCTCTTTGATATGCACTTTTAAAATTATTCTCAAGTTTTGAGAGAGAGAGAGAGAGAGAGAGGGACAGAAAGAAAGATGTAGAGAGACAGAGCGAGTGAGATAGACGGAGAGAGAGAGAGATTTATAGAGAGAGAGAGAGGGACAGAAAGAAAGATGGAGAGAGCTAGAGAGGATACTATAACAACCCGACATTTTGCGGCATGAAGCTTTGTGAATTGATGATAGATGGCTGTTATTTATCTAGGAACTAACTCAAATGTCAAATAGTATATGTCTGATTATATTTTGCCGCATTTAAACTTCACAGCAGAAGTGTACTAGTGAATTTCGACTTTAATCAATTCATAACTTTCTCATTTTTTGTCCAATTTTATTCAAACTTTCACCAGGCTGCTCTCCTCTAGAGTAGTTTGCTATCAAGGTTGGATTTCCCTTTTAGAGAAGGTCGAGTCCTGAGAAAGGAGGTGAAATATAATTTGCGATTTTTTTTCTTTCTTTCTTTCTTCTTCATCCTTTTGGGGTTAGTGTGGAAGAGTATCCCCCCTGTCCCCTAGAGAGGATGGCTCTATTAATGGCCTCGTATTAAAATAGATGCAACTGCAGTGTGAGTCAAAAAAAGTTTACACCCAGAAAATTGCTAATTATTTTTAAAATCATCTATGAACAGTAAATTATTATACATGTTATGAAAGAGTGTTTTATCCCAAATCATTTGGTACCATTTCTGTGTGGTATGTGTTCACGCTTGGATGAACAGGTGTCATTGTTTGAGAGAGTGCAAAAATCGACTTGCGCCAAAGTGATGCCTTCAGTATGTATATGTTGGGATTAGCGGAGTGAGAGAATGGATTGAATGTATCAAATGAAATGCATTGCATATTTTTTTTGCAAAAGGCAAAGTCATGATATTCGATATTTGATATGTGTGGCATGATTAATTTTGTTAGGGGTGTTATTTGGATCTGCAAAGACCGAATAATACCCAAATCCCAATTGTTTTATTCAAACATCACATAGGCAACTTTGGCGCAAGTCGATTTTTGCACTCTCGCAAACAATGTCTCCTGTTCATCCAAGTGTGAACACATACCACACAAAAATGGTACCAACTGATTTGGGATAAAACACGCTTTCATGAGACATATAACAGTTTAATGTTCATCGATGATGTTTTAAATAATTAGCAATTTTCTAGGTGTAAACTTTTTTTTGACTCACACTGTATATGAACGAAAAAAGGAACAGTTAAAATTTGGGGACCACAACTGTTTATAAGACGGGGCCAAGAACTCGACTTGATCTTTAAAACTCTTATTCACACACAGGCCAATAACCACCGCGACACACGTCAAACACTACTATAAAGAACATTATAAGACGGGGCCCAGAACTCGACATCAGTAACTTAAACATTATTGTGGCGGAATAGGGGGGGGGGGGGGGGGGTGGTATAATGATAACACGATTGAGGAATAGAAAAGAGGAATGAGGTATGGGAGGAAGAGGAGGGATATGTATTCATGCAGTGAGAGAAAGGGTGCATATCACTTTGCCACCAACATCAAGTAAACATTCTCAACACATGAGTAAGCTTCCACAATATCTAGTCTTTACAAGCGCTTGATTCTCCTCTCTTTACAACTGGATAATGTTGTAAAGAGGTAAATACCAGACCTCACTATGAATATGACTGACAAAGAAAGCGGACAAAATATACAGTTCCTCATGCAGGTAGACAAAGGAACATCCCTTCACTGCTATTATGTAAAAATGTGTAGACTGACAGGTGTCACATGCATATTCAGTTTTTACACAATAGCAGTCAAGGGATGTTCCTAATTTGTCTACCTGAGGACCTGTATATTGTCCGCTTTCTTTGTCAGTCATATTCATGGTGCCTGCTGCATCACACAACAAACGATAATTAAATGACTTAATTATTCACAAATCACAGCCTTCTCATTGGCTCATTTCGCACCTCTTTACACGCGCACTCACTGCATGTAATTCGTAATGGGTCATGTCAACCTTTGACCAGAACCCATTCGGCGCTCGATTCAACTCATGCATGCATGCTACGAGTAGCCAGGCCTGGCTCATCTCCACACCGTTCATCACTTCTAATGGCTAGTATTTTTTCGTTGAGGTGAGTTAAATCATCATCATGAGATCTGAATTATTCTCTATCAGTAATTTGTAAGCATGATTCAATCCTAAGATTCGTACCACTAGTGACTTTTTTTGTATTGTACAAGTAGACCCTACTAGTACTAGTAGTCCTTTTCCCCAAAATCTCTCCCTCGATCATCATTCGCTCTCTCCCTCGATCATCATTCGCTCTCTCCCTAATTGTATAACTCCACTCCCATTTCATCAAACACACATACATAAATATCTTAATAATCTCTCTCTGACACATACAGTATCATTTCCTTTTGACTTCTCTCTCTAGATACCTTTCAACTTCACACCCATTTAATCACACACACACATGTACATGCAAATTTTAATAATCACTCTCATTATACAGACACATACATTGTTATTCCTTTTTTTGCTCTTTATAACTCCACATCCATTTAATCACACACACATTCATGCAAATTTTTAATAATAGTTAAAAGAAAAAAAAAGTCTTAGCATGGAAAGTACTTCCATGGTCTTAGCAAGCCTCTCTCACCGCTTAAAATCACTTTACAAATTAAATGATGATTGCAATCCAGCATTGATCTAAAGTCAATAAAAAAATCTATGAAATACATGTTCGATGAAGATTTTTATGCCTCCGTTACGAAGTAGCCGGAGGCATTATGTTTTCGGGTTGTCCGTCCGTCCGTCCGTACGTCCGTACGTCCCGTCCGTACGTCCGTCCGTACGTCCCGTTCTCGTGATCGCGTTATCTGAAGAACCGATCGATGGATTCCTGCCAAACTTTGGTCATGTATGTATCTTGCAGAGCCGATGAACTGATTAGATTTTGGGGTCACGAGGTCAAAGGTCAAAGGTCACAGGGCTCATTATGTATGCAAAAACAGCTCGTGATCGCGTTATCTCAAGAACCGATTGATGGATTCCTGCCAAACTTTGGTCATGTATGTATCTTGCAGAGCCGATGAACTTATTAGATTTTGGGGTCACGAGGTCAAAGGTCAAAGGTCACAGGGCTCATTATGTATGCAAAAACAGCTCGTGATCGCGTTATCTCAAGAACAGATTGATGGATTCCTGCCAAACTTTGGTCATGTATGTATCTTGCAGGGCCAATGAACTGATTAGATTTTGGGGTCACGAGGTCAAAGGTCAAAGGTCACAGGGCTCATTATGTATGCAAAAACAGCTTGCGATCGCGTTATCTCAAGAACCGATTGATGGATTCCTGCCAAACTTAGGTCATGTATGTTACTTGCAGAGCCAATGAACTGATTCGATTTTGGGGTCATGAGGTCAAGGTCAAAGGTCATGCGGCTCATTATGTATGCAAAAATAGCTTGTGATCGCATTATCATTAGAACAGATTGATGGATTCCTGCCAAACTTAGATCATGTATGTATCTTGCAGAGCCAATGAACTGAGTAGATTCTTGGGTCATGAGGTCAAAGGTCAAATGGCATGGGCACATTATGTATGCAAAAATAGCTTGTGAACGCATTCTCAGATGGATTACTATAACTCATTTTGCAGAGCCAATGAAATGAGTAGATTTTAGGGTAAACAATCAAAGGGTCATATGAGAAATTGCTTGTAATCACAATATTCTGAGAACCTGTTAATGGATAACAATGAAACTTGAATTTAAAAAATTTCTTCTGTTTTGGTTTGTAAACTTGCTCTATGATGGAGGCATCATTTTCGACTGCGCGCAGTCGAAGTTCCATCTAGTTTATTTTATTTCTTGACCGTGATCTTCATGATACGGTACATTCTTCACATATGATGATGCACATGCACACAAAGGTATCTGCTTAAAAAAAAAATATGTGGCAAGTCACATTTTAGGTAAATTTACTATTAACAGTTCATGCATCTCATAGGTTCACGAAATAGGCCTAAAATGTATATCAAATGAGGGGAAAAAAATGTATTTGGCAACTTCTTATTCTAGTAATGTCACAATCAAATCATAAAATGTTGTTTTATGGAGCTAAATAGTCTTGTGTAAATTTTACCACTGACAAGGGGGAAAATGACAAACTTCCATGTAGGCCTACATGTGAATATGGTTTGCACTTCAGTTTGCACTAGTAGGATTGCCATTGAACATGTGAAAAACTCAGTAGCTAGTTTTACAATTACAGTTACATTACAGCGAGTTGGGTATACGGGACTACACACACATTTGGCGTTCATTCATTCATGATTAGTTTTGGGAATTTACTATATCTCTTACAAAATATTATTGAAAAATTACATGTGGAACGTCTTCCCACATCCTTTATGCTTCCGATTTGAGCAGTTGAAAGCCACACATGAAGGCATGTTGGTGCCTTTGGCAGTTTTATCCAGAGTATCAATCAAATCCCATTAACAACAACAGCGCGAAGTTATTCTGTGGTTATAGCTATGGGACCATCAACATGGCGCCGATCACGTGACACCTGCCGGATTACGGCGATGCGGAACGTCTCGCTATAATCCTTCTCCTTCTTATAATTCTGTGGTCGAAACGCGTCGTATGACGCACATAAACCTCGGTTTGTCGACAAACCTCCTTTGTGAATTCGGGCCACCGTGTCCTGTACACAGTCAAACATATTATTCGCAATTGTAACTTGGCCTGGGGCACTTTCCTCTCACGTCCTCTGTCAAGCATGAGTATCACATTCCTCCCAATATCCACAGGGTAGCGACTCTAGCGAGCAATCTGAAGGCACAATGATATGAATAAATGTCTGAATAAAACCAGACGATAATTTCGTTCTCCATGTTCTCAATCATCGATCATGCTATCTAAAGAAGATGTAAAAGTAGATCTACCAATCAGCATTCGCACTTAAAGGTATCAACCAGTCTTGGAAATGCACCCCTCTCAAAAAATGAAATGGAAGCTCTTTTGACCAATCATGTGAAAGAATATGTTTTGGCTAATCTGTGATGATACAAATTGATGATACTATATAGGCACCAATCATGCAGCCGGGAGCGCACTGCTATAGCTAGCATGATTATTTTCCTGTCATGTATTTAAATATTTGTTCTGTCATTTCTGCATTTGTTCTGTTTTATTTTGTCATGCTTCAGTTAAATTATTTGTTTTTCTCTGATAATCCTTTGATGTCAGGATTCTATTTGAATGAATTTGAATTGATTTCATTTCATTTGATTTCATTTGTTGATGCCCCCCCCCCTTTTTTTTTTTTGCTTACCGCTTTTTGTTGTTGAGGGGGGATAGGTTGTCATGTGACCTACCTATCCTCCTGAGTGTAATATTCTTTTTCTTGAATTTTTCATTACCACCCCTCCCCCCTAATATATATGCAGCTCATGAGAAACACACAGATACACTCCAACACACATGTAGATATGTAAATAATACAGGAGAAATTTTCATAAGAAATGACATTAAAAAGTAAATGAAACAGCACCATCAGTGAAAGAGACGGAAACAGTTCCAACAAATTCTTTATTACATACAAATGCATGTCATCAATTTCAGCCCTCCACAATTATGTAAGCAATTGAAATATCACAGGATAATAAATCCTATAGACCCCTATAGATCCTATAATAATAACCTAATATGGCACCAATCAAGCATTAGATGGGCAGAGGGGCGTCGCTGGACCTTTTTCAGTGGGGGGGGGGGGGGGAGGGGGGGTGTAGAGGCCAACGATTACCGACCATTTTTGCGTTTCATAAAAATATAGAGAAAGGAAAACGATTCGTTGTACTGTTCTCGACTCTTAATCCTTATCTGAATTCAGTTCCCCCCCTCCCCCTCTGCGCGAATCGCGGAAGCTTAGACGTTTCCTCAAATTATTAGAGAAAGAAAACGATTCGTTGTACCGTTCTCGACTCGTCTAAATGAAGTTTTCCCCATCCGCGCAAAGCGCGAAAATTTTGGCGTTTCATCAAAATTTAGAGAAAGGAAGACGATTCGTCGTACCGTTGTTGACTCTTAATCCTTGTTTGAATTAGTTTCCCCGAAAATTTTAAACCTCTGATTTCTTTAGCTGATATTATAGGAAAGTGAAACTTCGGGAAAATACAAGTTTTGTAGTTGTAGGCACTCTCGAAGTCGTCACAGCGGATAAAAAGTCACAGTTCGTAGGGAAAAAAACTTGTCGGCCGACCGACAATATACATCTCACCGACTTCAAACTTCTGCATTGATATAGTACACGAGGATCGAGCAAGAATACCGACACAGCTGACCCGACACAGCAACATATTTACCCATGTCTTTCTTGCTTCCTTGACGAGACGACTCCACCCACAACCCCCCCTTCTTTTACTCCCACTCCTCCTTTCTCAGGCTCTTACCACCCCCCACCCTCTCTCTCTTCACCCCCGTTTCTTTTTTTTCCCTTTTCTCTTTTTTCTTATTTTTTTCCTTTTCTTCCTTTTGTTTCTTTTCCTTTCTTTCCTCTTCCCCCTCTTTTTCTTTTTTTTCTCTTTCTTTCCTTTCTCTTTTCTTTCCTTTCTTTTCCTTTCTTTCTTTTCTTTTCCTTTACTTTTTTCTTTTCTTTCCCTCTCTTTTTTTCCCTCCCCCTTTTCTCTTTTTTCCCGACGGCAGCGCAATTTTACCGACAATATCCTGACAGGTGGAGGGGTGTCGCACCCCCCACACCCCCCCTTTTGCGACGCCCCTGGATGGGCACCAAACCTGCATGTCATCAATTTCAGCCCTCCACAATTATGTAAGCAATTGAAATATCACAGGATAATAAATCCTATATAGATCCTATAACAATAACCTAATATGGCACCAAACCAGCATTGGATGGGCACCAAACCTGCATGACGTACGGATGCAGCGCGAGTGCGCGCGATAGTCAGATTAATGAATATTCATAAACGGCTGCAGGATTGGTGCTGTATAGTGCTTACCAAATTTTGCTGGGAAACCAGGGCATAGATATTAAAGGATCTACATGAGTAATTATACCTCTGTTTGAAAGATTAAATCACCAAGTGTGTCGGTCGTGAAACAGTGAAATAGTAGTCCAAAACACAGAATATTAATGTTTTGTTTACACTTACAGTGCTTAAAATTCGGAAAAGACATTTTGGCTAATTCGCTACATTATTAATAACACGCAAGGCAAACATGAGACCTGTAACCTTTCTCACTATGGTATATTTTTTATGTGTCGATCATATTGCAGGACTGTCGCTCGGGGAGCTTTGACAAGTATGTCGTTTTCACCTACGACAAAGTGTGCTTGCATGTATGACAGGAAGCACATCGGAAAGATGGTGTCCCCAGCCGAGAACAAGAACGCTGAATACCTCAAACTCTTGATGGAAAGCAAAGGTAGGTCTGTCTTTAGAATAAAATGTCCACCCTTTGGAACAGATTTTCATCTCCATAGTGGATAGCAACAAGGTTGTAACAGATTATTACGAATGGAATCATTTCCCATAGGAACTGCATACACACTTAATTCCCACATTATTTTTATCATTATCATCATCATCACACTCATCATCATTATCATCATCATCATCATCATCATCATCATCATCAACAACATCATCATCAATATCCTTATATTTGGCATATGCGTTCAACTATTTGTCCATTCTGCTTAATGAATTTGTTCATCTATTTCACAAGATTTGTTTTGGGCTATCATATTTTCAAGCAATTTGCTTACATGGCAGTCCTTTTGCAAACAATTTTTAAAGTTTGATCAATTATGATATGACAATTTATCTTTTTCTTTCTATGATAATTGTTATGTTTATTTGCTTATTTATGATTCATTGTCAGAAAATACTTTTTAGTGTTTTCTAAACTTCTTTCTTTGTTACTTAACTTTGTTTATATTTTGTATAAAATGCAGAAGAAAATAAATAAAATCAAATTAAGTCTAAGGGAATGAGAGAGTTCAGTAGTCAACAGAATAAAAGCTTTGGAATCAAGTTATTATTCATGGATAGGGTATTATAAGTTATTAGAAAGGATTTGAATTCAGTTTTTTGTGGGGAGGGGGGGGGGGGGGGGTAGCATCACTTATTTCTTGGTTATTCCCTTTTATTCATATTTATGTCTTTTTACCGCTTAGAATGACACCAGAGTCATTACATTACATGTCCTGGGCCATGGACCATTAAAATCAATTTACAACTGGTGTTAAAGCTCAAATTGTGTCTCCATTCATGCTTCACTTTATTGTATCAGAGAAAAATTATTGTAAGTGACTGTGGATTGTTTAGATACGATTGTTTGAAGAAGATATGAATAATTTTAGGACGAGCTTTTAACTATATATTATTTTTGTTAACATTATTATCATTATTATTACTATCTTTATCATTTTAAGCGAGTATGAGTAAAGTATGTTTCGGTACATGTTTTTTTAATGTGAACCTCATTTTGTGTCCCAGGTAATACACCAACAAGTATCAGAGAGAAAGATTCAACAGAAGTAAAAAAAGAAGCTACAACAACTATCAAAAAGGAGAATTCATCAGGTGTCACAGAGAAGGATTTATCAACAATCGCAGAAGAAGCTACAACATATATAAAAAAGGAAAATTCATCAGATGTCGCAGGGAACATTGCTTCAACAGCAGTTGCAAAAGAAGCTACAGCAAGTATCAGAAAGGGAAATTCTCAGCCTCACTCAAATAAAAGAAAGGTAAGGGCAGGAAATATTACCGTTATCCACTTCTGTAGCAAAAGCTATAACAAAAACCTCAAAGCAAAGCACATCATTATGTTTGTTTTATTTATGTTGCATCTTGTATGTTCCTCAAGGGCATTGGTGGGTTGATTGCAACCCTGATGTTTTCCATTCCCAGGGTCACTGCTCGAACCACTATGCTAAGGTGCTTCATTTTGTTCTCGTCAGGTAGAAGTCTAAAACATATTTTACCCAGTGAAATGCGTACTTGACTGTGTGAGGGCCAAACAAAAAATGGTGTGTGATGGGAGCTGTTTGTATACTCATTAATCCTGGCTCTGTGGTACAGGAGTTCTGTCTTATGGTCAGTGTGAAGCAAATATTTGGATTTTTTTTGTTTTTGTAAAATAACCATTTCAGGTCTTCTTTATTTTTTTCATAATAATATAAACATATTCACATTTGTAGCATTTGCCTCCATTTCTGGAGGGATATACATGTATTTCTAATATTTTCTTCTATTTGTAAACGATAATTTAATAGGTACATACAAAATATGAAGAAGTCTCCTTTTTTTTTTAAAATTCTTTTCCAACAAAGCTTTTGTAAACAGTAAAAAGTGCATAATTCAAAATAATATCAACATCTTTTTCCTTCTTTGACTTAAAATAAATACCAAACAATAGATGACATGGTTTGAAATGAAAATTAGACATGAAATGGGGCCAGTCACCACGAAATGAGTCCAGTGTCGCATTAGGCTCAATCGTAGTAATAGCGATGTATAGTGTGTATGTACTGAAAATTGACCCACCTACCACATTTAAGATTTTTCCAAAAATCGACTTATTAATGTCTTGTAGTTTATGTCCCCAGAGCTTAGGTCACGAAAATATCTCCTAACATTTTTTGGCAAATAATATAGGCTATGTAATCTGAAATTATCACGAAAATGATGCATTTTTAAAGAATAAAGCACGATTTTGTTTATAAAGTCCAATTAGGTTTTTGTTCATATTTCTGGATATAATTTATCAATTTTAATGTGTGACCCCTTAATTTAAAGCTTACTTAATGTAGATTCATATAATACTTAAAAACAGGAATAAAAATTTTGACCAACTGGACTCATTTCGTGGTGACAGGCCCCAAATATTTCTTTATATTCCTTTCAACTTCATTCCAAAACATACTGACTTCGTTACAAAAAAAGAACATGTGCATACAATCACCTTTTTTATTACAATAATAACATTGATCATTGGCATTAACTTTTTATTTATATTTGGAGTTCACATCCTTGGGTTAAGCCCCATTGTGAAGTTGTTGCTTGATCAAGGTATCAAACTTTTTTTATGAAATCAAATATAATAACAATGCTTGCTCTTTGATTTTGTTTAATCTGTAAGTGTGTGTTGATGGGTATTTCATCTTAATTGGTTTTAACAAAAGAAATGTATCTTTGAAGATACCATACAAACTGGAAATAATCAGACTGCCCAATGTAGCAGCTAGAGAACAGTACGATGCTGGATAAGCACTCTCTACATCTAATTAAGTATATCTGAATAAACTGTGTTTAACTTTGTAACTTATTTCGCTTCATTTCTCATGTTACAATAAGCTGTTGTCTTGTCTTTTCTTTTCTTCTTCCAAAGCTTTCCCAGGAAAGGATAAAAAAGGAAGAACCCATTCAAGAAAAGGAGGTAGATCTAGAACTCATCGGCGTTAAGAAAGAAGAGACTAACAAGGAAAAGGTTCTGAACCCTGTCCATACGTTTGTCAGGGTACGTCTCTTCGGCGGGAGGAAGGGTAGATGTTGGACAAAGCAAAGTGAAGCAGCCATAATCCCGAGCGAAAGGAAAACACAAGATATAGAGATGATGAGTGTGAAACAGAACCTCGCCGAAGCAAAGGGATTAAAGCATTCAGCACAATTAGCTATGAGAGCGGTGAAGAGAGAAATGAAAGCAGCACTTCTGAAAAAGAAAGAGAAAGCGGCACCTATTCCTAAGAAAGTGACTGATTCAATGTCAAAGGAACAGAAGAAAGGGATGAAGAAGAAAACAAGAAAACTAAAAAGACAGGAAGTTCAGCTGGCATTGAATGGAAAAATAAAGAATGTAGTTCGGGTGTTAAAAGAAGCACAGGAGCAGTGCCGAGAGGCGAAAAAGAGGGAAAAAGAGGCGAAGAAGAGGAAAGGAGAAGTGGACGGCAGGGCCAGAAGAGCTCAGTATGTACCTCAAGACAGGCAGTATCCTGTGCGTCAAGAGTCGGAGTATGCCATGTCCCAAAGAGGGTTCAACCTAAATAACCGCTTGTTGGAAGGCACACATCATCAGGATAATCGATGGACGCCGCCCCAAGCTGACTCTAGGGAACAAGCCTTTCCTCAGAGCAATGTCACATACGATTTTACCAATGAACTGTTCTGCAACTCTCTTGATAGACCATACAGCAACAATCCTACCATGGAGCTACGACACACGTACAGTTCTGCCTCCACTGATGGCCCAAACAATCCTAGCTTTCCTTCCTCTGCAGACGGACCGTACAGCAAAAATCCTACCTTTACGGGGCTACGACACACCAAAAGTTCTCCCTTCACCGATGGCCCAAACAATCCTAGCTTTCCTTCCTCTGCTGATAGACCGTACGACAACAATCCTACCTTTACAGAGCTACAACACACCTACAGTTCTCCCTTCACCAATGGACCAAACAATTCTAGCTTTCCATCCTCTACTGATAGACCGTACAGCAAAAATCCTACCTTTACGGGGCTACGACACACCAAAAGTTCTCCCTTCACCGATGGCCCAAACAATCCTAGCTTTCCTTCCTCTACTGATAGACCGTACAGCAACAATCCTTACTTTACGGAGCTACAACACACCTACAGTTCTCCCTTCACTGATGGCCCAAACAATTCTAGCTTTCCATCCTCTGCTGATAGACCGTACAGCAAAAATCCTACCTTTACGGGGCTACAACACACCAACAGTTCTCCCTTCACCGATGGCCCAAAGAATCCTAGCTTTCCTTCCTCTACTGATAGACCGTACAGCAACAATCCTACCTTGGAGCTACGACACGCAACAGTTCTCCCTTCATCGATCGCCCAAAGAATCCTAGCTTTCCATCCTCTGCTAATAAACCGTACGGCAGAAATCCTACGTTTATGGGGCTACAACACACCTACACGTACAGTTCTCCCTTCACCGATGGCCCAAAGAATCCTAGCTTTCCTTCCTCTGCCGATAGACCGTACAGCAAAACCCTACCTTTACGGAGCTTCAACGCAAGAACAGTTCTCCCTTCACTGATGGCCCCCAAAATCCTAGCTTTCCTTCCTCTGCCGATAGACCGTACAGCAAAACCCTACCTTTACGGAGCTACAACGCACCAACAGTTCTCCCTTCACTGATGGCCCAAAGAATTCTAGCCTTCCTTCCTCTGCCGATAGACCATACAGCAACAATCCTACCTTTACGGAGCTAGAACACACCAACAGTTCTCCCTTCACTGGTGGACAGCCAAACAATCCTAGCTTTCCTTCCTCTGCTGATAGACCGTACAGCAACAATCCTACCTTTACGGAGCTAGAACACAACAGTTCTCCCTTCACTGAAGGCCCAAAGAATTCTAGCCTTCCTTCCTCTGCCGATAGACCATACAGCAACAATCCTACCTTTACGGAGCTAGAACACAACAGTTCTTCCTTCACTGAAGGCCCAAAGAATTCTAGCCTTCCTTCCTCTGCCGATAGACCATACAGCAACAATCCTACCTTTACGGAGCTAGAACACACCAACAGTTCTCCCTTCACTGGTGGCCAGCCAAACAATCCTAGCTTTCCTTCCTCTGCCGATAGACCAAACAGCAACAATCCTACCTTTACGGAGCTACAACACACCAACAGTTCCCTTCACCGATGGCCCAAACAATTCTAGACAGACAGTCTGCACCGCGGCAGTCAAAGCTTTTTGTTAACAGGCAGGTCAAGCGGGATCATGAAACACGCAACACAAAGCTAAAACATTGGAGAATGTTGAGTAAAAATGGGAGGAATTTGGAATCTCCCTCATGAATCCGTTATTTTAATTTTGATGGAGGTCATTTACAGCTGCCAGAAGTGCCTTTTTAATCTCGTCTTCTGATATAATTTCCCCACAGTCATATCTCAGTGACTTAACTGAATTAATGGTTTCAGGAGGAAAAAATATCACTATATGATTGAAAAAGTAACAGTTCAAATTTGCGGACCACAACTATAATGCCACATGTTTATGAAGTCCTATATATATATATATGCATTTCTTTATAGAGTGCATGTGCCTCCTAGGAAGACTGAGCCAATTTTTTATAATTGTGATGACTCCAAAACCTCGCAGGATATACCAATACTTATGTGCTACATGATCAACCTTTCCAATCACTAGCTTCCATTCAGTATCTTTCATAATGCAATCGTGTGACGTGTGAACTTAATCTTTAAAACTCTTATTCACACACAGACCAGTAACCACCGCGACATACGTCAAACATTTCCAACACAAATAAAAAACATTAAAGTCATTTCTTCAAGTTTTCTTTTTAGAGTTTTATTTGCAAATCTCTTTCGGCTTTCTTTGAAGTACAAAATGTACGGAATACAAAAAAGTGTTGCAAAATATACACAAAACATATCACTATGCTCTTTATCTCTCGTGCGTGAGCAAAATTATACAGAAGTAGTATTGTACAGCCTGAATATACTCAGGAAATCTCATTTTCATTACAAAAATTGCATAAAGATTTTGTATTTTAAAATAAGGCAGCTTGATTTACAGACAGTTATAAAAACCACTGTGTGCAAAATGATATACCTGTACAGTTGTACTCAAAAATCGAATAATAAATAATAAGAATACAAGCATTGATTATTGCAGATGAAACGTTTTAAAAAATGTAGCTTTTGAAAAAGAAGAATTGTGACCTCTTTGGCAGCTAGTTTGCAGATGATGCACATTTTTTACTCTGAGAATTCTGAGTACATACTTATTTTGATCTTGATATTGGAAAAAAAGAAGGCAATTTGGTATTCATCAGCATTGTATGTCATTGCCAGTGGTTGCAAGATTTGCTACAAGGCAGTTTGAAAGACAGGAACGCATTTTTTTCTTCAAAGCACACAAATAAAACTACGACTTGATCTTAAAAACATCTCTTTTGATGAATTTGGTTTCAACTTACTTCAAGTTATCAATAAAATTTGTCTGTTGACCACATTCATAACTGCAAATGTATGAATTCTAATTTTCCAACTGTTTATATATTAGCAGTCACAGTTTCAGAGTGAAGAGTGAACAGAGATAAATGAGAGAGTGAGAGAGAGATAGAGAGAGAAGGAGAGACAGAAATAAAAAAGGACAGAAATAAAAAAGGACAGAGGAAGTAAAAAATTTCACCATGTTTACATGTTACTTAAAATGTTCATGAAGACGACATACAAATCGTATAGAAAAAACAACTTCATCTTAAACAATATTATTCAAGAAATATTGACGGTATACTTTAATAGTCTTTGCAGATAAACAATTGTGTATTTCACAGAAATGCATCAAAACAATACATGTACAAATGTACTTCGAATTACATTGTTGCCTGTCCTGCATTCCCATATATAATTAATATTTTAATCAAATAAAAGGAGTAATTAAAATGGTTTCATTTAAATCTTGGAGCTACAAGTCACATACGAGTAGTAAAGAAAAAAATTAAAGCACAATTTATCATAACGCATATTTTCATCTGAATTTCAAAACTGGTATTGATTTCCTCATGACTTGTATAGATTCTGCATGATTTTCATTTGTATCAGAAATATAACCACTTTCATTTTTTTTACGGTTACTTTAATATAAAAATAGAATGCTTCAATTACACCACTAGGGTACCTCCCTGATTACAAGTAGCAATAAAAACTTACAAATCACTTATGTATCAAAATATTGTCTGCATAGAAAACTAATACTTATGATCGTATGAATATAAACAGGACCAAAGTGATTTTGTGTGTGTGCACGTACCTGACAAATAGGGGGTCTTAATAAAAAAATCAAGGATACATGCAAGATAACGGTATACTTTTTTTCCAAGTCCTTTTCTCATGGAATTATGAAGATGTAAAAGGATCACCATGTGTGAAGTGTCCTCCTGCTTCACTACATACGCTGATCAAGGTTAATGATGCTGTACTTTGGATAACATTACAAGATGTGAACTGCTCCAGTTAAAAATTAGTACTTCAAATAATTTACTCAAATTATTTCATCCTTTTGTACATGAAACTAGCTCAAATGTTAAAACTAAATATTTAGTTAATGATATTCCAAGCCTTGATGCATAATTTCGAGAATATTTATTTTCTCTCTTAATATTCTTTATTAAATTACAAAAAATAGACTGGTAGATTGAATTGCCAGAAGGAAGTTTCTCCTTAATTTTAATAATTGGAACAATATTTTAGTTCCCTCTTAAAGATACAAAACTGTCCAATCATAAAGAGAATGAAACATCCACTGAAAATGAATTCACATTATAAAAAAAAAACATGCTCTCATATTTGTCTTGCATGCTGTTAATAATGTAACTTAAACTGAATACAGACATTTGGCAAGCTAGTAGTCATGTTTATGTACAAACAGATAGATAAATACTTAAATTGAGGGACAACAAAACCCCACAATGATTCAAGGAATATCTCTCACTTTGAACATTAAAAAATTGATCTTTTGCATTACAACACAATATTGGGAAATTTGGAAAGCATACTACATGTATCTCATAATGGTTCACAGATGCCTTTAACGGATGTACATGTATATATTGTAGACTTATATCATCAAATTATACGTGGAGAGATTTTTCATTATCTGGTTAATCTTAAAAATCGATACCTTTTGAAACTAGTGTCTCGAGTTTTAAAAATAACAAGTATGACTAGTTCTAGACAGGATTTCAGATAGAAAGGTTGTGAGAATACAAATGCTAGTTTCCAATACAACAAAAATATTAATGGCAGTGTTATAGCTAGGCAATTGAAGGTGCTTTTTCAGAACAGACTGTTTTACGGTGATTGAAACACTTGGAATTTAAGGTTCATCAGAGTGTAAGGAATAAAGGTATACCATTTATATCCTTTTCTTGCTAAGAAGTGCCATTAGAAAAAAGGAAATAATTAACATCTGGCATAACATACCCTTTCCCCCAATACAGATTTATAGATCTATGGAATGGGAACCTTTGCCACAACTTTTTATTTCTGAAAGAAGAAAGAAAGGAAGGAATGGAGGAAGAAAGAAAACTTATTGAAACAAATCTTCAAGCTAACACCTGGCATAACATACCCTCTCCCCTAGTGAAGAGTTATAGATCTATGGAATGGAAACCTCTGCCACAAACTTTCATTTCTGAAAGAGAGAAAGAAAGATGGAGAGAAAAAAGAAAAGAAGGAATGGAGGAAGAAAGAAAGTAAAAGAAAACTTATTGGAACAAATCTTCTAGCTAAATGTGACTATTAAATCATAAACATGACCAATCACTGTATATGAATCACAGCTGAGAGATAGACAACATTCAGTTGAAAATCTGTGGCTACATTACCAATTCTTTGGTACCCCTGTAGAGTAAAAGGCACTTCCATAGATACGTGCAAAGCTTCTACATGGAATTCATAGGTATCATTAATTGTCAGCTGAAGATCAAGGAAAGGAAGCTCCTGATATTATTTTTCTGCAGCAGATATAATACTGTCAACCTTGTACCAAATATTCTAAATTGATGCTTGGGACCAACATACAGCGACTCTTTGGCGATGTTGGAAATCCCAGAAGACTTCACTGGATAAGTTTTCTCATTTGGTACATGCATACACTTATGGTGTCTTTCATACTAATGCAGAGCTGCGTTTTGAAATACTCTATTGCTTGTTTTGCAATTTTGGCCATTCCCATGCTTCCCAGAACCTCCTGATTAAACCAGAGGGTAACCAGCTCCGCAGCTGTGAGTGAAAGCATTTGTTGAACATCCTTCAGTCCTATTCTATGGCATGTTAACAAGATCTTTAAAGTCACTGAGCAGGAAAAGACTTTGGACTACATTTCGCAGCATCGATCTAAATGCTGGAATACACTACTCCTGACTCGATGAATGCATTAATAGGAGCTTTGACATCACAGACAGTCCAAATTCATACAGCCCCTGTATGAAAACTCTCCAAGGGATTGAGAGCAACTTGCATGGTGTTACAATCCTTCTAGGGAAAGTCGGGCTGGATCATGTTGCAACGGCTTTAGCAGGATGTCCTCAGACGATACCTCCTAGGCTTCCTTCAGATGATGCTTCCAGATGATGTCTTCAGAAGATGTATTCATATGATGTATTTATATGTCTTCAGACAACGTCTTTGGATGATACCTTCAGACGATTCCTTCAGTGATGTTTTCAGACAATATCCTCACTTCCAGAAGATGCTTCAGAAGATGTATTCATAAGATGTCTCCAGACAACGTCTTCGGATGATCATGATACCTTCAGGAGATTCCTTCAGTGATGTCTCCGGACAATAACCTCACGGAAGACTGTGCATCTGGTCTGGCTCATCATGGATACTCTCTTCACTAGAAGCAGGTGTCAGAGGGGGACTCCTTGAAGGACTGTTCACAGAGCTTGGAGGTGACAGAGAAAGGGGACCAGCAAACTTGTCCAACTCATCTATAATAAAAGATCAAAGAACCATGTTATGGAACTACTGGAATGCAAGTTAGATATAAACATAAAATAACACAAGTTATATAGTATAACTTTCATTTTGACATTAGTCATAGTAAAAGAAAGCAGCAGTTGTATAGTAAGGTTTTAGTTTTAGTGATTTTTTTCATGTGGTAGTTCTTTTTGAATAAATCTTCATTTATTCAATTTCAAAATCAAAAGATAAGATACATGTTTATTTAGATGTAAATCTACTCACATTCAAAAACTGAATATTCTTTCTGTTTTTGACTCAATTTCTCCACCATGCAAATCTCTCATATATAATACATGTAGAAATAGAAAAAGTTTTGGTGTTGTCTAATACCTTTGAGATGTTGGAAGTCATCAGGATAGAAGGCTGTGGTGTTAGACGGTGAGGGAGGCTCCTCTTGGCACTCATCCTTGAAGTCCTCAAGTCTGGTGTTCAATAGACTCATGGACCTGATATCCAGAGACCCATATTTATCGCTCCTTCTCCTCCTTGGCATCGGTGCACTGTTCAGCGAGATGTCCGATGTCCTGTGGCTGTTGCCAGGATCGGAGCTCAAAGACCTCCTCTGTCGGGAACCCCTCAGCAGGCTAGGTCGCCGTCCTGCAAGGAAGCTCGGAGACCGCACCGCGCGGCGCCCGAACCCACCAATGGTGGCCGACCGCTTCAACGTTTGTATTCTCATGTCTCCCGCATTGTGGATAGGACTCTGGGGGATGAACTCCATGATGGGGCTGCAGGGTTCTGAGAAGGTTGGAGTTCCTGGGGACTGCATCCTTGGGGAGGGCGTCTGCCAGGATCTTTGTGTCAGTGGCAAGGTTTGGGAGTGAGCCGTTTCCTCGTCCGGTACACTCTTGCTTCTCGTGTGCATGGATTTGAGCTTGTTGTCGTAGGCAGGCTTCATGATGAGGTAACCTTCATCTTTCTTGTCTGGCAACTCCACCCATTCAGTGTCGCCCTCTTCAGTTGTGAAAGAAGGAACAGTATTGCATCGCTTTCTGGGAGGGAGGAAAGGTGGGCACCCAGTCGGACTGATCGGTGATGGTGGACCTCTAGGGAGTGGTCTACCACGAAGATGATCTAAAAAATATTAAAAAATGGCAATAGATGTAATTATTAGATGAAATTACAGTTTAAAAAATTAAAAATAGCCAAATTTGCACATAATAAGAACATCATCAGTTTTTAGATAAAGGAAAGGAATTGTTACCTTCTGTTTGTTGAATAGATGGTTATCATAGATGTAGTTTATGAGCCAAACAGTAAACATTGAACTGATTTGTACCAATAATTTGTGGATCATATTACTTGTATTTAGTAATAGGACCATAAACTTCCATGTATATGCTAAACACATGTAAATCATGAACTGATTAATCTCACATTTTGGTAGAACATACAGGTGTATACAATAGAGTAGATAAGTACATGTAAATGATCAACTGCTGCTTCAAATACATTTCTGTAAGGCAAGTCGTCTGGGAAATAATCTTATCTTTGGCAGACGAGTTAATGAGGTGTAAAAACAAAATTTGTTTAGTGCAATATTTCATGACATCTATAAATTGGTATAAAAGGGTCGTGACGATCAAAGAGAGATACAATTTTGTTGTCTTCATTGTCACAAAGTTATTCAGCCATTAAAATGTTTGCATGGTGATAGAATAGGGTAACAAAAGCGTACCCTAGTCACCAACAGGAAAATTGATTGGTGTGTGGAATCAATTTTTTTGTTCATTAGGATGAATCTCCCCTCTGCCATATAAGTAACCATTTTTCTTCGACTGAATGAGCAAATTAATAGTGATGCTTTCAAAAATTATTTTGTAATACCAAAAGATATTCTTGATTTTTAGATCCCTGGTCACCCTAACTTCTAAAAAAACTCTTGTTTCTCTTGAGCAGTCTTTATATACAGATTTCATTGTACTAGGGCAACCTGTCTATAAAGACCACCTGCTTATAAAGACATCGGTTCTTGTTTCCCTTGAGTAGTATTTAGATAGAGATTTCACTGTACCTGGTTTTGGTGGGATAGGAGGCAGGTTGTCTTGCAAAGGTGAGGAAGTTCTTGATAGTCCAGCAATTATCAGTCTCTCACTGCTGAAGTTTTCAGGGTGATTGGACAGTAGCGTTTCGATGGATGGCAGTCGCAGGTTGGCCGACTTGGGCGGCACGGGAGGAGGCTTCAATAAGAAGGGGTCGCGATCAAAGCTGTTGTGCCTCGAGCTCGCTGCACTGGAGTAATGAGAACTGTCATAGTCCGATCCACTGGCTATGTAAGATGAAGTCTCACTGTCCTGGGAGTTCCTTTTTAACCTTGCTATTGGACCTACGGGTTTCACTAGAGTGGCGTGGTCAAACGGAATAGGAACAAGAATGTCTTGTGGAAGTGATCCAAAGGAGTCCCCGGTGAAATCTAAACTTGGATACAATCCTACATGGATGCTAGTCTCCTTCAGAGAGGAGAAGCTGCTGTTTGTTCGTTTATGGACAGGAGGAGGGGGTGGAGGGGAAGAAGGTGGCGAGAAATTAAAGCTTTCCAAGATGTCAGATTTTGGCAAGGTAAGAAGCACTTGCGTGCTCCTTTTGCGTCTACAAGCGGGAAGTGTATTGGAGAGTGTCGTTTTCGGACTTGGCAAGTTGACATACTCTCTTTCGTCCGGAGTTGCTGCAAGGTTAAGGTTGAATCTGTCCGTGTTGATCAGATCCTGGATACATCTCTGGCTTACACCTGTACCTCCTCCTCCTCGATGGCTACTACCGTGACTTGTCGCATGGGTCTCTTTGTTGCCTTCAAGGTGACTTCGATGTTGACAGGGTCTCCCACTGTCCACGTCCTCATGAATTGATGATCGATAATGATCAAAGGAAGCCATCACTTCGTATTCCTGCTCCCTGATGGGAGTGTTCTTTTGCGGACAAAGCAACATTTCATGCTCAAACGCAGTCTCCTCTCCCGACAGATTACTTCTTGAGTTTCCATCTGTCCTACTTTGAGAGCTTCCGTCTGTCCTATCCACACTTGTCCACGACTGACTCTCTCGTATTCCCATATCTGTTAATTCAATTACTTCTCTGGACATTCTCGAATCTGAATGAAACTGCATATTTCTATTCAGGTCTGCTCCAGACATAAGAGCATCTCCTTCATGCGGTTCTTCATTTTCTTTACTCTCCATCGTTCTTTCCAAAATTCTTTCCATCGTTCTTTCATGCTCTCCCCTTTGTTCTGAAGCATATCTAATGTCTTTGGCATTTGCATTGAGTAACCTTTGCCTCTCGGCAGCGAGCGTGCCTTGCTCTTCATCACGATTTGCTGAAAATTTAAGAAAAGGAAATAGACAGGAAAACAGATTAATATCATTGTCATAACATGTCACCGTACACAATAAAACAAGAGTATATGAAGCTCAGGATGAAAGGAAAACACAAGCTTGCACCTTTTCAGAACTTTGTTCACAGGTATTTCCTGTTTTGTGAAAATAGGTTAATAGTGTCAAATAGATCTTCAGGCGGGAACGAGCTCTGATGCCCTGAGGCAACGTTCAACAGAGAACCCTAAAAAATACCTGAGCAATCGACAAATTGGAAAACTATCCCTCATAAAGTGGCAGTTTAGGACAAAGATTTGGAATTAACCCCTTCCATGTCACTGTGTTTTGGGGCAGTCATCACAAATAATCTTCAGTAAATTTTGAGTTCAAGTGATTGCATTGATAAAATGGGGGTAAAATATCTTCCATGGTTATCAATTTTATGATAGAGGTAGTCGTTTTGGTTTCCGGAAGCAAAAAAGGTAGACCTTCTTTGCCAAATAACCTGTTCAATGAGAAGATTTTTTGGGGGGCGGGGTTTGTCACTCATGGCATGGAAAAATGAATGTACAACTTGTTTTGAACACACAATGTCTCTATTTTGTGCTCACAGGCAGAACAGAAAGTTTGGTCGAGCATTGAAAATGCTTACTGGAATCCTTTAGATGAAAAACAGGAAAAGGGATTTGTGATTACAAACTATTGTCAAGAAAAATGATAAAATGAAAGAGGAAAATTGAAGGTAGGATATGATGTTGATCTGAACTGCTCTCCTCCCCACATATAATTACACAGAACAAAAAAAGAAATTTTTGCTGTACCTGGATTTGGTTCGGAATGAGTAGACCATCGACTTGGCAAGTGTTTGAGCGTGGCAGCATCGAAATGATTCTTGATGCATTCTGGATCATCGACAAGGAGAAGATAGTTGCTGCTCTTTGCAGTGTTGAGGACTGGCACAAGAGAAGAAAGAACAAGAATGGATGTTTGTAAAGATATTCAGACTTCATAGGATTAACAAATTGTTTAATAATCTAAGCTAAGAAATTGACGTTGATAACTTGCAAAGGGATGTGTGTGTTTCTTATGATTCTCTTTAAGACACAGTCATGGTGAACTCCCTAAACTGAAATTTCATACTTCAATTAACATGGATTTCAGTAAACAACATTTCATCAACAAGGATTCCTATAAATAACATTTCACTTTTGAAATAGGGATCATAAAACTCCTGTAGTTTACACAGATTTACACAATACAAATGACCTCCACGGAAAAAAAACGTAATGGTTTCCATGAATCAGTTAAAGTGAACATAGTCAATGCTAAATCAATAACGAATGGATTAAGTGAAAAATCTTTTTGCAAACAAGGTATACTAGCTTATATGAAGTATTAAACCTTGATAATCTATATCCATTCAATTATAAGTGATCGATGCGTCAGCTGGTTCATGCATTAAAGATCCTTAATCCTACCAATTATTCTTACCACTATAGACTTCCTAAAGTAGAAATGAGCATTGCTGGATGTAACTAAAAGAAAAATGTACATCTCTCACCTTTGACTGAGAAGGCAAATCCCCCTTCAAAGCTACCATAGCGGATGACATGCTTTAAATTCCAGGCACAAATAAGTCTGGTCGGAGTTTCTGGCGTGATGGCAAAGTGGTTATTGTAGAAGTAGAAAGCCGCTCGACCCGAGGGTAGCTTACCCTTGCTGGGAATCGATACCCTGATCTTGAATTCAACAGCTGCACAGAAAAAAGATAATGATAAATAGTTTGATAATGGCTCTCAGTAGATGGTAAATAAATGATCGTAAAAATAGTTACTTTAGAAAAAGGGAAAGACCGTTGCATGAAGTGGTGTTTTTTAGAAGTTAGAAGTTAAAGACAATATCCAGGGACAGTACAATTAGGAGCTGCTGAAATGGATAAGCATTTTGAGGCTCGACGTTCAAATATATAATACCAAAAAAAAAATCCTACTTTTTCTGTTTGAAACACATATAAATATCCTAAAACTGATAGATTAAAGTAGAAGAACCTTTATTCAGGTAATTTCAAACTAATCCAAAATTATCAGTATTAGAAGAATGAAGAAAAGGACAATAACATTTTGTCTACATCAAGGTAAAGTAAGTATATAATGTGAGTATGGAGATGAGCAAAGAGAGAGAGAGAGGGAGAGGAGGGCAAAGGAGAAATTAATAATGTGATTACGAAGATGAGCGACAGAAGAGAGGGATGTAGAGAGAAGGGGAGGGAGAGGGAGACAAAGGAGAAAGAAAGAGAGAGAGAAAAATAACACTTGGAAGAGGTGGAAAAAAGCAAGAAGTGATGATTAATGAGAAGGGAAGCAATGGAGAAACATACGTGGAGGAACACAAAGGCAGTAATCAAGGTATGATACCAAGAAAGAGAAACAAAGCAAGGTCAGACAACAAACAAACTTTGAAGGAGAACTTAAAGTCTGTCTGCACTAGTTTGGCCAGGGGGATTAGACCTCCCTGCAAGGTCACTGACAGGTGGTTATCTCATCAAATCAGCTCTCAATTAACATAAGAACAAGAGCATCATGGGGGACCAACAGGCACTGATTAGGCATTGTTTGCTATATAGAGGGGGCAAGTAGCTATTAGTAGTGTAGTGGGGCTTTAAGCAATCCTCACCTGAAGGTAATGTATTCTTTATCTTGTGGTACCATTCCAACAACCTCTCGTGGGTTTCAAACGACAGCAAGATGACGGCTTGGGAAAGAACGATCGTCAGGACATGGATGTTCTTGGGGTACCTGTAGCAGTATTCCAAACCACTGTAGTTGGCGGCTGAAACGCAGACCTGCTCGCGGCCCAGCTCCTTGTTGTTCAACAGGGCATTCTGGTCCTTGTAGAACTTCAGAATGACTTCAGCTGTTCATGAAATAATACAATAAGTAGAGATTAACAAGGCATTCTATCTAGTCTTTGTAAACTTCAGAGTGACTTCAGTTGTTGACAAAAATTCAAGCAATAAGAAATAGAGATGCTCTTTAATTAACAGGGCATTCTGGTCTTTGTAAAATTTCTTAATGACTTCAAGTGTTTATGACAATAATACAAGAAATATAGAGGTACTTTTATTAAGTTGGTTCTATATAATGTGTCAATTTATATTTCTTCAATATGCCTGACAGTTGGTTTCTTTAACCGTTCTAAAGCACACTCAGACCAGGATTGTTAGTTGATAATTTTCAATGCATTTTACAACATCTACTTCATTAAACTTATATTGTGATAAACACACTATGGTCACTATCTATACTCCCTAATTCTCACACCTTTACAGAACTCTTTTAAATATCACTGATAATGACATGTATTCCTTTATTAAGAGATGTACAGTTCACGACCCGCATTAATTTAAATCTGAATCAATTTTGGGCGTTATTGAAAATTATTTTTGAAAGCTCTTGTTTGGTATTCCTGATTAATACGTTACTCATATTTGGATTTCAATAACATTTTTGAAGATATTTTAGGTATAGTAAATGGTTTGTTCATTTGTAAGGTATTGATATAATAGTCTAACTTAATAAAAAAAAAATAGTATTGTAATGCTATTTGATGAGAAACCATGCTAAGTTGATACTAGTGATAGTTTGACTTATAACAAACATTAGGTATATCATTTATTCCTTATAGAAAATATACAAATGAAACTGTGATACCGTAATCATCTCAACTTCCAATTCGCAATCTCACCAATTATTCATTGATATCTCGCTAATTATTCATCAGTCTTCCAAGGATAAAACTTCACTGTGACTTGTAAATACTTATCCCCCAATACTGCTCAATCATAAATTGAAATAAAGAATTTGACATGTTGTGCGGTTCTTGTTTTCTTTTTCTCTTTAGAAAATGAAATTGCCTTCAGGGCAAAATCCTCTTAATCACATTTTAAAAGATTGTAATTATCAAATCCTAAGATGTAAACACATTCTTGATGACTGTCTACAAAGAATTCTAAAAATGTCATCAAAAGGTTAGGACGGAGAGGCTGCCAGACATTCAATGCCTCCATAGTGACCTTCTTGCCCTAAATTTAGCTGTATGCCCTACCCTTGAAGGGTATCAACAAATTAGTTCACTTGTCTCTTTTAAATGCATCTTTGCTAAACAAACAAACAATGCCAGCGGCCTGTTCATGTTAGTTCCAATGATGGGAAAGTTTTGACATTGAAGTACTTCACACATTTCAGCTATTTTCATGTTTGTCAAGAGTAAACAAGTATTTTTTCCCCTTTCCACCGCTTTCATTCAAATTGTGATAGTTACGATTCCAAAGCATTAGTCAAATGCAGCCAAGCAAGAAAAGGAGGCCAATTCACAAATTCATGAAGTTATCTTTAAACAATGATATCCGGATTACCTAGAAGGTAAATAAGAGGGCAGCCATGACATCATTGCGGGAATTAGAAAAAACAGAAATTTAGGAATGAACATGCGGTATTTCATGATAAAAATAGGAAAAACAAGCCTTGCATTAAATATCAATTAATTGTTTAAACTGATTGGAAAAACACATTTTACCTTATCAACAATTTTTATAGCTCTTTTTGTTGTTGTCACAATGAAATTTTTTGTTCAGAAGGAAAATGCCAACACTGTCAATTCTTAATCAAACAATTATTAAAACACCAACAACACAGGGTATCAAATGGCAGATAACATGTCATAATTGTCATTCATATACATGTACCCAAAAGACAAAGCAAAAGATTTATTAAAAGATTAATGAGACTAAAAAATGAGAGAGAAAATGTGATGGTACATCAAAGACATTGTGTACAAAAAGGTATGTGAAAATGACTTCATAATTTCAATCAATAAACTACCGAAAAGTTTTATGTTTAATAACCAATGCATTCATTTGTATTATGACATCTCTCTCATAAACCTATTACGTAAGCATCAAAGACAAAGGGCATTCAACTGCATTGACAATTTAAAAACATTCACAATTTATTTAACCGCCAATTCTCTGAAATTGTCTGAATTAAGTTCATGAGTTCATATATGCAGTGTATAAGAATACATCTCTCTGGCTCTTGTAACTTTATTCCTTTTAATCTTCCACAAAAAAAGAATAAAAGATCAAGAGCAAAATCTGTTACCATCCTGTCAGGCTGATTTTGGTCCCTTTAGCAGCTTGCATAAATATCCCAAGATCAAAGTTGTAAACCAAATACCTGATAACTGCACCAAGCAAATAAGCCGCCTTCCTATTTCGTTTCTTAAGTTACATTGTTTACAAAACCTGATATCTTTCGAGAAGAAAGAGAAAGAGAAAGACGTGAGGTGAAGACTGTGCCTAGCTGGTACACACACTGTAAACCTTCTGTATACTTCAGAATATATACTATGGGAATGGGAGAGAGCTAATATATGTATTTTTGTCTGGTTTGGGGGGTATGGCTGGTTTGCTTTTGAGTTTTACAATTGTCCAAATTCATTGTGTACTGTGTACATGTGTAATACACAGGGGTTTTTTCCAGAGTATTTGCTGTTTCACTATTTTTGGAATGGAAATGTAAAAAAAAGAACAAAGAAAAGAGATAGTTATAGAGGGAGATCGACAAATAGAGAAAGATATACATGTGTATATATATATAGAGAGAGAGAGAGAGAGAGAGAGAGAGAAGGGAGGGATGGATGGATGGAAGAGAGTTGTTGTTGACATTTACAAAAATAGAAAAAGAATTGAAGCCACATCTCTCTTTCATATTTTTCTACATCAGGACTATATGCATGTGAAAGGGTAGGCTAATACTTTCATAACTATCCTTCCAATTTGTATGAAGTCTATGAATCTCACCAATCGAAACATGTTTAAGTTCATGCACTATTTTTTTCTCAAAACCATTCTTATTAATTACCAGCTGGCATCCAAACAACAAGTATACTGTGAAACCTGTCTATAAAGACCGCTCTCAAGGGATCCAAGAAAAGTGGCCTTTAAGAGCAGGTGATTTTATTTACACATTCCTTCATGCATGTTTCACTGGCGAACACTTTTCAAAGGAAATAAAATATGTGGCATTTTTAAAGCAGGTTTGATATTATATCATCTTATGCATACAAAAAATCCACAGTATAATAGATTTCCAATATTCCTCTTTATTACATTGAAACCTGTCTATAAAGACCACCCAACTTCCAAGGGAGACAAGAAAGTGGTCTTTATAGGCAGGAGTTTTTTATGTACACGTTCCTTCATGCATGTTTCACTGGCAAACACTTATCAAAGGATAGTGAATACATACGTGGTCTTTATAAAGCAGGTATGACTATCGTATACTCATCTTGTATATACAAAATATCCCAACTATACTAGCTTTCCATGACTATTCCTTTTTAATACTATCCTTCAGTGCAGTTTGCATCAAGACTACCAATCCCATCTACCCCAACGTTCTTTTGGTATTAAAAACAGTATTAAAAACGTGTTGTACTTTGATCACCCTGATGACTGAGATCAAGTTACTGGAGTGGCCATAGGTATGGATACCACTTCAAAATATATTTCTTGTTTGCTTGCTTTGAGTGTCTCCTTCTGCAAATTCATTACCAGAACATTTGAAATTTAGACTGAATATTTAACCTAAAATTAAATCTATACACATGTAAATGTACATATACATGGGTAGCTACAAATGCCAACAATACTTGAATAGAAGTCTGTATTTTAAAAAAAATCATCTCATAAAAAAAGTAAGCCAGTGTAGGGAAACATTTTGTTGTTTTTTAATGCAAAATTCCACTTTGTACATGTACATGTATGAGCTCCATAAAATGTTATGGGTAATATATATTAATTTACAGAATTTGTAGAACTTTATAGTGCTCCATTTATACTACCATTCACATGATTTTGAAAGCATAACATTAATGATCTTTCCAATGCAAAAAATTAACAGGAGTAATCTTGTTCCGAGTATATTCAATCATCTATCTTTTTTTTGGTAAACTGTAAGTCTGTTGGTGGTCACAATTTCCACAGATTCAATTCAATCATCTCCCCCAAAATTGTCCCTTCCTGCAGAAGGACCATATGAGTGCTCTTCAATAATGGATTACAGTAAACACCAAGGCCTTGTTTATCACCACCAGCTAACCCCCCTTTTCTCTCTTCCTCCCTTTGTCCGTAACGGATCAGCGGGTTTGAATGGCACAGCCTGAAAAACAACCGTTTGGGGTTTGATCAAACGTGAACGTGACCCCGCCCGGCCGCAGTGTGTTTCCCACCGGGGACCACCTCCTCTGTTCACCCCTTCTTTGCTTCTATTAATCCCCTATTCAATGTATCTTGTTTTCTTGGATGCCTGCTTGAAACATAATGAATCGTATCAATAGCTCGTGATCAATACGAAACATGACAATACGTCTCATATGTTGTTGAGTACTTCTATTCAACAAAACGAAAGTTGATAGCAAGATTCACAACTGAAAAACCTCCCATTATTTCACAAAGTCCTGTTTTAACTACTGAAGTAAAGTATAAAATTGCATCGATGATTCCCATTCCTAAAAGCATGAATCCTCTGAATCTTACATATCATATTTCCTACAAGGAAATGAATAAAATATTTATATCTATGACTTATTATGATTGAATCACCATAGTTCTTGCTTCTTTGCCGCACAATTGTTTTCAGGTGCTGAATATAACGAAAATCTTAATAAAAAGCAAACAATTGCAACCAACACAAATTATTCCCCCAATGCCCAATCCTAATTTAATTTTTCATATTGAAGATTAATAAAAACACAATAGGCCGAATTGAAAGAAGCACAAATTTACATAAAGGTGTCAGGAGAGAGAATACTACAGATTATTGTTATGCAAACATTAAAATTGATGCCCAATTTATTTAATAAATGAATCCATCTCTATAATCAATGAGTTATAAAATATTAAACAAATTAACAAAGCAAAGAAAATATGCCCAAGACGATCCAATGAGTTCATTATTTGGCACATGTCATGGACACTTGTGTAACAGAGTAGCAAGACAGTATGCAACAATATAACGATATAATGGTTTTGAGACTTTAAGTAATCTCCTAGTAGAGGAAAGGTCATGGGATTTTATTTTATTTTATTTAGGACACAAACAATGTCGAAAAACATGTGGAGTCTGGTAGAAGAATGGGACCATATCAATTAAAACTGGTGCTAGTCCGCCTCGTGCAAACAGATCCTGGAGATAAATCTGATACTTCTGTCCCGCAAAACAACAGATTGGAGCAGCCAACCGACCGCTGGAACTTGTTTTTCACCCAGCGCGAGCGAACGAACAAGCTATTTAGAGGGCACAATAACTTGTTTTTGACTCGGACTAGAAAAACAAGCAAATAAAAGGATTATTCTCCGGATTGTTTATGGTGTTTGTAGAGTGGAGAAGAGCAGGGAGAAAAACATGTACAAAGTCTGCTTCGTTGATCATGTTCTGAAAGTGTATTGACACATCGGCAGAGGGAGGTGATAACGGTCTATGCGGACTACATGGACCAGGCACTGCAGCACGCGTTTAGTGAAGGACATAGGTGTGTTCCCACTCACTTTTTAGAGTGGTTTTGGGGGGTGTTTAGGATCTAATGACCATGTGTTTTTGGGCTAATGATGACGTAAACTGAACGTGTAAAAAAGGTCAGGTGAGGGAAGGGTGGAGATCTGAAATTGGTACAGAGGAATAGGAGAAAGATGGGGAAGAGAAGATGAGGGATAAAGAATGGAGAGAGAGAGAGAGAGAGAGAGGAGTGAGAGAGAGAGATGCAAAATGATAGTTATTTGTGCAGAAAGAATGACAAAGCAAGGAAAGATGGTTAAGTGAAGAATGTTGATGGTGATGTACAGAGACAGAATTAAAATACCTTTTGAAAAAGGATGGGAGAGAGAGAGAGAGAGAGAGGGGGAGGGGAAGGGGAAGATATAGTGACTGATACAAGAGATTGAGTGGAAAACAGACAATGATTAATCATTTAAACTGTTATGAAAGGCATTACCATGAGGAAAAGGAGGGCAGTTGGGAGAGTCAAGAAAAATTGGTATTAATAAAGCAAGAAAGAGAGATAGAAAAAGAAAAAAAAGTCACACAAACACACACAAAGGAAGAAAATAGGGACTTTGGCAGGACAGATGTTGAATCACATCTGTTTGAGGCCATGTTAGTATTTGTGCCTAATTCTTTTAAGTTTCAACTGATTTAACAGTATGTTTGTACTTTGTAGCCAGAAAGACATGAACAATTTAATGATTTTTTGGGGCTCTAAACGGACACTATCATGTATTTGGTAATTTGTTCAAGAATACAAGAAGTTGAAATAAAGGAATATATTAAGTATAAACTCATGTTTCAAAACGAAATTAGTAATCATCTCCTGATGGACTTTAGGGTTTACAAATTGAATGTGAATAGATAACCACCAAAAGTTATCAAAGATGACCATGGCTTGAAAGTTGTAAGAACAGTGAACTTAGATAATAATCTTTATATGATGTGAACATATTGCCAATTCAATATCATGTACATGTATTATTCATATTTCAAGTATAATTAAATCTTAACATTTGAAATCAAGGAGCTGTGAAAACACTATTGCACATTAATCATTTTTATAAGAAAAACACTAGAGTATTTTGATACTAACTTTGCTATTTCTGGACAGAAATAATGTGTGAAAGATGAATAAGCATACTAAAAAAACTGAGTGTTTCAGCAATTTTTCAACTTAGGGATATATATATAATTTTATGGTATTAGAAATTCATGATATAAATTAGAACTTCAAAATATTTACACATCTTTATGTTTCTATGCCAGCAGGCCTACATTTAAAATAAATAAACATATACCTGGTAATCACTACTTTTCATATACTTTGATCTTATAATGTTGTGTTAACACTTATAAGTTCCTGGCTCAACATGTCATTATGTTATATGAACAGGGCATGTTGTTCTGAAGAGTCAATATTATGAGAATTTGTGCAGTGTTTACACATACTAAGTATAGTTCATTATATTTGGTAAATATACATTGTATGCAGAGTGGATTCTTATTTTCAACTGAAATCTCAAAGTTCACCAATGATGCAGAAATAATTTTACAAAGTCATACTACGGATAATTATAATCAAGATATGTGAGCTTGGGGAGTGAGGTGGGAAATACGGTTGGGAAAGAACCAGAATGAGAAATATTTTTTAAAATCTGCCACATTCAGAGTGCAAATCACATGCTCTGGCAAATGTTTCTTGTTCAATTTCCTACACTATAGACCCATTTGCACACCCAAACACCATTTTTAAAAGTTGTCAATTTTGGGGATTGCATTAACACTATTGAAAACCTTTTTTTTTTTAAACATTAGTATTTGCTCATTTGCTCTCTACTAAAATAACAATTGAAATTATAATTTTCCCTCAAGAAAATCATAAATCATATACATGCACAATGAATATAATTATTGCAAATATGTTTCTATTCAACCCCTGTATGGACAAAATCTATTCCATCATCAATTATTAAGAAAATGAAAGTTGATGAAATCTCTGTACAGAGCAATCTGTCACAGTGTTGCCAATTTGTGTTTGATAGATCCCAAATTCAAAATTTCATAACTTTCTAATTTTTAGTCATAATTTGCTAAAACTTGTCAGGATTACGCTACTTCACAGCTATTTGAACTTTAGTTAAACCTGTTTTCCTGTTTGGGGCTGGTTATAAAGTGTCTCAAAACAAATTAAGGTTCACAGGTAGCCGACACAAATACTCAAGGACCATTAGGGGTGATGTTTTTGTGTTGTTGTCGTTGATACCAGGCTAGTCTAACCGTTTTATTGGGGGTCATTTGGAGAGGCCATCATGGTGTAAACAAGGATTGATTGGACTCATCTTAAGCTTAAAATATATTTATGTCATAGACAACTTCCTAGAACCAACTAATTGCCCACATGGAACAAATCGTCTTTTGAAAGCCAGAAGGGTGTCTACTGTGTGTAAAAAACATATAAATTACTGTTCTTCTGGATCTCAACAAACAAAATTCACTATCCAAATGGTGCTTTGCAAGGTACCACTTTTCCCTCTAGTAGTCAAAAGAATTGTAAATGTACATGTACATGTAGATGCCACCATGGTTGCAAAGACTTTTGACAAATCAACTGCAGGAAATGTCAATACCACTGTCCATCATCTGGGGAGTGTTTCACAAAACTTGTCATCAGTGACAAATGACAGTTTTTGTTATAAGCTACTGAAATTCTTGCTTCTGATTGGTTAACAGCAGATTTGTCACTGATTTTTGTCATTTGTCATTGAAAAAAGGCTTTGTGAAATGCCCCCCCTGGTGACTACATGTAGTGTGAACACTGAATTGATAGCAACGTTTTATGCGATCAGAACATGATTTCTATGGGACATAAAATAGGGTAATGAATTAGATGATTACATGTATGTATTTCTAACTAGAAGTATCAATCAAGTGAATAATGAATCATCATTATTTAACCTATTTGTAACAGACTTCCTATATATGAACTCATGAATTGTATAAACCTTATGTTCCAGTGGGGTTGTCACTACACTAGTTGTCACAATACTAACTTGCAATTTAAAATAGAAAGCACTTTTTAGGGTTAAGTACAGTCTAAGCTACATGTGGAATGCACAAGCAAGGTTTTCAGAAAGCTCAGGTCCAGCCATGAGCAATGTTCCTACGGGTCTGTCGTAGCTTAAACCTTTTTGTGAAAAAGAGAACATGTTAAACTATTCCCTAACAATGTTGAGGGTTCACACAATCTAAAAAAAATAGTATTCTAGTTTTAAACTACAAGCTGGGAAAGCCTTAATTCTAACTACAAGTTAAAGTTATTTCTATTTCCACATGGTACATCTTGTCTTCAAGTAAGGACCCCCGCCACTTGTAGTTATCATGCTTAGCTTACCATCGATCGTGGTTGATAACTTCAGTTTAAAGCTTTGTAACCATGAGTGCATCCTAAATGAGTGGTCCCTAAATACAAACTTTGATGTTTAGAACCACAAAAAACTAAACTTAAAATGTCTAAACTTAAAGTCGGGCTGTCGTGTGAACCAAACTTTTACTGTTTCCCAATGACTAATCTCAACTGCCTACAAGATTAGCAAGTATATCAGACCTAGAAATGCCATGTTTCACAATACTCCGAGTCAACATACTTTGTGTTGTAGTTGAACTGTAAACCCATGCCCTCCTTGTTGCCATACATATAATTAAAAAGGGATCTATGTGGAGGTAAAATTTGATGTTGAAATCATTTTTGTTTTAAGCGTGAAGGTCTATTTCAGGTGAAGATGAAAAATAACGTTGGGAGCATTCTCATCTAAAGCGAGTTTCACTGAACATGTAGTCACTATGAACATAACAGACAAAGAAAGCGGACAAAATATACAGTTCCTCAGGTAGACAAAGGAACATCCCTTCACTGCTATTATGTAAAAAGGTGAATGTGCATGTGACACTTGTTCTACACATGTTTACATAATAGCAATGAAGGGATGTTCCTTTGTCTACCAGAGGAACTGTATATTTTGTCCGCTTTCTTTGTCAGTCATATTCATAGTGAGTCTCCCAGTTACACATGTCAGTGAGCAGTGCATGTGAATTTTAGCAAAAATTGAGTAAAATTCTTTTCATATTAATGATTCAAAATTACACTTTTTGCCTTCCTATTTTCTCTCTCTTCCTAATCTATGTAATTTGTGTAAATAAACATGCAACTAACAACTGAATATTAACTTTTTAAGATTGAAATGTTTGTTCACAGTGCCTAAACATTACATCCTGAAATTATTGTTCAAAAAGTTAAAACTGAGTTTTTCTGCATTTTACACTGTGCAAAATAGCCCAAGTAGGTATAAAGTTTTAAAAATGTACAGCGTCTACTCTACAGGCCAATGCTTGGGCGTTTGATAAGATGCGTTAAATTATGAATGAACTCTTTATATCATTTATATGCCAGACAAATAACCTCCCGGTGCTACATATGTATTCAACATGGGATAGATGTACCAAAGACATCAAGATTATTGAATTGTTTCCAGTGCAAAATTAATCAAAGACATTTTCGACAAATTTGTTATACTTCAAAGAAATCAGGAAATATGGACCAATAGTTTACCACCCACAGTATTACACAGAAATAGATAACTTGTCAATTTAAAAAAGGCTTTACCTCACTGCAGCCCAGTTATTTCACTTAATTCATTCAAAGTATTCACTACAATCTTTGTCACATAACATAAATATTTGCCCACTTATAAGGATGTTGTGATGGAGAAAATATGTTTATTGTATACTAACACATTTTTTCAATGATTGAATGCATCAATAAACTCTGAAATATCAAGATGAAGTTTGGATTTTAAAAGATTTTGAAATATTTGCTCACTCATTTGGATGTTTTATTGGAGAAAATCAGGTCATTTTTCACATACACTTTTTTCTTCCAAAAACCTAATATATGTCAAATTTCAAACATACATGTACACAATAAATAAACGAACGGGCGACGTTGTACTGGAGCAAACTTTGCATCAGAATATCAACTTAAATCTGTCATTGTAATTTATATACGCATCAGCTTGTGCTTAATTGCTGTATTGATTCTTTTTCCGCACAAAATTGTTTTGATCAAAGTTAATACTCCTTGGACGCTTAAATGGGTATGGGTAGCTTAAAATAAAGCTTCCCAAAACATGCTTAGTCACATGAAATGAGCCGAGTAAGAGAGGATTAAATGCTAACCACCGACCGACCGACCATCCCCAATGCCCATCTCATCACACTCCCTCACCATTAAAGTTGATACTCTAAGACAATCCCAAATACTAAGATAATTACATAAATAGAAAGCTTTTAACCCCCATAATAACACCAAATGGTGTCCACCCGACAAAACAAGTTTAGAATAATGAATTTATTCGAGTAAACTCTACCAAAATATCTAAGTCTGAAACCCGGAAGTGCACGTAGAATCGGGCCTCTATCCGTGACGTCACGAACGGGAGTCATGGGCTCAGTGAGAGTGAATGGCAGTGATATCCCTACGTAAATGCTATCCTGTCAGAGCTTAGATTTGTTGTTGTTAAGGAGTATATTTGATGGATTTTCTGTTTTCATTTGAATGAAGAATAACGAAGCAACATTTTCCAGTCGCTGATTTCTTTTTATATCCTCATATTCACCTATTTGGTAGAGATTTAAGACGAGTTTACTGCTTAGGAATTAAAGTTAAATCGTGCACTTATGAATAGGCGGATGCATTATTTATTGTCATCAGATGTACATGAGCAGTTTTGTAAAACGAATAGGTCTAGAACTATGATAGTACTTATCATAGATGTGTGTGACTGCCTCAAAAAAGGATACAGTACCAGTTAAACATTTTATGTTGTAAAATATCAAACTTGAACGAGATCATGCAAGCGCGCTTCCTCTATAATATTTTGGCGAGTGATGCGGCTCTTGCATGAACGTTCATGAAGCGAGCAGAATCGGGAGGTAAGACCAAGCCGCTGCTCTAGGCGCTGCTTGCTTGTGATGGAACGTACGTGCGCTAGTTAAATGTTTATCGGCAATTGCAAGATAATGAAAGCGACGTTGCCAGCTAAGAAAAACAACTAACAAAGACTTGCTCCTGACTACCGGTGTCAGAATTGGTAGATGAAGGATGTTCAGGGCCAAGGAAGGCGAAAGACATGGGGAAAAAGGAAGAAGAAACCATCGGGAGATCGCTGTAGTGTGTGGTAATGAACTGTGCATGGGTAGACAGCTACTGTTCACTCCGTGCCTGGGCCGATTTCAACACCAAAACAAAAATTACATGGTGAAAATATCGACTAATAGCACATCGTTGGCATGTATATGTCATAATTTTTAAAAGGGGAATTGATATTAATACTATGAAGTACTAGGGGAAGGTAAAGAATTGTACATAGAATTATGATTTATTAGACTTTTCAGCCTTTGAAACAAAAATATGCAGAAAATCGTATCACTCTGCACATGTTTGCTATGGAACATCCGGGTACGTGAATATACTGTCTCCCGGACGTGAGGTCATAAATAGTAGACCAGCGCCGTGACTGATTTTCTATGCAAAGAGAGGCGGATATTTTAGACATTTCAATTGAGGATTTCGAGTAGACAGAATTTTTTTGTGATATACTAAGTAATTGATAAACTTAAAAATAACATATACTTGCCGTAGGTAACAAATTAAGGGACATTTATTTGCTTAGAGTATCAACTTTAAATGCTCTTAACCAGCCAAGGTAGGGAAAGTGGGGTATTGGATGTTAAAGATAAAGTTGAGTTCTGGTCATGCAATCGCATTGTGAAAGAAACGGTGTAGAATCAATCAGAAAAGATTGATCATCTAGCATATAAGTATTGGAGTGTAGTGCAAGGTTCTGGAATCATCCAGAGGATAAGAAATTTGGCCCAGTCTTGGTAAAGTTACAAGCACTGTACACAGAAAGATGTATATGGGCTTATGGGGCTACATGAACACGTGGCTTTAAATCTGTCCCAATTTTTACGTTGTACGTGCAATATTTAGAATATGAAAGCATTTGAAGAGCCATGCTTTTCAGGGAACACTTTTTATCTAATGCTCTTTCACATTTGCATACTAACAATGACAACGCTCACAAATTACTTTTCACCTCTTCCCAGAACTCAACCTTCTCTTTAAAGGCTGGCTGTACAAGTTCAGCCAGAAGGGATTAGACCACACAGCAAGGTCACTGACAGGTGGCTTTCTCATTAAGTCAGCTCTCAATTAACATAAGAAAAAGAGGATCATGGGGGACCAACAGGCACCGATTGGGGAAGTTTTCTATATAGAGGGAGCAACTAGCTACAAGTAGTACAGTGTGGCTTTAAACCACTGGCAGCAGCAAATCACTGCCTCCACACTATGAGCTGCTGAGCTGGCTTGCTTGCTCGCTCGACCGACCATCATCATAATACACCTGTAATCACGGGGAGGCTTTTAAAATAGCCAAGACGGTTTGAGGTGGGACAATGGTGGTTCCACGGCTGGGCAATGCTGACAAACAACTCCAGTGACTATATGTATGCTTGGAATGCATGAGTCTCCGACGACAATAGAAGGCAAGCAGGCAAACAATAGGCGACTGGTAAACAGGGAAGTTGGGTCACACATAAGGCACCACTCTGGCCGCTCCGCTAGTTGTAGTGTTCGGACCGCTTATATTATATTTTACTTTTCCTTTCTCTCCTTTTCTCTATCTCATTCTTTCTCCCATGTGCTCTGTATATCTCTGTGTTTCTCTCTTTCTGTCTGTCTCTCATCCTCTTTATCTCCATCTATTTCATTTTATCTCTCAAGTACTGTGTATCTCTTTCTCTCTCTCTCTCTCTCTCTCTATATCCATCTTTCTCTCTCTCTTTCTGTATTTCTTCTCCCCTCGATCTCCCCTACATGCACCCTCTCTCTCTCTCTCTCTCTCTCTCTCTCTCTCTCTCTCTTTCTCCCTCTCTCTCTTTCTTTCTCTGATTTTCTCTCTATCTCTCCTGTCTCTTATCGAATGTCCAAGTGTTTTTCTCATGATTTTCACATGATCATTAGGCATTTACAGCAAACTGTCACTATATTCATTCAAACCCATATAGACCTGTCTTGGAGTGGTGGCATATATAGTGCACAAAAATTACACATACTCAAATTTGTTACTCATGGAACAGCTACTAACTCCTGCACATGTATTAACCAAAATCAAATTCTATCAAATGAATTAAGCATAGCATTCATGATAACAAAAAGGAGAACTTTAAATAGGGTGATGTCCATTGTCCAACCTGAATTTTAATTGTACAGCCATGTATTTGTCATAATTTGTGGGTGTACATGTCCATGCATACTCAAGTACTTGTTATGTAGAACCATGAATCATAGAAATGCCCATTTCAACTTAAATGGGTTTAGTAGCATCATTGGAGTACAGTAGGGTATTATTGTTCATAATCATCAAGTTGAAATCCACTTTCATTTTGAACAATCCCCTACAATATGGAGGTATTTCTTTGTCATAAGCGCTTTGAGTTATCCACCTGTCCAACACAGCACACATCAGTGATTTGAGTCATACCCTATATTAGTGTTTACAGTCATATTTCTTCTGAAATTTGCATTAAAAACACCATAGATTAGTGCACTTGAGTCACTTTCCAAGTATGTAGTACAGTTTAAATTATTCCTGCAGTAGAACACTGTAGTTTGTAGGGAAAAATATCAACACAGATTCAAGTTTTGTGTAAATTTGTAAGTATTTAGAGTGATGATTATTTTGCTGCAGTTTGCTCAAGTCACATGTGAAATGGTAACAACTATTTTGTAAAACATACAACACATTGCTAATTTGAGTCACTTATTAAAATTATTGTATGGGCTTTTAATTGGTATTGATGAAGTATGTCAAAACCATACAGATATTTTTCTTTTTTTATTCACTTTCAATCAAATGAAATCATTTTATGTAAGTGAGTCTTTTGCTTGTTTGATTTTGGAATTCTCGCTACCCCAAATAGCGATTCTGCCGAGATCCGGGGAAAATCCTGAAATCCGCATTGCATTATGGGATAGCTTTTCGACATTACAGCTTCCTGTGCAGGCGTTCGTGATCACAACCCTCTCTTTCACGGTAGAGTTTAACGGCCTTTTGTGCTAAAGTCACTAATTCTGCCCGAAGCTTTCCATTGCATATTATAATCTGTACCAAATACACTGATTGGCATCGATTTTAGCGTGCGTGAAAACTCTGCACAGCGAACACAGGCGCTAGCGCCAGCGGGATGGGACTCTATACCGGAAGTTGTAGTGACGACCCGAGAGAGTGAAAATTACCTCGTCTCGCGAATTTCGAGATTTTCGTACCTATTTAGGGTAGCGAGAATTCTCTGTTCATGGTAAGTACATGTAGGAGAGATCCAAACCTACATATAGTCTATTAATTAATTAATTTATATATTTTTTTTTGTTCTTCTTCCACTAAGCATCATGTTCACCAGTGTTTTTCACAAGCATTAAATAGTATCAACAGACAAAATATATATCCGCTAATAGGCCAATATACGCCCACACATGTATCGTTGAATATACATGTAGTTTCAATATTCTTTAAATGCTTGTAAACATCATTCATAAAATGTTCTACATTTGTAATTAACATTTCTATAGAATCTAGTTTATTTATGCGCCAGTCAAGACTCAACATTTTTTATTTTAATAGGGACAAAATGACAATTAGAGAGGTACATTTTGGATCGATCAATGTCCTATTACTAGTATACTACAGTGCAAATTCAAACATGTTTTTGTTTAATTACTACATGTACATGTATTTTTATCTTTTTACATGAAATATGACAAAAATATTACATTGAGAGCAGGTCAACTAGTTTGACAAGAGGAGACATACCTGAACAAGAATGCATACCACATCACAAGGTCTAAATATTAAGACTACCATGGTCTTGTTTTGTTTGGATCTTAGCAGCAGAACGAACTCATGTGAAAAGAGTCTATGGAAAACGAAAGAAAAACTTTGTGGGGAGGCAGCAGCGGAGTTTAACCCTACACTGATTGCATAGTGTGAGTGAGATCATAGAAGTTTGTATGAACAGTATTGGGCGCATCTCTGAAGAAACACGTCAATTAGGTTTGATGTCTTGAAGACATTCACAATTGAGAGACATATTTAATGGAGGGTAGCCATATTCCCATTAATTTTACTTGCCCAACAAAACCCCAATGGGTTGTGAAAGTTCTTTGATTATAAATTATTATATTACAAGTGTGGTAAAAAATGTAATTTAAATTAAAAAATATATAAGATATATTGGGCACCTTGCTGTCAAATACATGTAGGCAGGTATTCAGGCACTTCGCTGCCAGAAATTTCTTTATATTATAAATTATTATATTACAATATAAGTGTGGTAAAAGATTTATTTTAAATATAAAAGATCTACAGGGGTAAGATATATTTGGGCACCTTGCTGTCAAATATGCAGGTTTCCAGGCACTTCGCTGCCAGAAATGTCTGTTTATTATAAATTATTATATTACAAGTGTGGTAAAAAATGTAATTTAAATATATCAGATATATTGGGGCACCTTGCTGTCAGATATGCAGGTATTCAGGCACTTCGCTGCCAGAAATTTCTTTTTATTATAAATTATTATATTACAAGTGTGGTAAAAGATGTAATTTAAATATATATTGATACATTGTACATTGTACATTGGGGCACCTTGCTGTCAAATAAGCAGGTATTCAGGCACTTTGCTGCCGGAAATCATCATGTTTCCTAACGTTACCAGCGAGCGAAGCAAGTGAATTTTGATATTTGTTTTTCATGAAATTGACATTATTCCAAAATGATTCTTTGATAGTTTGATTTAACTAAATGCTCTCCCCCCCCCCCCCCCCTCCCCCTAGAGATGTCTTGCGGCACCCTGCTTGAAAAAACGCTGGACTGTTGAATACAACAGGCCAAAATGATCAATTATTGGTTTAGTATGCATAAACTTGAGATGAAGTGCCTGAAACAGGGCTATAATATAATAATGTACAGATAAAAGAATGATATGTGGCATTTCAATAGCTCTCTCTTTAGAAGAATGATCCAGAATCCAAATTATTGAAGAAAATTCACACTCAGAAATACATAGATCTGGTCTGTATAACGAGCGAGATTTTCTGATGAAATCACAAACCTCACAAAATTCAGTGTTTAGAGGAGATTATGAAGCCAGTCTCTGACAAACAAAAACATCTTAATGACCTCCAATTCTTTACAGATGAGTCAACAGCTAACCCATGTCTTGGGTATATTCAAAGGGCTCACAACATTAAAAATGACACGATGGAAACAACATCAGTCTGAAATGACATTGGCAGAAAAATAGAAGTCCATTTGGAATGTTGGTTTGTTTTTACCTGTGTGAGGATACCAACACTTTAATTTTTTTAAACATTTTATTCTTTCTTCGAATTTAATGAAAATCTAACAGATTTGAACAACTCCATGATATATCAGGCTTTTTCATCAAATGCAAGATCAGTTAATTAGAACAGATTTCATTATTCTTCATTATAGCCTTCATTATTTCACTTTCATAACCTAGGCCCTTTCACACAACCTGTCGTCAATAACAAATAAAAATGTAATTGATACATATGTATAAGCTACTGAAATCAATGCATTGATGGTAACGATTGCCAAATTTGTCATTGATCTATAGCAGTTTGTATTGATAACAAATCTTAAAGGAGGTAACTCACTGAGCGACGAATGCTTGCGAACGTAGGGAATTGGGGTTTTGCAATGGTTTCGTAAAAGGTTGCAAAAGGTTTGTAAAAGGTTGCAAGGAAGTTCGCAAACAGTTTTCATTGTCGCAAAGAGATTTTGAACAGTCAAAAAGGCAAACCCTGATTTTTGCCAACATGCATTCGTCAGAAAAGTTGGCAAATCCAAATTCTCAAAATTCGCAACGTTCGCAAGCATTCGGTGAGATTCCCCCTTTATGAAACAGGGACCAGCATACAATGAAAATCTTTGAGTTCTACAAAGCGTGGTATTCCAAACGAAGAAGGAGACAGTGCATGTCCGCGCTCTCTGGGAGCCCTAATCAAAGTTAATGGGCTGAAAAAACTGACACTGCTATTCACCTTCGAAAAGAATGAGAGATTCTCCTTTTCAGCCTACCTACATGTACAGACCCCCCCCCCCCCCCGACCCCAACCCCACCACCACAAAGGAAAATCATTATAAAGGTGAATTTTGAATAAAACAGGTTGAATTTATGCTCCCAACCCAAGATGAAAATGTTTGTTTGGATCTAGAAGGGCATTAACCAACATCATTTCACACAGAGCCAAGTAATACCCTTCTGCTTCTTAAATCCTGTCTGTACTAGTTTGGCCAGGGGGATTAGACCTCCCTGCAAGGTCGCTGACAGTTGGTTATCTCATCAAATCAGCTCTCAATTTAAATAAAAGAGGATCATGGGGGACGAACAGGCACCGATTAGGCATTGTTTGCTGTATAGAGGGGGCAATTAGCTATAAGTAGTGCAGTGGGGCTTTAAAAGATGAAAAGATAGGGCTGATATGGATCCCTGATGCATCCACACCAGATCCTTTTTCGAAGGCATGTGCTATATACATGTAGATAACAATGAATAAAACAATTCTACCAAGAACATCTACATAACTGGGATATGCATCTACTTTAGATGTGGAACAATGACCCTACCTAACCCTAGATGACCTTTGACCTCACAAAGGGAAACTTGACACTGTCATATATGAAGTATAACCTGATAAATTGTCTGTTTGGAGCCATTTGTGCATTTGAAATACAGTTCATGTAACATAATTTGTAAATAACATTGAAAGGTTCTTATAAAGCTTTTTCAAACACTGGTTTTTAACATGAGTAGCTAAAGCCTCGGTCACATGCAAATGCCATTACAAACTGCTACGAACGATTTTCAGACAACGGGAATTTGGGAAGACAATGGAAAAACTGAGATTTGTACGAAACTATTGTTTTGTATGAACGTTTGTGACCGTAGCATAATTGAAACATAATTTATGTGTATTTGTGATGCCATCACTAAGGTGCACTTGTTGTGTATGAAAAGTAATCACATCAATCAAAAGACTAAAATAGCAAACAAAATGGGGAAAATTAGCCAAACTCCAATCAATATGATGGGAAAAACATTCCCTATAAATATAAAGTGTGAAATTTTGTCACAAACTCAACACGTGCATGAGGCATGTTTCCACAACATGGCTGCCAGGCAAATGATCTCATAGATTTCATAAGGAGCCCCACAAACAGAACAGTTACAGCACAATGAGATTTTGCAGGACACAAGGGTTTTCAAAATTCTTTCTGTACAAAGTTAATTACCGGTATTTGTGATATCTTTGTTTTTCTTAACTTGCTACAAAAGGAAAATAATATTCCACCTGTATTCTATCTGTACAAAGTTAATTATTTTGTGATATCTTCATTTTTCTAAACTTGTTACAAAAGGAAAATAATATTCCACCTTTTTCAAATTGTTATCTGCAATAAGAAACATGTAAATTTCACAGATGTTTAAAACCAAGGAGGGTGGGGGAGAAAATGGTGATCAGTACAAAATGTATTAATGTATGATACTGAAGAAGGTTGTAATAGGCTATTTCGTAATGTAACCAAATTTAAACTTAAGTGCCTCATATGAATTATTTCATTCACCTGTTTTGAATAAATGTGTTTCAATAGTCAGAATGCAAATTGCATATGACATGTTGCTAGGTAGGGCAAGGGTAGGTTTTTTCCTACCTGGCAACAACTCATATACATTCACTCGTAACAGGTGAATGAAACAATTTGTGTGAGGCGCTTCACAAAGGCATATATGCATAATTTGGTTTCATTACAAAAAAGGCTTATTCCATCTGTGACTGTGTGGCACATATCATAATGTTGCAACTCACATAATTTACATAGAGACTCTTAGTGCTCTCAAAAGCCACTATAGAAATGTCCAGTTTAGACAGTAATTATAAATCAACATTAGGAGTATTGAAGGGGTAAGTAGGCCTACAAGGGAATGAGTTCTGTACACAGGGGACGGTTTACAAATATACCTCAAGTTATATGCAGTAACAATTACTAAACATCTTTCCTGATAGTTGAAGCATGTCTGCACAAAACCAACTTGGTACTAAATACCATGCACATTGGTTTTTATTTGTATTTAGAAAGAATAGGAGTGAGGAGCGTGGAGAGTGCTAAAAAAAGACAGGCTCTTTTTTGTTCCCAAGTCTCCCTTTTCCCTCACAATACCTTGAAATGCTATGCCCACGGCATATACACTTCGTTTCAATAGAGAGGCTTTTTATTGAAAGCAATGGATTGGACTTTAGCAAACAGGGAGGTTTTTGCTCTTTCTCTGACCCCCCTCCCCCACCTTCCAAAAAAAAAAGTCCATTCTTTCTTTCTCTCTCTCTCTTTCCTCTTTTCATTCTCTCTGTACCCATCCCATGATATCTGTCATTCTAATTTGATATTTCTATATTTTATCCTCTAATTCTAGTAATGTTTAGTTCATTCTCTTACTTTCTTCTTCATAGCTGTATTCATTATTGTTACGATTGTGAGGAAAAGTCAGAAAAAGAGAATAATTTCTTACATTAATTATGGTATCGAACGGTTGCTCAACCAAATGTTCCTTTTTCTTAATTCATAGGCAATGTCCTATTTCAATTGCTGCATCTGACTCTCTTTCATAAAATAGCACCTCTCTTCTTGGTATTTCTTTCTTTTTCCTCCTTTCTTTCTTCTTCTTTCTATCTCTTTCTCTCTATTCATATTTCATTCCCTTCTATGATCTATCCCCATAGCTTTTTCTCATTGGGGTTATTTCCTAAACTGCCTCTCTCTTCATGACTTTCCTTTCTTTTACCTTCCTTCTTCCTTTCTCTGTTTCTTTTCCCTCCTTTCTATCTTTCTCTCTTTTCCTTTTCCTACTTTCTTTTCCTACTTTCCTTTCCTACTTTCTTTCTATCTTTCTTACTGCTGCTAATTCTTCTTCTTCTTTTCTTTCTCTCTATCTTCCTAACTTTTTTCTTTCCCTTTTCTTCCCCCCTCTGTGCCTTTTCATCCCGTCCCGGCTCACTTCTCCCCAATTCACCACTAGAGGTACCCCACACAACGATTAAACCCTGCAACAAAACCACAGCCCCTGTGTGTTTTGTATGTTCAAACACATTGGCACCTATACCGAATCAATGAAAGAAATCCTAGATACCTCCTTACAAAATTATCACCCCTTCGCAGTGGTATATAGGAAAACAAGACCGATCTGTTCGTTTGCTCGTTGCGCATTCGGCTGGAATAATATTTGAGTTCATGATCTTGTATAGTGCCAGTAGATCACATGTTGTATTTGGAAGCATGGAAGCACAAATAATCCAGATATTTACCCAGCCTTCCAATGTCATGAGTAATACTTGGGGAACATGAATGGTAATGTTGCGCAGGGGAAAGACTATTAGTAAGGTCGATTGAAACTTAGCCAAGTTGAACAATCTTACATGGTTACAGTAATCATCTTATACAGTAAATAGTAAGTTGGCATTGAAATAAGTCCAAACGTTTTAAGATAACTTAGCGAGATGTTGTGGCACTAAAAGACGCCTCCCAAACGCAAGATGCATTACTGTTGTAAATAATACTTTTATCAGATGAAAGTAGAATGACATTGTTAGGATTTGGAGCTGATCACATCATGTATTATCTCCATTAGGTGAATTGTTAGCTAGATCTTCATTCATATATAAAAAAATAGAACTTTTAATTCACAATTATCAACAGCTCTTACGCCTTTTTGTGTCACTGTATTTCACTCATCTACCTGAGAGCTAGTTTAGCTAAAATTCATATTTTCCTCTAATATCATCAGCCCCATTTCACAAACCTTGTCATCAGTGACAAATGACAGTTTTTGTTATGAGCTAGGAAAATCCTTGCTTCTGAATGGTTATCAGCAGATATGTCACTGATTTTTGTCATTTGTCATTGAAAAAAGGCTTTGTGAAACGGGTCCCTGATTTATAGTTATCACAATATTACAGGGAGATGTTGTATAAAAAGCTTGGGGGTGTCAAAAACCATTGGTTTAACACTGTCAAAAGGCATTGGTTTAACACCATGTTATCATTATGCACTTATATCCAGTATCACTCTCAGTCTCTCACAAACATATCTTGCCAAGATATTACGGCTGTTTATTCTACAGTCAAATGGTACTTTAGAAGACTAAATATCAGATCAAACAGTAACTCCTAGAAAATGCAGCATGTACAATTCATCATGGGGTTTAACATTTATATTGAATCATATCATTGTGATTTGAAATTCTCTTCCTGTCACTAATACAACGACAACTATCACTGAACATTAATGTTTTTTAACTTTTCTTGCATCCCAGTAAATGCTTATTAATACTTTTGACAATGGCTTTATAAGCAAGTCTGCCAAATGTTCAGGGGCAAGCAAATGAATTTCTTTGGGCAATAAACTTGGCAGAAATTTTTCATGACAGCATCCTTCAATATTACCAATTTTCTTGTTGCTTTTTTATGAAAATGTAAGAACTACATTTACCTCTGCATTATTCTATAGCTCTCAAAATGTCTGTTCAAAATGCCAAAAGGGCATTTACTCTGGGCCCTGTTTCATAAACCTGTTATCAATAACAGGTGCCATACAATGTAGATCTATGACAAAGCTGCTTATAGCCAATCAAGAGTAAGGATTTCAGTAGCATATAACCATTATTGTATCTTGTAATTAATAACTAGTTTTGAGAAACCGGGCCATATCATTTAAAACAACAGTTAAAGCCCTTTTGGCTCTAGAATCACAGCGGACGATACAACAATCACTACACCTGCACATTACAATCAGTACATGAAATACCTACAACGTAAATAAAAACATTTACTGCTGTTCTGAAACATGACAGTATTTAATCTCAAATTATCTGTTTTACTTTTACCATAGAATATTATTTTCGTTAATATTGTACCACATGGATGCCATTAGTAATCTGGAATTCAGCAAGCATGATGGTATTTTAAAATAAACAAATCTTTATGAGATATGATGAACAACTTGCAATCCTTCATCGCTATTTGTAACAGTGAAACAATACATTGGTATGGTGAATGATTTAGCCCTGAAAAATGCAGAACGAGCTATCACAGTAAAAAGTAAAGAAACATGTTTTTATTTGCTGAATGAAAATCTTGCAATTACACCACCAAATCCCAAAAATATTTACATTTACCAAAAAAGTATTCTTTTTAACAATGGTTCATATGTGTACAAGAGTTAAATCAAACAATCTTTACTTTTGTTTCAATACAAATTTTGCTTTCAAAATATGAAGTTTTTATTTGCGCAGAATGTTTCTTTATCTGAGCATCAGTGATCTGCGGAGAAGTTTGTATAGCACACATGGACGCTACCTTTGACCTTCGGCAATCTAACATTCAACAAGTATGATGTTATATATGAGTAAATATAGACAAACCCACATGAGCTACATTTGTAGACTGTACATATATGTACCTTAGCAGTCCTGTCTCAGTGTTTTAAATATATGTGTACAAAAGTCAAATCGGTGCATGTTTACGGCATCTCAGGGTTAACCCTGTTTAACAGCGTCATATGTTGACATTTGGGTCATTGGTTTATAAAAAACCTCCAGAGTATTCAACTTTATTTTGCCACAAATATGTGGATACATACCTGTACTTATTTTTCCTTTATTTGTTATTGTTGTTTTGTTTGTTTAAATTATACACCTCATGTATTAGGCATTTAAGGTCAAATACAATAAATGTTTCTCATTCTACCGTTCTAATGCAATATATTACTGAAAAGGGAATATATAGAATGATTTTTACAGTATCAACAGAGGAGGGAGCGGATATATTATTCAAAATAAGGAATAAAAAGCTCAAGAATGGAGATGGTGGCCAAAGGGGAATTGGACAACTAAAGTCCCAAAGTTTTTGAACAACATGTGGGTTGTAAGCCCAAAATATATATGGTAACAAATGAAATTGATACAAGAGTTTCATTAAGTTATTATTATAAGACATATTGATACAAGAGTTTAATTAAGTTATTTTAACACATATCGCTATTATGTTAAAAGGATGTCTGCCTTTTCAAACCCCCATTTTGGAAGGGGATAATGATGAACAATCCCTTATATGGAGATAGCTTTCTAATATCATAAATTTATGAACATTTCATACATATGCACTAATAAAATCATCCTATATTTTCTTAATTTGATATTTAGTTCATAACAAAGAAGGAAAAGCTGGATAAATTTGGACAAGAATATCAAACTCAGATTTTTGTCAAATCATCCCAGTATTCTGTTGAGAGCAAGGAGGGTGTTAACTTTGTATTGTGGTATAATAATCATGAGCTAATACTTTTCTTGCCCTTCAGACAATATTCTATCTGCTTTCATGGAGTTGTAGGCTTGACATTTCTGCTATTCTCCAAGTATTGTGATTTGATATTCAAATTCCTCTGGAACAGTTATTACCATTTGCAGAATAATTTTATAACAGCAGAATATATTTCAAAACAGTTTTTGAATGAACTTCTCGAAGAAGTCCAGTGAACGTGTATTGTATCATTCCAATTTAGAATCCAAAATGTCCTTATCACGGCGACCAAAAGGACTACAAGTTAAGAAATGATTACAACGTTCTACAAGAATATATGGGCTTATATATAGTCCCCTAGCTATATTAGATTTGATAATGGGTCTGTGATCATATGTAAGATATATATACTACACCTGTATCTATTCATATCTTATTTTCCAAACTATCATTTCTCAAAAATTCATTTCTATTAAAGTAATTCAAAGCAGAATTTTCTACAGATTGCATCCAGGTGCATTAGGAGAATATCAATAACATGTAAAAACACCAACTACAAAGAGAAATCTGTTTATAATGTTAACTTGGATTAAGACCACAAATAGTCTCTTTTTATGTAAAAAAAATGGACTACACAGTCAAACCACTAAGTCAATACCTGTAATCTGTTACTTGAAAAATCAATTTACTAGTCTTGTGACGTAAATGCACCTTTTCACCCACCTCATCAAAAATCAATTAATCAATATACAATCAAAACATTTGCAAACTAAACGGTTTACAATGATTCCACTACTACATGCTCTACTCAAAACAACTTGATCATCCCAATTTAAATTTAAAGGCAAAAAACTCTTGATACTCTTCACTTCTGTCATTACTACACACATAAAAAGCGCAGTCATCAATGAAAATGTGATGGCAAAACGCCAAAATGGCCACTTGTCTCCCCATCCATCTGTACTATGTGAACAGTGCTTCGACTCTATGTGGGCCATCCATGCACCGCGGCTTCGCCGGGTAGCTGGCCGTCTACCAACAGGGTTTTACTACTACACAAACTCTTTGTAGTTATGGCAGCTTTCAAAATATTTCACTTAAAAAGTATCTTAAACCGTCCATTTTTAAATATTTCAAAGAAAGTAGAAACTTATAACCTCTCTGAATCACGGAACGGTACCAATTATGAACGAAATAGACCGGATTGCCGGTGCCAGAAAAACAAGTCGATACTGAGTGAAGGAGGACAGAAAAACAAGCACACTCACCCGAAACTGGACTTTGTCTCGACATCACACACCATCTTGTTTTCCACTAGAAGAAAAGAAAAATGGAGAAGTGTTAGATCCAATCGTAATGATCACTTAGAACAATCCAAGAAGATGATTAAGAACTCTTACCTTTCTCCCTTGCCGGATTTTTACGGAGCACTCCAAAAGGGTGCTCCGTGTGTCCGCCATTTTACTACTTGCACTAACCATAACCCGTTGAACCGTGCCCCATAATCGCACCACAATAGCAAGCTTCTCGCGCTGGTTTTTTTTTTTGGCGAAAACAACTCCTGAAAAAAGAGCTTTTGTTGGGTTGAGGTAAACAACTTGGTGGTTCGCTTGAGTCATGCCATATTATTCATTAATTTCTCACGATCCCATTTTCCAAGTCGGGGCTGGCTGACATGAGTAGGCCAATATTTTCTGTTCCGAATCTTTTTATTAACTGCTTCTTCTTTGTACGCTTTTCCTTTATTATTATGCTTTGCCTATAATGGCCTTATGTTTTCATCTTTTCATTTTCTCCTCTCACTTTACTCCCCTCTCCTGTGACTTCATCTTTTTCTTTTCTTTTACAAATCTTCTTCGCTTTTTAGATTTTCATTTTATCACCCCATCCCCTGATTTCACATATAGGCCTATAATAATTATTTTGAATTTGATTGATTGATTGATTTATTTACCAACAGCAATACATTTCATACATTTTATACAATAATTACATATACAGGAAGAGAAACTATTGGTTGGTAAAAGGGGCCAGATAATAGCACATGTGCTAGTCGAGCCTAACCCCTTAAACAGCTTAACAAAGTATTTTAGTACAAATCAGTTAATATGGGCAAATTTATTCTTGACATTCAGACTCTTCTCACCCCCTTTTCAATATCCTTCTTAGTTTTAATTCATCATAAGTAGGCCTATACATGTATATTCGGTTGAATTCTGATCAAACCGGATTATCCAAATTGTTTTTCAGTCTCGTTAAAAAGTTTAGGGATAGGCCGAGGGCTCCGTCGATCGCTAATCCCTCTTTTCTTTCTCTTGCGGAAAAAACACACTTAGAAAAAAATGCGGAAAACATTGTTTCCTGGAATGTTTCGTATATAGTTTTTATGTTGACATAATAACATGTTCAAATTACACCGCCTTTCTACCCCTGTCTCTCTCTCTCTCTCTCTCTCTGTATCTCTCTCTCCCTATTTCTGTATGTCTGTCTGTCTGTCTCTCTCTCTCTCTCTCTCTCTCACAAACACACACTCTCTCATTTATTCTTTATATCTATATATCTTTCTTTACCCCCCCCCCCCTCCCCCTCTCTCTCTCTCCCTCTCTCTCTCTTTCTTTCCTCTCCTCCGTCTCGATCCCTCCCCGTTCTCTGCATCTTCCTTTTCCAATACTCTTTCTCTTTTCCTCACCCTCTCTCCTCCCCCCCCCCTCTCTCTCTCTGCATCAAATTATATTTAAAAGTGAGTGAACATATTATACGAGGAGGTAAAGTTTTCAGTCGTACACAATATTGAAAATTCCAATATCTCTGAACTTTAGGAATGCAAAAGCTTTTCCAACTTGTTCATGCTCTTACAATCCAAGTTAACTTTAAACTTATTTCTCATTTCTGGCAATATTACCATCAAACTATTAACAAAAAAATCCAACTCAATAAACATGTCCTTTAGATTGGACATAAATATCACTTCTCTTGGTTGGCCTAGCATTATTAAGCCTCTCGTCTAGGATAATTAGGCCTATTCATTAGAATACAAGTCTGAAATCGGGAAGGGTTATTAGGCACTAGGGAAAGAAAGCAAGATGGATGAAGGTGAGAGAGATAGTACGAATTTAATCACCCATTTATTACCAGTTCACTGGACAGTGACCAGTGACTTTTCGAACTCTTGTTTTTGTGGCGTTTTTATTTTTTCTCTCGCATGCACTGCCAAAAGAGGGAGACAAACAGCAATGCGAATAAGCGTGATGAAAAGTTCCGACCAATGAGAGTGGAGCGCTGTTGCTGTAGAGCGCACGACGGACCACTCATGTACGTTGACTGTTCTGCGACTCCACATGCGCAGCGCATGTTGTGAGCTTGGCTAAATGAGGGCGACAGGTGCAAAGCGGTTTAGGGAACAGGTGATGAACTATCTCAATTAGACAGCAGTGTATTGTTTTTTGTTAAAGCAATACCAAGCCTCGACTTGTTGAGTTGTATGTGCGTACGCAAAGTTCTAAGTGGGCAAACGCTGAGCTAGCATGACTAAAACACGAGCACTTTGCATAATTTATCAGTGGAAGCCGTGATCGTCTAGTGGTTAGGACATTGCGTTGTGGCCGCAATAACCCAGGTTCGAATCCTGGTCACGGCATTTTTTTTCCTTTTCCATATTTTAGATTCTTGATAAATATCAAAGAGATATCAATGGATCTATTTTGAAAACAGAAAAGGCTCGAATTGAAGCACCTATTTTTTAAAACATATATACCATATCTTTTGACCAATTTTCGATATTAAATTGTTTTTAACAGATCGAGGCTTAGGTAAGAAATACCATGACTGTAAATATTTCACGATCTATGTTTTGACTCTCAACTATTTAAAAAAATATATATTGGGAAATAAAGGGAGAGAGAGAGAGAAAAAGAGAGCGAGAGAGAGAGAGAGAGAGAGAGAGAGACACTACTAACCTCTCTATAATGAATCCAATCACTACCACAACTTTGCATAATATATTAGTGGAAGCCGTGATCGTCTAGTGGTTAGGACATTGCGTTGTGGCCGCAATAACCAAGGTTCGAATCCTGGTCACGGCATTTTTTTCCTTCTTATGCAAATTTCCTTTTATGATATCGATAAAGTCTTGGCTGATCTTGTATGTTACCATTTTTACAGGAACTGCCCCCTCCCACTATAACAAATGTAATCTGCATTTTTGTGTTTATAAGTTATTTGTATGTACAACATAACTTTTCCTAATCCTTATCATAATTGAAAGCAATGAAGGGAGTGGGATGAGGGGAGAGCGAATGATTGAGAGAGGAGATCGGGGAGGAGTGGTGTGAAAGATAGAAAGAAAGAGGGAATAACATAAAGATAGAAAGATGGAAAGAGAGAGAGAGAGGGAGGGGGGTGGGGGCTGTCGTGGTATAGTGGTCCATTCACATGTCTCTCAATCCAAGGGTTGAAGGTTCGAAACTCAGCCGGGAACTAACGTCATTTGGCTAGACATTAATCCACATTTCTACTTCCCACCCGGGTAATCGGGGCAATAATAATAATTACAGGGCCCTCAGGAAGAACAGCATTGAAGCTTCTCTGTTTGAACAAAATTGTTATTAGTATTATTATCATCATAATCGTTATTGTTAGTATGAGAGAGAGAGAGAGAGAGAGAGATGGGAGGTAGTTCGGGCTCGTATAAATACCGACACTTTGATCATGTTATCAGAACCAAGCCGTGATCGTCTAGTGGTTAGGACATTGCGTTGTGGCCGCAATAACCCAGGTTCGAATCCTGGTCACGGCATTTTTGGAACTTTTGTTGTTGTTGCTTTTTACTCTTCTTGGCCATCAATACAAATAATATTTGACCGTTTGTTGTTGTTCCTGTTGTTGTATAACACACACAGTCATGTACATATTTCCCCCTCATAAGCGAGTTCTTTATTTTTCATTTTGACCGTGGTAGGCATAATATTGTATAAATATTACAGAAATACCGAAAACGTAGAAAATTTAAATTCACAAGATCTTGTGGTGTTATGGATAAATTTTGATATCGGTTTCAAAGCGATTCAATTTTATGACGGAGCATCAATTGACTAAAAATAAGGAAATACAAAATAGAATATGATGGAGAGGGGAGAAAGATTGAGAGAGAGAGAGAGAGAGAGAGAGAGAGAGAGAGAGAGAGAGGGAGAGGGGGGGGGGGGGGGGGGTGAAGAAAAGAAAATATATCTCTTCAAAATTTGTGTTCGTATTGTCTCCAGCAATCATTTATCATCACCTTCATCCTGAAAGTTTAACCCAGACTTTTTTCTTTCCAGTTGTGCCAATTATCTCCTTGTCATATTTAGTAGCAATATTCAACACACCAACTTCTTCCTGCTACAGAACACTACTCTAGGCTTATATTTTATAATAAGTTCACTGGCAGACGTTGTCTGTAAAACATTCATCTTTTATTGTGGACTTTCATACAGACCATTCACTGATATAGATATAGATAAAAACAGTTCCTAACAGTCATCATACAAGAATACAATAGAAAACAGAGACATGTTTTAATTCCATACAAATAGACCAGTCAACAAATGTATTCTTACTCTGTAGAAGCTTATACCTAAGACCAATTGCATTGATGCGTTGCAAGTTATTATATTTTATTAGTCAGGATGAAGGTTGCATACAATGGTTGTTGCTTTGTCGGGCAAGCCTCTTGCAATCTCTAAGGGCTGGTCACACATGAGAAATAACTTGGACAATATAATGATTAAAACAGTTCTATGTAACACATATAGTGGATGTGAGATAAGGCTTGCTAACTTGTAAGGCCGAGCGGCATGTCTTTCCTACCTAGACAGATTTTATCATAATTGTATGCGACCCCGGCCTTTAGGGTGGTCATTACTAACAGTTGCAGGAGAAGTACGCATAAATATGAATAACTTTGTGACCTACATGTAGCCAATTTCTTCCTTTACAGGATGCCTACTACAAAATAAATCTGTATAAGGCTAAGCTTAGGGCCGAATTCAGTAATGTAATTTTTACTTTCTACAATTACTATGGTAACACATAACACTTAATAATCACTTCAAAATAAATAGGGTGCAAACACACACATTCATGCATACTGCATATACATCTATGAGTATTGTTAGTAAGATAGTGATAACAAAAAGATGCAAACATTGGCATTATTGAATAAGTATAACTATTAACATAATTAAGTAGTCTTATAATGAAAACATTAGGGAAGAAGCAGATAAGGGAGAGGACGGAGAGCGGGAGAGAGAGAGACAGAAAGGACATACAAAAAGAGAGATGGAAAGAAGAGAGAGAGAGAGAGAGAGAGAGAGAGAGATAGAGAGAGGGGAGGTAGACAGGGAGGGGGGGGGGGGAGGGGGATAAGCATAGACCAACAATCAGAGAGAGACATAAAGAAACTACCTATATGGCACATTTCAAATTGGAAAACTCGTTTTCTCCAGAAAAATAAAAAATCACATCTACATTTAAAAGATATAAGAGCATTCTTTAGTACATATATTTACTCATTTAAGACCTTCATAGTAAGTCAATACATATCACCATTATGTACTCTGCAAAATATTAACTAAAGTACTGACTAAAGAGTGAAAATTATTCTAATTATTGCATATTACAATATTTCACCAGTACAACTACTGCAATTGAGAAAAAGTTTTGAAATGAAGATGATCAAATAAAATATCACTTTTAAATTTTGTATTAAAAAAAATACAGTTCAAGCTTGCAATGATTCATACTGTTTCAACATTATATCTAACAAGTGAATTTTCTGGTTGATTCTTAAATGATTCTTTCAAGATTCAAAGGGACTTAAATCAGATATGGCAAAACATGATTCACTATACATCAAACTAATATACCTGAGAATTTTCTAATTAAGTAGTCTATAACACATAAACCGATTGCTAATGCAAAAATATCTAACTAGTCAACTATTACAACAAATAACATTTTTATGGCAAAATATATTACAGGTACCATGCATGCCAGGAGGGAGATAGAAAGGGAAAATATTTTAAAGAAATATAATATTACAAGTCCAATTAAAAAGTAGCTGCAACTGTGAAAAACATTCTCCTCGATGTAATTGCTTCTTGAATACTAACATAATTCAACATTTATAATATACTAAAAACATGTTATAACCAGCCCTTTAGTTTAAACCTATTTCAAATAGTTCATAGTTTCAAGAGAATATGAATATAAAACAATGGATTCATCCATGATGCGCAGATCAATCATCCTGATTAAACTATTTTACACACTTCCAAGGGGAATTCAACCTTGATTTAATTTAGCTCTATGACATGATGGTCATCGTGCCTCATAATAAGTATACATAAATTTACAAGCAAAAATAAAAATGGATTTTTCATCAATATATGTTGAATTATAACCATACATGCCTCAATTTGACTCCACTATATATCCTTACTGTAGTCTAAATATTCTAAAAGCTGTACAAATTTCCACTACATTCAATCACTGTCCAAAGACACAATCTAACACAAAATGATGAAAGCTCTTGAAAGAATTTGCGCAGTTGAAAATTTGAGACACACACTCAGAGATCAAGCAGAAAGTTTGAGTTGCAATAAATATGATTGAAGGTATGATAACAAATAGTTTGTTATTATCTAGAACCACATCTTAAAAATAAATATCTTCCCCCTTTAAACTTGAGACCATATTTCATGAAGGTTTGCCAGCACCGCACAGTTTCACAATCCCTTTGGCAATTAATGGTTAAAATCGGAAGAAAAAAAACTATGTTACAAAGTAATTAAATTATGATTATTGGAAGAATTATACAATGGTACACATCAACTGTAGAAAAATTACAATTTGTTTTTTATATGTCACTTGGCCAAATTCACTCAAGGTTTTCAAACCAATAGTTAAAAGAAGATGATTACATTAATACTATTAAAATTAATACAATTCTTAAATGTAACATTCATATATTTAAAAGCTTAAATGAGTTTGCATTTAATTGGTTGGTTTATCTACTTGTGACCAATTATGGAATAAACACAACTCAAGAATTATCTATGCTACATACATGTATGTAAAATATTTTGATGCAGACTGAATAGTACTATGTGAACTTATGAATTCACGATACAGCTAAATGCAATAAATAGATATACATGTATTTGAGATGACATGGAAAACTCAATGATGTCCTGGCAATGTAGTTACTGCATGGACCAACTGACAGCAACAGCAAAGACAAGGTAAATATCTGACTTTCTTTCGAGAATGATAAAGGAAACGACTGCATTCCAACAAAATCTTGTCATATTGCGGTGCATACATTAGGTTACCATAGTTACGCCGCTCTATGTTTCGCATCACTACCCTGATAAAGCACAGGGGCATTTGAGGAATCTCTTCATGCAGGCACCCATTGCCTCACCCGAGTCTAGAGAGGCAAAAGTAGATTAAATGTCTGCTGAATGCCAAAGGATGCAACGGTGCTGTGACACCCTGTGATCCACAGTTACTTCGGTGACCTAGCCACTAGACCACAACATGCACACAATAAACAAAATTATATCCACTGTTGAAACTAATACCGGTAGCCAGAAAAGCATTACCGGTATCTCAATATTTTGAGAAATTAGTTCAATTTGCTACTACATGTAGTAGATGATATATAGAACTGAAAAGGCAGTGGTTTGCTTTGCAAATGAAAACATACCCTAGTCCGAGATGTAACTACAAGCAAGAGAGTTTGAATGAGTTTTACAGCATTTCAAGCAAGAAAATTTAACTGTTGATTTTGATGGAGATTCCACGTTTCATGCCTGTGAATGCGTTTCACTAAATGTTTATCACTAATAAAGTAAAAAGTGTTAGTGGCTTCTGTTTTCACATAAACTATCACTTTATCTCACATTAACCATGAAAGCGATACTTGCGCTGTACAAAGTATCATTGGATTTAGAGAAAAAATTCAAACATGAGAATGTACGACAATTTGAAATCACATTTTTGTATAAACATACATTGCACAAATTTGGTTACCAACTCGTATCTCTACTGGTGTAAGCGACTTTGTAATTTGTGGATAGACGCTACATGCTGCGTGTCAACAAATCAAACATCATTAGCATATCATTTTCATCAATCAACAAGGGTAGTAGTGTTCGATATAAAATCAATTGCACAGTGGTCTATCGATGCAATACATGTACTAATAATAACAATAGAGGGTTCTTGTATAGCGTTCATGTCTATCAGACTTGAAAGTCCTGGCGCTCTGCAATTATTACCCCGGCTTTAGCATGGCTGCATTTATGGCTCTCTAGAATTTCAAGGGATTAATTCCTGCCAGGTACCCATTTACCTCACCTGGGTGGAGTGTGGCAAGTTAGATTAATGTCTTGCCAAAGGACACTAGTGCCGCAGGGGAGTTCGAACCGCGAACCATTCGATCCATTGTCCAGTGACATATCCACTAGACCACAACACTTCTACATACATAATAATTTATCTCTAGATTTAATAACACAAAACAATTATTAAATCATATGCAGTCTATACATGGAAGCATTTTACAAGCACTTTTTAAAAAATGATAATTTGAAAAAATTTGCAGATTTCAGTCAAGTCTGTGGCACAAAAGAGCTATCAAATCAATTTTAACTGGAACAGTAAATATCGCCTAATTCTATGCTAAAAGCTAATCTTGAGTTCTGATAATGGCACTGCTTTTTGGAGAAAAAAATGGCAGTAATTCTAAATTATTAATCAAGCAGTAGATGGGTTGTTCGGACCAGTCAAATGAAAACAAATATGAACAAATTGCTGAAAAACCACAAGTAACGAGAAGCACGATACACGTAAGTTTGAGATAGGAACAGGCCTAGATTATGTGTTCTCATGTGAGTTGAATTGTATTTTTTTACCAAAATCAAGAGGCAGAAAGCAGTTTTCGATGTATTTAACATTAAGTGTATTAAAACTTGATAGATTTGAAATGATACAATTTGAATTACCCACCATTAACAGAACTCGAGATTACCTCTAAATAGCTACTCCTGAGACAGTAAAATACAACTAATTAAAAAAAGTGATTAATGGCAACCTAGCATACAGACAGGGCTCAACACTAACCTTTCTTGCTGGGAGTGTAAAGTAGTTGGGAGGAGGGGGGGGGGGGGTATGTGCATCAGGTCATCTACATTTTGAGATTTTGACAATTTGACAAGCTGTGTTCAAAAGCTTCTTCAACACAAACATACAATGTCATGGTCAACATCAATGGACTTTCATAACCTTGGAAAAAAAGATAATATTTTGGTAATATATGTATTTACCAACATGATGTACATATTGCCCACCTACAGGTATGCGAGAGTAAGGTAAAACCTGAAGCCTTTTAACAAAGGAACACATCTGGTCAATCAACGTTTTCCTTCCCCATATCTGGAATCTTCCTAACGTAAATAAGCGAAACTAAGCATGAAAAGACGCATCTGGAACGCAAAATGCTAAATCATCAAGAATGAAAAGGTTATCACACACAGGTAGAGCCACATCCTTAGGATATGGAGGGAGTATGAAGTAAATGAACTATCTCGATTAGGTTTAATATTACCTGAACGTCATTTAGATATGTCAAAAAAGAACTTTTAATCAATAGACATCACTAACTGTGACCCATTTTGCCTTCCGCACGCATCTTTTCAAGACCCTACTTGCACTAAGCTACCTAAATAAGGCAGGCACGCACCTGTGTCTACATAACTACATTTGGTGCATGACTGTAACTAGGTGGCAAGATCCAAGATGTGTGAAGGTCAGTTTGCTTGTTTGTTTTACCTGACTGCTAAGAAAGCATGAGTATGTTTGCAAGTAAGCAACCAGGGGACGACAGCTTTAAGTCTCTCCGAGGGACTTGGTAATGAGAATTATAAATAATTACTATCAATTGACCAGATGTGGACTGTCAATTTAAAAATTGCACGGTTTCAAGTGCCACTAGATATCGCTACGTTACCGATACTACCACACTACCTCCTAAAGGATTGCAGACATCATTTCTTGGGCATGAATATAAGCTTCCTAGTCAGCATGGACATGTAGCATGGCATCTGTTTCTTGCCGACCATACGTGGGTCCAGGCAGCGCTCCACGGCGCGCTGGGAGATGAGTTGATTGACGAGGGTGAGAATCTCGGTGATCTCCATGGTGGTACCGTGAAGAGCCAGTACCTTGGCCAGGGCTTGGATGTACCAGGAGCCAAACGCTGTGTCTCGATGCGAGTAATAACCTGAAGAGAAGACACAAAGGATAGATTCATTACTATTACTATTACATACGAGGAGGCGCGATAGCTCAGTGGTCTCGTAACCCGGTGACCAGGGTTTGTAACCAAGTCGATGCGCTAGTGCGCTTTGGTAAGGCATTAATCCTCACTACCAGGTCCCTCGGAGAGGACCTAAAGCCATCGGCCGTCTAGTTGCTTACTTACAAGCATTTATGCTTTCTCAGCATTCAGGTAAAAATAACCATCACATCATATCACGTTGATACCCATTAAAAAAACATATGCTAAGGAGTGTGTCTTGATACGAGTAATAACCTGCAGACACAGAGGATAGATTTTAGAATCGTACAACTACAGTCAAACCTGCCTTAGTGGCCACCTCTATAGAAAGACCACCTGTCTACAAAGGCCACATTTTTGTTTCCCTCCCTTGAAAATGGTTTCTCATTGAAACATGTACTAAAGGAACCTGTACATAAACACCACCTGCCTGTAAAGACCACTTTTCCTATCTACCTTGGGTGGTCTTTATAGACAGGTTTCACTCTATTACATACCGGTATACACCTATTGGAGTATCAATCATACAGTATCAAGATCAGAGCTACAACAGAGGTGGCTAAACCAGAGTTTGAATAATTTTTTTCTATTACCTTGTAATTATAAATTTTATAGAACATTTGTCGATCAAGGGGAGCGGGCTGAAATATCTATGTCCCCAAAGAAAGAAACAAGAAAAAGGAAGCCCCCCTGCCCCCCCCCCCCCAAAAAAAAAGGGGGAAGGGGTGGGTAAAAAGAGAGGAACAAAAATCATGTCAGGAACTTTTTCCAATCCTACTCCCTCAAGAGAGTGTCTGGGATAGCTGGCAGGAGTTCTTAAATCAGTCCCAGGAAAAATGTTCAAGTCAGGAAACATTCTTTTTTGCTCCTATTAACTACCTGTCAAACACAAATAGACCCTGAGAAGGCAGGTAGCATTTCAGAAATTGAACCCATGGTAAAAAAAATTACATTTCAAGAAATATTTTTGTTATATTAAAGGGATTAGGTATCTTTGTCTCAGTTTCTGAAACAAAATCCTGGATTTAGCTCATGCTGCAATGATAATTATTAACCTTTAGGTCAGTCAGGATCCCCATGACTTTTACTAGCCGATCGCCTGTCTGATTATCAAGATATTTATGATTGGAAATCAAAATCAAATTTTGTGTTTTCCTAACGTTTTTTATAACACTACAGCCTATTGGGGAAAATGAGTATGGTAAAACAGGTCACTCAAAGATTTTTACTTTTTAAGACACTTCTTGATCATTTTGAAGCGTAATTGTTTTAGGGCTTCAATATTACACCATATAGCAAACACTGATAACATGTAGGGTCATGCATTTCAGATTTAACATTGTTAAACGATGTCTTTAAGTTTAAGCCATGCAACTGCAACAATTCTGCAGATAATAGACATTATAGATTACCTTGTACAACTGAATAGGATAACAGCATATCTGCTGCCGCAGGGATGGTTGGTCTTGTTCCGCTATCTGTGACTGTCACCCATTCCTCTTCTGGTGCAGCCGAGTCTGTCACGTCTGGGGGGTCAACACCTATCTCATGCCTATCTCCTCTACAGGCCTGTAAATGAAACAATAACAATTCACTTATTTATTAATTTTTTTAATGCAACTCATCCAGAGGGCTAATTTGTACAATATTTTTACACAAGTATTTACATGATAGAATAATATGCAAAATAGAATCATTATAATATACATGTAAGTAAATATTCTTTATGCAATTGTAAATTACCCATGAACATAATACACACATGTGAGTCTAGTAGTCTACCATAAAGGTGTAGGTCCAAAATAATATAGCTGTTATGACTGCATTAGGAAGCATGAGGCATAATCAAGCTCCATTTTTATTTAGGAAAGCAGTTGGTAGGGAGAGGGTCTGAGAGAATGGACTGAGAATGCAAGCGAAAGAGAGATAGAGATAGAGACGGGAGGGGATAGAGAGAGAGAAAGAAAGAAGGAGAGAGAGAGAGAGGTAAGGACGAGACTGAAGACACAGGAACTCTATTGGCTGCCCGTATCCCAGAGAATCCAGTACAAAGTCCTCCTTCTATAAACTTTCAAGGCACTTTATCAACTCTGTCCCAGCTACATATCTCAACTTGTCACACCTTAGTAACGTACCCACTAGATCCCTCCGCTCTGCATCTCAACACCTCATTGAACCCACGAACGACAGGACAAAGTCATATGGATCCAGAAGATTCTCATCTGCAGCTCCGCGTCTTTGGGTCTCCCTCCTCAATACCTTCCGAACCATCACAGACTTAACTACCTCTAAAATTATCAGATACTGTTAAAACTCGATCCCTCCGCTCTGCATCTCAACACCTCATTGAACCCACGAAAGACAGGACATAGCCATATGGATCCATACAGATTCTCATCTGCAGCTTCGAATCTCTGGAACTACCTCCCCAATACCTTCCAAACCATCACAGAATTAACTACCTTTAAAATTATCAGATACTGTTACAGCCCCTCTGCACTAGTATGACATGGAGGGATTAGACCTCCTTATGAGGTCACTGGCAGGTGGTTATCCCATCAAATCAGCTCTCAATTGACATAAGAAAAAGGGCATCATTGGGGATTGACGGGTACTGCTTAGGTATTGTTGGCTGTATAGAGGGCGCAAGTAGCTATAAGTAGTGCAGTGGGGCTTTAAAACCAACTGTAGCACTCAAACAATTAACAAACACTCATTTAATAATCAAGAACATATCATTACCTGTATTAAGAATAACTTGGGCTTTCCTATGAGGGTCGGGCACTTCTCCCCTCGGAAGAATTCAAAGAGTTCTTGTAGTTCTAACGTTGAGTCCCTGGCGTACAGGATACCATCGTCACCGTGGGTCAGGAAGACGCACATGAAACAGTCGCTGTCTGTGTGGTCTGCCTTAGACGCTGTTAGAAATATAATAGTACAATGTAATTATTGGAATAGGTGTTAAATGGGTACCTGGTAGGATGCGACCGTCATTGTTGGTCAAACAGTTTTTGAGCGCCAAATAATGCCTGGCTGGAATACTCCCCAGAGAGTGGAGATTATGCACACAGTGTGTGCGGGCAAGTATTGAATCAATGACCGGGGTAATAGTATATCTGTAAAGTGACATTTGTATTAAGCGCTATATCACAGCGCAATATTATTATTAACATTGATAGATAATTCCGCTCTAATTTTTCAATCTTTAAATTGATGTTTGTAATAACTAGTTCTATAGGACATTCAAGAGGTGTCTGTAGACTGTTTCAATGTCTACAGTGCAGACACCTTCTTCAGACATATATTGGCAAACTGCAGTTAGCTGCCGTTATAAGACATGGGAGGAAAGAGTCTTAACCATCTATACACTGAAGCTGTCTTAGGTAAATACTTTTTGGATGCATCATTGAACTATAAAACAGAATGGTTTAATAGCTCTCTCTCTCTCTCTCTCTCTCTCTCCTTCTCCTCCTGTCTCTCTCTCTGGCTCTCGGTCTCTGTCTGTCTGTCTGTCTCTTAATAATGTATATCACATATCATCTAGTTCATGATTTCTTTAGTCCTCTTCTTCCAAAAACTGACACAAAAGACAAAGTGGCCTTGGACCTGCCAGGTCAATTCTCATTGTACACACAGGTGTGTACAGCCGTATCCGGACACCTACCCCCTGGACATCTACCCCGGTCAACTACCCCCCAGAACAACTACCCCCTAGGACAACTACCCCCTAGGGCAACCACCCTCTAGGACGACTTTTCCCCATGACAACTACCTCCAGACAACTATCCCCTAGGATAACTACCCCCTAGGACAACTACCGCCTGGACAACTACCCCCTAGGACAACTACCCCCCCCCCCCGGACAACTATCCTAGGGGATAGTTGTCCTAGGGGGTAGTTGTCCTACCCCCCGGACATCTATCCTAGGGGATAGTTGTCTTAGGGGGTAGTTGTCTTAGGGGGTAGTTGTCCTAGGGGGTAGTTGACTGGGGGTTGTTATCCGGGGGATGGATGTCCAAGGGGTAGGTGTCCTAGAACCGTGTCCAGCATCTCACCTAGTTCAAGATTCCTTCGGAGTTCCGAAGCCGATGCATCCTGAAAGACCAAGACCTGGAAGCCAAGACGTCCTAGATGGAGCTTGAGGTTCGCTACATCGTGGCTGGTTCCGACTCGCTGGTTCATTCCTGTCTTCCAGTCAAAGTTTTCATGGTTGAAGATGACAGCCATGCCCCGGTTCTTGTGGTTCATGTCGTAGTAGAGCAGCCGAGCAGTGTCTTCGTTTGTCAGCGAGTCCAGGAAACTGTTTCAGAATGGAAGAAGATTAAAACCAATAATAGAAAACTCAGTGAGCAAATTTTCTTTGAAGAATGGTGAAATTATGAATGAAAGATGTTCTTTTCAGCGTTATAAATACTGTTATAAAAAATAAAGTAATAAAACTGATAACCTGTGTGTTACATGTATACTTTATTTGTGAGTCCATAGAAATGTTGATAAAGTGAAACATTTTTTTAATTCTGATAAAGCGAAACATTCTTAAAATTCTGATAAAGAGAAACATTTTTTAAATTCTGATAAAGTTAAACATTTTTAAAATTCTAGAATAGCAGGATTATGAATGCAAGATGTTTTCTTAACTGCTCAGGGAATCAAAATAATAAAAAAAAAATTAAAACAATTTAGATCTCAGAAAAATTTCATATTGATAACGATGACGCCATGACGGCATGGTTGCTAATGGAAATCCATTTGCCTACAAAGTATTATTAGTACCAGAGCTTCAGCCCGGCTGCCTTAAAACGGCACTGAAATCATTCTTATCATAAGTTCCTACCAAGAACCCATTTACTACACTTCCATAGATAGTGGCGAATGCAGATAAATAACTTTCCAAAGGATATCAGTGCTGCGGCGGGAATCGAAGCGCGAGCCATGTGATCCACAGTCCGGTTACGTACCAGTATGCCCTAGACCATGAACACCAATACCTATATAATCATTATTTCACACTGATACTTGTACATACCCTGGGAATCTAAAGGTTTCATCCGTCACCCTTTCTCTGCTTCTACTAGCATTGTCATGCAGGAGAGCAAAAGGGGATCTGTGTGACCCTCGGGCATCGGCTTCTGTTCCGTCCGTCTCCTCGGTCTCCTCCTTGGGAGGCGACGCGATGGCTTGATCTACCTCCGGCTTGTCCATTGGGAAGTATTATGTGATGAACCTCAGCAGAGATTTAATTTCCTTCCACTCCTTCTTTCTCTCAGAATTTGTATCTGTGTGAATAAATTGAAAATAAGAATGAAAGATTAACCAATTTATGAAATACATATTTGAAAACTTGAACATAATAATTAAAAGAGTAGGCAATTTAGATACAGAGTATCTAATTAAAATCTTTTTTTTTTAAATTTTGATTTTCAAATGTGTATCATACACATTTGTAAATCAAACCTAAAAAATAGAGTACATGCAATTTAGGAATACACTTCTGAAAGCTGAACATGAACGTTGAAAAGTATATCTCTGAATAAATATATGTTTTCAGGTTATTTTGAAAATTACATTAAATAAACACAATCACTTCTTAAAACTGCCTATGATTTGGGATTGATCCGAAAATGTGTTGTTGGAGCCTAAAAAAAAACACCCAAAATCAGAAGTACAGGTATATAGGACCAAAAAAAAGAAAATTAAAACAAATTTGAAAGAATATGGGATTACATTCCAGCCAATATTAGGTGTCTCACTGAACAATTTTATATATATATATATATATATATATATAAAACTAGAAATGTGTTACTTTTCATGTGTTAACATGTATTTTGTAGAAAATAAACAATTTAATGCTGTTCTCCACATTTATAACTTTAACTTTAAAGAGACAGTGTAATTAATTTTGACACCATACATTTTTTTTACCTCCAAGCTCTTTCCAAATTATTACCACTTCACAGAACTCAAAATAAAGCTGCTACATGTAAATAGAAGTCTACAATTTTGTATCAAGTTTTGTAATGATACATATCAGGGCGCGACAAACCCGCTTGCCCGACGTCCCGGGGCAACCAAATTGAGCCGTCGGGCAAGTAAATCAAATTATCACTTGCCCGATTCGGGCAAGTGATACTTTTACAGTAATTTCCTAGTGTCCAAGAACTCTACCATTCACCCGTCAACTTCTTACCCGTCGTCAAAATCCAGAAGCAAAAAAGCGATCGTTCCGATTTCGAAAAAACTTCACAGACAGCTAGCCAGCTCAGCTAGCTCAGCGCGCATGCAACAGTGACACTTCAAGCCATGAATGCCGCTCCGCCTCCACGCACGGCCGGCCGTGAGCTAGCTAGAGACAGCTAGCGCGATCGTACCAGCTGCGAGCTTATTCGCGCTCTCTCTCTCTAGCTCTGCAGGCCGCACCGACAGGCCTTTGCTATTCTCTGATTGCCGATTGGTTGAATCACGCCAAATATGACGTCATTATTCTAGGGAAATGAACACGTGCGAATCGGAATGGAATAAACAACAGGGATTTTCTAGTAAGTACAAAAAGTCAAATGTTTGATATTTATTCATAAAAAATAAAATGCGTTTTTTAAACCTTCAACCATCCTTTGTTGACCATTTTCTTTGACATATTAGGTTATTATTCAGTACAGTTACACTGTACATGTATGTGCATTAATTTGCTATCTAAAACACTAACTTATCATTACGAGATAATAAATGCTTTAACCTCGAGTCCTTTTTCGCTTTAAAGTTTTGGGCAAGTGGAAATATTGTTTGGGCAAGTAAATTGAAAACCCACTTGCCCGACAGGGCAAGTGGTGAAAAAAATTCTTGTAGCACCCTGCATATGAATTCAAGACTGTACTGCTTTGAGCCTTTGATGATTCTATTTCCCTATTCATTTAAATATTTCATTGGATTAATTATACTTAAAGCTGGAACTAAGTTTCATTAAGATATAACCAGTCCATGTTTTGACAACAGACTTTGTGCAATGCCAAAATCAAAGATTCAGCTGCAATTACCCTTAGAAAATTAAGGTCTTCTTTAACTACTCTAAAATCAAAAAATACTAACCTCAGGCTATTGGTAATTATAAAAATATAATATGGAATTATACATAGATCTAATACACAACTTTGACAAAAAGTAATGGACACATGATTAATTTCTGCAAATATGCACATGATTAATTTCTGCAAATATGCACACGATTAATTTCTGAAAAATATGCAAATGATTATCTTTTGCAAATACAGAAAACTGGCTAACCACAACAAATTCAGCTCTTAAAATCTAATTTGAGAGTGTCCCTGCCGAAGTGGGAGGTAAATGTAGATGTCCTGTGTGTAATGTCTAGCATTAGATTTTGTGCATGCTTGAGCTGGCATGAAATGGCAGCTGCATATGGTTACATAATAAACTCAATTATATTTCTCTTAATTTTGAAAGACATTTGAATTGCTGAATGAAAGTTATTCAATATAAATCAAGTGTTGTTTTGCAGGAAACAAGCATGACTAGCAGGTTCTTCATTAAATAGTTTCCAAGGCCCGTTTCTTGAAAACAAGGACAGGACAATCATAACTTTATCCGCCAACTACGGAGATGTCTTTGATCTTCCTCAACCATTTCACGAAGAGCTTACTGGCTATACATCTCGTGAAATCGATACTATCGTCGAGAAGAGGAGCCAAGACACTGCCTTAGTCGCAATTCCACAGGAAAAAAATAATTCTAGGAAAACTGCACTTACATTCAATTGATTAGGAATAACAAAGATTGAAAACAGTACCAGGGAATAAGAGATGCAAAATACAGGGTGCTACAAGAATTTTTTTCACCACTTGCCCTGTCGGGCAAGTGGGTTTTCAATTTACTTGCCCAAACAATATTTCCACTTGCCCAAAACTTTAAAGCGAAAAAGGACTCGAGGTTAAAGCATTTATTATCGCTTTCTTGGCTGGCGGTGCCTCCATGTTTACTAGCACAATCGAGAAAAAACAGCTGATCAACGCACGTGTGTGTCTGTGCAAGCCGCTGTCATTTGGAAACGTAGGCTAATTTTCAGCTGTTAATAATTTGGGTCAACTCTTCCATCAAGAAACGTCATGTAAATAATGGGTAATCAACTATTTTAAATAAAGTACGGACATTTTTATTTCATCATTCACTGCTATAAATATCATGCCAAAATTTGTAAATTCTTACTAAATAATAATATTGAAGATATTTTACGATAAATCTCGGATAAGTATGCGAAAACTAGACTAAACAACGTCGCTAAAACCATGAAAACAAAACAACAATGGCTTATATTCTGGGGGTCTCGATACTATTATCAAAATGACTCGCTCGGTCGGATCTTGAGACCGCAGTAATAAATTGAAAACGAGACAAAAACATTCATCTGATTTATATGAGCAGCGAGTTTTAAATAATATGTTCACAATCATTAACAGTCATTATGAATAAATATCAAACATTTGACTTTTTGTACTTACTAGAAAATCCCTGTTGTTTATTCCATTCCGATTCGCACGTGTTCATTTCCCTAGAATAATGACGTCATATTTGGCGTGATTCAACCAATCGGCAATCAGAGAATAGCAAAGGCCTGTCGGTGCGGCCTGCAGAGCTAGAGAGAGAGAGCTCGAATAAGCTCGCAGCTGGTACGATCGCGCTAGCTGTCTCTAGCTAGCTCACGGCCGGCCGTGCGTGGAGGCCGAGCGGCATTCATGGCTTGAAGTGTCACTGTTGCATGCGCGCTGAGCTAGCTGAGCTGGCTAGCTGTCTGTGAAGTTTTTTCGAAATCGGAACGATCGCTTTTTTGCTTCTGGATTTTGACGACGGGTAAGAAGTTGACGGGTGAATGGTAGAGTTCTTGGACACTAGGAAATTACTGTAAAAGTATCACTTGCCCGAATCGGGCAAGTGATAATTTGATTTACTTGCCCGACGGCTCAATTTGGTTGCCCCGGGACGTCGGGCAAGCGGGTTTGTCGCGCCCTGAAAATATATCAAAAATTGTGTAGATTATACCATAGAATTACTTATAAAGTAATATTGTGAGTATTTCATTTCATGACCGGTGAATCAGTTTTGTTTTTTAAATGGGTACCCCCCCCCCCCCCCACCCCCCCCCCGGATATTTTCATTTGATAGTTTATAAAAATACACCCTTGCATTAAGTCTACTCTTACTAGTAAAAATACAATGTTATGAAATTTAGGCCAATTTTTAGGCATTTAGGCATTTATTTTAAGGCATCATCACGATATTCAAATGACAAAACTTCAACATTCCGAACGTTAAAACACATGTTTTAAACTATTCAGTTTACACATTTGAAGATAGAATTTATCTCAAAATGAATATTCTTTCTTTCCTTACGCTATCCTTTATTTCTTCCTTCTACCACTTTCTCTTTCTGTCTTCATGGTCTTTCCCTTACTTATTCTTTGTTTCTTCCTTCTAATGCTATCACCTTCTTTTTGTTATTTTTTGTTTTATAATTCTATCACCTTCTCTTTCTGTCTTTCCTTTCTGATTTACGCTGCGATATAGCAAGATGATGTCATTTTGACGACAGGCTTCGTGATTTTTTAACGAACCTCAAAATCAAATCATGGATGAACGCTTTCTCAAATTTGGCCCGACACGTCATGCGACGAGTGTCGAGTCACGACAACCCGACGCATGCGCAAATCGGCAAAATGACATTACATGATACATCTTTGACATTGTCTATGTGGACGTGACAGATGAAAAGGCCCTACTGCCCGTGCCCGTCCGACCTCGACCCCTCGACCAACCACACCCCCCCCCCCCCCCCCCCCCACGGCCACGCGAAATAAATTCGCCGGTGCGCAATACACAACGCAACACAGACATCAACGAGTGGGGCTGACCATATATATTTTGTGTACAATAATACATGTACCTTGCTCTCCTCCTTCCGTATATTTTTAATTACGGCTCAAAATGAGCTTATTCTGTGTAAAAAAGTTTAAGTACAAAATGAAAAGTCAACCAATCATCAATAAATAAGCAAATTACCTTTATCCTTGCAATACCGCTGCTTTACCGCGCCCCAATTTGTCAGTTTCTCAGAAATTTGTCATCGCAAAATCATTTGAAGTTAGTAGTACAATTTTTAAAACTACCAATTGATGGTACTCTTGAAGAAATAAACAGAAGAAAAAAACATAAGCAGTAAAATTTAGAAGCAGTAATTTAATTGCTATTAATTATTTGTGTTATTTTTTAATTCAATATCTCACAGTTTTTTCCGAAACCTGTCGTCTGTTTTTAAAAGAGAAGATGTAGTTCTCTTAATATTTGTCTAATAACGTATAATCCGCCCTATACGAAGGGGGGGGGGGGGGGAGGGGGTCGCGGAATCGGGATACGTATCCGAAGCTAGAAACAACTGTTTTATGAAAGTTAATTGATGGGGGAAAATCTGAAGAGTATCCCTCAATAGGACGAGAAAGAAAAAAGTTTTACCCCCGGGGAAAGGCTGGGTCGTCTAATTTGCCAATTTTGGCTGGACCCGGGGGGGGGGGGGGGGGTCATATGCCCGTCGTGAGTATTCCTATGTCCATCCGCTGTCTGTTACTATTTTTTTTTTCTTGTTTGGTATATAGATAGGGTATATTTCTTTTTCCATTTCCATTTTAATTACACTGATAAGAATCTATCAATATAAAGTTGGCTAAAATAAAAGCAAATCATACAAACGTATATCATGAGTTTCAAGAAAAATCGAAGAGGGATAACAAATTCAGGCATATTTGAAGAGATGATCACAAACTGTTCTGCCAAACGGCTCTTCATTAGCGGTACCACACATTTTCTACAAAAATATAAAAAATATAAAATGAAATAAAACGAATGTTGTGTCGTATACAAGCTCTCATTAGGCCTAAAGTCCTAAACTATGCTGGGTCAACATTTTTTTTTATTCTTCGTTAAGTAACATTATTATTTCATCATCAACCAATCAAGGAAAGAGATTAATTGATAATTTTAGAATAAAATGTAAATCGAGATCTCGTGTGAATTATTGGGTTTGATCACTCTTCTTCTATTTAAAAAAATCAGATATTCTCTTAACGGTCTGCTCTGATGACGACAAACAAATATTTTGTTGTTTTGTATTCACTGTTCCTGGAGTTTGTATTTTTCAAAAATAAACTTTTGAATATAGATTTTGTGTAGGTAAAGTAACAATTTTCCCCAAGTTCATTATAGCGTAATCATACTCATAATAATAAACATAATTCTATAACATTGACAATATTAATAATAAAGATAATAATAATAACCGTGATAATGAGAATGATAATAATAATCATATTGCTCCGATTGTCTCATTTTCGCTCGCGTGAACATTGCCAGCACAAACCACTGACCTCTGCCTCCTGAACGGATCATCGCCCATTCCATTCACTATACATTACGTACTATAAAGGCCGTATTGTCTGACCGTTCATGAATATTCATGTTTTTGCTAAACTCGGCAAAATGTTTGCTTTTACTAAATGGAAAAATTACGGTGGGGGTTGGATGAAATGGACATAATGAAATAGGCAGAAGTGATCTATGATAATTCATGCTTTTTATGTTTCGTGTGCTCGACCTATAACCTTCAAATCGCTTGGTAAACTGAGTCCAAAGTTAGACTTGTTTCACACGTGTATTATAGGCAATGACGAGCTTGCAACCTATTTTGAAAAATTACGGTGGGTGAACTTTCAAAAGTCAATGAGACATGAGGGCTCCAATGAAAGAGCTAGTGATAACGTACGTCGGGGTGGATGTGCTTTTCGTTTAAACAAAAAATGAATTTTTAACGATTTGTTTAAAAAACGTCCATAGGCTAACATGTTAGGCTGCCGACTCAGATCATGCTCTGACGATAGGGGGCGTTGTGAAATGAGACTAACCGGAGCCATATGAATAATAATACAACATTATAGTTATAACAATACTGATAAACTTGTTTTTGAGCTGGCATGTCTATTGTGAAGAAAAGCTTCTCGGATAATTCCTACAAAATGAGGAGGTTGATCAGTTGAGGTTAAGATGAAACATAGTTTGTTACCTATATTTACCTCATCATTAAAATATTAGAGTAGCAATGTTCTCTGAAATATGTTCCCTTAAAACGGGATTGCTATTTAAAACTGCTGTCACATTGGAAATATGACGAGAAATATCTGAATTGGACAAAACTTTCATGCCACATAAATTGTGTGTGTAACACGTGCACCAATAATGTGTGAAGTGCATATGCATAAATATCACCTTATACATAATCATATTATAATCACATCCTTCAATAGCTCAAAGACAGTTCATTTACAATTACTGTAAATAATCGCATGACCATGTTGTATCACTTTATCTTTAAAATAGCTTACTCTCTTAAAAAAAAGAGTGAATTTTCAAAATCACGGACGTCACTCCTCTTTTTTCTTAGAGAGCACTCTAAAATCAATCGATTTTCACTCCTAAACAAGTGATCACGGACGTCACTTCCAAGAAAGTGAAAATAGAGTGAAAATTCACTCTTTTTTTTAAGAGAGTAATATGCCGAGGCCCATAAAATGCATCCTTGTCAAATCCGATTAGGGGATACAAAAGGTATTAAAAGTGATTTTTCGAAAATAGTTGAGATCGTGTTTACATGTCTCCTATTCCTTTACCGATACTACTGAAAATAAACTTACAGTTTAGTTATGGCATACCGGTGACATGCCCATAGGGTCAAATATCTATAGGCAGCTTCATTGATAATTTTGGATTAATCCACATAAATCATAGCCTAAGACACGTGACCTTAACTGGAGAAGTAAGGGTCGGGGTCTGAACAAAATGGCGGGCATCAAGAGAGTCACAAGTGCGTGAACAAATTTGACCCACATTCGGCCAAAAGATCAATGAGGCATTTTGTGTACACCCACACAGACGACGAACGTTCGAGTGCACTAGAGCGTAACACCAAGGTACCGGACTCGTCGATTTTTATGAAATAGGGGTTTATCGTAGAAAACTGGTGAGAGTGTGAATGTCAACACCGCTGTGCGAGCGTGACTTGTCAACTCTCTCTCTCTCTGTCTCTCTCTCTCTTCCCTCTTCTTCTCCCGAAAAAAAAGAAAACAAATCAGGAAATTACATATTTTAGTCTAGTAGATGCAGATGCACATCACATTTCATAAGTCCATTGTCATCCCTCCGTCTAAGATAGGCGGGATCACCCTGCAATATGAATACGCGATTCCTTCACTAGCAGATCGACCATGAATATTTAGATCTGCTCATAAAGCGAGTTCAGAGTGCCACTAATTTGCTAAATTTCAGGAAAACTAAAGAATTCAGTGTCTCGTGAGAGATATAATCTAATCCCTACACACCTTTTTTGTAAAAGATCGTCAATAATATCTAAATTCCCTTCAGTAAATTGCTGAAATCAACATAAAATGTGTCTTTTCCATCGCCGCGGAGCTGAGTCAAATTTGGTGGTCGAAATACGCACGGCTGCGAGCACGGTGTGTAAGCCTCATTGTCCGCTGTGTAAAAACTTCGCTTACGCACAATGCATAAAATACGGAGGTCGATGCGTAAATTTCAGAAAGCTTCTTTTCATTGGATTGAAATTGGCCCTAATTTCTCGACAACCAATCAAATTATGTTTTACATCAGACGGCACGGGATTATATACCCTATGTTTTGGCACCCGAGATGGCCCAATAACAAGTCGCAGTTACGAGCATTAGCTCCTTGAAGTACACAACCTCAGTGAAAAAAGCGAATTTTCCTGTGACCTCCATAGAGAAATCGCAAATTGAATGATTGTTGTCCATTTTTGAAGACGAAAAGGCCCTATTTTCCAGTATTCAAATCAGTTCGAATTGGTATCAGTGGAAAGAACAGTATTTGAATATGTGATTTCCACCCGAGATGGTGTGAATTCAAAGTTTGTTTACCTCGTAGGAGCATTTCTTTGCATACTTAGCGCATTTTCAAAGACGATTTCACGTGTTGTAGACCGCGGAGCGAGACCGCGTGAGCAGATGCCCAAAATTTGTTCATAATTATGTTGTGACGAATAAGTGAATAACCACTTTGCACCCAGTAAAAGGTCGATGAGAGGTTTCCCCAGGTTTTTACATAATTTCATTGTAAACTTCGCACCCGATAATGCATTTATTTCGGCAGGTATTCATGATGATCAAAATACTGCATAGAGCAGAATGTGGTGTAATCAGGCTATGAAAGTAATAAAAATAGTTTCTTCTTCTTCTTCTTCTTCTTCTTCTAGCTTCTTCTTCTTTTTCTTCTTCTTCTTCTAGCTTCTTCTTCTTTATCTTATTTTCTTCTACTTCTTCTTCTTCTTCGTCTTCGTCTTCTTCTTTTTCTTCTTCTTCTTCTTCTTCTTCTTCTTCTTCTTCTTCTTCTTCTTCTCCTTCTTCTTCTTCTTCTTCTTCTTCTTTTTCTTATTCTGCTTCTTCTGCTTCTTCTTCTCCTTCTTTTTCTTCTTTTTCTTCTTCTCCTTCTCCTTCTTCTTCTTCTTCTTCTTTTGCTTGTTCTTCTATTCTTCGTTGTTGCTGTTGTTTTCGTCGTTATTGTTGTTGGTTGTTGTTGGTTGTTGTTGTTGTTATCTTCTTTTACTTCTTTTATTTACTTCTTCTGCTTATTCTTCTTCTTCCGAAAATCAAGGCATTTATCGAGGTAAAATGTGTCCACATATTTACGAAAACTATTCCTTTTTGTTCGAATCCAGAAGTTTAGAATGATAGAACTATTTTGTATATGAAAGATAGTCCGAAATAGATTGTTGTAAAGCTGGTAATATAGTTTGAGATTGATTTTTGAGAACACCATATTCTCGCAGAATAATATTCAGCTATGTTCACTTTCAACCACTGATTTAGCAAAGATAGTTGAGCGCGCGTAAATGACACAGGACTGTATTTTCCACTGATCTCTATGGAAAAATCTTTCCGTAGAGATCAGTGGTATTTTCCAGTCCTGTGCACAAAGGTCAGTGGTCCTGTGGTAAATGAGTTTGCTTACTCGCGCTCTTTTATCTTTGATACGTTTTGATACGCGTGTATTTAGTACGTACGTTTGTACGTACCGTACGTGCTGCTAAGTTGATCGACTAGCCATCGAATGAATGAATGGCGTTGATATTTCTCCTGAAAAAGTAGTATCACCCCTTTGGTTTGAAGAATGTCGGACTCTGGAAGCGGAACGGAAATGATCATCCGATTCCTGGATTTATTTGGATTCCCATTGTGAGGGGAGGGTGCTCTGATTAACGACCAACTATTCTCTCTTCCACTTCTTCAACTTAGCTTTTTTTTTTTTTAAATCTCCGCTCCGGCTGCGGCTCTGCCCACTGCCTGACACTCCTTTCTCTGTACTGTGCACGCAGGGATCACGGCCCAGTGCAGGTTGTCCGGCCGTTGCGTTGTCGACGAGAAACTGCAGCTAGCTGCTAGCTCGAGCTCGATGCTGCAGATGCATGTTCCTATTTTGCATTAGCCTAGTTCTCATTTGCATTGGATCATCGCATGTTTGAAAGAAGATGTCGTGTGAACAAGAGATTGATCCTCCACCCCCAATGGCAATGCCAAAAGGATGCAAGCTGCTAAGTCATCAAGTGGCAGGACATGTCTACGGCAAAAATAAGACACGAGCAGGTTAGTTAGAACTAGTTAGACCGAATTTTCTCTCTTTCGTTCGTTAGCCTCTGATTTGGGTAGGGTCGGCTCCTCTCTTTAGGGGGGGGGGGGTCACTCCCAACATGACTGGCTACGCACCAGCGTCCAGAAAGTATACGTCGTCGTCGACATGTTCCTTAAACTGTTTAAGAGGGGTAGATCTAGATCTAGACAGCAATAACCATCTGATTTGGGTCATTTCTTTAATAAAACTGACATTTGTTGTCATTCCCCAATACAGATGGCAACCCAGAGATCTCGTACCGTGGGGGTAGCTATAGCCAACAATGGCAGCTTTTTGTGTCAAAACATTTTCTCCCCGATTTTCTTTATTTAGATCTAATTTTCTGATTTCTAAATCAGATGTAAATTAGGTCGGTATGTCATTTGTCCTAATTACAGTTATCAAAATTTGATAACTTAATATTAAATGTATAATTTACGGACTTACTTATATGAATTATCCAATTTGTATTTCCGAACTGTGAAACGGTACGTTCATGCATTCGAAATATTACCCGGCGGCCGATATATTTCCGGGTCCACCTACCAAAACATAGCCAAATGGCCAATCAGAGCACTCGTTTCGTGGGAGTTCGTTGGTCAAGCTGGGCCGACTCGTACGTAGCTACGGTAGCTATTGGACGTTCGAAAAGAAAAAATGAATATTCATCAACTAAAACCAAGACGGATAATGTTGACGACGAGACTTTCTCGGATTAATCATTAATTTAGGATCTAAATGAGCAAGATATCGTAAGTCAAATAAGCTATATATATGTTATTTTTAATTTGTGTTGTAATTGCAGCAGTTATGAGGATGTAAAGAGTGAAAATCTCGTTGCATATCTCATTCATCGCGGTCCGGTCGAACCGAACCATTTGTTCCGTACAGTGCCTCACAGAAAGAGGTCCCCAGACTTCAGTCTCTATAATCGGAGGTCTAGTGGAGCCAGACGTAGTCTCAGTGGAACAACCGACGATTAGATAGACTGAAGCTTTCGGTCTAATCTAGATCTAGATCTATATATATTTCAAGCTCTGAACGCACAAAAAACAAAAAAGAAAACCTTTTCAGGTTCACAGGTTTCAACGTTTTCTTTAAAAAAAAGGTACCTTTTCTGGTCCATTTCAGAGGTTGATAAACATGGGTGGTTTGCACTTGTGTATGAGAGTGAAACCTGTGCTGTGAGAAAGTGTATAGGTCTATTATGATCATAATAGCTTTCGTTTTTAGGAAAAATACTTCAAAAAGAGATAAGAAAATTGACACGAAACAGGTAAGAAGTATAACTAAATCTTGTTAATTGTTATTCATTTGATTGAGGACATTTCTGCCATGGCCAGAGAGATAAACAAGCTGAAAGTTGTCTTGCTTATTTTGATTTATAATTATATTCATGTACATGTAGGTCTACTGTATATTTATGTACCAGTAGATCTAGGTCTAGGGGCTTATCATTCAGGTACAAGTATTTGCTCTTTATTTTATTGTTTTGGGGGTGGGAGTGTGTCTTCTTCCTGATTGCAGGGTGACCGTGCTGGTTAAATGTAGGCTAGTGTTATTTTGTTCATTTAAAAAAAATAGTAATAGAGGTATGAGAACCAAAAAAAAATGTATGTCTAGCAAAATTATCAATTCTCTTTATTTCATTCAAGAAACCTGGATTGCAAAATCTAGTTGAGAGTCTATGACTTTGAATCATTAAACCGTTTGATTTCATGTAAGATGAAATGGTTTTGATCTTGATGTACTTACAGTGTTTTAATACTGTAGATCCACTTTAACAACATTTTTCTTCAGTTGAATGAGAGAGAGAGAGAGAGAGAGAGAGAGAGAGAGAGAAAGAGACGAAAATAAAACTTGACTCTCAATGTTCTCATACTTTTACATTATCTCTGTCTTTTGATTCTTCATTTACTTCTTCTGTATCCATATTAGGTCTGTTGCAAGACAACAGTGGGTCCATCCTGAAGGTTCTTCAGACCAACAACCGGGGAGACAGAGAGAAGAGATTTTACAAGAAGGTCTTTGACGAAGAGGAGGATGACCCTGTCCTGCGCGGTGCCCGTGGTCTGGTGTGCCCTTTTAGAGGAACAGTCGTTTCCAAGGAAGATCCATCAGGTAAAATCAGTTTTCATCTCAGATGATCGACAAAAAGAGGAGAAAATTACATTACCTTTAAGCCTTAGGCCGCATTAAAATTATAATATATTAAAAGTATTGTTTGCTTCCAATTTTGATTAAAAATCAAAAGCTCATACAACTTGATTCCTAGTTTCTTGGTCAAGGTTTTTAAAACATGTTGAGGAGGGTATTAACTCTTTCATTCTCTCTCCTCTCTGTCTCAGGCTGTCACTACCTACTCTTCTCCCTCTCTCTCTTCATTCTCTCTGTGTCTGATTCTATCCCTATCTCTCTCTCTCTCATATTTGCAATAATCGTATCTAATTCTAAGGTGGATGTATGATTGAACATTTTCTTGAGGGAAAATATAAATTTTTGAATTATTTATTAAAGGGCGAATGGGAGGGTGGCTCGCAAGATATGTCACAGAGTTGCCAATTTGTGTTTGATTGATTGCACCTTCAAAAATTCATAATTTTTTTATTTGTACCGTAATTGTTTTTTTGCTTAAACCATCACTGACCTGTTCCTAACATTCTTCTGCTTCTATTAAAGCCCCTCTGCACTAGTTTGGCCAGGAGGGATTAGACCTACATGTACCTGCATGGTCATTGACAGGTGGTTATCTCATTAAATCAGCTCTCAATTAAAATAAGACAAAAGGAAACCATGGGGGACCAATGGTCACCGATTGGGCATTGTTTGCTATATAGAGGGCGCAAGTAGCTATAAGTAGTGCAGTGGGGCATTAAAACCAACTTAATATCAGGGTGTACTTTGCCTTTAAAACAGCTGGTTTTAGATGACCTTGAAAGCCTCCACAGTATGATCATAGTAGCACTCGAAGGTTTTGATCAACATATGGTAGAAGTTTTATGTTACTGCTCGAATCACTTCAAAGACAAAAATATGCTGGTCATTGTTGGATATCACATTCCTGCCACGACTGTCAAACAAACTTTGTCACATTTTCTGCCAAATTTGCACAGTGTAGAAGTTTTGCAACTCATCTTTTTTCATTTACTTGACACAACCGGTACATGTACAGTACTGTAATCGCTGTTATTTTTCGCGTGATTAATGTTTCGTGCTGAGCGGGCCCAAAAACATATTCACTGGTTCTTAAATGCACCAAATTTAGCTCATTCAGAACACGCATAAAAAGTCATGTTTATATTTTCGCGAGTTCTAAAATTTGCAGACACCGACTTTGGCGCAAAATCTGCAAAAATTAATGTACCGCAAATATTTCTGCGTTTACAGTATGGGATTTTAAATGTTAACCTGCATGTGTTATCAAATCAACACAATACTAAAATCTATGGGACTTATTTTAGTCATTATCTCACAATGGATGAGGTAATTTCTACTTCAGTGTGTTGTTGTTTGTTGTGAGCTGAGGATATTATAAGCAGGGAGACGTGAGTGTTTTATTAAAGCCCGATTGCACTAGTTTGGCCAGGAGGGATTAGACCTCCCTGCAAGGTCACTGAAAGGTGGTTACAGTGTATCTCATCAAATCAGCTCATAAGAAAAAGGGGATCATGGGGGACCAACAGGCACCGCTTTATACTTTATAGGCATTGTTTTCTATAAAGGGCGCAAGTAGCTATAAGTAGTGCAGTGGAGCTTTAGAGCTAATACATTTCCCAAAGAGTCTTGACATGGTTGATGTGGTCTTGACAATATATTCCTCATGCATTGTGGGTTTTCAAGATTACTTGCTGTATAGTGTTGCTCTTTTTACAGCTCAAAGTTTAATGGTCACAGGTCAACAAATTTCAGATAAAGTCCTTTTGTACTCTAGTAAAGCAAGGCCAGTGAGAGCAAAGCATTCATGCTCTACATGATGTATTTCACTTACACTAGAACGTGATTCTATTAGCTGGACAATTGTAGTTAAAACTAACCCTGCCCTGAATATGATGAAACAGCTATATTAAAAAGAGCTTTTCAAAATACTAAGTTTAAAGGAATTTAGTGGTCTGTTAACTAATTAATTATCATCATAACCAGCACTACCATCAGCATCAGCAACATCATCAGCAACATCATCATCATCATCATCATCATCATCATTATTATTGTTATTATTATTACCGGTATTATGATTTATTATTATTCATGTTTGGGGGGGGGGGGAATAGAAAAGAGTTCCGTAACATTATTCGACCAGCAGCAAACCAATTTGTAGTCTCTTCTTACATGTACATGTAAATGATAACAATTGTATATGAACTGCTGATATGACCAGCTGTCAGCTATTGCGTGTTCAACTGTGTTGATATAATTTGATATCTGAAGTGGCTATTGTTCATCATTTCACACTGACCCAAAATAGTTCATTCAAGTGACCAAGCATAAAGGAATATCATACAAAAGAAAATTCTTGTCAAATTCAAATGAATTTTTAGATGTGCAGACAATAGGGATCCCCTTCATAGATTTCCAAAGCTCTTTCACAATTTTCAATACAGGTAGTCAAATTGTTCAAATTAAGCTTCTCAAGTGGTATTTTTTTCAGTGATTGAGGTCATTGCTATTATTTATCTTTGATTTGATATCAATCATTAGGCTGAAATCTTAAACAGGTATTGTTAACGAATTAGTGAAGCTTGAAGGTCAAACAAATTGATATGATTTTTCATAAAAATGTTTTGAAATTTGAAACTCACTGATCCATATTCAACCACGTATTGTTCAGTAAAACCTTAACCTGGGTACTAGGATCAATAAAGTTTGACCTCAATGCTAAATTTCCTTTGTTAAAGGTATAGACCAGTTTTGGAAACGCCCCTCTCTCAAAAAAATGAAATGGAAGCTCTTATTACCAATCATGTGAAAGAATATGTTTTGACTAATACGTGATGATACAATTTTTGCCGGGGACACCGCCTACTATTATTTTGTATATTATCATATCGATCCAGCCTGGATAGATATCGCGAATGCACTTCAACATTGAACATTTGGGCATATATTTCTGCTTTCTTGCAAATTTAGGTTGAAGTATTGCCATCTAAACCTCTGAAGGCAATATCTAAACAATATTGAATGGATATTTTGCACCCAAAACCCTTGAACCACAATTTTACCACTACCGGTCTATACCTTTAATACCAGATTTCAAACAATAGCCTCAAGTTTCCTAAACCAGACATCAGGTTTAAATTCAAGTAGAGTACAGGCCACGGATGATACAAATTATGTACAGTAGTTCACAACTTCACATAAAATGCACATGATGTAAGCCACATATTTGAAGCATCGACACACACGTATGAAATGTACATGTAGACCATTAGCATTGCCAGATGTGACAGTTATGAAGCGTTTCAATGTATTGCAGAAGCCTCTTCAGATCATAGGTGTAATTCTCGTCTGGCGTCATTTCCCAAACCAAACATTAGGTTTAAATTTGAACAGAATATGGGCCCCTGAAATTTCTTAATGACTGTACTAAACATTTACCATGGGAATGCCCTTTGAATAGGTCATTTTCGTAATGTAACCAAATGTATGCATACGCCTTTGTGAAGTGCCTCATACACATGTACGTATTTTCATTCAGCTGTTACAAATGAATATATCTCAATAGTCAGAGTTAAAGAGAAGGTTGAGTTCTGGGAAGAGGTGAAAAATAATTTGTAAGCGTTATCATTCTTATTATGCAAGTGTGGAAGAACATCAGTTAAGACATGTTCCCTGAAAAGCATGGCTCTTCAAATGCCTTCATATTCTAAATATGTCATATAACATCGTAAAACTCGGGGGTAGGATTTTTACGCCACGTGTTCGTGTAGTCCCATATACATCTTTCTGTGTACAGTGTTTGTAACTTTACCAAGACTTGGCCAAATTTCTTATAATTTTGATTATTCCAGAACCTTGCAATACACACAAATTCTTATATGCTAGATGATCAACCTTTTCTGTTCGATTTCACACCGTTTCTTTCACAATGCAATCGCATGACCAGAACTCAACTTCATCTTTAAGATTGCATTTAGTTGTTGCTACTTGCTAGGTAGGATAAACATTATGACTTGCCCTACCTAACAATACGACATGCAATTTGCATTCTGACTAATGAAATACAGTAATTCGTAACAGGTGAATGGAATCATTCATAACAGGCACTTCACAAAGAAGTACATGTACATGTATGCATTGAATTTGATTACAATACAAAAATGGCTTACTTTAGTTGAATATGGGCCGCTGTATTTTCTGAATAAATGTAGCATTTACCATGCATGGGATTGCCCTTTGAAGTTAACCTTTCCTTACAAATATTTTTTGCAGTGGAATTCATCAAGCTGCGAGACATGACGATCGGCTACAAGCATCCGTGCATCATGGATATCAAGATCGGACGCATCGGCTACGCGGAGGAAGGGGGCGACACCAAGAAGGCAGAGAGCGCCAAGATTAAATACCCCGACATGGAGAAGTTAGGTTTTCAGATCTTAGGCATGAGAGTGAGTAGTGTCATCATTGTGGTGTTACATACACATGTAGGCCTGTTTTCATCAGCTCGAGTTTGCCAAATAACCCACTATTTTAACTATCCTGATCGCAAAATTAGCCAGTTAATTTGCATCTTCATCTGCCCGCAGTTGCAATTAGCGGGATATTTGGTTGAGAAAATATCCAGAGAAATATTGGTCTTGTTTCCAAAATATCCCGGTATTCGGGAAATAGTGGGCTAATTTGCGCCCGTCCGTGCTAGTTTGTGATGAGCATATCACTCTGGTGAAGACGCAATTTCGAGCTTCGGGAAAATATCCAGAGTCTGAAAATAGCAGGTTATTTGGCAAACTTGAGCTGATGAAGACAGGTCTATACAGTTTATATTTATTGTCCATTCTGCTTGTATTTATAATGGTTTTAAATGTTTTGGGATTTACAAGTAGATACTAGATCATGTAGTAGTAATGGTTTATTGAAATAAAAATCAATCCCGGCTCGAAAGCCGAATTACAGGATTTGTACAATAGAAAAAGCAAACATCAAAATTCCAGGAAACAAAATAGGTAATAACATGTAATAATGAAAGCCATGAAATCATAATGACAAAGATTAAGTGAATATAACAGAAATTCTTTTCTTACATGCAGTGCCAGTCAGCACTCGTTCACTACACGAGTACAACCCCATTACTATTATTATTATTATATAGAGGTTTACCAAACACCAAAACGTAATTTGCTCTGGATTTTAGGGGTTCAAGGTTGCTATACTGCATTCAAACTACGGGTATAAATTTGAATATCTCTTCTAAAAAGATATTGCAGTTTAAATTCACACCCAGTGAACTGTGAAACATCTTTTCGGGTATACAGTGTACAGTGTTCTACTTTTATGCTCACGTACACACTCGCATAGAATAGGGCAGACAAGGAATCCATATGTTTGAATTGGGTTCCGTACATATATTCTATAAGCAGCGGAACGATGGGGATGGGGTCTTTTTTAAATGAACTGCGAATTTGAAAGGCTCCTGATTTTAGTGAGGGTGTGGGAGGTAGTCTCATAACATATTACCTTAACATTGTTTTCGAAATACCGATTGAGAGGTACAGTATGTAAACTCTGGGACTTTATTAAATAGAATTTAACATGAAAGTTCACATACATGTAGTCTTCAGAACACCATCTTAGATTTTTAAGAGGGGAATACATAAAGTGTTATTTTGAACCTGAAGTGCCCCAAACTCATAAAATAGACCTACAGTGTACATACAGGAATTTGTGTACTTGTACAAGTACGCAAATTCCTGTATGCCTTATTTGCATCCACAGCATACATTCCGCAGTTTACTGGGTAAAATAAACAATTCCAAAGTTATTCAGTATTGTACTGAATTGAATGAAATGGAATGCATGAATAATTTATCATTATGAGTATAATATTCTCTGAAAAGAGTCTGGTCTTTACGAGCTAGAACGCACCCTTAAATAAACAGTCCTTTTACGAGAGACGATTGTCAATTGTGAATACAAAAATATATTAAAGATACTATGTCCCTTTTGCAGCCAACATCAAATTCTGTAGAAGTTTGCAGGAATTATGAATATGTAATATGTATGTCCTATCTGTGAAATTTAAACTTGAGCAGTGTCCTAATATTAAAATTATGCAAAGAAACCTGTTTACCTGCTAGATTTCACTGTCAGACACTATTGAGTGACTGACTGGCTTTTTTCATCTTAATAACATACATAACATGAGCTGTAAGGGTACTACAGTAGTATGAGCATTTGTCTACATCGATAACCCACTTCTTGAAATGGCCAAAATTATAAACAGATTGAATCTTTGCACAGCATAAAACGTACAAACATTCGATTAAATGGTCTGAAAAAAATCGACTATTACTTACTGGCTCTATATCTCCTAAGTCGATTCGACAACTACAGTAATATTTAGTCCTTATTTTCCCACTTAAAGACATTTTCAAGTCCCCTTTTTGTCAGGGAAGTTCTAAATTAGTATTGACTTTCAAATGAAATGCCTTTGGAATTTAACCTTTTCATTTTTTTTGCCTGCAAATGAGACATAGTACTTTTAAGCCTACAGTATTGTCCACATTGCAAAGGGCAGCTTTCAAGTTTTGTCAGAAAAAAACATGTACATACATGTACACGTAGCACCTGTGTGGAGCCAGAAGTGCATGGGCTTGTATCATTCATTCTTTTTTTACACAAATAATGCCCTGCTGGCTCCAAACAGATAATACTTTAAAGGTAGTTAGTTCACTCTGTAGGACAAGCTTTTTAATCATGCATTACATCTGGTTATTTGGGGTAGTTCCAGGGAATAATTTTCCTGGTATCGCATCGCAATTTGCTATGCATTTTTGCATGACTGCTATACAAAATATCTTTTGTGTAGCAGTTTTCTTCCATAGAAATGTACAGAATTTCATTTGAAATATTTATCCATCGGCTGAAATTGCTAATCAAAAAATTTGAGGAAAATTATTCCCTGAGTTCTATTGAAAGAAAAATAATTATGCTGTATCGATTAGATTGCCTAGTTGTTTCATATTTAAAGATGAAGTTGAGTTCTGGTCATGCGATTGCATTGTGAAAGAAACGGTGTGGAATCGACCAGAAAAGGTTGATCATCTAGCATATAAGAATTTGTGTGTATTGCAAGGTTCTGGAATCATCAAAATCATAAGAAATTTGGCTACATGTAAGTCTTGGTAAAGTTACAAACACTGTACACAGAAAGATGTATATGGGACTACACAAACATGTGGCGTAAAAATCCCACCCTGGATTTTTACGATGTTACATTACATATTTAGAACATGGAGGCATTTGAAGAGCCATGCTTTTCAGGGAACATGTCTTATCTGATGTTCTTCCACACTTGCATAATAAGAATGATAACGCTCACAAATTATTTTTCACCTCTTCCCAGAACTCGACCTTCTCTTTAATTTTATGTTTCTATGAATTATGATTCATTAAAAAGGCTGTCGAATGTGTCGATTCATGTACAGCCTTTTACTATTTACTGATCTACGTTACATACAGGTGCATACATGTACATGTAGAACATGTAAATTATTAAACCAGATATTCATTGATTTGTATTCAGTAATTTTATGTCAAAGGCATTGCATTAAACTAGGACCAGTAACATTTAAGTGTAATATTTGAGACTGAAACTGTCTAACCTTTACTTTTCATATCTAGGTGTATCACGCGCGAAGCCAGAAATACTCGACATACGACAAAACATATGGAAAGACACTCAATATCAGCAATATGATAGAAGGTAAGTCCCTCTTGCATTAAAACCTGGCAGTGCCCATACTTGTATGGTGTATTAGGGCTTTTGATCTGTGGTCAGTTTCAACAGAATTCCCTACTTCAACCCTAGACCAAAAGGAGGGAGGGAGGGGGGAAAAATACATGGGGGATTGGGGTGAATTAGCCCCCCGAAATGCCAAAAAGAGCCCCCAAAAATGTCCATAGAGTTCAATGCAAAACAAATTAAAAGTTTAGTTTCCATGCAAGCAAGCTTGAAATGTAGCTCCCAAATTTGTTAAATATTTTTTTCCCTGGAAGGAGGGAGGGAGAAAGAAAGAAAGAAAGAAAAAAAAAGGAATTGACTGAGGAAGCGAGGGAGTGAAGGGGAAGGGACGGGAAGATGGGTGGGGGGAAGCTTGAAGGATAGCAAGAATAATGTACATTTTTTCAGCACAACATTGGCATCGCCATTTTCTTACTACATGAAGTACTATGCAAAATTGTTAACCAAGTACTGGTAAATGTATTCATATTTATGGATGCTTCTTTCCAAGAAGTTTGTGGTGATGAAGGATTTCATTCACCTGGTATTAAATACAATTGTTAGAATGCAAATTGCGTACATAAATTGATGCTCTTCTAGGGTGTGGTTTCACATAAATGAAATAGATTTTTCTACTATAATAGTATATTTTAGTATTTTTAAATAAATGAGTTACAATTGTTTCCCTGTTATATATTTTCCACCAAATCCATTTTTTCCCTTCTCAGCTATGATATTCCCTTACTAAAAAGTAAAGGCTTTGTTATTGAATCGAAAAGTCTTTCCAACTAAAGCTTGGTGCATGACACATGTGTACCGGTACGTACAAGTTCACCTGGTACATCACATTTTCACGATATAATGGCTGTGCCCATGTCATGATAAAAAGGCATTACATCATTCCAAGAGTATCTTCATATATAATATATCCTTTGTACACTTTTGTAAGGAATATTTTATATCAAAGGGCAAGAATAAATCTCATTTTTGAGAATACCTACAATTATTCTTTAGGGTGAGGTTTCCTTTTAATATCCTGCCCACAGTGTCTTGATATGATAGAACGTTTCAATTTAAAAAAAAAGACCAGAGAGGTATATTTTATGATACACTTGTAATTACGCAGCGTCCCTGTGTTAATTTCTTCAATTATGTACATTCGAAACTTAAATCAATTACTAACTACTGTATCTGAAGTGTGACATGTCTTTTATTTTAACACTTAATAATGTACCCACGAGAGTATTAAAGATGAAGTTGAGTTCTGGTCATGCGATTGCATTGTGAAAGAAACGATGTGGAATCGACCAGAAAAGGTTGATCATCTAGCATATAAGAATTTGTGTGTATTGCAAGGTTCTGGAATCATCAAAATGATAAGAAATTTGGCCAAGTCTTGGTAAAGTTACAAACACTGAACACAGAAAGATGTATATGGGACTACACAAACACGTGGCGTAAAAATCCTACCCTCTGAGTTTTACGATTACATGACATATTTAGAATATGAAGGCATTTGAAGAGCCATGCTTTCAGGGAACATGTCTTATCTGATGTTCTTCCACACTTGCATAATAAGAATGATAATGCTCACAAATTATTTTTCACCTCTTCCCAGAACTCAACCTTCTCTTTAATGGTAATTGTCTTGAAACAAATTATCTGGGCCTTGATTTATTTCCTGTCTTCACGCATGTCCGTGCTCATATCCTGTCCATACAAGATAAATAGAGATAAATGTGGTTTAAAGCATACACAGAAAGTGACAGAATGTTTATTGGGTAGAAGCCTGATTTGAGCTCTACTTATACAAATGAAACTATATAGCAGGGGCTCTAAAACTTTTTACTTGATGGTCCGGATGTGATTTTCATGAAAGTAAAAGGGTCCTAAACATTGGGTGCCATTTGCTCGAAAATTCTTCCGGTCATCCTGCATTGCTCAATAGGAAGAGTATGTACAGTACATGTATATGGAGTCCTTCATGTGGTATTGTAAGGGAGGGTAGCCGTGCCTGAAGAAAATTACCAGGCAATCGCCCCCCCCCCCCCCCCCCCCCCCTCCTTCCCCCTTCATGGACACCTATCCCTCAAGATACCGGTAACCACCTCTCAGACAATTATCCAGAGACAGTTTTAACATCTACTGTACTCCCTAAACAGGCTTGTCAATCGCCCTCAGAAAACTACAGATACTTTAATGCACTAGGCAGAAGGGGTGGGGTTGAATGTGATTTGAAAGATAGTTATGGGAGGGGGGGGGGGGCTGATATTATTGTCTAATTATTACCGGTATATACAATTTAGAAGGCTTATCCTCCTATTTCTGCGTGTATTGTGTTCCAACATTTTTAGCTAGCAATCATTAAAAAATATTAAAAGACATTCATTGTTGTGACATTCTTGTGTGTTAGTGGTACCAGACATGATTGGCATTTAATGTTATTTTCTGGTCCCATTTATCCTTTCGATGTTAAAGATTCACATTTGATTGTAATATTAATGTACTTTTTGTTTTGATAATAAAATTTCAAACTCAAACTCATTTGATCTATTTTGTGTGGTATCCTTTTCAGGTCTAGCCACGTTCTTCAACGTGGACGACACCATTCGAACCGACGTGATGTACTCATTCCTGGTCCGTCTGCAGCAGATCCTGGACTGGTTCCAGGTCCAGGACAGGTACCACTTCTACTCCAGCTCCTTGCTCTTCATCTATGAAGGCGCGGTCTCTCCCGGCGACGCCGACGCCCTCAAGAAACCCTCCAAACTCGCCCCGCATTCCAATGGAGCGGCGACGCCCATCAACGGCCTCAACGGCCACGTTGATCAGATCTTCTCGGTGAAACCGGACACGTATCCCCTGAAGAGGAAGAAATCATCAGATCGTGATGATGATGACGAGGAGGATGATGATGATGATTGTTCTTGTGGACTCAACAGAGGCAGCAAGAACCAGAGAGAGAATGGAGTTAGAACAGTAGGGGAAGAGAGTGACTCTAGGACGAGTGTTCCATTGAGTAACTCGATAGCTAGCGACGGGGTAGGAACTGAGGCGACTCGCAGTGCAGTCACGGGAAGACATGAAGGGGAGATGGGCATGAATCATGTCAAAGATATACAGAGAACTTCACAAGCTTCTGTAGAAGAAGGAACAATCGTAAGGGATGATTTTTCAGGGAAAAATCATAACCACTGCCACTTTCCAACTCCTAATCATTCCACGCATGGACCTGACAACTTAGCCTGCACAAAACACAGCAACGCGCGGGAAAGCTCTCGCAAGGACTCCAACCCTCCCCGCGAAGGGGCCACGAACCACTCGCTGCACCACGTCGAGATCCGAATGATTGACTTTGCTCATGCGATCGAAACGACGACGCGAGACGAGAATTACATCTTTGGTTTGAAGATGCTTCATCAATACATTGAAACGCTTCACAACTGTCACATCTGGTGAAGCTGAAGGTCTCAATTTAATACGTGTGTGTGTTGATGCTGAAATTTTTTATTTTTACATTGTAAAATATATGGCTTACACATGTATTTTATGTGAACTATGATTTGTATCGTATTCTATCCTAAGTGGTGGTACTTTTAAGGAACATATTTTCCTTTAACACTATCCCATATTGGGAATGGCCGTGAAATGAATAATAAAATGCCATTCTTGTATAGAGCATTTCACATGGGGCATACATGTACACAAATGTAATGTCTTCAAGCGCTTCCAAATGGACCTTAGATATTATTACTCCCGCTTTAGCCTTGGCATGTACATTGTACATGTATGACATATTCCTAATTAAAGGGAACAAATTACATGTACATGTAGCTAAACATTGGTTTGTATCACATCTAATATTTATGAAATTAACCCATTTTTTTTTCACTCATAATTTCCTTCTCCTTTTCTCCCTTTCAAAATTGTTTTGAACCCTGTATCAAAGTCCACCCCTCCCCTCCCCTCCCATCCGAGAGCGGGACCTCTCGGATGTTATCAAAAAGTTGCTCCTAAAAAGTATGGGGCACTTTTAGAAGAGACAAAAAAGCAAGTGAAATCAATTATTTCCAAAAGGGTCCTGTTATGGTATGAGTAAAATATGATGATTAGCACAAGAAAACTTTATAAAGCTCTGTTCTCCTCTAGTTTTAATTGCCATCTTCAAATCAATGAATTTGTGATATGAACATTATTCCCGTTGAAGGGAAACTTGGACAACATCTTTAAAAAGAACAACTCAGCGTCTGTTTGTCTCTGTCAGGAGATACCCACATTATTATTATTATTATTGTTATTATTACATGTATTAATTACTGGGCAAATTGCCTGCAACCCCTTCTATTTTTCTCACTGGTTATACAGTGGAGAAAAAAAAGAGATATCCCCCGGAGCAGAGAGTGGAGAACGATTTACCTCTGGATAAAATTAAGAATGCTGTGGTGCATTTCAAGAGCCCTTAAAAAAGAAAAGATAATCAAGTTGCAGTAATGTTTGTAAAGTACTTAGAGACAGTATTTTGTATTGAGCACTACGCAAATCCAGATTCTTCTTCTTATTATTATTAAGTTGTTGCAAGGAGGTCTCACTTTGTGTTAGAAAACGAAAACAAGAGCTAAGTACCATTAAAGTATCAATTTACGCTCCTCTGGTATGACTACTGAAATGAATTGAATTGAAATGGATTATAATAATAATAATACATGTATGGTATTAGAAAGATTAGAAATATAAAATATATGCAGTCATGACAATCGTTTTAGGTACACACACAATAATAGTAAAAATATTCTAATGACATATCTATGTTCCGGTTGTGGTCGATTAAAAAAATCATGCATAGAAATGCATGTTGTATCAAAATTGTTGTAGATTTTGTGAAGGAGGCATTCCCCCTACACACATTCCCTGCAACTCTTTTGTGAGGCTTAAGATTGTGTATCTATTATATTTTTTTTGTTTAAAAAAATGAAATTGTATCTATTAATATTTGCCTACTATATTTGATTACAAGAATAAACAAAACATATAAAGCCGATATTTCTGAACTAAACATGTAGATGTAGGTACACAAAGCTGGTATTTTTATTCTAGAAGTGCTCAAATTGTCAATTGTCAATTTCCTTTTACTCCAATTATATTTGATATGACCAAATATATTTGGGATCAAGAATTTTACTGTAAAAATGTATGAATCCTATACATTTTTAAAATCTGGATGCTATGCATTCTTTCAATTGATATTATACTATATTGATAATAATATGCATTTTGTTAAATGTGTGTGTCATCATGCATGTATACACTACATATGTGTCGGCTGTCGAAGAGACAATTTTCGGCATATTTCCTTTTTCTGGTATAACAAGATCTTCAAAAAAATTGGTTTTGATATCAGCAGGTAGCTCATCGGCTTTTGGCAGCAAAAAGACAGTTGAATATAAACATTACCTCTGATAATTTATGTTCATGTATATATTTTTCATTTAAAGCCTGTCTGCACTACTAGTAGCTACTTGCTAGTAGCCCTCTATATAGCAAACAATGCCTAAGCGGTGCCCGTGGGTCCCCCATGATCCTCTCTCTTCTACCATATGTTGATCAAAACCTTCGAGTGCTACTATGATCATACTGTGGAGGCTTTCAAGGTCATCTAAAACCAGCTGTTTTAAAGGCAAAGTACACCCTGATATTAAGTTGGTTTTAATGCCCCACTGCACTACTTATAGCTACTTGCGCCCTCTATATAGCAAACAATGCCTAATCGGTGACCATTGGTCCCCCATGGTTTCCTTTTGTCTTATTTTAATTGAGAGCTGATTTAATGAGAAAACCACCTGTCAGTGACCATGCAGGGAGGTCTAATCCCTCCTGGCCAAACTAGTGCAGACAGGCTTAATAATCTTTAGTTAGTCTTAGAAAACTCTGGGTATTCTCTAGGTAGTAACTATTTTATTTACTGAAGTGTAATCTTGTTTGATCTCATTTTTGCGGAGGCCATGGCCATAGGATTTGTCATGATGCTACTCTTAAAGTGAGCCAATCAGGAAGAAGATGTATTTTGCAGGTTAGAAATTCCTTGGTCGTTGTACAATATAATATAGGAGAGCTTTTGATTTGCACGACCGACCTGGGGGATGTTTCACAAAGATCCTAAGTTAAACTAATCTCTAAGTTGGACTTAAAAATTATGGAAAGCTGTTAGCATCTTTGAAAATATGTTGTAAAAGTTATTTTTAAAGGCAATAGATGTTGATTCAAATCATTCATATTTTCTATTATCAAGGAGATTTCATGGTCTTGGTATGGAATTTAAATAGTCTAAAATACTTTCATTTTTGCTTTTGAATATATATTTCACTTGAAGTCTACAAATGGCTCTCCATAATGTTTAAGTGAAACTTAGAGTTAAGTTCGACTTAGGATCTTTGTGAAACACCCCCTTGATCTATGACGTGAAACTGGCATTAAGATCTTCAAGTTGAGGATTTGGTCGTCGGCTGGATTCTACAACTGTATTCAGGGTACATCTGAATTGTGGTGTGAACAAGTAGTTCAGCTGCGTATTGATATCCAAGGAGTCGGTCACGTGATCACAATTTGCTGTGCCATTGAGTCACGACATCAAAACTATTTTTTGACATAGGATGGGTCAGTAAATTTGACGTAGATAAAGTCAGTCATGCACAAGGAAAGTTTCCTATTATCTGCCCAAAAAGAGGGCATTTTTAACTTGAATCATTCGACACAAGGTAAACGTCCTTCTGGCTTTCCATAGTTTACCTTGTGTTCAATGATATGAGCCTTTCTGGCTCTCCATAGGCGATGTAACCTTGTATATATAGATGTATGCCTGGTGCTTAAAAAAACAATCAAAAAGCCGAAAATGTAATCTCAGGTTTAATAAATGAAAATAAGTGGTGGGAATAATGTGAAAGATCTTTCATAATTTATGTACATGTTTAACCCCTTTTGATATTATAGTTTTATTATGGTTTTGGTATTACATTATCTGTTTTTAAAGTGCTTTTATATATATTTTGCTTGTGGGTTTAAAGACCCCTTTATTTTGTACGAGTATACATGTATTCCAACAAACTTGATTTTGACACTACAATGTCTTTTATCCAGACTGCTGTACAATTTTGCATCAAAATACAGTCCTGAAAAATAAGTAGGAAAGGAGGAAGAAATGATTAGGAAATAATACATTTATAATAATTAGGAGATATGGAATAATAAGGGGGTCAGAAAAAGGGAGAAAGAAATAGATTGAAGGGGAAAGTGATGAAAGACAAGAATGGATAGAAGCTAGAAGAAAAAATAAAAGTAGAAAACAAAGAGATGGCAGAAATAGAAGGGCAGAGTAAAGGAGAAGGGGAAGAAGTGAAATAGACAATTTAATTCAATTGATTAATTATTGCCTGTTAAATATTTCCAATACACGCTGGAGGGACATTGAATAGTTTCAGTTACATGTACATGGTAAAAATGACATTTAAATTGGTCATTCATTTTCAATTAATGTAAGTAAAGTGTACCAGACGTGGAGGCTTATGAATTTATATATATACAATATTGCATACTTATGATATTGACATGTCATACTTTGTAGGTTTACGTACGTCAACGTCCTAGACCTAGGTTTTAGAATTGGGGATAGAGTTAGGGACAGGATTAGGTTTAGTGTTACCTAAGAAACTCAAGTGTTCAGATTTAGCTTCATTGGTGAAGCGTTGGTTAACCTACAAACATCTGGTCAATTTTTGTGGTGGGATGTTCTAAAGTTGCTCCTTATTCTGTACAAACATTATAAGCGATCATATCTTTCAATTCTAATTATGCGCCGTGTTTGTATAAAAAGGTGTATATAATGAGGTAACGGAACATAGTAATCCTATTTTTGTGAGAAAACTATGAATAATATCCTTGTCAGTATCAGCCACGTGTCTCTTGTAATTAAGCCATTGGATTCAGAGCTTTCAAGGGTATATTATACTAAGTATATTATTATCATTGAAATTACTGGGGAGCAGAGATAGTGAAAATGAAATATAATCAGGCGGTCACGCTTTTTACGCATAGATTGAAATTGATGTCATTTATTGTAGTTGAGATGAGTATCATAATATCATTTTGCTAGTATATAAATGAGAAAGAAAAAGATAAACGTGAGTATGGAAAGTATGAAATGGTGAATGATATAAGAAGTTAGTTGGCTGCTGTAAAAAAAAAAGGGGGGGGGGGAGGAATAGAGTGAGGAAGAAAAAAAGAATGAGAGAATTGATATGAATAGTGTGAGAGGTAGGCCAGAGAGATGGGGAGGAAGGGAATGGAGAAGGTAGAAATGGAGGGGGAGAAGATGGAGAGAATGACAGAGAGGGCAGGAGGGTGAGAGAGAGAGAGAGAGAGAGATGAAGACAGTTCAAGAGTTCGACCCAGTTATTATATTCACCTCGGTACCCCCCCCCCCCCCCCCTCAAAATCCACAATGCGCTATTCTTTTCCATTCATATCAACCTAGGCTTGGCTGGTTTTCAACAATGGATTCCCAATCATTATCATCGTGTAAAGAAGATTGGTCACCGTTTTTTTCTAAAGAATCCAAGACACCGATCGATGAAATTCGTGAATGAAAACCCGAATCCAAGATCACAATGAGGGAAAGAGAGATGATACAGATCGTGGGGAATAACGTAAAGGGGGGGGGGGGGGTATTGTGAGGGGGTTCTTTCAAAATGAAAAGGTCGTGTTCGTAACTAGGCAGCGGGTCACGCTCCGCACCGGGCCTCTCACACAGTCACAACAGACACCCTCACGTTTCTAGTTTGTCTGCTGCAAGGGTCTGTACCGGTAGTGGCAATGAAGTGGTACACATAGGCCTATTTCTTCGGAATACCCCAACTTTTCAGTAAAGTATAGAGGAAATCGAGTCAAGAAATCGTCTGGAACGGGTAAGTTTGTGAGGAATAGAGCGGTTTCATGAATTATCTCGAAAACTTGACTTTAAAAACAAGATGCGGTGGATTATTCTCACCGTAGCCGGTGAAACTGAAAGTGGTTTGTGTTGTGAAAGTTACAAAGTGGCAATTTAGCCTATTAAAAGGTTGATAAATGTATGAACATAAGTACATACAAACCACTTTTGTCATGTAGGTCTGTATGTCAGCAACATAATTGATGATTACAGTGAATTAATATCTTATGATTTAATGATTATACATTATATTCAAGTCCACTTCATCAAGTATTGTCATAGACAGTGCATGTATTACTATAAGATTGCATTCCTAATTTATTTTCAATGAAAACACATCATCTTAATCATACCATATCATTCCTTTAATTTTGTTATAGAAATAATGATATAGAGAGTAAACGGAGATGGTGAGAAGAGAAAAGAGAAGTTCAGAGAGAGAGAGAGAGAGAGGGGGGAGGGGGGGGGGGGGCTAGCCAAATTTCCTTGTAATGCCCCCCTTTTTTACACTGCATGTTTCATACTAAATGGTTACTAGGATATTCAGAATTGTTAGAATTTATGCACTCAGTCTCCGGAGTATATCAGCCATAGGTATTTGATAAATTGAGCAATATTTCGAGGCATTTCGCGACAGAAGTATTTGCAGAGAAAACAGAAAGTAAACATGGGAGAAGTGGATTGAAAAATGATTGATGAACCTTCTATTATGTTTACACTTAGAAACAAGGCTATTTTGGAACTAGGGACTGAATTAAAACCTGCAGGGAAATTCGTGATGTCAAATTATCGAGATGTCATAATTCATGTGGTTATAGAAACCACCTTGCGGTTATATTTCAATGTATATTCTTCTTGCATGCGCGTGGTTAATTAATTTGGTTTGAAACAATGGCTACAGAACTTTCGTTTGATCTTCAAGTAGGCATATACCCGTAACTATAGCCATAACATAACCACATTCACATGAGAAGATTATGTAAAGAACTTTTTTAAAGACAACACTGTAACTTATTTGGAATGATTCCTACAGGAGATTTTTTGTAATGTAATCAAATTCAAGGCATACTTTTTTTGTGGAATGCCTATTGAGAACCCAATATATTCACCTGTTAATTTATTAACAGTAACTTAGGATAGGCATACCTCAATAGTTATATGCAGATTTCATTCATGTTGCTAGGTCGGACAAACCTTTTTTTCTCGACGTGTAAACACCAAATATATGCAATCATTCAGACTACTGATTTACAATAACAGGTCACTTCAATCATTTTGTCACTCTGCAAATATGGACAGATTGGAAAAAAATGCGAAAATTCCTATTTGTTGACACCATTTCATATAGAGGATCAACTTGTAACCAACTATACATCGTTCCGTGTGAATTTTTGTGTTAACGTTGAAACAATTTGGGAAACTCGCCGGCAGTATACCTAAAGATTAATGGATATTCTTTTGTAGTGAAGCCAGCAAAACAACACCCTTTGATAAAGTATCAGTTAAATGTTGTTATGCCTCCATTTAAAGAAATTTGATCAAATGAGGTGCATTACTCCTTAAAGTCACGTTCATAAAGATTCACCTTTGCTTTCAACTTATAAGGCGGTCATTTCTGTTGGCCTATACTGTATTTTTCATTGCCACACTGAAACCCTATTGAAATATAAAGCATTTCAGCCGTGTTTACGTGTTGCGGGAGACAAATCCATGGTATAAACCAGAAACTATTGTTGTGAAAAGCTTCTATTGTGATTTGTATTGATAGAACATCTTTGCAAGCTACTGTAGTATTTCAATTGAAGTACGACTGCAAACGTTTATAAAGCCGAACGGCCATTCACGTGAAGCCCTATCTCAGCTCCCAGGCTATACACAACGCGTAATGCCATAAATTGGATTGGGAGGTGAATTGGAGAAAGAAAACGAAAAGACACGCAATAGAGAAAATCATTTCCAAGATGTATTCATTTGCTCTTTTAAAAAAAAATATCAAACCCTAAAGGCACCTGCAAAAATTGATAAAACCCTTCTCTGAGTTTTTAAAGAATTGTATAGAATCTTGGATCCAGGGGCGGACTGGAACTGCCCTAGTCATAATAACATGATTTAAATCTAGTTGGAAAAGTTGGGGGGGGGGGGGGGGGCGACTCCGAACATTTTTTTCGTCTATCTATTGTTACACATCATTATATTAGCTTTAAAATATAGGTTCTTTTTTCTATTTCTAATTTTTCCACAAGAATTTTTTGGGATATGTGCCCCCTCGGCTAGAGAATCCCGGATCCACGACAGACAAATCATTCTTTCCTTATCATTTCAGGTAATGCTACGTGCGTCGGGGTAATCGGAGAGAGTGTATACGCACAACTGAAAACATTTTTGACCCATATCGGACTCGACAACCCCGTCGACGACCACCGCAACCATGCCTCATCCCAAGCGTGATATGATTCGTTTCGTCGTGCACCAGCGCGACAACGACCCCACCGAGATCGTCGCCCACCTCGTCAAGGACGGCGATGACCACGATAAGGTGTGCGAGCAGATGACAGAGAACGGCTACTCGATCTGCGAATCGAATAGGAGCGCCCCCGTACGCGCACTGACGGGCGAGGCCTTCTATATACGACTACTTGGTAAGATAATCAGCATCATGAAATTTAAGTTTGAAATTTAGTGGCGTATTCTGTCACTTTACTATTAAGGGGGCAAGGCCTGGGGACGGAATAATGTGCACAGGCTGTAGGCAATTACATGCATGCCATTGATCCAACGTTATTCTCAGTGTTTGTCTTTTTCTTTCTGGACGTGATATGAGGGGACGTACACAGATATGACAGATACGCCACTTTGGTTAAGTGCGTTGAACTTACAAAACTGAAATTACAAAATCCAAATCAACAACTCATATCCTTTATGTGTTTTTTGTTGTAAATAGGATTTAAACAAAATGAAAGATAAACATTCGGTTACATAACTTTGGATAATAATGACCATTACTCTTCAGCAAATCATTATAATTTTTAAAATACATGTATATACATTTTTAGTAAATGTTGGTCATGTATAGATCAGGAGAATATTCTATAGCCGTCAATTTTTTCCATTTCCAATCCATTCCTCAAGGTGACATCCAGGTCAACACTTTCACGGACAACAGCTACCGTAAAGATCGCTTCCTCGTGAGGTATATACGTAACCGTCCCAACCGCAAGGATTTCTTCATAACCGGAGTTTACCGCGGTCGGTACCAACCGGAGTATGCCGGTAAGGTCCTGCTTCACCGCGTCACTCTGAACGCGGGCACTACCAACAAAGGAAGCGGTCGACAGTTCATTATGAATAACCTGGAGAGCGTTCTTGGAAACATAGCATCGTCAAGCAAATTAGTTCTCTTTAAGGTTAGTTAATTGCGAGAACATGGAGAAAGATATATATATATATTCATTAGTGCAGTACGTATACACAAACTGGCATAGGATGAGACAGGAGAAGCAAAACAATGATGAAAATGATAGGGATGATGATAATGACGAGGAGGAGGAGGGGGAGGAGGAGAGAGGGGGAAGAGAGAGGGAGAGAGAGAGAGAGGAAGGGAGGGGGGAATTTAAAATAAATGGTAAGGGTGACGATCAGATTATGTAAAAATGGGTAAATAACATGGAGGAGGTTAGAAAATAGGGAAAGTGGGTTAGATTACTTTATTGCAACATTATTTCATCAAAAGAAATGTCAATTTGTCTTATTCATCCTTAACTCACTGGAAACTTTATGCTTTTTCAGGATCGAGATGTACCAGCGCCCCCTGACGTCCAAGACACATACGATGACGATCATTTGACGAAAGGTAAAATATTTATTTTGTATTTGACAATCTTTATTATAGTAAGTAGCAAAATTACTACCTCCATTACTTCCACCCCCACAATGCTCATCATCATCACCATCGTCATCATCATCATCATTATCAACCTCATCATCACCCTCATCATCATCATCATCATCATTCTCATCATTATCGTTTTTTCATCACCTTCATTTGCGGCACTAAAAGCATCATCATCATCATTCATCATCATCATCATCATCATCATCATCATCATTATTATTATTACATTACCTGTGTCATAACATTCATCGTCATTCGTGTTATCTCCCTCTTTATCCTTATTTTACCATTATCATGGTTATCCTCCTCCTCCTTGTCCTTCCGCTCCTTTTTCTTCTCCTCTTCTTTATCCTAATCTTTATAATTATCGTTTTATCCTCCTCCTCCTCTTCCTCCTCCTCATTCTCTTCTTCTTTATCCTTATCTTCTTCTTTATCCTTATCTTAACTATTACCATCTTTATCCTCTCCTCCTCCTCGTCTTCTTTCCTCTTTTCCTCCTCCTTCTTTTCATCATCATCATCGTAATCTTCTCCACCATTCTGAACGTATGATTTATCTTTCAATAATAATAATATGGATTTAAAAAAAAAAATTATAGCGCCGGTATCCGCCAGGCTCTGACGCTCATGGCGATGTACCATTATTACAATCAAGATCATATCACTTTCTTAACTAAAGTAAACTAAAGTAAACTTCTTCTTCATTTCAGACGTCGTTTTACGAACGATCTCCAAGGACATCCCCAAGGACTTCGTCACGCCCCTCTGCATGCATCTCTTCGGTCTCAGCGAGGTCGAGGTCCTCAACCTCGGCATGCTCCCTCATCATCGGGACTTCGACGAACAACGGTACGGTGTCCTGGACAAGTGGAAGGGAGAGCAGGGGGACAAAGCGACGTTCCAGAAGCTCATTGAGGCATTCCAAGCGGTCAAGATGAAGTCGGCCGCGGCTACGCTCAACAGGAATCTCCTTACCGAAAACCGTAAGTTTAAAGCCCGTCTGTACTAGTGGGCCAGGGGAATTAGACCTCCCTGAAAGGTCACTGACAGGTGGTTATCTCATCAAGTGAGCTCTCACTTAAAATGAGAAAAAGAGGATCATGGGGAACCAATGGCACCGATTAGGCATTGTTCGCTATATAGAGGGCGCCAAGTAGATACAAGTAGTGCAATCCCGCTTAAATGATGGTTCGTGATGGATCGAGGCGGGGAGGGGCTGGGGCGGGGGGGGGGGGGGTATGGGCACTAGCTTCCCGGTAAGCCCCCATCACGGAAATAACTCAAGCACACATAAGTACTGAACAAAATGTACTGAATACATTAAGTTTAAAAAGCAACTGCATTCGTAAAGATTTTTTTCTCTTCTTCGCCGGTTGGAGAATTTTGAGTGAAAATGCAGCTAACTACAATGCCCCTGTTATGCTTGTCAGTGGAATTCTATTCTGCCCATCCCCCGGCCTTGGAATTCTGAATCTACCACTAATAGCAAATGTTATAGAAGTAATAATTCCCCCTACTTGCTGTTAATTCACGCAAATGAAGCAATACAACCGGTGGTATACAGGGATTAAACTTAAAATATCAGTTAAACGAGTGGAAACAAAATCCCACGAGTCATAGGCAAATTAATTAATCTATTTCATTTTCCTGTTATCCATTCAAATCTTTCTGATGTTGATAGTGTTCTTATGTAAACGGAGTATTTAAACAGGTTTTTACACATCGGTAAAACAAAGAAAACAAATGATTAGTTTCTGCGTAATCATGTCGCAGAATGGCATCTTTCTAGAAATTATCCTCCTTCGCTATTCAATTTGATTACTTAATATGTATCTTTTATTCAGAACCATTTTGATGTAATATTTTTTCTGGATAGGTCTCCGAAGGATAGCCAAGCAGCTCCCAGGAGACTGCCAACCCCTTGCTGATGCTATGAAGGTCAACTCAGACGAGGTCAAGGAAAAATTCTATACCGAGATGGCCGAGTTTAAATTCCAGGTATGATTTAAACTAACTTGATTTATGTTGTTCATAATTTAGGCTTCCGTAATAATTAATGCTTGAATATTAGTTCTGTAAAGTAATCGTATCAATGTCATGGTGACAAGTATTCTAATTTGATATTGCTGATAATCAAGCTGATGGTGCACTAATTTTTGTGTGCAAAGTTCAAGTTGAATCAGTAGGCCTATGACTGATTTAAATATTTTTGTGTGAGTACATTTCACGATGCAACGTTTAATGTATCATCCACAAATTCGTTCGGTATTTAGAGAAGGGTTATACAGTTTCTGGTTATTTAAATTGCCCTTGAGTTGATTTTTCGAAAATAGTTGTGATCGTTTTGAAAATTTTTGATTGCAGTTATAAGCCAAGTATAATTGATTTGAAGATAATTATTTTATTTTGTTTGTTCATTTCACGATGCATTCTATAATATATCAGAAAGAAATGTTATGGGTATCCACCAATCTGTTAAGTAATTCGAAGTACATTTATTTACCATGACATTTGAACTTTATCATAGATTATATGGAGATGGAGAGAAGACACACACCAGAAGCTTCGAGGTCGAGCTAACCATTCCCTACTGTTGAGGGCGCTACGCTACATCAGCCTCCCAACGGTTGCTGAAGAGATCACGGATATGACGTCAGTAGACGTCAGAGACAGTGAGTTATCTTATCTTTCTACAAAATTATGAGGAGGAGAGAAGGATAGTAAGATGACAATAAAATATATAAATACCTCCAAAATAAATTAAAACGAAGAACTTGAGAAGAAAGAAAAAGGATATACTGATACTGGAAGAAAACAATTAAACGGAGATCATACGATTATATAAAACTCTCACGACAGAAGAATTTTGCAATGAGAGAAAAAGGATAAGAAGGAAGAAAGAATGATAAATGAATAGAAAATTGTTGAACAGAAAGGGGAAAAGGGTGACAATAATTACAGTGCAGCCATCATAATGTAAGTGGAAGAAATAAAGAAAATTTAAACAGACTTAGAACAAACCGTAAAAAGGAAATAGATTAAAAAAATTATAGAAGTTGTAAAGAGTGAGAATGACAGTGAACGGGAGAAGGAGGAAAATGAGACAAACAAAGAACATCGGAAGAGGTGTGAGAAAAATAAGAGGAAATATTAAAAGAAAACAAAATGTAAGAAAATGTTAGGGTAGCTATGTAAAATGAAAAGGGGAAAAACACAGACATGACGATGAAAATGGCAAAATGGAAAGATGAATATAACAATGTAACAGACGCCGGCGACGAAAATGATGAAGAGTTGCATGAACATGAGCAATAGTCAATAATGCTAACGAATTCACTCCATTTTTTTTCTCGAAGTCGTCATGCTCCGGACGGTCACCAAAGACATCAGCCGAGAGAAGATATGCGCCCTCGTCGACCGGTTTGGTCTCACTGACGACGAAAAGCGCAATATCACCCGGGAGTACGGCCTGGACTTCAACAAGCGTCTCTACCTGCTCAACGCCCTCGTCATGTGGAAGGAGAAAGGTGGCGACGAGGACTCGAGGGCGTCGTACGAGAATCTGATGGCTCACATGGAAGACATTGGTTATGGACAGAACCCGGCTATCCTCGACGAAGTCCTGATCGATGATAAACGTAAGCACATAGTAGACATTGTGGCGAAATCTATTAGTATGTTTCGAAGTGCTCATGATGCCTTTACCTCGTGTTTCAGGCTCATATTCTCGACAGCTGCCTAATTACTGTGTCGGCCTGTGTAAGGACAGCCAATCTCTTCATCTCATATGAATTACCATACTTCGATAAACTAAATGGGAATACAATATCTACGAAAGTGATTTGTCACTTTCATTTAAATGAGCAAATTAATGTAGCATAAACGTTGGTTTATCCTTTACACACTAGTTACACCAAACGATACCGACACCTGACAAACAAACAGACAGAACAAAGAACAAAACAAACAAAAACATCACAAATGGCCAATAATTATTAGTCGCTTTGTAGTCATTGTGGAGTCGGTAAAAAGAGATATAAAATTTGGTTCTGTCTGTATGCAAAAGAAACACGCATTATCATTTCCCCTTCTTGTCTTTATTCAGGTCTTCGCTACATATCAACGCTTATCCCCACTGATAGCATGAAAGCATTGGCAGACGAGCTTCACGTCGATACAGCCCCTATGAAGATTCCGGCGGGACCGGAAGCGGCACTTTTGGGCTATCGTCTGCTCACACGCTGGAAAGATACCCGCGGGAAATACGCGTCACACACCGAGCTCATCAGCGCGCTCGACAAGGCCGAGCTTGGATCGACCATCGACGTCATCGACCGTTTGGGATCAGTGGACATTTCGAAAGGTAACACGGTGGTGATGGTGGTAGTGATGATGATGGTGGTGGTGGTGGTGGTGGTGGTGGTGGTGGTGGTTGTAGAGGTGGTGATGATGATGATGTTGTTGAAATGATGATGCTGATGATATCCGCAAGCCACTTTCATATTTTTGCTGAGTTGAGTGTCGAAATATATTATGAGGTTGCTCGGCACAACTCGGCACAACTCAGCACTTACGTAAGACGGTTCGTTAGAGTGATGCATGGAATCATTTATTATCGTAATATTATCATCATATTCTTAATATAAATCATATTACAATGACACCAAGAGCATTTGTGAAAACTTGTTAATTAGCAGGAGTTTCTCCGAGTTATGCCAAGACCAAGCCAACTTGAATTGTAGTTGTAGCTAATGATTCAATTCGGCACCAATGTGATCACGTCGGCATATTGACCATTATACCATAACAAAATGACTTTGATGATGAAATATTTTTTATATTGAGGTTTCATTAATAATTATATTTTCAAAATATTTGTATTTATCTTTTGCCAGGTGCAATGAATGAATTCTGTCTGCGGTATGTCGGGTCGTGGATCCACGTCAGCCGAGCTCACGAGTGGCCTTCCATCGTCCAAAACATCCCATCCCAGCTCATCCAAGGACTCGACGACCGTACCGTCGCCCAGATCAAACGGGAGTTCCGTGACCCGCAGGAACAGCTCTCCAGGGCCCTCGTCCTCTGTCGCGACCGCCGGATCATTTCCTCCACGGGCGCGCTCTGCAATCGCCTGATCGCGTGCGGGTTCGAACGCGCGGCGTTGACCCTGTTGGACGTTTCGAGGTCACAGCACTACTGCACGACCCTGAGGTTAGATGAAGGACCGTACGGAGGCATCGATGGGGTGGGGTCTGAGTACCCAGAGGAGGAAGGAGGAGCTGAGAGGGAGGAAGGAGGAGCTGAGATGGAGCCTGAAGAGATCGAGTAAAGTAATGGTCAGGTTGCCTAGCAACAGTCAAGGCATATTACAGAAAGTGAGAATGTCTTTATCGTCCATAATGGAAATTCTCGATAAATTGAGTCATTGAATCAAGACTTATTACAAACTTGATATAGAACAGCGGAAATAAATAGTATGGTTTTAATATTATTATATCGTCATCAATTCCATCCTCGAATTGAAATGATGAAAAGGATGCTATTCAATTATATAAAAAATAGAAGATGTCGTAATCCTTTTTCGAAAGATGTTAAGATTTTAAGGCACCATGAAGTGCTTGTGGTTTAAAAATAAAAGAGAAAAATTCTCGATTTGGAGAATGTTTGAAATTTTGCTGCTGCTTTTGAAGTGTGTATGTCCCAATACGCATTTTATTTATAAAATCGTGTGTGATCTAAGTCTTCCGATGTTGCCAATGTACGGAAGCCGCTGTGTAATCAGTGTTATAATTGAAAGCATGTATGGTATTAATCAGAGTATTCATCATAATATTATGAATGTTTGTGAATAGACACTTTGTATCTGGGTCGATTGTGTATTAACATAAATAGTCTGGTTTGATGGGAAGATGTAATCAGGGAAGCGAGTTACATATCAATATTTAACGAGCTTTGATCTTTGAAAATTGAATATTGGACAACATGTTCCCATATCAATCCGGCCTATATATCCTTATTGGATGCGTTGATATACATATGTATCAATATGAATTGAATGATGGGTGTCTTTATTTGGTTTATAATCGTTTCCATGTTTTGCCGCAAAACTTTGCTCTCTGGAAAAGAAACACCAATGCTACTCGCCAACTGTCAACTGACGAGTTATTACGTGATAACAGCACGATTTTCCGATCCTTAGCCTGTATCATTCTTAAGTGATATTGTATGTTGCAGTCAATGACACTCAACGACACCGAGTCTGGAGAAGGAAAACTAATCCATTGAAAACTTTAAGCCAAAGACTAGTTTATATAATGTATATTCAGTACAAGAGATTCATTGATCAAGAGCAGAAAACAAAACAATTTCACTGAGAGCATGAAAAACTCATTACATCTGGATGAGTGGATACGTCGCCGGACTGTCGATCACAAGGTCCGCGGATCGAGTGGCACTAATGTCCTTTGACAAGACATTGATCTACATTTGCCACTCTCCACCCAGGTTTTAAATGGGTACCGGTAGGCAGGCGCGGATCCAGGATTTCTTAGGGGAGGGGGCCCAACTTTCTTTTTTTTTTTGCTCCCGAAATTTGAAAATCGCGCCGGCCGAAAAGTCGCTCAGTGGGGGGGGGGGGGGGGGGGGGGGGGGGGGGGGGGGGTAGTGAGCACATTTTTTTTTTTTGTCCTCAAAATTTTTTCAATTTGCACCCCCCCCTTGAGCGCCAGGGGGGGGCCCAACCCCCCAAAAACGTAAAAATCACGTGATTTTACATGATTTTTTTTCTCAAGGGGGGGGGGGGGGGGGGGGGGGCCCGGGCCCCCCGGGCCCCCCCCCCCCCTGGATCCGCCACTGCCGGTAGGAAGGAATTCCTTAAAATGCTGTGAGCGTCGAAATTGGCAGCCTAATTAAGCATTGTCGGGTAATGTTGGAGCGCCTTGAAGACCTTGCAAGGTTGATACGTGCGCTATATAAGAATCTAATATTATTATTATTATTATAAAGTCTGCTACGAGCGAGTAGAATTGAGCTTGCGTAATATTTGTTCTCCTATTTTCTTTCGTTCTATTCTTTTTAATTGTCATTAACATATCATCCACGTTTCTAATGTAAAATATAATATAAATATTCTGTTTGCATAGGTACTAAAGTAAACAACTGTCGGTTATTATGAAGACATACAAAAGAATATGTTACAGACCATGACTTACGGATATTTTTTACGCACAACAGATTTTATGCCTGATTTTGTTTTAAATTTACGCACTCCTGCACAGACCTAATTTATATTTCGTTTATGATCAATCCTTTGTTTTAGATATTTCCTTGATTTTCGATCTTATATTAAGATATCATATTGTCGTGTTTGAATTGTTACTTTTCGTTTAGTTTTCAATGTGGCCAGTAAACTCGTAATTACTATCTCTGAGATGAAAATACAGTATACGTTCGATAATATGTGCATGAGCAATTCGACAAAATTAATATATGTTTCTTATTTCATTGACAAAATCAACACAACACTGCAATGTGTGTCTTTGTGACCAAGCAGTCAATCTACTTTGCCTTGTCACAAAAGTAGGGTTTTTTGTCGGAGTTCTTTCATCATTTACGGAAGGTGTAAATATCCCATTAAAATATATTTTCTACATTGTTCTATGAAAAGATTGTATATAAGTCTCGGCATAAAAAATGAGAATGATTCCGTCCAGCTTCTAAAAAGATGCATTTCTTATTTTTATTTTTATTATCCGAGAAAAAAAACACACATATATAACAAACAAAATTAATGTATACATTGCTGTTGAGTGTGTTGTCTTTGTGCTATTACAATTTGCAATGAAAATGTCAGTATTCCATATTTGTTTGTGCAATAAATTGCATTACGTCATATAGTGTGGGCCCCAGCTTTGGCAATAAATGCACACTTATACATTCGAAGCATGGAAATTATTGACTCTTATTTGTGTGAATATTATTTTGTGTGAAATATGTGTACAATAATTCTGATGTGTATTGGTATACTGCATGCAACTAGTTGCCTGATTACTGTCCTTTTCAACCGGGAGGATAAAACAGCAAAACCACTGCCTAAAAGCATTTAAGCAACTTTTAACGAATAGTCACTTTTGTATGCCCTGCATAGACCGTTAAACTGATCAGATCCTAGGTTTTTTAAAATTACATTTCCTTTATCTTTTCTATCTTCTGTCGTTTAAGTCTACCGTGACTATTCCCTGTTCCTTAATGTTTAATAGTCGATACAGTACAGGACCCAGTTACTGGAATGCCCCCCCCCCCCCGTTAGAGTTAATTGAAAGTCCTTCCTGATATACTTCAAACGTTAACTGAAGGAACTGGTTTTCAAAGCATATCTCGATGTCAATGTATAACTTTTGCGTGCAAGCGCGTTGGGTTTGGCTGTCGTGCTTTCGGAAATACGTCTATTTTTTTTAAAACACAATAAAACATCCTTACTTCTATATCCGAGAGTGCGACGGCTGACAGAGTGTGCTTGCTCGCTTCGTTATTCTATGTTATTCTACAAATGTAATCATTTTATTATTATCTGTAATGTTCGTTTACCAGCTGAGCATCAATTGTACAATCATTTAAGTACGTGTACTTTTGTCTACACTGTAAGAAAGGAAGGGAAAATATAAACAGCACCACCGCATGTTTCTTTATTATTTCCCTTTCATTTTTTTATTCATTTAGACCGGTCACTATTTATATCCGTCCTCCATTCATTACCACAAATTATATACCTCACTTAAGAAATCCAGCCATCTGATTGGTAGAAATTGCAGTCGTGGTTTAAGAGCCATTCCCGTAAATAAACGAAAAATGTCAAACCTATGTAATAGTTCTAGAGTAAATCAGTAAAATCCCGGCAAAATTCCAATTACCGGGAAAAAAGGTTCAATCTTGCTTAAATACCCATTGGTTCACGTATTAAAATCTTATTTGAGCGAGCGCAGATACCATAATGTGTGTGTGCGAATTGGTAGCTAGCTTAATTTTTATATTTTTTAATAAGACGTACGATGTCGATCGGACTACTAAATCCGGCCTAGATTCTACTTTCGAAACAAGGCAAAAATGGCTGAAGAAACTCTTTCTAGATTTCATCTTCTTGATGATGATCAATTGCAAGACATGATTAATTCTGCTGACAGCAAGAACACCAAAAGGGTACGAATGGAATTCTTCATAAAAATATTGAGATTATTTATGTCTAGATCTAGGCTACCTGCAAGTTATCAACAGAGACCTCGATAGCGTAAACAAACTTCAAAATTCCAAATTCGGACAACGTAGATCTATACTTTAGGCCAATGTTTACTATTAGATTGAGACTTCAGCGTAATCTCCTCAATTCTAAAAATGTCGTCATCATAAATTAAGCATGAAGATTTTTCCAATTCGACGAGAGTTTTTAAGTGTTTTTCAGCAAGACATTTGTGAGGAATTAGGGGGAAATGCTACATACTTGGATCTATTCTAACTCTCAAAGATACACTCACAAAAAGCAACCGTGCAGATAAACTAGAGAAAAGCCAAGGTGGTGTCATAAGTTGACTCTTTTTTCAATATATAAAAGTAATAATGACTGCTTTAATTTTCGAGACATAGTTGTTTTTGTAACCTCCCCTTGAGCGTATAAAAACAACTGTCTCTCAAAGCAGTCACGATTACTATACAATTTCAAGCTTGCTTTCATGTAGGTCCCATCATATTTCTCTCAGTTAAATCAGTACTCTATATTGACCACTTATCTTTATGTTATTTATTATGTATCATTGAAAAAAACACCTTGTACTTTATTTGAAATGTATATGTAACATGAGAAATATGAAAATAAATGAAATGAAATGAAATATCGTCAAGGGCGATGGATGGACTCTGACGGAGATCCCGATCCAGCGGTAGGACTACCGTTCATCCTGATTCATACACATCGAAATTATGACTCGTGTATGATTTGTTTCCATATGATACTACTCAAAAATGATTCCTCCGTGGCCACCCTCTCTCTCTCCCCCTCTCTGTCTATCTGTCTCTCTCCCCTCTCTCTCTCTCTTTCTCTCTCTCTCTCTCTCTCTCTCTCTCTCACTCTTTTTACCTCTGTCTCTGTCTCTCTCTCTCTCTCACTCTTTCTCTCTCTGTCTCTCTCTCTCTCCTCTCTCTGCCGTTTTCCCCTCTTTTCCTGTTTGTTACTCTCTCACTCCTATTTTCTTCATCTATATACCATCCTCATCTTGTCATCCTGTCATTGTTCTTATTTGTTTTTGTTTCGTTGTATTATCCGTCATGTTTCTTTGACTCCGTAATCTGTCAAAAATCAGTTATGAATGTATAAAGTTTAAATTATTATTGTGCGAACTAGCATTGCTTCAAAGAAAGTTCGTTTTTCATTTCCTGTAACTAAATAATTTTGCTTTACAAGACTAAAAAAAGAATTGTCAAAGATATTTCAATGCTAATTTCCTGTTTTATATGTTGGTTATTTGGATTATATTTTCATTGTTTATATTATGTGTAAAATAAAATAAATTCGCTCTGCATAGAGTGACTACTACTAATGGATATTAGATAATTTATTTGTGTAAATTTCATATCATATTTATAATAATATATCACAATGATTGAATCGCAAACCTTGAGGTTGACAGTCATAATCATCATCATCATCGTCATTATTATCATCATCATCATCGCTGTCATTACCAGTTTGTCAACGAAGCGAGTGACGTTTGTGATATATTGTTTAAATACATTGATTTATTCTTTACAGCAAATAAATTACATGAATTAAGGATGTACATTTCCCAAAACTACTATGAAAATTAATTTTCAAAGACAACATACAAATGGAGGGTAGTAATATCAGAATATTATTTAGCCGATTTATATAGTGAACATTGCATGATTATAAATTGCCCCATATATGTTTACATATACCCATTTTCTCCACTTTACTGTAAGTGGATATTGCCGTATAATAATATTAATAATAATAATAATAATATAAATATTAATTTTGTTAACTCAGGGTAGCAACATCAGTATTAATAATGCTCTTCCTACTGGCCCTGCAATTACCATTACCCTAGCAATTACCGGGTACACATTTATACCTGGGTGGAGAGTGGCAAATGTATATTAATACCTTGCCAAAGGACGTTAGTGTCGGGCTCTTAAGCCTTTGATTGGTTTGGTTTGGTTTGATTTTCCGTATAAACAAACACAATACATATACTGAACATTAATACAAAATTAATTACTTAAAAATAATACAGATGAATAGCTATATTCAGAGTCATTAAGTTAATGGCTCTTATCTCCTAGAGGTCCAGATAAAGAGGGGTTTTTGTCATAACGTTTTTATATTATTAATTAAATCTTTGACTGTATTCTCGCAAGTGTTATGTAGTAATTATTTTAACTTTGCTTTTTGTTTCATGTGCTTTACTGTAAAACAAATGTAATTCAGCCTTCGTGCTGCCAATAGGGACTTTTAGATTTGCGTGGACTGATACGTGTGACGTCCATTCAAGGCAGTGCATTAAAAGGACGTCGACCGTAGCAATCCCCATTGTCTTTGTGTGAATCTAAAAGTCCCTATTTTCAGTATGCTCAATACACCATTCATTTAATTCAATAAGTCAAGTGAATCACTCACGACACCTCCACATCAATGCCATTAAAGTAATGCTAGGTAAGTGCTTTTACCGCCTATCAAGATTTAAGAAAGTTAAATTCCTTTTCTCCCTTGTGTACCATGTCACTTTTCGGA